>JAJLYZ010000005.1:0-600000 GCA_030571835.1 Yamadazyma dushanensis | reverse complement strand
TACAAGAGCTATTCATATGATCTTGTTCCTGTAGTCCTATGTCACTCTTGTGTTTGTGTCTGTTTTATGGTTTTTTTTGTGTTTGTGTTTTGTGTTCTTTTGTGGATATCTATCTCTTCAGCTCTCTGTATCTTTTTATTTCGCATTTGAGATGAGCAAAAAATTAATCATGTCTGCTCCTACTGCTGTAAAGAACAATGAAGACGACGAGATGATCGACGTCAACTCCATTCCAACCGACGCCCCAGAATCATCCAAAGAGTCTACTGGTGTGGTTTTCGATGAGTCTGGAAAACCCAAATTTTCTGCTGCTTCTAAGACTGGGATGAAGGTCAAATTGGAATCTCGTAAAGTTCCAGTTCCTCCTCACAGAATGACTCCTTTGAAGAACACATGGCCAAAAATATACCCTCCATTAGTAGACCACTTGAAGCTACAGGTCAGAATGAACTTGAGGACGAAAACTGTCGAGTTAAGAACCAATAAATCTACCACTGATGAGGGCGCATTACAGAAAGGAAGTGATTTCGTCAAAGCTTTCACCTTAGGATTCGATGTAGATGACGCCATTGCATTATTGAGATTGGACGATTTATATATCGAAACTTTCGAAATTAAAGATGTCAAAACATTGACGGGAGACCATTTATCTAGAGCCATTGGTAGAATCGCTGGTAAAGATGGTAAGACAAAATTCGCTATTGAGAATGCCACTAGAACCAGAATCGTATTGGCAGACTCCAAAATCCACATATTAGGAGGTTTCACACATATAAGAATGGCTAGAGAAGCAGTGGTGTCTTTGATTTTAGGGTCTCCACCAGGGAAAGTTTATGGGAATTTACGTACTGTTGCATCTAGAATGAAAGAAAGGTATTAGAGCTGTATATTAATAAATGAATCAGAGCTGTATTGGTGGAGCTGTTTTTATAGCTGCTGTTAGGCCCCGGTTGGGTTGATGCGGTAAAATATCCTCTGTGATTAAATATCCTCTAATAAGTCTTTTGTGAAATCATCAACTTCTCCTTCCACCAAAAATGGTCTTAAATCTTCCAACACCATCTCTTTTTTCATAGCATAAGCGTCTTCTCCGTCTTGATAATACGACTTTTCAATAGAAGTAGTCTCAAATTTCAAGGTATCTCTATATAAATGTAGGGCAGCCCTATTGGATTTCCTCACGTGCAAAGACACATATTTGGCACCAAACGTCTCACATAACGTGAACAATGCTTGTCTCATCAATCTCCCAGCCAATCCCATTCTTCTGTATGTTCTCATCACTGATAAAGACGTTACATGTCCATGAGGAGTCTTGTCTTCTGCTTCAGGATCATCCTCCATCTTCGCTAAAACATACCCTACTATCTTTTCACCTTGTCTGACATAAGCAGTGTCTCCTTTCGGGTCTTTCACTTCGATATCTTCGAGATTTATTTCATCGTCGTCCTCCACAATGTCGTCGTATGTAGTGGCCACAAAACTGGCTTGGGGCCACGATAATGCGTGGTACATGTAATATTTGGCAAGATAATTCTCTGGGAGATTATTTAGATTGGCATTTTGTATGGCTTGGATATCGTAGATATCTGCCTGTCGAATTTTGATTCCCATTGGTGAAAAATGCCTTTCAACAATTTGATCGCGAAGATGTTCTATGAGACTGTATTGATTATGTAATGTGTTGATGGTGGGGAACCTCATTGTAGGAAAGGACGATGACGTTACCTGCTTTCTCTCATTATCACCAGATCATCGAACTTTATCAAAAATACTGTTCTTAAAGGGTGTTCGTCTTTAGGCATAGAATGAGCACTGACATTGGCATAGAAACCGGAAGAATCCAAAGCTCCTTCTATTATTCCAGCAACAAATGCAGAACAATTCAAGTTGCCGTAATCTTTGGGTACGTTGATGAATTTTGACATCATTGGACAATTATCTATGATCATGTACTCATTATTAACGTCTTGAGACTTCTCCAACTCATTGGCTATATACCCGAATATAGCCTTCCACAACGACGAATGAATAAACTGGAGCATTTCCACGATCTTCACCTCTCTTTTACTATATTTTAATCCCTCTCTGATCTTCACTAATTCAAGGTATTTCTGTCCTACTTGGTATCCCAATCCATTTAGCCTATTCTCAAGATCTTGAATGCCTTTAGAGTGTTTGTGACTCCAGGTAACAATCTCACAGAAGAGGAACGATAATGACGAAAGACTAATCTCAAACACCTTCTTATTGAGACTTTTATCGTAGGTAGAATTGGTAGATGTTGGTGTGAGATTCACTGATCTCTTATTCAATAATATGCTTGATGTTTCGGCGGTGATCTCATTGGAACTAGCTCCAATGGCGGGATTGTATCCGAACCCGCTCTTATTTGTATCCTGAATCGTCATCTTGCCCATTGACGTGCTTATAGAAGGTAGAATGTTGGACATGATAAGAAACAAATAATGTAAAACACTTCAAAATCCAAATGGAAATCCCAATCGCGATTGCAAATTATTAGATACATTGAACGAGTTATGAGAGAGAACCCAAAAAGTATTTTACCGAGGATGATTTGAAAGTCTCAACTAACAAGTAGAAAACTTGAATGTGAAGTTCCAATTGCCAAATGAAGTAATTGTAAAACCAAGTGATTTCAATGTGCAAGAATTGAGAGATGTGTTTGCTAGACAAGATATCGTGTCTCGGAATAAAAGGCCTTTGAAGGTTGTTCAGCCACTGAATTTGAACCGGAGAGATAATGCTGTGCCTATTGACCGTTCTGACACGTTTGGAATGAAGGCAAAGAGGTCTGGTTTGGATTCAGAGAGAATTAGCGTTTCTTCCAAAGCGGCTAAACCTTCTACTAAATTCACTATAGCGCTTGATGAGAAGCCGAGACGAAAGCGCAAAGTCACAGTCGCACGAAGAGGACCAGATAAACTAGTTGATCGATTGGAAAGTAGTCGAGTGGAAAGTGATCGAGTGGAAAGTGATCGAGTGGAAAGTGATCGACTAGTGAATAAGAGAACCAAATCAACGCTTGATGTCAGCAAAGCTGTGACAAGAAAAGAGGGCAAAGACGCAACTGGTAACGCCAAAGAACCGGTGGTAGTACCTGTTGATCAAGTAGAAGTCGTAGAACTGGCGATTACTGAAGAGCCAGAGATTGTTGAAGAACTGGAGATTGTGGCTGCAAAGCACTCGAAAATTGCAATTGAAGCACAACCGGAAAATACAACTCCTCCGACTCAACAGATCGAAGAGCATACATTCATACAAGGTCCTTCGCAGAAGAAGCCAAGGAGAACCCCAAAATTGAAGCACAAGTCGTCTGTGGTTGAGATTACCCTCGAAAAGTCGTTGTTTGTGGTGACAACTATTCACACAAAATACGAAACGTACCAAATCAAAAAGTATCAAGAATTGGATCCAAGTGTTCGTAAACAAATGACACAAACACAACTCAATCACTTGTTCGAAGTCGAAAACTTGCTACTTAAAAATTGATATGGTCAAGTGACAAAATCGCACCGTTTTAGGGTGGATAAAAAATGAGAAATACTAACCGGAATTTCTACATCATTCTTTTTGTTTGGATTACACATCAACTCCTTACCCTCAAGTGCTGAAATAAACAACCGACAGCCAAGATTTTCCTGAGATTATACAACTATATCATGTCGCTGGAGAAAAGTATGGAAGAAAATTCGAGCATTGAACGAGCGGGAACTGAAGAGTCTTATGAAAGCTCAAGTACCAAAAAGCTGTCACCAGCAGTTGATGAAGAACAGTTGATGGCCAAACTACAAAATATTCCCGTTTCCAAGCTCAAGGAGATTTTGACCGATCAAATAGACTTGGAAATAAGGCTAAAACACAAAGAACTTACCTTAACAGAAGAAGAGATTGGCAAGTGTGAAAGTCAGATGATTACTCTTCGAAACTACTACAAAGTACCAGGGCAGAAGCTGTTTGATGGTGAACCTAATGATTTTACGCTCAAATATTATGATTTATTGAATAGGTCTTTATCTATCAATTATGAGCAAGATACCATCACACCAGGACTGTCATCTCTGGCACCTATGGATCCAGCAATGGAGGCTGGATCGTTTTCTAACACACAACCTATATCTGGCCATTCATACAGAACAAGATCCACCACATCATCATTGAGACCATCAGTCAATTCTTTTGGATACAGGTCAGGTACCTTGGGATGTCTTTACAGAAGAACTGATGGAATTATAGTCAAGTTGACATGTCCAGACTGCAAAAGAAGTAATTTTTCATCAGCTCAAGGGTTCTTAAATCATAGCAGAATAGCACACACACAAGAATACACTTCACAGGATGCAGCCGCATTGAGATGTGGATCTATCCTACCTGATAACGAACAAGACGAAGAAGGATTGGCTTCAATCAAGAACTTAAGAGAGAGGGGACTTGATCCAGATAAGAACTTGAATGTGGATGAGATATATTTCAACGGGTTGAGTAATACTCTAAATACTGTACACCGAACAAGTATTGATAAGTCAGTTCTGCCACTTGATCAAGAGGAGGCCAAGATAAGGATCCATAGAGAACCAGAAGAAAGTGAATTGATGAAAAAGCTTATCAAAGACGGCGTGACAAAGGATAAACACAGCTACGAAGAGTTGCTTCAAGGGTACAAAGTCGAAAACCCCGATAACACAGTACCAGAATCAAGTGAAGAAGATGATGCAAAATCAGAAGACCACAAAGAAAACGAAGATAAGAAGAGTGAAGAGATCAGGAAGTTGAAAAGAAGAAGATCGAGGGCTAATGTGGGCATTGTGAAAAGCCAAATACAAATAGAAGAACTGGTTTCACCGCAAACTAAAGAAGCTACTATCGAAGATAAGCAACCCCCCTTGCCCAAAATCAAGCTCAGAATGAGGCCTGATAAAAAGAAAAGAAAGCATTAAGCTCCTAAATAGGAACGGCTGCGTCTATTTAGAGCAAGCGCACATGTCGATCCTTGAAACCTCATAACCTAGACGATCGCTGCAAAAAAAATAAGAGATTCGCCGTAGCGATGCCGCACCGTTTACTAAGCGTTATCATGATGAAACGGCGCCATGTTGCAGACGCCACAAACAAGGTCCTCGGACACCGACGCCCAAGATCAAGCAAAGTGTTGATACTCAAATTGTTTTGCTCACGACCTCCTCAATAGGTGCTGGTTACGAACAGACGCAATGTCGGAGAAGATGCTACAGATCCGCAATGACGTGAGGCATGCTGGGATGAAACCATGGGTGAAGAATGCAAACAAACGTGTTTGTTAACATCATCGGTGTTTAGCACCTTGTACACAAAAAAATACCAGATGGATTACAAAGATGGTTAGACATATTACACCTTTGTTAACAAGATATGCCGCCATGACATTAGAATCTCACAACTGCGAGCGGGAGCCCATGCATGGGCTAACCCTGCCCGTTTTTTTGTGCCCGTTTTCTGTGCCTGTTCTTTTGTGCTCCAAACAACTAATAACCTTGGTACTCAACAAATCCTTAAGTGCATCAAACTTCAACAAAATCATGCTATACTAACAATGGCGCCATAAAAATGGTTAAATAAAAGTGGTTAAAAAATAGTTGATAAAATTCAACATCAAAGGGATAAAAATATGAAAAATACATAAAATACATATCTACTGGATGTATAACATCTTCTTGGAATAAAGGATCCATCGTATCGGCAAAGACACAAAACACAAAAGTGTCTGGTTGGACGTAACAACGCAGTGTATTGGCAGCTTGACACGTCTGTCACCTAATAAATTAGGTTACTTTGAACCACAAGGCAAAAGTCTAAGTTGCGACATTTAGCTGGCAGGGGTGAGGTTCTTTGGATTTATAGCCATAGTTTAATTCTTAAATGAGAAGGGCCTAGACTCGCGCAATTTCTCGCTCGGATAGTTGCAACACTTAACATTCAGTATCACCGCTAAAGCCAAGCAGGTGGGGGAAGGCTTGGCCACGATTTGTAATGATAGAAGCGATTGTTCCAGGCTGTTGACATATTCCGGACATAGCCTGCTGCGCATAAACCTTTGAGAGCCGGATGTCGCGATAAGGGAGTACCACCACCAGCACCAAGCAAGAAGACAAGGATGCGACAGGGAGACTACTTGTGTTTTACATGAGTCTACACGTCACTTTCAAACATAACTGTCAAACAATAGAAACCATATCTACGAGCCCCAAGTATCGGTGAAACTGGATATTTAGTGGCAGTGGTTACCAGTGCTCACAAGAGCAATGAACATAACAATAAGCAGCAAACCTGGAGATACCTACCACACACTCTAGAAATATTATTTTTATCTCGAAGTTGGGGCACAGGATCTTTCTTAAATTAGATCTACTACCACCCCTGGTCGATCACTGACCAAGTCAAAGTGACAGCGACAACTTGTCAATACAATGTCGTCGTGGACTCTAGAACCCGACTTCCCGGTTGCAAAGGCTCATCTCGCGCTTGCTCTAATTATATCTCGGAAATACATTGTCGTAAAAAAGGCTCTTCACAAGTTTATTTGCATTACGTAGTGGGTCGTGTACCGAACCGATATTCTACAGTTCTAAAAAAAAAAAGACCAAGTCCATTTTATACCTTTTATTCAGCTTGGTTTCCTATCTTCTTTTTCGTTTTCCCATCTCGACTTTTTGTCCGGCTGTAGGTGTCAGAGATTTATGTCTTCTTCTCCAAATATCTGCTCTCCGGCGATCTCATCATCCTCAGACTACTTCACCCTCAAAAGCCATCTGTGCCATCAACCACATCCTTCCCACGGCACATCCCAAACTTCCAAAGGTCACCTCCCTACCACAGGTTCTTGTTATCGCACAGAAGTTCCATGTGTGACACGTCACTTTGATGCACAAACTGTTCCTCATCGGTTAGATGAGTCGTCTCCATGTGAGGGCCTGTACCGGCCATCTGATTTGGGTGCAAGCACTCCATTCAACTTTCAACCCAAACTTGTCAGAGCCGACGAAAGGTCTCCTCTGCACAGATATAATGACTCGTTTGCTTCCGATACAACTGCAAACGACTCGTTTTTTCTAAAACACAAAGGCAGGAACGACTCCACAAATTCAACATCCACTCTTATAGACGATTCCCCCATCAAGTTACAGCTCGATCTTCCGAAGCTTTCCATTAACGAGAACATCGAATCAGACTTCCACGTTACTACTGCCACACCTATCACGCTCAATAATAATCTTTTGCATACTCCAGGGTTATCGTATCCTGTGACTCCATTACCTCAAACACCTTCTCATATCGGCATCAGTCCTAGTGTCCCTTCTGATCTTCCAGCTTCTAGTCCTAAATTTAGGTCTAATAGCCTTGGTTTCAATCATTTGAATCATCCTACCTTAACGAAATACATGACCAGTCCTAACTTAAAGACTTTTAATGACGTGAGAAGACCAACACAAGATTATTTGACTATGATCAAGACACTCCATTCGAATATCGATTTCCTTGATAAAACACAAGTTCTGGAGTTATTAACGAAAGTAGAAGTGATTCCTGAAATCGGTTTACCCAATTTATTGGTGCTTGATATCAGACTGTATACTGATTATGTCAATAATCACTTCCAGAACGCTATCAACCTTTCTTTACCTTCGACTTTACTCAGAAGGAGCAACTTTTCATTTATGAGAGTTGCTAACTCCTTACCTACATACGAAAGAATGATCTTCAAGACATATTTCAATTTCGAAGCTAGAAACAGACAAAAGGGCCTCGAGTTTACAAAATTGGGTCAAATTGACTGTGGTTTAAACGGATACCCCAACATTTTGGTTTATGATAACCAACCTAACACTATGAACATGTACAACATCATCAAGAAGATTATTGAGCAGTATGCTCCTCAAACACTTCGGATTTATGTTATCAATGAAGCTTTCACTGATATAAATGAAACATTCCAAGACTCTGGATACTTGGAAACTGGAAGCAAACAGCATTTCGATTTGAATGAGTTGATGGATAATGATACTGATGACTACAAAGAGATTCTTGTTCAAGCCAGTGAGAAACCTAAACCTGTCACAACTCCTGATGACATAACAACTCCTCCCAGCTTAGCTGATGCCAGATCCGATAGAATGAGATCTCTTTCATTGAATGAGATCCCAAGATTGAACCAGAAGACTTCTCCTATGGAATCTAGCACTCCAATCTTATCGAATTTCAAACTTCCATCAGTAACCATGACTCCTAAGTTTAAAATCAGACACAACGAAGAAGTGGTGAATGATACGAACCGTCTTGGAATATGTTTACCAGAGAAATACAAGGACAGTATGTTCAAGTTGCCTGCTTGGTTGTCGGAATCTAATATTGAGGAAACCACCATTGTCAATCAATTTAACAAATTGGAGACAAACGAAAAGGATAGATTGAACGATGCCTTTGATAACGGTAGGAACAGTGGAATGATTGGTGCTGGTATCGAAAAGGGCTACAAAAATAGATACAAGGATATTGTGATCTTTGAACACTCTCGTGTTAGATTGAATGATTTTGGTGAAGTTGTTCCTTCGAAGATCTGTGATTATATCAATGCTTCTTACATCACAGTGGACAACGTAATACCTTTCAACCAGTCGTTGGTGGGCCATGAAAAACACTTGAAGTATATTGCTAGTCAAGGACCTTTGCAACATACAATTGGTGATTTCTATAAGATGCTTATCAACAATGATACCCGGATCATCATCTCATTGACTGACGAATGGGAGAATGGTATGGTGAAATGCGAACCATATTGGCTTCCAGGAACCTATAAGAGTAATGTTAACGATCTTCACGTTACAGTGAATCATGTGGAGAAGATCAATAACAGTTTGATAGTGAGACTCATTAATGTCACCACTAAAGATGGCAATAACAAGAGTATCAGCAAAAACATCATTCAACTTCAGTTGCTTGATTGGTTGGACAACGATATTTGCAGTAACTTGAATAATTTGATGTTTATTATCAAATTGAAAGATCAATTGATATCCGAATTGAATTTAGGCAGTTTTGCTTCATTGGTTCACTGCTCCGCTGGGTGTGGAAGAACCGGTACCTTCATAGCCGTCGATACCTTAGTAAAGTTGATTGCATTGAAGTATCCGATTGAAAATGACACAATCTTCCAGCTAGTGGATGGCTTGAGACGTCAAAGAATATCCATGGTGCAGAATTTAAGACAATATCTTTCTATTTTCGAGATATTGATCAATGTATTCTTGCAACAAGAAGATACTATCATCAACACACACAGTGGTATTGTGAACAGCTTCACCAAGAAAGTGCTAAGTGAAAATTAAAAACTAGTTTAAATAGACTTATATGTCTTTAACGAATAAATGAACGGATTGGGAAAATAGAAGCGTAGATACGAGAGATGGAATGAATAAACGAAGCCATACATCATATTCGTATGGGAGAGTTATCCGAGAGTCAAAACATGGAAAATAGCTAAAATACAGATGATATTATATTCAAATTTCACGTTCTATAAAGTACATTTAAGCATTAGCAGCCAAAGTGGATTTTAAAGCAGCCGGGTTGGCACCAATAACCTTGGAAACAATTTCACCACCCTTAATGAACAAAACAGTTGGCATAGAACTGATTTCGTATTCTTGGGCAATAGAACCAAATTCATCAACATCGACTTTGATGAATTTAGCTGAAGTGTATTCGGCGGCGAATTTGTCCAATAATGGAGCAATAACTTTACATGGACCACACCAAGTGGCAAAGAAGTCAACAACGACTAAACCGTCATGTTGTAAAGCTTCTGTGAATTCTTCTTTAGTTTTAATTGCAGCAACCATTTTTCTTTGTTTGATTATTGATAGAAAATTGGCATTCACTGAGCATTTTATACTCGACGATTAATAATGTGCACGTGACCGAGTGACACCAATCTAGACCGCAAGTGGCTGCGAGATTACAAATATTCATGACTTTTACTAAGTCAAAGAACCTGCTGGAACTGTGTCAATTGCTGACAATCAGCAAGCGCCTGAGCCTGAAGCTTTCTAATGATGATGGAATATTCGTGATTTCTGGCATCATGTTTGTTATCGGGTTTGTCAGGCCAAAGTATCACTTGGTGTTTGGGTCTGTGGCATCTGGTGTAAGGATCTGTGATTCACAAATAATTATAGATGACATCTACAGGATAAGTGGCTTCACTCCATCGAGGATCCACCGGTACCTTAAAATCATCCTCTTGTGTTAGAATACGTTTAAACATGGAGTACTTGAACTTCAAGTAGTCACCAGTAATTCCTGTGTACTTCGTTACGTCTCTATATCTGCACACCTTCTTGACAAATGTATCGAGCTTTTGCATGGCCTGTACGACATTTACCTCATGAATCTCGTTCGGAGTTATGGCCACTTTCTCAATACCTTGAATCACGTCACATTTTTCTTCCTGGAACTCTATAATGTGTCTAATGCTTTCTTCGGAAACACCAGCAGTCAAGATATCAGGGTCATTGACAATTGATGAATCGATTTTCTCTGGAATACCATTATAAGTGAACGGCTGTGTGAAGATATACCACAAAGGAATAGGATTGAACTCGTAATTGATGCCTATTTTGTCTTTAGTGACAATTAGCTGTATAGTAGGAAGTATCTCTAACCATTTCATAATCAAATCGTACCTCACGTCATCTGTTGCTTGGATCTCGTTTATGAACTCGTTAATCTCGTATTTGTTGAGTCGGAGTTCAAATAGCTGCACTTCTGCTTGTGGTACAAACCCATAAGTAGACACAAACAGTTGAATGGAACACACATCTGAGTACTCTATACATACTTCATTCAACCCGGAACCCAGATACTTCAACAATACATCATTTGTGGATCTATCAACGTCAAAATAAGCATTGTTATTTTCCTGGTGGTTGGCAAAGTCCAATAATGGAACAAGAGTAGTGTTGACTACAAAATCATCACCTTCTCCTTCCACAGCTTGAGGAATCTCCAACACTCTGGACTTTATCACTTTATAGATATGATAATACTCGTCAAATGAAGGCACCACCAACTCAGGACCTAAAGACTCCACAATTGCATCGTACTTATTTCTGAAACCTTGCATCTTTCTCTTCTCCACAAGGAATAAGAAATCGATCTTAGAATCGTCCGTCACAGGATCTTTCAAATGCAACAGTGCAATATCAGTTTGACTCAATATCTCCAAGTAGAATTCAATCTGCTCAACCGGACATTCACTTGATTTTTTTTTGTTAGTCATAATAATCATAAAACTGAACATATAATCCACTATAACCTCAGTTTCCCCACTTCCTTTACATTGGCTCAACACCAACTTCACCACATTAGCAGCACTAGCATCTACGAGCTTCAACTTCTCGAACCGCTGCATCAAAGACAGTAAGTCGAATGTTGCAGATGAAGGGATTCGGGCTACTATCTCATCTTGTACTAGCTCATCGCTTTCAAAAAATAAACCGGTTCCTCCTAAAGAACTTGAATGGATAGATAATCTGGGGTCCACAGTAATACCAAGCTGACCAAATCTCTGCCAATTCATCCCCTCTTGTTTTAGTTGTTGTTTTGAAAGCGGAATCATGGAATGTGAAAGTTAGTTTTTCAGGTACGAGGCAAAGTGTTCAAGATTGCTAAGGGGAAAGATTGACACATGATAAGGAAACAGATTTGACACGAACCCGGACCAAACACAAACAAACGCAAATAACTTTTAACCGCAAACACAAATAACCACAAAACCAAATGACAACGAAACCATATCTACCTTCTACGATACATACTGTTCATCTCACTGTCAAAACCACTAACTGCAAAAATGGCTGCAAATCATAAAAATCACAAAAACCACCAAACCACAAAAATGACAGTTCGGACACAAACAGGTCAATCGCCTCATTAGGTCACCCTTGACATCCCTTCATCAAACCCATTTCACGACATTTCGACTTTGTGGTCTTTTGCAGCTAAAACCGATCGGGGTTCAATTTCTGCGAGCCACCTAAAAATTTTTCCTATCAACCAAAAATGTCCTGGGACGACGAAGATTTCGATATTCCAACCAAAAGTGCCGCTGCCGACTCATGGGAAGACGGAGTTGAAGATGACGATCCAATCTTGGACTCATGGGATGTGGACGAAGAAGAAGAAGAACGTAAGAAGAAAGAAGCTGCTGCAAAGAAGAAAGCTGAATTAGATGCGTTACACAAGAAACAAGCTGAAGCAAAGGCCAGAAAGGCAGCTGCTAAGAACAACGAAACCGTTTTGTTGGAAATCGACAAGGTTGATGATAAGACTAGAGCTGAGATGTTGAGAAAGGCAGAATTATCTTCTGATATGAAGAATGCTGCTGATTTATTTGGAGATTTAACTGTGGATGATGGGTTTGATATTAATGCTCACCCAAGAGAAAGAGCCACCAAGACTACCAAAAGTTCTTCTTCTACTGCCGCCCTTACGAAAGATACACCTTTGGATGTGCATCCTCTCTTTAAACTAGAAACTAAGCAGGACTATGAGAAGTTGAGAAAGGCTTTGAGTACTGCCTTAACTAAATTAGCTGACGATTCTGCTATGAATTACGCATCTTCTTTGGCTATAGATTTGATCAGAGACTTGACCAAGCCTTTATCTGTTGAAAATACCAGAAAAGTCAGTTCTACTTTGAACGTCATTATTAAAGATAAGGAAAGAGTTGAGAGGCAAGCCAGATTAAAGAAATCTGGAGGTACTGCTACTGGTGGTGCAGGTAAGAAGAAGGCTAAGCCAGCTGTGAACCCAAACAACGGTGCTGCTTCCTTCAAGAAGGATGTTTTCGATGACATGGACAACATGGATTTCGGAGATGACGACTTTATGTAATGTAGCACTATCTTTCTATTCTTTAATTCAATACTATAGACTAATCTGAACAGTAAGCAGGAAGTGTTCCCCAAGGATCACTCAAATCAGGCTCTTCAAAAGGTCCGTAATCAGAAGCCTTTACAATTACTGGTAAAAGCTCTCCTGTTTTCATTGGCCAATGTGGATGATTAATAACATTTAAAGCTGAAGCAATGAGTCCACTGTGGGAAGTGATAGATACGATCTGTGTACTGTCATTGACAAAGATATCATTGAACAATAAATTGGCCCTGTAATTAGTATGCTGACGAGATTCGTGCTGATATTTCGTCCATAACTCATCGTCTTCAGTGAATCCATTTTCAAATATAGCAAATGCAAAGTTCTGTTGAATGTATGATTTAGTATGTCTTTTACTCTCTGTACCTATTCCATAGATTTCTCTAGCCATTTCCTTGACAACAGGTCTGGTTTCATCAACATTGATGAGCTTATTCCATGTCAAATTGAATGTCTGAAGAGTTCTTCTCAACGGTGACACATAGAAAGAAGAAGGAATGACAAATCCCAACTGTTTCTGGTCTTGCAAGGTCCCTGCCAACGCGTTGATCTGGTCTACTCCCGTAGGAGTCAACTCAGCATCAAACCATTCCACTCCATTGGCGCCATCTTGTTCTTGAAGTTGACAAACCCACTCTCTCTTGGGGTATCTCGATGGAACCACATTATGGTACCCCTGTCCATGTCTGGCCAACAACACAAGCTTGTAACTAGAGCCATCTTTCTGATGATTGAGATGGTTTACTTCATCAACCACATCAGTCCAGGTCTTTCCTTGAACAAGTCCAAGTTCGTTATCAGGAAGACTATCAACCGTACCTGGAGAAGACTGCTGGAAATACCCAGTAACTACACTGTACTTTCTAGGAACATTGGCTGCAAAAACAGTTGCAAGAAAAATTAGGCTGCAAAACAGTTGCAAAATTAATTGGCTTCCTCGCATTTTTAGTTGTCAAACTTATTTTGCAAACACACCTTGCAGTTTATATAATCCACAGCTTTTAGGGTTTTGGGCGTATACCGGTGGACCTGTCGTCAAGTATATGCACGTGTTTTTAAGGTTCCAGGGGTATAAGTTGAAAACGCTGAGATCGGATAAACTTCCCTCGAAAAATGTCTAAATTGAACGGCACTTGGAAAGTGTATTGTCCATGTTCACACAAACGGGTGGATTATAAACAGGTTTTGGACGATGGGATACGACGTTTTCATAGTATAAATGACTTGTCGTTTTGTCCGTCTTGTCAATTGGCAAAATGTCGCTGGTGCTTTAGGTCTGAAGTGGTGAAGAAGTATTGTCTTAGCTGCATGTGTGATTATAGTGGTTCTAATGAGATACATTGCACGAGAAACTGTTTCACATGTCCCGAGTGCGACAGTATGTTGGCAATCACGCCGATGGATGACTCGGTTGGTGGGGTGTCTGGTAAGAAGTTTGTGTTCAAATGTACATTCTGTGAGTATGGTTACGACACTGACGTGATAGTCAAACCTAAACCATTATTAGCTATTATTAAAAATGAGTTCACAAGTAACAATGAAGAGTATGATGAGTTTGAGCAGGTGCTGGAGAAGTACAAGAATATGGTGAAATATGAAAACTTGAAAGAACTGCTAATGAAAGATATACGAAATGGTGTTAAGTATAAAGGTGTTTCAGAAGATGTGATACATCAATTACGAGAACTTAAGATCTCTGTACCACAGGAAGACGATTTCGTAGGGTTGGATACTTTGAAAATGTCTATAGATGATTCGGGGCCCTTGAAACTCCAAGAAGACACAAATAGTCAACTCGAACCTACACAAAGACGACCCTTCAATATTTTTGGGGACAAAAGACTTCCAATACCCAAAAGATTAGCCACAAGAAGTCTAATGAGATGCTGTGATTGTAATCATACACTTCTTATGCCAAATGAAGAGCTTTTGTCTACTAAATTCCAAGTGAAATGGAATGCCAATGAGTTCTTTCCCCTCATAAGTGTTACAGCTTCACAAGGACCATTTCCACAAACCATAGAGTCTGGAAAGACATACAATTTCCTTCTACACCTTGTGAATCCACTTCTGCAGTTTGTGGAAGTCAACTTGTCTACTCCATTCGAATACGAGATGGAGGAAGCACAAATACGAACGGCTATCCCCATATCCAACATAGCTATAGGACCATTAAAACCCAAAGATCATGTGATACGAAGCATCCCTACGGCCCATCTCACAAGAGAAACCAAACTCAGCCGTGCAGAACTAGTAATGAGATCAGGCAGAACGCAATCCAGAAACCATGACACATCAGTGGATTTCTTGGAATCTCTTGCTGATGGAAACGATAATTGGTACCTGGTTCCATTAGAGTTGTCTATCACAACACAGACACTGTCAATTGACCAAATCAAAGTACCCATATTCGTGACATTGACATCTACATTACCAGAACCAATGAAAACACTTAACTTATCCAAAAAAGACTTCAATGTCGGGTTCTGGTCGGTTCTACACCTAGGTCCTTTCAACATATCACATTAACTCCACATCATACTTACATTCTAGAAATCTAGCATTAATACACCTGCAATCTTAGACAAGTGCCGCGTATCCAAAGTGTCACCATCTTCACTAGCACCAAAGCTTTCATATTGAGTTTGTGGTTGAGTTGGAGGTTCTTCTTCAACCATTGTGATATCTGGTACTTCTTCTTCCACATCAGCTTCGGTTTCTCTTGCAGCTTCAACGTTATCTATTCCATCTACTTGATATTTGTCTCCCTCAGCTAATCTCTCATCATTAGATCTTAAAATGGCTTCGTTCACAAAAAGTCGTATATATTGAACTGACAATTGAAGAGTCTTTTGTGTGAGTCTTGTCTCTTCGTTCTGGAAAGCAACTTCATGAAAGAGACGTGAAATTGTCTGTAAATTTATAGGGTTATCGTCTGTCATTATACGCGTAGTGAAAAATGTGAAAAATGTATGTGAAAAATTTAATGTGAATAACTACATAATTTGAAGAGTGTCAAAACTGATACATTCAATGAGATCTGGCTTCTTTAGGATCTATCAGGAACACTTTATCAGGGTTCAAGATCCTCAAGGGGTCCAAATGAAGTTTGACGTTTCTCATAAGATCAACTGCATCTTGTCCTACTTCCTCTAAGAGAAACTGTCTCTTTCCTAACCCTACTCCATGTTCTCCCGTACAAGTTCCTTCATAAGCAATTGCTCTTCTCACCATATTGTCAACCACTTCCTCGGCCGTGTCTCTTTGGTCTGGCTTGTAAAGGATGAAACTATGGGCATTACCGTCTCCAATGTGTGCAACCAAAGTATTTTGCAACCCATGGCTATCGATATCTTTTTTGGTTTCTTCTAAGAAAGTTGGAAGCTTTGACACGGGGACTGCAGCATCTGTGGTCCATAATTGTATTGAAGGGTCAATTGCTTTTCCTTGGTTGATGGTGGACCATAAAGCCACTTTTCTAGCAGACCACAATTCTGCAGTCTCTTCGTCTGAGGTTGCAAATTGGAAGTCAAGTGATTTGTGTTCCTGGCAGAGCTCCTTGACTTGGTTGACTAAAGACTTCACTACTTCATCATTAGATCCACCGATTTTGAGGAATAATGTTGGTTTCTCTGTCCATTGTCTTGTAGTTTCGCCTGTTTTGTTAATGCACTCCATCATCTTCTCATCAAGCAATTCAATAGCATTCAATTGGATTCCATGAAGTAAGAAACTGTTTACAGAATTTGCAGCACCTTGGATAGATGTGAATGGAACCACCACCACTCTTTCAATCTTTGGTTTGACATAAAGCTTCAAAGTGGCTTCTGTGATGATCCCCAATGTTCCTTCACTGCCAATAAATAAACTGTTCAAATTATACCCAGCACTAGTCTTTCTGGGTCTTTGTTTCGTCTTAATAATAGTACCATCGGCCAACACTACTGTCAAACTCAATATGTTCTTATAGCACTCCCCGTACCGAGAAGCATTGGTTCCTGATGCGTTGTTGGAACAGATTCCGGCTATAGTAGCCCCGGGACCTGGGTCTATGGGAAATAGAAGGTTATGCTCATCCAAAATATCCGCTAAAGCCTCCCATCCTACCCCACCTTGAACTTTAGCATCCAAATCAAGATCATTGATCTGAATAACCTGATCCATTGATGATAAATCCAAGCAAACACCACATCTTGTACTTACAAAATGACCCTCAAGAGATGATTTCCCACTAATAGGCACCACTGGCACCTTATACTTATGCATGATCTTCATGATCTGCGATACTTCTTCTGTCAGACGTGGATAGATCACATATTGTGGCTTTTCATGCTTTTGTGGATGATACGAATTGAAATAAGTGTCTGCATGAGAGTCTCTGTCTTCATCAGAGCTATTAATCACCAATGAAAAGTCTTGTAAATCAGGAGAATTGGATTTGAACACCGAGCGTACTTCTTCAATTGCTTGTTTCAACTCACTTTCGGTGGCATAAACTGGACTTTTAACGTCTTTTAGCTTCAATGTAGATTGTGTCTTTTGTTCAAGATCTGTTTGATACATATAAGCTCCGAAAACAGCACCTAAAACGAAAACCACCGTCGATCCAAGCAGACTACCGGAGAACTTGGGTCTGGGACGTGGGGGAACCGTACTGTACCTTCTCCAAGCACTTTTAAGGGTGACTAATCGAGTAGTCTTTGGGAATTTCAACATAAGATCTAATTTTCGATTCTCAGACAATCGAATTAAGCAAACATAATGACTTATGTAAGCATTTTTCATCCATGTACCACGAGATCACATCAAAAAGGGTCCGAAAAATGTATTAATTCAAATTGTACATATAAATGACTAGTTACCTTGGCCACCACCACCAAACATGTTTCTTAAAGCTGGGTTGTTCATCAACTCAGACATATCGGGCATTTGACCGTTTTCACCTCCTAAACCGAAGCTTTGGGCCATGTTTCTGATCATAGGGTTGTTCATCAAGTTTCTCATAGCGTCTGGGTCTGACATCATCTGCTGAGCTGCTTGCATAAGTTGAGGGTTGTTCATCATGTCACCTAAAGAAGGCATACCACCACCTTGTCCTCCACCGAACATACTGGAGAAGTCTGGCATACCACCAGCTCCTGCACCAGTTCCTGCACCTGCACCGGTACCAGCACCAGCACTAGAAGTGTCAGATTCTCTGGCAGTAACATCAGGAGTGGGCATATCTTTTTCCAACTCTTCTTCTACTCTCTTTTTAGCAGTCTCGTAACCTCTCTTCATAGCATCGGATGGCTTATCACCTTCGATTTCCAATCCTTTCTTATAAGCATCCATAGCTGCTTTGGCATCGCCCAAAGCGTATTTGGCCAATCCCAATCTGGAGTAAGATTTAGAAAAAGAGGGATCTAATTCTATGGCAGTATTAGCATCTTCAACAGCCTTATCGTGATTCAAATTAGATGAATAAGCAGCAGCTCTATTAGACAAGTAAACAACATTGGTACCATCTAATTCAATGGCTTCAGTGTATTTCTTAACAGCTTCTTCGAAGTTTCTAGCTGCCATAGCTCTGTTACCTTCTAACTTCAAAGCATCAGCCTTGGCTTTTGTGTCAGCATCCACCTCAGAAACAGCAGGAGTAACAGGTTCCGCAACAGGTACACCAGCCACTTTTGTACCAGCGCCAGAACTGATCAAATCAACCAATTTACCTAACTTTGGTTCAGCATCTTTGTCGATTTCAAAAGCATCTGCAATACAATCTATGGCCACATCCATAGAATCAGCGTAATCCTCAGATATGGACTTGTCTTGAACAGACGATTTCAAGAATTCAATGATGGACAATGCAATGTCTTTCTTATCAATAGCCATTTCTGATACGATTTGAATAATGAAGAATTTCAATCAGTTTTATATTTATGCGCAGTAATTCTGGAAGTTTCTAAATGGCTGCTAAAAAAGATATGCCACGTTTGGACAATTTGCAGCCATTTAAAAGTTATGATATGTCTATAAAATTCACTTGATAGTTGATTTCAACTTATCAAGTTCGTATTTCCGTTCTTTTAGGGTAATTAAGTGGGTTTGTGTGAACGTTTTAACGCCGTGGCTAATGAAATGCGATCTGAACTTGAAGAACCGAGAGATTTCAAGGGCCACTGTTTCATGTTGTAATTTGATTTCACTGTTGAGATTCATGATCAGTTTCACTTCTTCGGCCTTGAGAAGAAGAAGACGTCTGTATCGAGACTTTTTGTTTTCCAATCCAAAACTGAAGAATGAGCTATTGGTTCCATCATTAGACTTGGTAGATGTGATAGTCAAATCGGTGGGTGAAGGTGGTGCATCTATAGTGCTATGTTGGATATCATTATGCGTGTCATGAAGTTCTGGATGATGCTGGTGTTCAATGTCTTCAACGTCGTGGGAATGAATATTGGCCTTACTCTCATATCTTCTCAATTCATTATTAATGGTTCGTATTCTTTCGTAAATCTCTCTCCATTGGTGTAATTTGCCAACAACCGACTCTGTACTTATAATTAGATTGTTGGTGCAAAGATCAATCCAGTTGATATAATCTCGAAATACCCCATACTCGTCTGTTTGCTTATGCTCTCCTGTGAAAATGAATTTCATACCATCGACTTTGGTGATACCACTACTGGCTAGTTTCACCAACAACCTGTCAAAACAAACTCTGTGGTCAGTGTTCTTGACATTTAACACTGTCAAGAGCTTGTTCAATCTGGAAACAGTGTTTCGATAATACTTCAAATCTTGCATTGAATAAGAAAGAAACGTCTCAATCTCCATGATCTGATTGTTTGAGAGCATGACATCCCCTAAGTTTCGTTTGACATTCTCCTGGTTCTTACTGACTTCTCTCATAATCTGAAATGCCAGCTTCTTTTTGCTCTCGTTGAAAGTGAAAGTTTGTGCAAATGAGTCCTGAATAGTGGAGGAGTACAAACTCAAGGCTGTTAAGAACATGTTGATTGTATCCAAAAGCCGGTTAAGTCTGTACTTGGAATATCCAGGCACTGTTTGTTTGTCACCCTTGAAGTCCATCCACAAATACTCACCTCTAGGAAGTACACAAAACGGATTTTTTAAGGAAAAGAGCTGAATAATTTGCTTCAACTTGTCCAACGTCTCCATTTCTGTGTGGTCTTCACCATTCTGTTCCTTGAACCTGAAGAATATCACCCAATCTTTGGAATTGGTATCGAATTTGGCATTGGAAGCAAAGATTTGAGTGACACAGTCAGTCTTAGGAACCAAGTTTTCATAAGTGTAATCATAAATCATTTTCTCTATCTGCTTAAAGTCATGGCTTTGAGCTGTAGGTTTCCCTGCCAGGAAACTCAAGTAGTCAAACACATTATAAAGATTCTTGGGTTCTTCTGCCTTGAAATCCAATCTATCGTCCAAGAGCAAGTCCTTCAAGTTAGACACTCTACTGTACTTTACATATAATGTCAAAGGACACATAGACTTGGCATTGAATTGATTCACATTCACAAGATTGAGTTTTTTGTCCAATATCTTCGACTGTGTCAAACCCTTTAAAATTACATGGAGTAATGTGTTACCGTTCTTATCCAAGTGGTCGTCAAAATCAATCCTTTGATCTGGTGAAAACTTAGAGTAAACACACTCAAAGGCTCTGGAAATGAGGTTGATATAGTCCACATGATCATAACATCGACATACACTGAATAACGGAGTATGTGAATTGCGGTCCTTCAACTCCCAATTGACAAGGTGTCCTACTCTTGAAAGAATGTCTAAATCATGTAACAAATAATGGCCAACGGTTCGGCCTGTGAAATCTGGCAGGTTTAAATAGGCTATTTGTTCTTCTTCTTCCATGCAATCAAATAAGATATCTACAATCAAACTTGAAATTTCCAGAACTTCATTCGAAAGTGATATCATCAATAAATTTTGCCCTGTGCTGGTGTTTCTATCGAATAATATGTCTTCAATAGAGAACCAGTTGTTGTTAGTTTCCATCAAAAGACTGAAAGCTTCATAGCACTTTGCTTTGATTGCAAACATCAAACAACTCTCTCCATTAATATTTCTGCTCTTGATGAAATGCTTAACTGGGAGCACTCCAGAAGGATGTTCTTCATCAACCGTTTTCAATAGAATTCGAAGTTTGTCTATATCCTGTTTCTGGATAATTGCCCAGAACTCATAGTTGGCCTGTGATGCATTAGTCAAGTCTTGAAGATCTTCTGATTGTAAGTCTTGAGGTGAAAGATGATATATCACAGCATCAAGATTGCTGAGGATATAATTGAAATAACCATCATTTGAGTAATCAAAAGAATTGAAGTTCCTTACATAGTATAGATGAGCTTCAAGATCAACTACTTTAGAATGAACAACTACCATAATCAACATTCCCATTAAAGTATCAGCGTCCACGACCAACTCATCTGAATCTGAGCCATTCTTTTCTTCACTAGCTTCTTTATTGATTTCAGACTCTTCTTGAGTCAAGATCCTCACTACATTCGTAATGACATCTCTCTTTCCTGCCAGATTCACAATTGAAGTGTCAGATAGTTTAGAAAACTCTTCAATAGCAAGAGATATTCGTCTTAAAACTGTGTTTACAAGCCATGGTTTTGTGATAGGAATATCCAACTGGTTCAACGACAAACATGATAATTCATTATAGGTAGCTTGGGTGAGATTCTTCACAGATTCAGCATCAGCTTCGGCCTTGTCTTCAGAAGACCTATTGAACTGAAATATCAATTGGGACCACACCTTATCGTACATGTTCATTTCAACATATTCATAAACCAATCTGTTTAAGTCAATGTCTGGATTTTTAGACAATAGGCTCTTTATCAAATGAAACGTCTTCTCTGATTCAGCATTTTCTGCCTTTATACTCTCCAGTATTATAGTATAAGCCTCTTCTACCATTCTATGAAACTCAGATTTGATAAACGACAATTTCTTACCTCTTTGTGTTCGAAGGGAGTCGTAATCTTTGTTATTGTGGTGGAATAGCTTATAGTACTTCTCACTCACAGCTTTAGATAGAAGAGGAATATTTCGTAGAAGCATCTCGAAAGTTATAGATGACGACGGCACATCAGAAGAACCAGCAACAATAGACGGCCTTGGTGTAGTAGTAACTTCAATTGGAGTATTCACGAACTTGGGATCCATGTAATCGGTGATACTCAAGAAATTACTTCCTAGCAAAGTATCTTCAATATATATCAAGGTAAACTTGGCCGATTTAGGAAAGTAATCACAAATGGAAGCAAACTGACCAAATCCAAGTATGTTCAATCTCAAGGATTTCTTGAATCCTTTACCTGTAAAGATCATCCCATTCTTGAGTAGCACTTGCTTATTATTCAAAGTATAGTACACAATCAGTTGATTTTTAGATGAAGTACCGCTATTAAACGACGGTACACTGCTTCGAAGAATATGTGATCGTATGAACTCTTCGCTAGTGTAACATAACTCTTTCAAAAACTGTTTCGAAGACCCATTAGTGGCAGGATCGTATGCTTCTTGAAGAATATAAGAAGGAGGCACTAAAATGGTGTAATCGTTGTGATTCTTCGCAAGTTCCTGGACAGTGGTCTTGAATGGTGCCTTATCGTGATGTGGGTTGTTGAAGATGCAATTGAGGAACACATTATAAAATGGAGGTAGAGGCCCATAAGCTGGAGGGACCATAGTTAAAAGAAATTATGCGCAGTGCGTGAAGATAATGAACTTGACGAGATGAAGTGAAACAATTAATAGTGAGAGAGGCTTAGAGGGGAAGATGAGAACATTTGAGGAGTTGAGTGATATGGTTGACAGTTTAGAGGAAAGAATTGACGAAATCCGGTTAAAATTGACGTTTTAACTATATACTGTTTTTTGTGAGATTAGGCATTGTGGTTATGCACTGGATTCTTGCATTCTAGCAATGGCTCCAGCAGATCCATTGGCAAAACTTGGTGTTACTGGTTTGATTGGATAATGAACATCACCTGGTTGGTAATCAGGACTTCCAAATCCTCCACCTCCAGGAGTCATAATGACTATTCTATCTCCTTTTGCAGCCATAAAACTACTTTTACCGGCCAAAGATTTAGGTCTGTAACCATCTTGAGTCTTTTTGTACCAGATATTCCTACCTCTTAACCCATCACTTCCACCTTTCAAACCAAAAGGTGCTAAAGATCTTCTTTCCATTAAACAGGTGATTTGAAGGTTAGGATATGTGAATTCAATGTCTCTGATAACACCATCTCCTCCTTGATTATATCCATCACCACCGGATCCATGTCT
This sequence comes from Yamadazyma dushanensis, assembly GCA_030571835.1. Lineage (NCBI taxonomy): Eukaryota > Fungi > Ascomycota > Pichiomycetes > Serinales > Debaryomycetaceae > Yamadazyma > Yamadazyma dushanensis. Next base: position 576,681 of record JAJLYZ010000005.1, on the reverse strand, counting down.
GATACCGAACTGGTGAACAATGACAGGATACCTTCTTTCGAAGATCTCTGTGTCTGTCATTCTGGTGTTGGTAGTATGAACTTGCACTGCAGATTGTGCCTTTTGACGAGGTTCATTTCCCGTTACTGCAATAGCACCCGATCCTCCACAGATGGTTTCGTAGTATCCGAAATTGATGCCATTTTCCTTATCTGTGATACCGAATGTTAAGTTGTTACAAGTACCTTGAGAAGCAGCAGCTGCTTCAAATGCTTTCAAAACCACATCAATAATTCTCTGTGTGGTTTCGACGTTTCCTCCTACAACAGCTGCATCATAAGATGGATCAACCACCGACCCAGGTCTGGTTTTGAGTGTGATTGGAATCAAACATCCGTTGTTTAATGGAATATCACTGCTGATTAAAGATCTCAACACATACAAGATGGCAGAAAATACAATGGCTTTAGGAGCATTCAAGTTACCATTCATTTCGTCACCTGATTCAGTTAAATCAAATACTGCATCACCGGTTTCAGGGTTGATTGAAATGGTAAGTGCAATTGGGGTTCCATCATCCAAGTAATCAACAGCTTTCATACTGTTACCTTGGAACTTCTTATATGCCAATTTCAATAAGTTTCTAACTGCCAATTCTGCAGTAGATTGAATACCTCCCATGTACAAATCAACCACTGGTTTAGTGAAGTCTTTAATTAAAGCATCCAAAAGGGTAATTCCTTTATAGTTTGCAGCCACTTGAGCTTTCAAATCACTAATGACATCATTTAAAGCTCTACTTCCTGAACCATTTGGCAACTTGGCTGGTTCATCGTAGAACAATGTAACCACACCTTGTTCATCAAACTTTCCTTCGAGACACAATTTGTATGTGGTAATAGCTGCACCTTCATCTGCAATGGTCGTAGAATTACTTGGCATAGAACCAGCAGAAATACCTCCAATATCAGCATGATGACCTCTAGAGGCCACCCATAACATTGGAATGTTGTTGTCGTCCAAAACAGGAGTGACAACTGTGACATCAGGTAAATGACTTCCACCAGCACTTGGATGATTTGTCACTAAAACATCACCAGGTTGTAAGTCGAAAGTACCATCTTCTTTCTTATATAATTCCAATTGTCTCTTGACAGCATAACTCATGGAACCAACATGAATAGGAATATGTGGAGCTTGACTGATAAGACTTCCATCAGCACCGAAAATTGCACAACTAAAGTCCAATCTTTCTTTGATATTGGTGGAAATAGCTGTTTGCTGTAAAGTTTTACCCATTTGTTCAGCAATGGACATGAATCTGTGTCCAAACACAGACAATTGGATAGGATCAATGATGGTACTTGAAATCTCAGGTTTGGCTTCATTCTTCACTTGAATCAATACATGGCTAGTCAAAATGTTAGCCACAGAGTCTGGCTCCACTAACAATGTTTGAGTCTCGTCCAAGATAATAGCAGGACCATGGACTTTAGAACCAACAGATAATTGTTTGAGTTGCAAAATTAAAGCATCATTCCATCCAAATCCTTCAAAGTACACTTTCCTAGTAAAGTTGGAAGAAGTGACAGCAGACGATGTCTTCAATGATCTCAACTCTTTGAATGGATTGTGTGATTGCTTGTCTTTACTTTCCACTACCAATAACACTTGAATATCATCCACCATAACTTCTCTGTCCAAAGTGAACCCAAATTCTTTACCATGTCTTTCAATAAACTGTTTATCACAATCGTATTCACCATCGATTTTGGCAATCAATAAGTGAGTATCACTTCCAACATATCTCATATTTAAAGAAACTTCCACTCTGGTATCAAAAGCCGTCAAGTTCTGATCTCTATAATCAGAGTAAGCCTGTTCAACCAACTCTTTTGTTTTACTATCGATGAAACCAAAGTTATCTTCGCTATAAGCAACAGAAGTAGGTGCTTGCTTCTCAATTACTATATCAGCCAAAAAGATACCATAAGCAGATAAAATAGAAGAGTACTTGTGGATTGCAACTTCTTCTATACCCAAATTCTTAGCCAAAGCAACGGAAAATTGACCACCAGAACCTCCGAAACATGCCAAGTTATGTTCAGAAGTACCATACCCTTTAGATTCAGTAATAGTTCTGATAGGTCTTGCCATTTGTTCCACAGCGACATTTAAGAAACCTAAAGCCACTTGTTCAGCAGTGAACTGTTTCTCTGGGGGATTATCATTATTAATTTGTTTGGTTAACTCTTGGAATTTGATCTTTGTAACTTCTACATCCAAAGGTTCATCTTGATTAGGACCAAAAATCTTTGGAAAGAACTCAGGGATCAATCTTCCCAAGAATAAATTAGCATCTGTTACAGTTAAAGGACCTCCTTTCTTATAACAAGCAGGACCAGGATCAGAACCAGCGGATTCAGGACCCACGACGAAGATACCATTCTTCCAGAAAAGCATTGATCCACCACCAGCTGCAACAGTTGAAATATCCAATTGAGGAGTTTGAAGACTGATTTGACTGACTACAGTCTCATATATATGCTCCAAAGTTCCTGAATATCTAGCAACATCAGTAGAAGTTCCTCCAGCATCGAAACCAATTGTAGCTTTACCAGACTCATCGTCGAAACAAGTAGCACCAAAACCAACCATTCCACCAGCAGGACCCGACAAAATGGCTTTTAAACCGGTGAACTTGTACCATGGACACAACCCACCATTACTTTGCATGAATAACAACTTATTTCCAAAAGCATTTAAACCACCTTCAAACCCTTTTCCAAATCCATCAATATAAGTCTTTATAACTGGACTTAAATAAGCATCAGCCACAGTAGAAGAGGCTCTATTGACTATTCCAATCATTGGTTGCAAAATGTGACTCACTGATACATTGAAACCGATTTTTTTACAGATGTCCGCTATGGTAGCTTCATGTTCAGGATATGCATACGAATTGAGGAGACATAAAGCTATACTTCTGAACTCTCCTTCATTATACAATTGTTGCAAGTCCTTTTCGATCTGTACATAATCAGGTTTCTTCAACACCCGAATAACATCTCCTGTGGCACCTTGGACAAGTTCAGGATCTTCATCTACATTGATAACCAACTTAGAGCCTCCACCCTCGCTAAAACCTTCAATGGTAACTCTTTCGTCGATCTCAATCACTTTCTTCTGTAAGTGTTTCAATTTACGCGCCGTCAAGTCAAACAAGTGCGGTCTTGTTTGGTTTCCAATATCTAACACATCTTTAAACCCTTTGGTAGTAACCAAGCACACATCGTCACCTTTTCTCTCCAATAAAGCATTGGTGGCCACAGTGGTCCCCATACGGATACTATCAATGGTGTCCAAGTTCAATTTCTGACCCCTTGGAATTTTCTGACCATGTGCTTGTTCTAAGATGACCCTTATACCTTCGGTTGGAGCATCTGGGTAATTCTTCGGATCTACCGATAACAATTTAAACACAAAGTCTGGTTGTCCAGGAATTTTAGCTATGAAATCGGTGAATGTTCCACCTCTGTCTACAGCTATTTGAATCCCTTTAGTCATTTTTACTTACAAAAAGGTGTTTTTACGGGAACCTAATGAGTTTTATATTTTAATGATTTAGGATTTTTCAGCTATAAATTCCGATCCTGCTGATCGGCTGTTTTGAGTAAAAACTCCGTCTCATTTTTTTGCAACAAAGTCATATAGTTAAGCTTGATAATTGGTGGTTAATTTTGTCGCTATTTTTTGTCGCAGAAGCCGACAAAGTGTCGGGCGACAATGTGTCGGCAAGTACGTCTTCCAGTTCCAGTTCCAGTTCTGAGGTTTCGGAGTGGGAATCCTCTTGACTGTTTGACGTAGGTGGAATCTCGTTTCCTAAGTTATCGTATTCCACACTTTTTTTGTGGCTTTTGTGTATTATGTTTCCCAAAGCATCATACTCAACTTCGTCTTCAGAATATTCATAGTCTTCAGAATATTCATCATCATCTTCTTGTTCTCCTTCCTCTTCTTCATGCTTTCTATTAGTGTTTCCAACCACCCAAATGTCTTCTGTCTTGGTCTGTTCTTTTCTCTGTTTACTCTCTTGTTCAAGTCTCTGTAAATACTCTTCTTCTGCCTTTTTCACAGACTCGTGATCTGTACATCTTGAGTATATTTCTAGTAATTCCTCATTAACCTTTAAAAATCCTAAACCCCAAGTAAATTTACTCAATATGGTCTCTGCCCAGTCGTAATGTCCAACTATAGCCAAGCAAGCAGCCAAAGCTTCTACACAATTCAATCTCCAGGGTCTTCCGTAATTCACAGGATTTGCCGCCACAAGATAAGGAAGTAATCTCTCATGCTTCCCTCCAATCTTGTTAAATGGAATCTCATCTAATCGAGCCCAAGAACACTCCACAACAGCGGCTCCATTCTTTTCCACCACTTCTCGATCATCAGGACACACCACTGTCAGTCCATTAGGCGATACAATCACACCTTGGAACTTCTGACCTATCCTGAGGTTTTTTATCATTCCCATTCGTTCAAGCTTCTTTCCTGAGCATCTCTTTGGATCGCAGTGATCAAAGTCCCACATAGCCAATTTGAAAGGTAAATCGCTGGTTCCAGCATACTTCGTCTCTTGTCTACCTTTACGTGCGAAATGTTGTTTGGATTTGTGGCCATTAGAGGTTCTTGATGGCCGTGCTTCTTTCTCTTTATTCTTCCCCATCTCTATAAGTCTTCGCAATTTTTTTTGACTTTGACTACTTTATCATCTTACTCTACTTTTTTTTTATTTACATAAACATTACAGAACTAGTCTAATGAGACAAACTTCAGGGCATCAAGCACCTTTCATTTGGTTGAACCATACCGAAAAATACAAAAATCATGACATAACATTAATAACCTTAAAAATCTTCATCAAAAGTGAAAGCACTGTCAGCCTTTTTAGGTTCGGTGCTGGTAGAAGCCATGACACCGGCTTTTTGGTAGTCACTGACTCTCTTTTCGAAGAAATTGGTTTTACCGGCCAAGGAGATGTTTTCCATAAAGTCGAATGGGTTGGTGGCATTGTAGACCTTTTCGTTACCTAAAGCCACTAATAATCTGTCAGCAACGAATTCAACGTATTGACACATTAATCCGCAGTTCATACCTAACAAACTACTTGGTAAAGCATCAGTGAAGTATTCTTTTTCGATGGTGACAGCTTCAGTGATAATTCTTTCAACAATAGCTTGATCTGGTCTGTTTTGTAAGTGGGAGAACAAAAGACAAGCAAAGTCAGTGTGTAAACCTTCGTCTCTGCAGATCAATTCGTTGGAGAATGTCAAACCTGGCATAAGACCTCTTTTCTTCAACCAGAAGATAGAAGCAAAAGATCCACTGAAGAAGATACCTTCGACAGCAGCAAAAGCAACCAATCTTTCACCGAACAAAGCTTCGTCATCATTAATCCACCTCAAAGCCCAATCAGCCTTTCTCTTGATTTGAGGAATGGTTTCAATAGCATTGAACAAGAAATCAGCTTCTTTTGGATCTTTAATGTATGTGTCAATCAACAATGAGTATGTTTCAGAGTGGATATTTTCCATCATGATTTGGAAACCGTAGAAGCATTTGGCTTCTGGTACTTGAACTTCAGCGGAGAAATTTTCAACCAAGTTTTCATTAACAATACCATCGGAAGCAGCAAAGAAAGCTAAAATTCTAGATACGAAAAATCTTTCATTATCAGTTAATCTGTTGTTCCAGTCGTGGATATCTTTACCCAAATCGATTTCTTCGGCAGTCCAGAAAGAAGCTTCTGCCTTCTTGTACATGTTCCAGATTTCATGGTATTTGATTGGGAATAACACGAATCTCTTGGTGTTTTCAATCAACAAAGGTTCGTCTTTTTCCAATTCTTTCAAAGCGTGTCTGTGGACTTGATGTTGTCTTAAGAAGGTTTTGTGGCTATCTAAAGACTTTTCTTCTTCTTCTTTAGAAATTTTCACTGGGTTCAATTCTCTGGCTTTAAGAGCAGCTAATTCTTCAGCTGTGATGAAGTCTTCGGCAGGAACATCGGCCACAACCGCGTCTTTACCAACAACAGTAGTTTGAGCAGCATCTTTGGCTTCAGCGGCAGCGGCTAATTTATCAGTAAGCGATTTACCAGGAGTTTGCATGTTGAAGTTGGAGATTTGGTTAGTTAAGCCTTTAGTAGGAGTTTCAAGGGACATATTAAAAGAAGGAAAAAGCTTGATGAAAAAAGTGCTGATAAAGGGGGATGACGGGAGGCTTATATACTTTTGAAAACGATCTATTCCGTTGAACGGGTTTTCGAAATAAACAAGAACTTATATGTACGAGTATTACAAATCGCGTCCATTGCGTATTTTTACCGATGACATTGGTTCAGACACGAAGCTGGTTAATAGGACGATACCTGGTGGGAAGGGGTGCTAAGGGGCACAAAAAACACCGGCAACACAGAACAAGACGAGAGGTATCGATCCGTGTCAATATGTAGAAGGTATGTTGTCTGTAACACAAGCCGATTTCCTGGGTTTACTAGTGTAATTTCAAGTCTGTTTATCAAACCTCTGAAACAGGAAACGCGTATATACACGCAGACGTGTATTAACATTTTAAAAATAAACAAGACGAGTAACGTGTTGCTGTTTAACCGGTGTCGGACGTTGAATACCTAGGTCGTCTTGTGATGTGATTAGTAAGAACACCAAGGGAATTGATGCATCGAACACATGACCAATACACAAACACGATCACATAAACACAATCACACAACCAGTAATTACAAATACAAAGTGAGCTGATAGATCTGGTGATAGGGAAAATGTGATAGGGAAAATGTGAACACTTAGTTCTCTCAATCTGCAGGCTGAATTGATGCACAATGCAAGGCTGCAAAATGTTGCAAAAGGTTGCAAAATAAAAATAAATACAGCGTACAGAAAAATATGGTTTTAAGGTTGCAAAAAATGATGATTAAAATTTTTGACGTGCCTTGCTCAATAGATCCATCTATAAATTCTGCTGAACTTCCCCTTCGTCGAAAATAAATACCCATAAAGTAGCATGATTAGATTTTTGCTTTCTGCAACATATTTGATAACATTACCATTTGCTGTGCTGAACGAATTATCGATTACTAAATTAGCTATAAAAGGCAACTTTCGTCCGAGTCATGATGAATTTTCTAGCTATCAAAAATACAAAGCTGATATGCTACATTTTGCTTTCTCCTGATGTGTAACAGTATCGTACAGACCATCTGTGGAATGCGAACGTTGTGATTGTTGTGAAAAAGGAATGAGACACCATGTTAAAGGTGGGAAATTAGCTGGCCCTGAAAGTGCTAGTGCTGCTTGTAATGTGGAATACGGTTGCAGTATCGAAGATTACTAGTATCCGACTGATGAGTTGAAGAGACGGCAAGTGGATGCTGTCCAGGTCGGTGATGTCGTTAAGTCTGAAGGCTGCCTTCCGCTAAATGTTACTACTAAGTTGTATACTGCGTTACAGGGCATGTACGCTTCTAGCTGTTACTTATTCTACTCCAATGGAACGGACGTGTTCGACGAGAATTGCATCAATGCTAAGGGCGGTAACCCAAATTTAGACAAACGTAATATCAATTGTGCTTCGGCATGTTCAGTATTTTCACCAGGTCGTACACAACCATTTAGTAGCTTAAGTCTGGCAGCTAGGAGTTGCTGTAAGGCTATTGGGAGGGCTGCCGCGTACCAGGTATGTATTAGCGCATGTGAATGGGTTAACAATCGGTGAATCTACTTATTAGACAGGTATTTTGCTGCGATGCCCTTTGTTAGCAGAGAATGATCGTAGACAACTTCGATCTTTATTGTTTGACATATCATTATTTTATTTTAGGTTGTGATTGCGACTTCACGACTACTATTGTTTTACCAAGAAAAATCTATTCGAAGATGGAGAAGTGCCAACTCCAGAGAAGATTAGCGAGTTCTGGACTTTTTATACCTCCTTAAATATCTTTTTTCACCTTCAGGTATCATGGCAGTCGAACTGATGTAGTTACTAATCTTCCTCTAAGGTTTTATAATACTCACCACTCAAGAAAATAGAGAGAGAGAGACAAAGTAGCCCACTGCTTCATTCTGTTAAGAAATATCAGAAGTTTGTTGGTGTTTTATAGATATACAGGCATTAGTTTTATAACCGGGACACCACTGCTAGACTGTGTAAGTTGTATAGAGTAACAGGCTCGCTGAGTGATACAGGCTAGAGTCAGATAAAAACATTTATTACCCTATTAAAGGACCGTTGATAATCATATCTGTGCTCCTAGTAAAGCACAAACAAAAATAACAACAATGCTACACAAAACCACAGCCCCAGACCACCTGGTGGAGAATTTGTTACACATCTCTTGTTCAACAAGGGAAAGTCTCATAAACATTATGAGCGAGGGGTTCACATAGTGCACCTAACGCTATACTGTCTTCATAGCGTCTTCATAGCAAGGTCACAAGAAGACATTGGAAATGAAACCTGCAGTTGCACTGAAGGCCACACATGAAACTCAGATACTCGGGGCCACATTCGGATTTCCAGAGACAAATAGAACGTAATGTTGCAAGATACTCCAGAGCTTCGGTTCTGACTACCTCAAGAATTTTGTTCCCAGTGCGTCATGTATCGTTTCCTACCACGACTATCGTTCAAGCTGCGGTGCTATATTCATTATTATTGTTCGAGACTTTCAATGTCAGTATATAAGTTATTTTTACATACAATATACGATATCAATTTACAAATAGGTACGATATTTTGGGTTTCAAAGGGCGTTATCCAAGGTCTTTCAAAACGATATTAGGGAACTTGGAGTGAGTTATTGTTTCGCTTGGCCTACTATATTGAAATGTGAACAGGACGAAAAACCTATCAGTTGCGACATTCAGATTTCGGAGGTGCGGTGTTCATCCTGGAAACACTGTACTGGAATAGAAAGTATCGATGTACTAAATTGGTGAAAACATCCTAACACCTGATATCCAACAATCAACCAAATTATGCATAGCATGCAGTTGGGTATGTCGTAAATGCAGAAATCCACATTATGGAAAACAGTTACAGTCATCATAAATGATTGTCCAAGGCTGTTGTCCAGGTATTGCTGTTGTCCAAGGTTGTGACAGTGATGTTACCCTAGTTTCATGGATTAATTAAAAATAGGTCATAAGGTTTATTCATTGAAGACAACTTAGCTATTGTTTGTGTTATTAAAACACCTTTAAAACCTGTTTCAGGTCCAAACTGGTAATAGGTACGACAATAATTACCGAAGAGTAAATTTAGTGAGAATTTCTCGGTTTTTACCAAACAATAAAAGTATGGTAGCACGACATTTGAAAAATACCTGTATTGTTAAAACAAAGCGGGTTAACATTTTGGCTGCTTCTAATACATCTGTCGGCTAAGAATGTTGCACAACAATGTTCTAGACTGACGTTGTGATTTCTTTTTAGTTATGAGCTTGCCGCTGTGTTTATATCTACTTTCGGCACTCTGTTGACACCAAAGTGGCTTCGATATGTGAGGGGCTTGCGTGGGTGTTTGTCGGCAGTACAGCGCCATTTTACATCGAGAATAATTGATACATCGAGTGCAAGTGATACATCGAGAGCAAATGATACATCAAAGAGAAAACGATACATCGAGTGCAAAACATCGTGGGTATTGTATAATACAAATGCAATTCTATAACCATAAATCATGTATGTTGTTTAATTTGTAAGTTGAAAGGATCATTGAGGTCCTTTGTCTTCATTGGGTTGGTGATTCTGTCGATATTGTTGTAGTTGTCAAACTTGAAAGAATGAACCGATGCAGGAGATTGATTGGTTGAGTCAGTGGTTGACGAATGTGACACTGGTTGCGCAGTGTACGACGACATCTCTTGAAGTGGGGTAGGAGAAGGTGATTGCCCTGCGAATGGAGAAGGTGATAAACCAGTCACGGGTCTAGGCAATGGAGAAACAGCTCTTCTGGTTGGTGATCCCACAGGAGATGGACTGAATTCCCCACTATATTGTGGGAAGGTGATTTCTGGAACAGATGTGATAGATACAAGATCACTATCATCTAATTCCAAGGACTTATACAATAACAGAACATTTCCACTACCTTTGTAGTTTTGACCGGACATTTTAAATTCAATAAAAAGCTTGAACTCTTTACCCCAAGTACCTAAATTCCATTTTTCATTGATTGATTCTTGGAGATGAGCTTCTACCACCTCTTTAGCATCATCAAACAGTAAATATTCGTAATGTGGTAAAGATGGTAATCCGAACAACAAAGAATCTTTACTGTACTTGTTGGAGTCCAATTGACTTGGTCTACCATACAATTTAAACGCATCGATGATAGGAACATAATTTCTTATCATGGTTTCAATCTCTTGCACACCTGGATGAGACTGTGGCATCATGTAGATATAATTAGTCTTAATGAAGTTAAGATGGGACTTCGCTTTTGGTGAAGATGGTGGAGACGAAGATTGACTGAAGAAAGAAGACTGAGAAGTGGTTCTTTCATGAGTCTTAGTGAAGCTAGAAGGTGGAGGTAAACTGTTTGAAAGCGAATCAGTTTTGGAAACCGAATCGGTCTTAGAATGGGTCATGCTTGTACTAAACAAGTGCTCAAACTTGCTATTAACATAGACATTACCATTAAGTTTCATGATAGAATTGAATTCAATCATATTAACATTTTCCGGGAACAAATTGTACACATTAGTGACCTTGGAAACGTAACAAATCAAGTTCTTCTTCGAAACTTTATCAGAAGTATAGATTTCAATTTTACCCAACTTTTTGGAAGTTGAAGGATAAATAGCCAAATAACATTTGATCCATTTATGATTAACTTGAGGTAATCTAATATTACACCAATCATACTTGACGTACTTCTTTTTGGATAACAAAGTATGAATGTCCGATAATCTAGGGCCAATAAGACTCAAAATCACAGCAGTGAAACTTTCGTTTAAAGATAATTTTTCAAAGTTGGACAAGTATAAAGCAGCTAACCAATTCTTATAATCAGAAACGTCCACAGCTTTCACTATCAAATTATAAAAGCTTTCACTTAAATCATTAGAGAATTTGATAACCAAATCTTCCGAGTCCAATGAAATATTACAATCAAATAAGTTATAATATTTGGGCTTGAAGTCATCGTCAGCCAAATCCCATATACTCAATTCATTCCCAGTCAATTTAGCATTTACTTCGATCCAACTATTCAGCAGTTCTTCAAACATCAACAAGGTCCCATTGTAGTAGTTCCTGAAGTTGTGACAGTTAAGTAACGTGACTATTGGTGATAATTCTGGAGGCACGGATTTAGTGGCTAACATGAAATTTGAAAAACTATTAGCATTCTTGCTCTGATGAACATTATTGATAGTGTTATTAGAATCGGAATGCATTGAAGGTAAGTCGAAATCGTTGGAGTATACTCTTGAATGACGAACATAAGATGAAGGAGTGTTCCGGACTCTATCACTGATCTGTCTTCTAGTAATCGATGAGGGAGAAGCCGGTTCATCATTGTTGACAGAAACCGACCTCGACCTGTTATTCTTCACTCCCAAAGTTCCTGGCTGGGAATACCGATGGGAATTGGACCTGGATCTGTTCTTAGCAAGGTTTTCATCTGAATTGTTAAAGATGCTATTGCTCTTAGAAGAGCCGGAAGAGTTGCCGGAACCGGTGGGTTTGGCAGGAGGTTTATATTGAGGTGTGGTGTTGATGGCAGGGAGGTCTTTAGCCTTCTTCTTGGAGAATAATGGAATATGCATAATATTCAATATTTCCAGCAATTAGATGTAGTTATAAAGAAAATCCGATATAGCCCCCAGGGGAATGAACAGTTATGGAAAAAAAAATAAAAAAAAGAAATCCAAGACAATCGGTAGGATCGTGCAACCAAAAATGGAAACGATATGGACGAAAAAGGGTTTGAAATTTGACGATTACGCAACGGGCTCTTCCTTACATGTGTGGCGGTCCAGTGCTTTAAGGAAGGCCAAGTGGTGACCAACAGTTGGCCATAACGCCATAAATAGGCGTGGATATGTCTGCAGGACAATCTAGTCACTAGCCACCAGATGAAATGCCCCACTTCACAGCCCTTTTCTATGAGCGATGGATTTGCTTGGAGCCATGGGCAGCAATTAAGCCAAGATCAGGGCAAGGTAATTTATTTCGGACATGGTTAAACGAGATTGTGTTAGACTTTTGCGTTTGTGGTTCGATTTTGTCATTGGTTGAGTGTAGTTTAAAAGTGGTTCTGGATTGGCTTTCATGTACCTGGGTGGACTATCTCATGACGTAATGGTTACGAGTCACAAGACCCATACACCAACTTTTTTAAACATGCCATCTGTCTTCTGGCATAGACATAGTTGGAACGTGTGTGGTAGAACCGGGGTGGTAGAACCAGAGTTGTTGATGTGTGTTCTTTTGTGTTTGTGCTACCTGTCACATTTTGTTGTAGTTACTCTGTTTTTCTCTGTAATTATTGCCAGTGCAGTTGTTTCTCATCTCGTTTGAGCCACTCGCATTTCCTTATGTCGTTTTTGCAGTCAATCCCCGAATTAGTTAACCTACAGGACCCTGACTTCGCTTACATAGTGTCAGAACTTCTCAACAAAGTCGATGCTGTAAACAGAAACACGGTCCAGCCTCCTTTTACTGTAACAACAAAGAAATATGACATTATATCCTCGTTCATCAAGAGTTATAAAACCCACATAGGTCCCGATATCTACCCCACCGTTCGGTTGATTCTTCCAAACAAAGATAAACGGTTGTATTTTATGAAACTGACGGAATTGATTTCGCTTGTGTTGAAGTTGTACAACATCCCCCGTCGGTCTGCTGATGAGAAGTTTTTGAAGGAGTGGAAAATCAATCATCATAACTACCAGAAACTTCAAACCACAGAAAAGCTTGATCTTCCGTCTAAGATTGCTAAAGTCATCAGTAATAAACGAGGAATCAACCATAAATTCACAAAAACTTATACTGTCAACGAAATAAATGAGGTATTGGATGAGCTAAGTACTATCACAAAAAGTGATGAGAGAATCAAATTGTTGAAGCCGGTTTTGGACGACTTGAAAATTGATGAAGTAAGATGGTTTATGAATATAATTCTACGTAATTCTAACCTTGGGTTTGTGGATAAGTTGTTCTTTGAAGCATGGAATCCAACTTCATATAAATTGTACGTGGTGTGCAATGATTTAGCCAAAACCTTCAGATACTTCGGATCACATGATTCAATTGACCCCAATCTTCTTATTCCACAAGTTGGGTTCCCTTTCCAGCCGCAGGCTAGTCATAAATTAACTATTAGTTATGAGAAGTTATGTGAACATATGCCTGAATTCTATATCGAAGAGAAAGTGGATGGTGACCGTATGGTACTTCATTATGATAATGGAAATTTCAAATACTACACACGACGCATAAGAGATTATACTTTGGTTTATGGAGAGAATTTCCAAACTGGGTCTTTGAGCAGGCACTTGAAAGACTGTTTCCATCCAAGTGTTAAGAAAATCATCTTGGATGGGGAAATGGTGGCTTATGACAATGCCAGGCAGTGTATACTTCCGTTTGGGACTTTGAAATCTGCTGCTATTCAAGAGGCTGTCGTTACATTCACAGCAAATGACGTTTATTCTCAACAAGGCTGTTCTCCATTATTGCTCGTATTTGACTGTCTTCAGATTAATGATAAATCCTTGGTCAACTTGTCATTAAAACAACGGAAAGAAGCCTTGTCAAAGGCTGTAAGAAATGTGCCTCATAAGCTAGAAATCCTAGACTATCATCTCTGTACCAAGCCTGAACAGATCGAAAATGCTGTTAAAGGTGTTATTGTGGACAGAAGTGAAGGTATAATGGTCAAAAATGTGCAATCTAGCTATCATTTTGGAGAAAGACACAATTCATGGATTAAAGTCAAACCTGAGTACTTGGATCAATTCGGAGAGAACATCGATGTTCCAATCATTGGCATTATTCCTGCAAGAAAGAATAGTTATATGTGTGGGCTATATGACACAGAAGAAAAGATATGGAGAAGTTTTTGTACTGTAGCCAATGGGTTCACCAATGATGAATTTAGACAGCTTAATGACTATTTCACAGACAAAATCACTCAAACATGTCCAGAGAACGTCAAGTTTGGTAAAAAGAAGCCATTATACTACGTGAATCCTGAGAATTCAATTGTGTTGGAGATTAAAGCAAGATGCTATGATCAACGAACAGATGAGACATATGCCACAGAAACCACTTTGAGGAACCTTTATTGTCGTAGCATCAGAAGTGACAAGCCGTATGATGAGTGTATCTCGTACCAAGAATATGAAGAAATAAGAAAAGACAGGACTTCAAATTTACATGACATTCAAGATGTGGTGGTGGATCGACGTGCTGGAAAGACACTGTCAGTTCTTGAAACAAGCTTCAAACTTGATCTTCTGAATTCCAGTACCTTCAAACTCTTTGATGGGTTGAGATTTGTCGTGTTATCTGACAAGTTGGACAAGGTAGAAAATGTTCGTATCAAAGCGTCAGAACTTAAAAAACTCATCAAGAAGTTTGGAGGTGAAGTTGTCATGCGTGCAAGCTATGGAGAAAAGCCTTGTATCATCATCTCCGAGAAATCCACACCTAGTTGCAACAATTATGTCGACCAAGGTTTTGATATTATTCACCCAGATTGGATCTTTCATTGCATCGAGTACAATACGATTTTGGACATTGAGAATTCAGTGGTGTTTGCTTCTCATAACCAGCATCCTCTGAACGTCGATGAGTATGGAGATAGTTATACAGTGACACCCAGAGTGAACTTCCAAGATTATTTATTGCAGATTCCAAATATCAAGGTGAAAAGCCATTTTGAAGATATTTCAGAACTTCAACATCGTCAACTTTTAATCGACTTGTTTAAAGACACGAAATTCCAAATTGTGGATCTTGGACGACCCACCACACGTCGTCTACTTACACACAAGATCACACGATTTAACGGAATAGTAGTGTCCAATTTGCGTTGCCATTACGTCGTGGTTCCGACAATTTTATATAAAAAACATCGGGAGGCCGTACTTCATCAAGTGAAACAAATTCTGTCACAGCTTGCACAACAGTATCAGCAAGGCAAGCAAGTGGTTAGAATTGTTTTGGAGTCATTCATTGACGAGTCCATCAGTCTGCACATAAAGGTAGACCCTCAAGACCACGCAGTTATCTAACAAAGAATAACCCCAGAATTCCACATGTGTCTTTAAATTTACGAGACAAATTATCAATCTGACCTCGATATGTTAATAACTCGGACAATACCGAGAGGTAAATCTATTGCTAAACCGTTGAATTGCTGGACCTAGAATGTCATCTGCAACGTCGCAGCAAGCAAACGAAAGGCTTTAACGACGTCAGACGGAATACAGTTACCTGATTTGGATGTGATGTTCTACTTCAAAACCAATCACCAAACTACTATTTAACCTAGTAACTGCTTCCATATCCAATTTTTCAACCTTTAAACTTCCTGTCCGAATCCGTTCCGGCAATCTGCACCGAATAAATTTCACTTACACCGGTTTGGTTGATTTACACGGCGCACGACTTTTTTGCTTATCAGTTATTGATTTCTAACTTGACATTGCAACAGATAATTTTTCAATTCCAAATCATTTCAATTTTAAACCATGTTAGAACGTCAGAAATCGTTTGATTTTCTTAAGATCAACCATACAGTCACATTCCACTTGGGTTGGGCTACTGCTGTGGCGTGTCTTGGTACTTTACAGTTTGGATATCATCTTGCAGAGTTAAACGGCACTCAGCTGTTGTTATCGTGCAATTTCCATCGTAAGGGGCCGTACGACACGTACGATGACACGGTATGGGCCAAATTGGGTCTTCCTCAGTGTATACCCATCGAAGAATCACGTCTTTCTATTGCTACAACCATGTTTGTAGTGGGTGGTTTGATCTCATCGATTTTAATTGGATCCAAAACACTCAGCTCATCGGTAGGCCGTAAAGTGAATTGTATCATAAATGCGATCTTATTCACAATTGGCTCGTTGATAATGACAGGATGTACGTCTTTTACGATGCTTAATATGGGAAGATTATTATGTGGGTTGGGTGCTGGTTCGTCGGTGGTTATTAGTCCTATACTAGTTAATGAGCTTACCCCTGTAAATCACAGAGGGTTTCTTGGTTCTTTTCTCCAATTATCTTTGGCTTTGGGAATATTGTTCAGCCAGGTATTATCTATCAAATTTGCAAATGATGAGAATTGGAGGTACATCTTTTTATTTGCTTCTATGATAGGATTGTCTCAGTTCATTTTATTGTTCACTACAGTCGAGAGTCCTAAATGGCTCATACTCAATAAAAACGATACTAATGAAGCTACGAGTATCTTGACCAATCTTAGGTCAAATCAAAGAGCTGTACAGCATGAAATTAATCATTGGAGAAGATTGAGTGTGAATCAGAATAAAGAAGCTGCTGAAAGTACTCCTTTACTTGAAGATTTATCTGGAGATTTCACTCCTCTTGTACCCACGAGGTCCAGAAGAGGATCCATCGATCCTTCAAACTTATCTTTATACGAATTCTTAACCTCAAGCACTTACAGAAGAGAATTAATAGCCATTTTGGTGATAATGAGTGGTAATCAACTTTGTGGGATGAATGCCATCACCTTCTATGGAGTAATCTTTTTACAAGATATTGTACCTGAAAATATCAATATTTTATGGTTAACTAGTGCCTTAGCATTGTGCAATGTGGTGTCTGCTCTCTTAGTGGCTCCATTATTCGATAAGTTCGGTAGAAAACCATTGCTTTTGTTCAGTGCATTCACAATGTCGGTGACCTCGTTCTTGATTTCAATGGGAATGTTAAATGGGTTGCAATATTTAACAGCTGGTGCATGTTTCTTATTCATAATGGGCTTTTCTTTCGGCTTGGGCCCAATTGTGTACTTAATGGTACCCGAATTCACCAACCACAATGCCATTGGGATCGGTCAATCGTTTGGAACTGTCATCAACTGGGTTTCTAACATATCCATTGCATACTTCTTCCCATTACTTCAAGGTTATCTTAATGGTCTGGTGTTCTTCATATTCACCATAGTTAACTTATTCTTCGTGGTTACAATTGTGTTATTTGTGCCGGAAACCAAATCTCACAACGATTACTCCGATGTATGGGACCACTTCAGGTACTTCAAGTAGACTCCATTGCATGCACTTCTAATATACTCCTCCAAACACTTCAAACAAGCTCCATTTCAGGTACTCCAAGTACTGATAGTGTCAGGACGTCATCAGTCACGTGACCCTGTTGTTGGCAGTGCTCTATGTACAGGAGCATTCTCTACTGCATATAACCCCACAAGGTGAAATTTTCTGAAATATATAAAGACGTCAAAATTCCCCTGTCCCTGAAAAAGTCAACTTAAATACTAGAAAAATGGTCAATTACAAAAGATGGATGGGAGAGGTAGATGAAGATACCAGCATTGCCAAATTATCGATCCCTGGTACTCATAACTCCGCAGCTTGTCACACGGCTTTGCCATCAGTGCAATGTCAAGGAGAATCCGTCACCGACCAATTGGAACATGGTGTTAGATTCTTGGATATCAGATGTGGTAAGTTATTCTTGAAGGAGGGAGATGAAGCTAAAGACTTACAAGTGATTCACGGAAAATTTCCTGTTAGAATCCCTTTTGCTAAGAAATTGACCGATGTTCTTGACGAGGTGTACGACTTTTTAAAAGACAATAACTCGGAAACTGTTATCGTGTCTTTAAAACAAGAAGGTACTGATGATTGGAACAATGACCAAGATGAGTTCGGTAATTGTATTTGGGACAGATATGTCAATCCTAACAAGGACAAGTGGTACTTGAACAATGATATTCCTAAATTGAGAGATGCTAGAGGAAAGGCTATTTTATTCAGAAGATTTGGCGTTAAAAACGAAGACAGAGCCAGAGAATTCGGTTTTGATGCTCATTCCTGGAAATACAACACCACCAATGATGACCGTGGTAAGTTTGCTGTCCAAGATTTCTGTGAATTGGAAGATGTTAGTGCTATTGAAAAGAAAGTACAATATGTTGGAGATTTTGCTAAGAATGCCATTGAATACAACAATAGCAACAGTGATCCTAAATTGTTTATCAACTTTGGATCTGGTGCCAACTTCTTCAACACCGACTGCTGGCCAGAAAAGGTTGCCATCAAGATGGAAGAAGGAAAGGTTGATGATCATTTCGGAAAAGGTAATGGTATTGTTGTGTTGGACTACGTTGAAAGAGAAGACTGGAAATTTGTCAAGAAATTGGTTGATCATAATTTCTAATGTGTTTGTAACCTGTATGTTATAACTGTATTACTTTTGGTATGTTTCATGTCGTGTCAAGTCATCTCTTCTCACCTCTTCCCGTCTCTTCTCTCTCCTTTTGCAGCTTCTGTTTATTGCAGCCATTTATTTTGCAGCTATTACCGGTGCGGATTTTTTAACCAATGTTCAAGTTAATACTGGAAAGGTACACAAGTAATTTGCTTGTTCAATTCAGATACCAGTCAAGTAGTCGAAACGTCATACTAAACAAGTTGAAAGATGATAAGTTGAGAGAAATCATTGAGTCGTCAAATTTAGGTGAAAAAAAGAACGCTATAGAAGTGACAAAAGAGCCAGTGAAAAAAGAGCCAGTAAACAAAATAAACAGCGGTGAAGATGTGACGAAAGAGGGGTCTGTGTCACAAGAAAGTGATACATCGTCCACAAAGGGACTTTTCTCTCTGTCCGATACGTTCATTCGAAACTTAAAACAAGACATGAAAGATAAAGCTGGGTCACTTCCGTCTCAAAAAGAAGAGTTCAGATATGCAGTTTCCAAGAAGTTTGAACAGTATATGGACTCTATGCAGAGCACCATTTTCAAAGCTACCAGAACATTGAATGATGTCACGGGATATTCAGCTATAGAACAATTAAGAGCTACAATTGACACTTTAGAGAAAGATCTTAAGGCTGCCAAAGAACAGGTGAAAACAAGCAAGGAAGCATACGCAGCAGCCATTTCAGAACGCTCGTTACTGCAAAAAGAAGTCAATGAGCTATTGACAAGAAAGCATAACTGGAATGCAGAAGATTTGGAACGGTTCACCCAACTCTACAGAAACGACCATGTCAACGAACAAAACGAACTACAATCACAACACAAACTCACAGAGGCGGAACAAGCTGTGGATTCCATACAATTGAAACTTACACAGCTGATTCTCACAAGGTACCACGAGGAACAGATCTGGTCAGATAAGATCAGAAGAGCTTCTACTTGGGGAACCTGGGGTCTTATGGGGTTCAATATCATGCTATTCTTTACAGCCACATTCATTGTGGAACCGTGGAAACGTAGACGAATGGTTGACTCATTTGAAGAGAAGGTTAAACTGGCTATATTCAGTTCAGCAGATGAACAAAAAGGCAAAATGGACACTATTCTTACATATCAAGCACAACAAGCCACCAAAGATGCTGCACCATCGGTTTTTTCATTCCAACTTCCTGCTCCATCTTGGAACAGCTTCAAACAAGCATTTGCAGCCAATTTCAATGCCCTTTCTTCTCCAGAAGTAACAATACTCCAATTCGATAAGTCTCAGCTTACATTGGTAATTTCTGTAGTATCTATAGTCAGTGGAGTGGTTGCAAGTGCTATCACTGCATACTGGAAGTAAATCTACATATCTGCATACAATGGGTATATTCACCATGCGATGCTTATACTCCCAAAACCATATACTACGGTCCATCGCGAATCCACCGCCGATCTGCCGCTGTCTCGTTCAAACCTCTCACCAACCCGCGAAAATCCTCACTCGCTCTCGAAAATTGCCACTCAAGATTAACTTCGATTTTTAATCCAATCTAAACACTATGGAAGAATTGGGAATCTTCGACACGACGTCAGCTCAAACCTTGCCTACAGTGAAGCTCCACCACAAACCAGCGGTCGCTGTGGAAGACAATTCAGATGTGTACTTGAAATTGAAAAAATTGGAAAAAGAGTTGGATTTATTGTTATTACAAGAGGACTACATCAAAGACGAACAACGTCACTTGAAAAGAGAACTCATCAGAGCCCAAGAAGAAGTGAAGCGTATCAAATCTGTTCCTTTGGTTATAGGGCAATTTTTGGAACCAATAGATGAAGATACTGGAATTGTGTCTTCTACAACAGGATCCAATTATGTCGTGAGGATATTGTCCACCTTAGACAGAGAATTGTTGAAACCATCTTCGTCTGTTGCTTTGCATCGTCATTCAAATGCTTTGGTGGACATCTTACCACCAGAAGCTGATTCGTCTATCTCCATAGTTAGTGATGAAAAGAAACCAGATGTCACATACGCCGATGTGGGAGGTCTTGACATGCAAAAACAAGAGATCAGAGAAGCAGTGGAGTTACCTTTGACACAAGGTGATTTGTATAGTCAAATTGGTATTGATCCTCCTAGAGGTGTTTTGTTATATGGTCCTCCAGGTACTGGTAAAACCATGTTGGTTAAAGCTGTGGCCAACTCGTCCACTGCAGCATTTATCCGTATCAATGGATCAGAATTCGTGCAGAAGTACTTGGGTGAAGGTCCAAGGATGGTGAGAGATGTTTTCCGTTTGGCTAGAGAGAATTCTCCTTCTATTATTTTCATTGATGAAATCGATGCCATTGCCACAAAGAGATTCGATGCACAAACTGGTGCAGACAGAGAAGTCCAGAGAATCTTATTGGAATTATTGAATCAGATGGATGGGTTTGATCAAACTTCTACTGTTAAAGTGATAATGGCCACTAACAGAGCTGATACTTTGGATCCTGCTTTATTGAGACCTGGAAGATTAGACAGAAAGATCGAATTCCCTAATTTGAAAGATAGAAGAGAAAGAAGATTGATTTTTTCTACTATTGCATCTAAAATGGCATTAGCACCAGAAGCCGACTTGGACTCGTTGATAATAAGAAATGATCCTTTGAGTGGAGCTGTTATAGCTGCTATCATGCAAGAAGCAGGTTTGAGAGCTGTCAGAAAGAATAGATATATGATCTTGCAAAGTGATTTGGAAGAAGCTTACACTTCTCAAGTGAAGACTGGTACTGAACATGATAAATTTGAATTCTATAAATGATCAATAAATAATTACGTTGGATGCAGTGTGTGTTCCTATAATAATTCGTAGATGGCAAGACCTGGTGTTAAACAAGCCAAAGATTGGAAATTTAAGTGATCCAAATCAACATGATACTTGGTGTTCCAGATGGATTCGAGTTCTGAAGTATCAAATTCACAGTTCATCGATGCTATTGGGGCTACTACCATAACTTTATGGTGGGACTTTTTCACCTGGTTTATGATGTTGTAGATATAACTTGGATCTGATCCCATTGCATCGACTATCACATGGTCCGAATGCTTTAGTATCGTCGAATCAAAGTCTTTCACCAACACCGAAACAGAGCTTTTACTTCCCAATAGCCATGAAGGTGGGGAGTATGTCCTCCACCAGATTTGCACAAATTTTTGATGTTGTGACACAAACTGTTGGTGGGTATAGTCCAAAGCAGGAACTACACCACCCTGATGGAGAATTCCCATCAATATGCACATGAACACATTGAAAGCGTACCATGAATATATGATCCAATTGGCCAAATTTGACCTCAAAGAATACACCTTTTCTGGCTTCAAATTAGTTGGTTTAGATCCGATTCTCTTCTTGATCTCTTGGTTCTCTGTTTCTACTCCATTAATTTTATGGAAATCCAAACAGCAACAGGCCACTGGTAATAATGGGATCAAGAACCTCAATTCTTGATGAGGAACCAATGATAAAATTAAAGTACCACTCACAAAAGAGATAAACGGTACTGTTCTGTAATAACTATTGTATCCCTTGTAGGCAAGCACAACCAACAAAGGACCCAAAATCTGGGGCAAATTCACAAACATATGAGTGTACAAAGGATGAATACCGTGAACTTTCAAGTTTTCGGGGTCACTATTATATAGCAAGTTGTTCAACGGTGTGATAACAAAGTCTTCAAAATCAAGGGATTGTGGAATGTATCCTTTGAAGTACAAAGTGTCTACCATTATGAAAACAACAGTAGCTAAAAGGAAACCAAAGCCAGACACAAAAGCACCAAGTTTAAACCTCCAACAATATTTTATCAAAAACCAACTGGGAGCCAACACAAATGCCACAAATGTGATTCTATTGAATACACCAATGGATGTCAAGATTCCAAAATAAAACAATTTCCTATAATCACAAGTTTTGACATGCCTTACCTCTAAATCAAACCGTAAATCACTGATAATCAAGAGACAAACAAGAAGCAACGGCGTTTCCAAACTATTGGAAAAGCAATGTGACTGGTACACAAGTGTAATGTACGATGTCAGAGTGAAAAACACAGCTTTGACTCTCTCTGGTTTAGTAGGTAATAGTCTATAAAGACACATATCTGTGACCAACCAATTCACCACTATCAATTGAATTCGAACAAGATACCATATCCCTTTGGGTGATATATCCACATTGAAGTATCGTAAGAACAGAAGAATTGGTCCATAAAATAAGTATAACGGAGCCATGCTTCTGGCTGGAGCGTCTGAGACAAATTCCCATGGAGGAGTGGTTTTAAACCCGAAAAATTGGGACATTAAAACTTCAAATGACTGGAAGTGTTCATCGGGGTGTATGTACAGGTCGGAAAGCCCGAAAAAGAACCGAAGAATAACGCTAACGACATATATCTGTCGCCAACTTAAGCTCATGGTTGAATCAAAAGAACGCGAAAAAAATGGCTGCAACTTTTTAATATTATATATGATCTATATAGCTTCTTCATCACTGTACCCTTCTTCGTCTTCTTGGACTTCTAGATCTTCTGCTGTGGGTGCTTGATCATCATCTGATTCATCTATTTCTTCATCAACGTCGATATCACTTTCTGAATAGTCATCTCTCATGGCATCTCCATTCATGTCTTCAGCATCTTCTAACTCTTCAATATACTCTATATCAGACTCTTCTTCGTCTTCAATGATTCCATTACTTGATCTGGTCAATTCATATTGCTCGTTGATGATTTGCATTTTATTCTGTAATTGTAATAACCTTGGTAAGGTATCAGCTTTCCTGCTTAATATACCATGCAAATTAGAAAGTTTGGATGCAAGACTAGGCATGGAAGATAAAATTCCTCCATGAATGATAATGACCCATTTCAACCAGTACACCAACTGATCGAATCTGGTAGCTTGACGGGCTAATCTTTCAGATAATCTGTCCAATAAAACTACTGCCAAAGAAGAGTCTAATCTGGCTATAGTATTTTGAACCACTTGTTGATCTCTTGTCAATAGCACACTTTCCAACAAAGAGTGGTCATTGTTCTTTAAGGATTGTGCAAGGATGGTGGTGAGGGTGTTGCTGTTACTTAACCCAGTCTTTTTGGCCTTTTTAGGTGTGATAGTTTTAGCATCAGTGGCTAATTTCGTGAGTTTATCAGCCAAAGTTTCTCCTTCTTCGTCGTCATCTTCTTCCACAACATGGTTCAAGTTGTATCCATCACTAACGATTGCGCTTCCTTCGTTATACTGTTTGGCCGATGCTACATCGTGTCCGTTAGATGCATGATGAGTAACTGGGGGGGCTTGTTTCTTCTTGGTTAAGGTCAAACCTTCTTTTATGAGTGGTTGTCCGCTTTCATCCAACCATCTGGTACTATCAAACACGGGGTCGGTGGAGTTCTCTAACCATGTATAAAGAACAGAACTATGTTTGACAGATGCAGAAACAATGGGTATAGAAGAAGAAATGTTCCCTTTCAAATCATCTGCATGTCTGGTTAACAGTATAGAACCGTCAGCATGACGAGATCTGGCATTGGCCAATTGTTGTCTCTTTTTCTTTCTAGAATTGGTCTGGCTCACCACAGCAGAATCTTCTGCCAAAAAGGAGTTAAACACTTCCACTGTTCCAGCGTCTGTTCTTGCTATCAACACAGATTTGTCATCTGAAACAGATATATCAACTTCCACAACCGGAGACTCAGTCACAAACACCGATTTGGTGGATTGTTTGGCTATAGAATAAAGATTAATGAATCTGTCCCCATTAGCACAAGATATGAATAAGTCCGAATCAAAAGGTACAGATTTGATCTGTTTAACTGGCTGAATGTGTCCAGGGAATGTCTTGAGCACCTGTTTCGTCTGGATATTTACAAGGTATATGGAATGACTTCCTGCCAATATGTGTGGTTGAGATTCGTATTGAATAACTGCGATGGTGTAAAGTGGTTCAGTAGTCTCTAATTCAAGAGACTCATTAATGGAAAACTGCTGTACCAAGTCATAGTTCATGTCCCACTCGTAAATTGTACCAGTGATATCTGAGGCCCATAAACTCCTTGTTATAGGTGAGTATTTGAAATCAGTTATTAAAGCGTTACTAGAAGTAGTCAATCGAGTAACCACAGTTTTTGTAACAGGACTGTACAATAACACAGACCCATTAGCCAACCCAATACCCAAGATCTGTGATTCATCATGGAAAGGAATCCATCTCAAGATAGACACTCTATTGTCAGTCTCAAGCGTTAAACTGCTGCGTAAATCAACCGATGGATCTACAGACACCACGTTCACCTGGTGTTTGTCTAATGCTATTATGACGGACGCAAAAAAGGAGTTTGTGTCATCGAACTGCGAGGCCACCA
The DNA here is from genome assembly GCA_030571835.1 of Yamadazyma dushanensis. Taxonomy (NCBI): domain Eukaryota; kingdom Fungi; phylum Ascomycota; class Pichiomycetes; order Serinales; family Debaryomycetaceae; genus Yamadazyma; species Yamadazyma dushanensis. The sequence goes on along the minus strand of JAJLYZ010000005.1, from coordinate 551,799 downwards.
ACGGATTAGGCGTGTCACTCATGCTTTAAAATTGGATGTTTTTGTAGGTTTATACTCAAGATTAGCGATGAGATTTGTGATGAGCTGAAAAACTTGAAAATTCGAGAATGCGTGTGAGAATTAATATCGTCTTTTAAACCATGTACAATTGTATAAGGGCATTTCAAGTTGGTCATTTTAGACTGGTTCGGTTTAGGAACTTCAGTAAGTGTGTTTATCGACTCCAGGATTTCGGTCATAATGGAACTGATCCCAAATACAAAGTGAATTTTAACGATAAATTGGTTCCCAACTGGAAAGAACCAGTGCTTGAAACAGAACTGTTAGATCTTGAAAACGTCAAGGACTTACGAGTTAAAGGTCCTATTGAGTTACATTGGCTAGAATATCAAATCAAACGGAAAGTAGACAACACAGCTCCTCCTGTGGTATTTATACATGGGCTATTTGGTCATTCACTGAATTATAGATCTGTCGGTAGGACTTTCACTGCCGCCACAGGAATCCCAACAAGGGGTATAGATCTTAGATCTCATGGAGTCTCTAGTGTGAGAGGACCTGTCAATTATCAGATTATGGCAGAAGATGTGTTGACTACTTTACGTAGATGGAAAGTGCATCAAGTGATTCTTGTAGGGCATTCAATGGGGGCCAAAGTGGCCATGCTTGTTGCATTGATGCATCCCAAACTCATAAAGAAGTTGGTGGTGGTGGATAATGCCCCTGCTTCTGCAGAGTTGGATCATCTGCTTTATAGACAATTGGTAGGGTTGGCACATATTGAAAAGTCCGAAGAATTGGATCAGTATAAACAATTCCCTAAACTTTTCAAACACGCAGAAAAGATGTTGAAGAAATGGGAACCTAGTGCTTTAACAAGAGCTTTCTTATTGTCCAATCTCAGACTTGAATGGAGGACTAAAAAGAGAAGAAAGTCTAGAATTAGAGTTCCAGTGTTGAATTTCTTAAAAGACAACACCCTTAAAGATATAGAAGACTGGCCAGCTGAATTCGTCCAAGGCAAAACTTATAATAGACCCGTGAAAGTCGTTAGATCATTGACTTCTGGCTTTATCACAGATGACAATATCGCCAATGATTTCCCCAAATACTTCCTGAATTTCCATGTAGACGATTACAATACCGGACACTGGATCATATCCAACAAACAAATGGAATTTGTCAACAAATTAAAAGAGTTTATAGTGGGTGCAAATGATTCATAGATTTGTATAAATTGCCCGTAAATCCTGTTTGTTCTCGCGATGATTAGAAAACTATAAAAGGAAGCATGTTTCCAGCTCAAAAAAAAAAAACTAAACAAAACATCCAACCAAAAAAAAAATGTCAGAATATTCCAGTGGAGCTGGAGAAGACTTATCGTTACCCAAAGCCACTGTACAGAAGATCTTATCAGAAATTGTCCCCAAAGATATAGCAGTTAGTAAAGAGGCACGAGAAGCTATCACTGAATGCAGTATTGAATTTATTATGATTCTATCCACGCAGTCTAATGATATAGCAGAAAAGGAAGCAAAAAAGACCATAGCTTCTGATCATGTGGTGAAGGCATTGGAAGAATTGGGGTTCCATAATTACCTAGATGCTATAAATAAGATACTAGAGGAACAGAAGGAGTTACTCAAAGGTAAAGAGAAGAAGAACAACAAATTCCAGAATTCTGGGTTCACGGAGGAGGAACTTTTAAGACAGCAAGAGGAATTGTTTAAGAAGTCGAGGGATAGGCTAAACCATCAGGGGGACGAGGTTAAGCAAGAGGTAAAGAGTGAGTTCTAGATTACGAAATAATGTCTAATGAATAATGCATGGCAGCATGATATATGTGTTTGTCATATGTGCGTTTGTACATTTAAATGGGTTTTTTTCTCTTGTAATATCAGCATCTGATACATTTTAACTGTATGTGTTTATTTCTCTCTCTCTCTTGCTCCATCCAGGAGATATACCTGCTTCTTTCTCCCAAGTACCTCGTCTCCCTAACCAAATGGTATCAAGTACAATATCGTCACTGTATTCACTGCAATCAAAGGCAACCGCAGCAAAGTCCTCGTAGCACCAATCAAAGTCACCAATCTCGCCTTTATAGAAGTCTCGTTGCCCATCTGGTTCTGTGAAGCTGAAAGTCCAAGTCTATTAAGGAATCTATCCTCACTCAACACAGCAACAGAATTGAGAAGTAAAAGCCCAACGTAAAAGATATTTCCGAACCCAAAAAAGAGGAACGACATATTGAATCAAGGAAATGATGTACCTAATCGAAGTATTCACCAATTAAAAAGCACAAAACCGAAATTTCCACAATAATATTGTATCACCAACTAAATATCCAAAATAAATAATTTTCATTCTTCTTAATCGCACTGTTTACATTTTAATGGAGGTGATAAATAACGTCAGAGGACGTAAAAAAGACTCCATAGAACAGTTCATTTCGTCTCCTCAGATCTTCCTTGATAATTCCCTTTCCCAATTACGGTATATGGTGTTAATTGAAGGGTTATCTGTACCTCCAGGCTATGATCTGTGTCCTTATAGACAGAATGTATGGTCTATTCTTTGCAGAGTTCCTGTGTTTCCTACAAAAGATTATGTGTTACTTGTATCCCAGGCATCTGCTAGATTGACACAGGAAATCCATCAAAAGATCACAAACGATACGTTTCGTACGTTGATGCATGATAAGAACTTCCATCTGAAAGTACTGGAACAGTCTTTGATCCGAATATTATCTGCTTTGGCTATCACATCTGATTTAACACCAGGTTACGTTCAGGGGTTGAATGTACTACTTGCTCCCATTGCTTATACGTGTCAGAAATCGGAGCCACAGGCTTTTGCTCTACTACACCATCTTGTGACTCAACAGATCCCGTTATATGTCACACCCCACCTCGAAGGAGTTCACACGGGATTGGCTTTAGTGGATGTGACGCTAAAGATAATTGACCCGGCATTGAGTGAATACTTTGAGTCTAAGTTTTTGAAAGCTGAAATCTACGCATTTCCTTCAGTATTGACTCTCTGTGCATGTACTCCTCCATTACAGTCTGTATTGAAGTTATGGGACTTTCTTTTTGCATACGGTCCACATATGAATATCTTGTTTATTGTGGCCCAACTCATCAACAATCGGTCGAATCTTTTATCATCTCCTCAACCAATGGAACTATTGAGGAAATTCCCTCCAATTGAAGAACAGGAAATAATCAAATTGAGCTTGAGTTTTGTTCCTGAACTTCCTAAGGAGTTGTATGATATGATATGCCGTCATGGGTACGATCCAAAAGTGCCCCAACAATTAAAAAAGTTTCTTAAATAATACACTATTTACCTTGGTTCAATTGGTTCTGTGGTTCAATTGATATTCTGGTTTAATTGGTTTTCTTGAAATCATTGAAATCATAAAATGAACAAATAACTGTTCGATCGTTGTACGACCTACCAGATATTCCCATAATTGCATTGAATGCTATTTCTTCGTTGGCGAACTCCACAAATATCTTGCCAACTCCTGGCTGAACAAATTGAGTTAGACCGGGATTGAAATCGTTGGAAGGTCTGGGTATTTTCACTGTTAACACCTGGCCGAACTTTTCTGCTTCTTTCCTGATATCTTGAAGAATGAAGTTATAATTTTCATCATCGTTGAGATCTTTTGATGTGACAGCATTGATCACTTGAATCACATTCAGCTTTTTGTTATCTCTTGTGACATCCTTGATGATCGACGATCCTGTATCAGCAATAGTGGTAGAAATGCTCATATTTTTGACAAAGCTTTGAAGGTTTTTCATGGTACATGGTTGTTCTTGGATACTGGTCAAGTTAGGAACAAGACAAGCAAATTTGCCTTGTTTGAACATTGGAGACGAAGTAACTGTCAGAGATACCGTATTCTGCACTTCTTTGACGGCTACATTAGGTTCAAAACTTGTGAGGTCATAGTTCACAAACACTATTCCCAATGACTCTTTTGTGTGAATATCTTTCAAGAAATGAACACTCTTGAACTTGGCAACTGCTTCAATAGCATCCTTCACCTGTTGTTCCTCGTACTCAGTAGCAACATAATACACAGCTTTATAAGCATTATCAGGAACTGTGTCAGTACTTTCGTCATCCTCTGTTATATAACCTTGTGCGATATAGTCATGAGGTCTTTCTATAGTTATTGGAAGCTCTGTTCCATCAACAGTAATTATAGATCCACTATAACAAAGACATATGGTCGCAACACTATTATTCACAAGTTCAATCATCAAACTTTGGTTGTCTCTTGTCTTCCACTTATTTTCAATGTTTTGTTCTTTGTGTATTTGTGGAAGATCAATCTTAGTCAAAAGCTTGTTGATCTGTTCTGTCACCTTCAAATAGTCTACATGATCAAAGTTGATACCTGATATAACCACCACCTTAGCAGCTTTTGACCCATTAGGATCTATCTTTGATGTTGGAAGCAATATACTTCCATTAATAGTTCCATCTTTCACGATACCTTCAAGTTTCGTAAGATCAACAGGTCTGGGGTATCCAGGCAATGGGAATAATCCAGATAGTTTAGCTCTTTGTGTAGTCACTCTTTCGAATCCTTTTGGTTTCACACCCCATTTACTATCAATACCTTTAATATCTTCTAAAGAGTCTGCCTCTTTCACCTCTTCAAGCTTGGATTTATAATATTCCAAACGTTCTTTAGGATCTCCTACTTCTTCCTGTTCTTTCTTTTCTTCTGGTTGTGGTCTTGGCTCGTTGGCGTCTCGGTGGTCATAGCTATCTCTGTGATTGCCTTGTCTGTAGTTGTCATTATATCCCCTGTTTCTCAGCCTATCATACCTATCATTTCTAGGACGATACGAGCTCGACCCTCTTCCATTACCATATCCTTGTTGTCCTTGTGGTGGGTAATTATTCATTCGAGACTCAGCTCCTAATGCCATTTGATTAGATCCTGTAATTCGAGAAGGACCACTCGAATAACTCGTTTGATATCCACTCTGATACCCTCCGTTCTGGTACCCTCCGTTCTGGTAGCCGCCACTCTGGTATCCTCCTGTCTTATATCCACCTGCCTGATACCCGCCATATTTGCTTCTGGCGTCTCTATCGTCTCTTCTTGTGGAGTCTTCTCTTCTAGGTTGTTCATCTCTTCTTCTCTTTCTATCATGTGGCTCGTTAGATGATCTTGGCTGATATGAAGAGTAGTCATTGGTATTGCCTCTACGGCCATTACCATACGGGTTTCCTGACATTTTGTTAGTTTTGAAATGGAAAATAAGTGTGGTGTTATCACTTACCTTCACTCATATATATTTTATTTTTCGAAGTTCGATGAGATCTTTTTGATAGTGATGAAATAATTATCATTTAATATATGTACTTTAATTACAACTCATCGTGGTCTATTTCGGGAGAATCTTCTTGTGGGGTTTCTTGTTCGGTTTCTTGTGGAGTTTCTGTTGTTTCAGAGACATTTTCTTCTTGTTCTTCACGTTCTTGTTCTTGTTCTTGTTCTTCTTCTTTGGCTTGTTCTTGTTCTTGTTCTTCTTCTTTGGCTTCTGCTTCTGCTTTAGCTTTCTCTTGTTTAAGCTTCTCTCTGAACTCTTTCTGGTTCTTTCTGGCAGTTAACTTGTCAAACTTGTCAGTGAATGATTTGACTCTATCTTGGTGAGACTCGTCTAAAAGAAGTAAATCTGATAACATATCTACTATACTCTCAGTTATAGCCTCATACTTCTCAAAAAGCTCAGTTTTGACTATACTATCAAACGATTTGTCTTCCACAATGTCACCCAAATCGGTCAATTGTTCTTTGTACTTGGCCAAACCTCTGTCTAACCTCATCATTTTATCGTCTCCTTTATTTAATAATTGGACCTTGATTCTATCATTTTCTTTATCGAAATCGAACCCTGCATCAGTGAACTTTTGTCTGACACCACTGATTTCACTACCAAACTCCAACATCTTGGTTTGAATTTGCATCATGATCTTGGTTCCATCTTCATATAATTTCTTCAATCCTTCAAGTGACAAATCAGTGGTTTTCATCTTGCTCACACGATTGATTTCTTCCTTTCTACTAGTAAGTTGTTTGATCTTGTCTTCAAAGTCTGAAATTGGAGATTCATCACTTTCAAATTCAAGCCATTCAATGGTTTCACTGATTTCACTTCTCAAATTGTCCACTTTGACTTCATCTTCAATATCGGCTTCCATCTCATCAACAAGGTTACGTAATTCGTAACAAGAAGCTTCCAACTTGTTCTTGATGTTATCCAATTGAACTTTGAAATCATCTCTTTCATCAAGATAAGTCAACTTACCACTGACTCTTTCCTTCAATGGTCTTGACATTGGTCTGAGACTTGGATATTGAGGTCTTGGGATACTGATAGAAACTGGTCTAAGAACTTTCTTGGAAGGTTTAGCTGAAGCACTAGCTGACTCAGAAGAGTTGGTGGTGCTGGTTGAATTGGTAGACACTTCGATTTCAGTTTCAATTGGTTCTTCAGCCTCTTCAATTGCAACATCGTCTTCTCCATTCAAAAGCTTCTTGAAGAATCCATCCTTTTCTGTTTTCACACAAACAGCTTCCAATTTCTTCAAGTTGAACATCTTGTTAGTGTCAAACTCAAAGGTTCCGAAGATCTCCTTCTTGTAAGCTTTGTCGTCGTTACAAGTAAGGGAAGAAACCTTGTCAGCCACTTTTTCAACATTGTAGGTCTTGAATAATCTTCCATCTTCGAACAATTGAATAGTTAAGTCTTTTGGAATATCACCAAAGCTAATTCTTTTAGTTGAACCAGCAACTGCTGTTTTGTCAAACACTTCAGATTCCTGTTCATTGACATTTACCTCGTAATTGTGGAATGATCTTTCGACGATTTTGAAATCTTTATCAGCATTACCAAATTGACTTTTCAGTTTAAAAGCCTTCAAAGTAGTTCCAAGAGCACAACTTTCATCAGCATTGACTGTCTTGGCAATCTTTTCTTCACCAATCATCGAGTTTAAATGTTTTTTAACAAAAGGAACTCTAGTAGATCCTCCTGTTAAAACGACAGATTCAATATCACTTAATGATACGCCAGCTCCATTTAAAGCATCAGTGATAGGTTTGGTGATTCTAGCCATTTGGTCCATGTTAATGTCCTCGAACTCTTCTCTGGTGATAACAGCTTTGAAGTCTTTATCATCCATGATAGATTCAATATTCACATGATATTCAGTATTAGCAGAAAGAATGGTTTTGGCCCTTTCAGAAGCTTCTAATAATCTAGCAGCAGCTCTTGGAGGAAGATCGGTGTTTTCATCGAGTCCAAACAGACTTGCCAATTTTTCAATCAAAATAGTGTATATACTTTGAGTTAAAGCACTTCCACCAAAAGCTTCATCATAACCAACATTTTCCAATTCTAACACAGTAGTCATATTCTTGAAAGGAGTGATGGAATACAACGTGGCTTTGGTGGATCCAGCACCCATGTCGTAGATGATTCCATAGCTTTTCTTTCCTGTGTAATCAGATTGGTCAAACTTCTTCTTCGACAATAAATTAGCTGCCACTGCAGTACCTTCCTCGACAAGTCCCAAGATCTTATTGAACCCAGCAATCTCTAGAGCATCAATATAAGCTTGTCTTTGTTCTTGAGTAGCGAAAGCAGGAACTGAAATCGCCACATCGTCAACTATACTTTTGGCGCTAGGGTTCTCTTTCAAATGACGTAAAGCTCTCTTTTTAATCTCCTTTAAACTCATAGCCAAAACTTCTTCAGGAGAGAAAGTCAAAGATTGATTTTTCAACCCCAAATCGAACTTGATAGCATTGGCTCTATCAGTATCTTCAACAACATTGACTCCGAAATGAGTAGAAACATACTCATGGACTTCTCTATCGTGATAAGATTTACCCAAAAGCAGCTTGATACCGGTCAAACATTGATGTGGGAATCTAGTACACAATGATTGGGCGGCAGATCCGTAAACTCTTTCGATTTCTTCTCCTGTGCTTGGTCTTATAGATAATCCAGACAAGTCCTTTCTTCTAGCTTCTTCAGTTAAAAGAATCTCAAAAGGCACACCTGGAGCAAGTAACACGGCCTTGGTGAACTGCTGTCCATAATCTATTCCTAGAATGGCTGCAAGAGACACCGACCACAAACAGAATGCAATCAATAACTTCATGTTGAATAGTGTGAAAAATTACCTGTCCTTTAGATCGAAGAACGCGAAAGGAAGTTCGCGGGGACAATTAGCGACACTTGAACGAGCAATACAACCACCGTTTCAAGGTACTAGCGAAGTATAGTTAAATCGAAGTACAAAAGCGAAGAAGGTTAGAATTGGTTGAGATTCATTGACTTTTGGGCGTTTTGTTTGTTTTGGTGTTTGTAGTCTCTAAAATCAAATACTGTACGAGTATATACACTAAATAGGCATCATGAAAAAAATTACTGCAAAATTTGCTATTATAAACGCATTGAAATGCAAGTCATAAAAACACGTTCGTGAATCAAATTTTTGGGTGGACGAGTTGTTTTAACGCATTTTGTTACGTCACACACGTCTCCGGCGGTACACTTGAGTACTGATAAGGGGTAGAAGGGTCTGTGTAAGTGGAAGAGTGCTCCGCGGAGGTGGAAACGTGAGAAATCAGAATGGTGATTAATTGATAGATTGAACTTGTTAAATGACTCAAAAAGGTGATACATCGCCTGTGTCAAACTGATACATCACGCTTACCCTTTTCCAGACCTTAAAACGCCAAAATCATCCATTTATACCGACCACTATTCCTTCTGTATTTCTGAAGTTCCTCGGAACACTTTTCGCAGCTCTTCGCTCATGCAAGGATAAATATAACACAAAATCCATCGATTTTTTTTTTCTTTCTCGGGTTATCAACTCCCGTTCTTTAACAAACACTTTTACCATGGATTCCCAAGAAGTCGAAGCTTCTAAGATGTACATCTCCTACAACAACGTCCACCAGTTGTGTCAGGAAATCGCCGACAAGATCAAAGCGTTCAAACCGGACTTGATCATCGCAATCGGTGGAGGTGGTTTCATTCCTGCTAGAATGTTGAGATCTTTTTTGAAGGAACCAGGTCAACCAAACGTCAGAATCATGGCCATCATCTTGTCTTTGTACGAAGACATTGACACTTTCGGAAGTAACTCTGAAAAGATTGGTACCACCGTGGTGAGAACTCAGTGGATCGACTATAACCAATCTAAGGTTGATTTGGTTGGTAAAAACGTGTTAATCATTGATGAGGTGGATGATACTAGAACCACCTTACACTATGCCGTTTCTGAGTTGAAAAAAGACGTTGAAGAACAGGCTAAGGCTAAGGGTGCTAATGCTGCCGATACCAAATTTGGAATTTTCGTCTTGCACGACAAACAAAAACCAAAGAAGGCCGATTTACCTGATGACATTATGAAAACTGGTAACTATTTCGCTGCTAGAACTGTGCCTGATTGTTGGATTGCTTACCCTTGGGAATCCACTGACATTGTGTACCATACTAAGAGGGCCATTGAACAAGGTAATGATGTGTTTATTCCATCCACTACTGAGTAGCTGTAAATATACTAGTCAATCTCTATAAAATCCGGGCTCCTGGAATGATTTTTCAATGGGGTATGTGATGTGGATTTATCCTTTCTCTTCTTACTCTGTCTGAGGGATTGGCCTTGGCCTGAAAATGCTTGTTCGTTGGATTCTGCCTCCTCATCTGTGGCTTCCGGTGTAGGTAAAATTACCGGGAATCCAAAGAAGAGTTGATTGTCTGGGATAGGGAATGGTGCTGCTGGTGCATTGGGGTCCAAATCATCGACATTCACAGACTTTGTAGGCTGATCCACTGCTTTACCAGAAAGCTTTTGGCCAGACCCTCCAAACGAAGTGGTTGAAGTTGATGCAATGTGAGCAAAATTCAATGATTTGGCCATAGTAGCAGCACCTGCTCCTTTGTTTACACTTGAAGGTGTTATTGGTTTATTTGTGGGTGCTTGTGCTTTAGGTTTGTATTCGGGTTCCACATATCCAACAGGAGGAGCGAAATCTGTCTCCAAATCCGTCTCTACCACACAAATACCTTGACTGTCAGATTCAGGCTTGGCTTCCAACACTTTAATTCCATAAATCGTATCATTATAATTAATCTCAATAATATCATTAACTGTTAAAGTTGAGAATTTTCTTAATACATTTTCAAGCACAGCTTTAGGGTCAGATATTTCAAGAAATTCAACTGATTGTGGTTCGATTTTAACAAACCTACCCAATGGCAAATCACAATTAGATATCTGGATCAATTGACCCGGTGATAATTCTAGTGTCTGCATCATCCACTGAGGTATATAACATCTTCCTTCTTCTGCCACAAATTCCAATACTCCACTATGGGTTTTAATCTGATTGGTCTCGTTCAACAACTCAAACAACATGGGGTATCGTATATGAAGCATTGTGAGCTTATTCAAAGCTGATGGCGGTAAGAAGATCTTACCCCCGTAGTTAGCATCGTCTTTCCTTGTACTATCAGGCATCATTGAAATAGGATAACACCTGAAATAGTCTTCGAACTTTGTGTTCATGGGAGTGAAGGAACCTCCAAACATTCCTGATCCAAAACCAGAAAACATATTACAGTAGTTTTGTTAAAAGAGTTTAAAGATGTAAAATAAAATTGCCATCAAATCGCACACCATTTTATATTATGTATTTTATGAATTGGCCTGCGCACGCATTTTTTCCACTGTTTCAAACACTTGTTGTACAGTTTGTTTCTGTTCGTCAGAGAATCTACTGACGATCTCATTGTATGCATTTCCATTGCTTTGTTGCAACATTGAAATTTTGGCCACAAAAACTGCATATGCATTCACGTTATCAATTGGAGTTCTCTTCATAGCTTCCAATTCTGCTTCGGCATCATATTCATCTGCTAAGAACTCCCCATTGAATTCGTCGTCATCTTCATCGGTCAAGAACTGTCTCACACCGTAATCCTTGGATTGAATCTCTTGTCTGGCTTTTATGGCATGAGGTAACATTTGTAAGTTGGATACTAAAAGATCGGTGATTTCTCCAACCAAGTCTTGGTCGTGGATCAAAGATAAATCTCCATCTACCACCAATGCTAAACAAGCAAGAATTTGTAATTTGCACCCATACACACTCTGGAAGTCGTCGCTGTGTTCAACCCATAACTTGAAGAAATCATTTGTGAAGTTTTGACTGTTCAAGAATTGGACAGTGGTGATTGGATCAACATGAAGAACAGCAAAAATGATCCTCACAATCGACAAATGATGTAACATGTGACCGTCGAATGCATCTTGCTCTTTCAAGCTGTTGAAAATACCGAATATTTCAGGGAGGAACCTCGATAAGAAAGGCTTGAATCTATCTTTCAAAGCAAGTACCATGAATTCGATCAACTCGAAAGCTGAGTGAGCAAATGTAGGTTCAACCACATCACTACGCAAAATCGTGAAGCAGATGTTCAATAATGCTTGTAATTGTGGGTTTTCGATTGTGATTTCTTGTCCAGTGAATCCGTAGTAAATGATGGCATCGAAATAACTTATGAAGTTATCAAAGAATTCGTATGCATAAGTATCAAATGAGTCGATACACTCTGTGTAAAGTTCCCAGGTGGTTGGCGATACTTGTTCAGTACTGATGATCAAACTTTCCAAGATCTCAAGGGTTTCTGGTAAGAAGGAGATTTGGGCGTTTTGGATAACAAAGGAGCACATCTCCTTCAATATGGTTTCCAAATTGGAACAAACTGTAGGAGAAGCATCCATAGCAACCACCAATGTTGTGATAGTGTTGATAATACCAGATGCCTGATACTCTTTGTCGATATCCACGTTACCATTATCGCTGGCCGATTGCATTGACAACAATTCTTGAGCAGTTCTCATGAATTGTTCAGACAATCTAGCAGCCAAATCATTAGCGTATGGTTCGAGGCTGGAAGCAAACTTTTCTACAAATGACTCCATAACACTTGTTAAGGTATCACTTTCGAAAGATTTTGTCATTTCGATCAAATTACCCATTAATTGAGGAACTTGTGGGCCAATGTGTTCTGCAATGGCATCATTATCAACCAAAGTACGCAAAGCATCAACTGCAGTCAATCTTATTGGTAAATGGTCCTCTTTTTGGAAACAGTTCGTCACACCTCCGAATATATCCTTTAAAACATTTTCATCTTGGTAAGTGTACATGAACATGGCCAAAGTATCACAAGCTCTAGCCGTCAAAAATGGACTTTTACTGATAGTTTCTTCTGACAATTCAGGGTAAACGTATGTGTGAAGTAATTGGTCGATTTGACCTTTAACGGGAGATGCTTTCTTGTTTAATTTATAAGAAACCGTGGCCAAAACACGAAGAGCACCTTCAACTTCTTTAGCAATATTTAAATCGCCACGGTTAGCTCTTCTTCTTTCAAAAACATCATTAACAATAGAAAGTAACAAAGAAATGCTTTCTTCAAACTTCTTGGATGATAATCTGTAGACAAAACTGATGGAGGCCACATCACTGGTATTGTTCTCTCTATTAATATCAAAAAATCTTCTGATATACTCTTCTGGATCATCTTCATATAATTCAACAGTTTCATCAGATGCATTCAAAGTTGGCAAGATGATGTGTTTAATGATGGCTTCCAATTCACCACTGATCAAGTTCCAAGCATCATTTTCGATCAATTGTTCCAAGAATGAAATCATATGGTATAAAGAAGGCTCACTCAACCAGATAGTTTTAGTAGCCCATCTTTCAATAATACTCCAATAAACTTGTAATATTTCAGGCACAAAAGTACTCAAAAAGAATTTGGCAAACTGATTATTCTCTTTATCTCTTGTGCTGAATCCACCACCATGACGACTCAATAATCTGTGTAAATTACCAAAGCACCATTTCACAGCTTTTACTCTAGGTAATAAACCTCTTTCAGCTGGATCTTCTTTCATTACATAATCAGGTAATGGATTACTGATCAACATGATTTGGAACTTGCACCATTTCCCAAGGTTATTTTGATCTTGAATGTAAGTAGGTAAAGATGAATAAGTTGAAAATTTGAACACTTTGACTGCAAGATACAACATCTCACCACTGAAAACAGAATCATCAGATAACAAGTTCTCCACTAATGTTTCCAACGTAGGGAATAATTCTCTGGTTATATCTTCCAATACCACATTGGTAGTATCAAAACTATGCCATCTATAAGCTCTTGTATACTGGTATAAGATAAGTAAACCAGAATGAATTTGATCAGCATCTCCAGAAGTCAACAAAGCCTTGATGATATTGTTCAAATCATCCCATTTTTCGGCATTTACAATGGTATGAATAGCTGTAGCCAATTGACTTCTCACTCTTGAATTTTTACTAGTTTTCACCAAAGTTTCGACCAATTTGGTCTTTATCACTGGTTTTTCGTTGTCTTTAATAGAAACAGAAGCAAGTCTTTCATCGTTAACAACCCAATAGCTGCTGACTCTATTCTTAAAAAGAATTGCTGCACCAATCTGAACACCCGGAGGAGCAGTAACATCGCAAGATAAATCAAGCAAGTAAGCAGTGAAACCTGGCTGTTGTTCGAATACCTTAAGTTGCTGTTCACTGTGCTTCCGCAACTGGATGTTTCTGGCATCTAAGGTACCTTCCAATGCCTTAAGTAACGTGTCTTTGTCCATATTTAAGATTGGATTCAAATTTTTTTTCAGTCTCAATTTTGAGATGTAGACAATAGAACACGAAACATAGGTAGTTGGTTACACAAACACAACAAAATGTAGTAAAGTTGAAGTTCGATGTTGATATTTGGTGTGTAACAATGTGTTTGGATGTGTTTGTGGATATTGTAGAGAATGTAACGTTTTGGTGTCAGGAGATAAATTTACAAAAGTACGACATTGTAGCCCAGAGTGAACAACAAAACAGAGAACACAAAATAATAGACACAAAACAGTGAATTGACATAAAACTGTTGATTAACACAAAAGTGCCAAACACGAATCGTATCAATCGAACACTCTATGCATTGTACCTGACGAGGTACAGTCGTTCTTTTGTTGCACTCATCTCTCCTTCGCTCTCCTTCCCTCTTCTCATCACCATCTATGTCTCATGTCGCGTGAAAATTTTTAGATGAGATAACTATGGCAGTAGCAGAGATCAAAGGGTATAAAGTGCTTGAATTAAGGATTCCAGGCTGTCAAGCTCACCATCACATCATGTACAAGAAGCATGAGGTTAAAGGTGGTGACGGAGACGACCGAGCCATCTTTTTGTGCAATCTTCCTATAGGTACAAATATTCAAGTGATTAGGAAGTTCTTTCAAAATATCGCTATAGGTTCCACTGTACAAAGTTACACACCTAGCTACCTCACAGATTCAGTAGAAGATGAATTTCTCGACTTGCTGAAACTCACCAGTGACCTTGACATCAAATCTGACATTGATGAAGCCAGTGCTAAATTACCTAAGAACTGCGGCATTGTTACATTTATAGATAAACCAGCGTTTCAATTAGCTATGACAAGCTTGAAAAAGGCCGAAGGAAAGGTAGTGGACTGGCCGCTCAGCACAGAAGCGTTCGGAGAGTCATATTTTATGAAACAGTACCGATCAAAAATATTGGATATCGATGAGTTGGCACAAGATGTGAATCAAGCACTTGTGAATTTCGACCAAGCAGAAAAGGAGTCGATGGAAGGATTAAAAGCACAGAAAGAATTGGTAGATGAAGATGGATTCACATTAGTGGTAGGATCTCAAAGGAAAACAAAAGCAGGTATTATGGGACAACAAAAACAAGCAGCTGCAAAAGTAGAATCAGAAGCCAAAACCAAGCAGAAAAAGAAAGAGAAGGAGGACTTTTATAGATTCCAATTGAGACAGAGGAAAAAGGAAGAAATGAATGAATTGTTGCGTAAGTTCAAAGCTGACCAAGAGAAAATAAGGAGTATGAGAGAAAAAAAGAGGTTCAGACCTTATTAATGCATGTACTAATGAACGATGTGATTTAAACAGTAAAATTTGTAAATGTAAATTTTGCAACTTGTGCGATTTGTATTTCTTAAATGGATTATCTGATAATAGCTAATGAATTATATGGTAAGTACTTCAATGAGGTGACTGACTTTGAACTTCTCTCAACAATAAGGTACGATCCTACATTGTCTTCTTCTGTTCCTAAAACTGCCGATGAAATTGTGATGCAAAACTTCTTTTTGTTACCCGAGCATGTCTCGAGACTACAATACACCATTGATTTCTTCAATATCCACGAGAAAGACACCCTTGATTTCCAGGTAGATGGGTTGTTGCAGAACCTCAAGGATCATATCAAAGAATCTGGAGTTTCTGTGGATCAACCATTGAAAATTCGGTTACTTGTTTCTACTTCGGGACAAGCTACTGTGGAACTTCATAAAACACCAGTGGTTGAAAATCTTTTGGCTGGCCTCAAGGACGAAGGAGACGTGTGGGATGTGTTTGTGGACAAGCAATTTCTTGTACCTTCACCATTCACATCCTTCAAGACCACTCACAGACCACATTATACAGAGGCAAGAAACCGGTGCTTGCCTGGAGAAAGACCTGGCAAAGAAGAGGTTTTAGTGGTCAACGAACTGGGAAAACTCATGGAAGGATCTATAACCAATGTGGCAGTGAAACGAGATGATCAATGGGTTACTCCGACCTTGAAAACTGGGTGTCTTTGTGGGGTCACTAGACACTTCTTATTAATGAAGAATTATATAATAGAACTGGATATCACTTTGGATGATATCGAAGAAGGAGAGGATGTGTTACTTTTTAATGGAATCATTGGGGTTGTAAAAGGTATAATTAAGTCGTTTGTATAGTCTATTTGCATCTATTTCAATTGTTCTATCTCTTCATCTGTGTATCCCATAATATAAAGAATGTCTGACATTGAAGAAGAGTTCAACTTTGCAGGTGCTAACTTTTGCACTTTTGGTTTAGCATTCCATGCAATACCAAAACCTGCCACTTCCATCATTTTCAAATCATTAGCTCCATCCCCCACGGCTACTGCATATTTAGGATCGATATTGTGTTTTGCAGCTATTTCAAGAAGAAGTTTAGCCTTCATTTCTGCATTGACAGTATCTCCCACCACTGTTCCATCAAGAATGTTGTTCTCATCAATTCCCAACACATTTGCATAAGCATAATCTAAACCTAATTGACATTTAACATGTTCGGCTAATTGAATGAATCCTCCAGAGCACACTCCCATAATGCATCCAGTCTTCTTCAACACCTTACACAATTCCGGCACCCCCTTAGTGATTTTGATTTTGTGCTTCAACTCTTCCCAGATGGTTGTAGAGTTGATTCCTTTAAGCAACAAGACTCTTTGTCTCAAAGATTCTGTGAAATCAATTTCTCCATTCATGGCTCGCTCAGTGATTTCAGCCACTTTATCTTCGATATTTGCATAAGCGGCAATTAATTCGATCACTTCTTGGTAGATTAACGTCGAATCCATATCGAAAATGAACAATTTCTTATCCTTTCTGTGTTCTGTGGCCTGGAAAATGATATCTGTGTCTAGTTTATTGTAACCTTTGATTATCGAGTCAAATTTTTCAGTTTCGTCACTAGATACATACAAGTCCACAGATCTTGGGGAAAGTCTCTGAGTCGATGTGAAATTCAACCCATGACTCGTCAAGTCGTTTCTGACTCCCGCCACAGTTTCGTCAGATAAAATATCTGAGTGTGCAATTATGGTTACAACAGACATGGTGAAAAAATGTAACGAATGCGACTGCAAAAAAAGAAGCTCAATATGATAACAAAATCAACATTAATTGGTCCGGAGTTGAAGTGTACCACAAACTTAAAAATAAACACCAAATGCCTCAAACACTTTGGGACTGTGATTGGTTGACCATTGTAGTTTTTCCGGACATTTGTAAGTATTTGTCAGTGTTTGTAATCAAAAACAATCGTTTTTGTGTTCTCACCCAACCAAAAGCCACAAACTCCTGTCAGGGGTAGCGGTGTTAGTAATCTTACTAACAGGGCTTTATTGATGGGACTTAACCGGAGCTAATAACGTGGCACAAGTGTCTATAAATTTCGGTTGTAAGACTATTTTCGTCTACTCCGAAGAGGCGTGTATCGGAGTTAGTTAGTAAGCATTTTGCAGCTATAAGTTACATTTCCGATATCTCGAAGTATATAAGCGGAATTTGCACCCAAAATGCATCATTAGATCACTATGAGCCAATTGAGCAGTACTTCTAAAAACCTTCCTTTGAAAGATACCAATCTTTTCAAACCTATTAAAGTGGGTCATAATATGTTGAAACATAGAGTGGCCCACCAAGCAACAACCAGACTTAGGAGTCAAGATCAGGTTCCAACCGATTTGATGTTACAGTACTATACTGACCGAGCAGAAGTTCCTGGAACCTTACTTACTACTGAAGGAACCTTTATTTCCCCCAAAACTGGTAATGGTATGCTTCCAGGTATTTGGTCCGATAAACAAGTGAAAGCCTGGAAACAGATCACTGATTCGGTACATGGTAAAGGTTCATTCATTACTGTCCAGTTAGCAGCTACCGGAAGGGAGTCTCTGCCGGAATATTTGAAGGCTAAAGGTGTTAAATATATGGGAGCTTCAGTTATTTATCAGTCTAAAGAAGCCAAACAAGAAGCTGAAGAAAGGCACGAGTGGCCATTGGTTGAAATGTCGGAGGAGGACATCAAAGAATTGATTTTCACTGATTTCACCAAGGCTGCAAAAAATGCAATGGATGCTGGGTTTGACTATATTGAACTTCACCATGCAAATGGTTACTTATTGGAACAATTCTTGTATCCTTCCACTAACCAGAGAACCGATAAGTACGGGGGATCCATTGAAAATAGAGGTAGGTTATTTCTAGAATTGGTGGACCATTTGTTCACCATTATTGACCCTAAGAAGATTGGTGTCAAGATGGCCCCATTCAATCCGGCACCTGGATTCGATGGATTAGACGAAGATATTCACCCAATTGTACTCAATGGGTACATTTTAAGTGAACTTCAAAAGAGAGCTAAAAAAGGTCAAGAATTGGCCTATGTTAGTATTATTGATGCTAGAACTGATATGTTGGAAGAACACCCTGAATTGAAATCGATGGATTGGGCTAAGAGTATCTGGAATGGAGTTTTATTTAGAGGTGGAAACTATGGTGCTGACTCCGGGGAGTATAACATGCTTACTCCTGATGTCAATTATGATGATAGAACATTGCTTTCATTTGGAAGACATTTCATTGCCAATCCTGATCTCGTCACTAGATTAAGGGATGGTCTTTCATTGAATCCATATGATAGATTCACTTTCTTCGGAGGTGGAAACTGGGGATATAACACTTATCCTAAGCATGGTGAAGAAGTGTCTTTTGATGAAGAGGCTGAAAAGAGAAGAACGGGGAAAGCTTTGGCTTAATAGACTTTATATATGTTTGATAATAGATCTGTTTATTTAATGTGCTTGTAGTCTTCTGTCATGTAGTATTGTACAAACTTGGTATTTGTGGTTATTCAAGCTATAGAGTTTTGTGAGAATTGTGGCTGCAAATAGGCTGCAAAATGGTTGCAAAATGGTTGCAAAATAGTTGCAAATAAAGTTGACTAGTATAATGAACAACAACACCCAATCCTATTATGAACGTTATGACACTCCAACACTCCATATCTTGCACCTCTTCCTTCTATGTATCGTATTTCGAACCCGTTTGGAATCTCGACAATTGCTTCCATTTCAGCACGTGAATGGCAATCCGACTAATACGTCACCAATGACCAGGGACAATTACCATTTCCAGTTGCATTGATCGCTGTGAAGTCGTAACGGCCAATGATTTCCCCTTTTTAATTAAATAGGCAAAGATAATGTTAGCGGAGTTAGGTTAGTAAGCATTTGAAGCAATTGGTGCTTATTTCCGATGATTTTACCAATATATAAACCTGCAATTTGCACCCATTTTTTTTTCAATTCAACAATGTTAAGACATTTCGCCACCAGTAGTTCCCAGAAACTTCCAGTGCCTTTGAAAGACACCAATCTATTCAAACCAATCAAAGTTGGACATAATGTGTTAAAACACAGAGTTGCTCATCAACCAACTACCAGAATGAGAATTGATAATCAAGTACCATCAGACTTGATGTTGAAGTATTACACCGACAGAGCTGAAGAACCGGGGACTTTGATTGTCACTGAAGGTACTATTATCTCAAATAAGACAGGTGATGCTTTATATCCCGGAATTTGGTCCCAACAACAAGTTGATGCTTGGAAGAAGATCACTGATTCAGTCCATTCCAAAGGGTCATTTATGTCAATGCAATTGTGGACATTAGGAAGAAACTCTCTGCCTAAGTACTTGAAAGAGAATGGTGCCAAGTACAGTAGTGCATCTGCCATCTATCAATCAAAAGAAGCTAAAAGAGCAGCTGAACAAAAGTACGAATGGCCATTGGTAGAAATGACTGAACAAGACATCAAAGATATGATCTTTGAGGACTACACTCTTGCAGCTGAGAATGCTATTGCTGCAGGATTTGATTACATTGAGTTAAACCATGCCAATGGGTATTTATTGGAACAATTCTTATATCCATCAAGTAACCAAAGAACCGATAAGTATGGAGGATCTCTTGAAAATAGAAGTAGATTGTTATTGGAATTGATTGATCATTTGTTCACGTTTGTGGATCCTCAAAAAGTTGGAATCAAGATGGCACCATTCTTCGAAGGTTCTGGACTCTTGGGTTTAGAAGAAGATGTTCATCCAATTGTTAGCAATGGTTATATTTTGAGTGAACTCCAAAGGAGGGCTCTGAAAGGACAAGAATTGGCGTTCGTTAGTGTTGTGGAACCGAGATTGGATATCATAGAAGAACATCCGGAGTTGAAATCTTTGGATTGGGTGAAAAGTATCTGGAAAGGTGTGTTACTTAGAGGAGGAAACTATGGGTTTGATTCCAGTGAATACGATATGGTAATTCCAGATGTCAATGATAACGACAGAACAGTGATTTCGTTTGGAAGACACTTCATATCCAATCCAGATCTTGTAACTAGATTAAGAGACGGCCATGAATTGAATCCTTATGATAGATCCACATTTTATGGAGGTGGAAACTGGGGATATAACACTTACCCTAAACATGGAGAACAGGTCGATTTCGATGAACAAAAGGAGAAAAGTAACATGCCCAAGTCGTTAGTTTGAATAAAGTGTGTATTATTGGATAGTTTAATTGACTTCATAGATAGATTTAATTGACTTCATGGATAGATTTAATTGACTTCATGGACAGTTTAATCAACTTCATAGTTTAATTGACTTCAATATCATAGCCAGACCTTAAATGATACTCACTTAACCCAATTTCACCACCAAGCTTGTGGAAATTGTCTAAATAGTTTTGATGTTTTCTGTCGGCCATTTTGTTCATTTCTGGCCAGTAAACATCATGAATATACTCGAAATCAAGAAGTCCATTGAACTCTTTGTCTAATTGTTCTTTAGGGACAAAGTTCTCAAAAGGTTGATCGTAGATCGTCTTCAGTCTGGTGTAAGGATCAATAAAAGGTCCAACTACTTTGAAGAATGTGTATCCAATCCATGGAATGTTGGTGAATAAACCTCTACCCAATCTTTCTGGGTAATGATGTTGAAGAATATGCAATACTTGTTTGGAGATAGAAATTGATGGGAATTTGGAAGACAAGTTCATGTGGTCAGGTGCAGCCTTAAAATCTGTCATTAATGCTAATGTGTCTTGTCCTGGAGGCATGAATTGGATAATTCTCTCCAACATGAATACCAAATGCTGTACTTGTCTCATAGAAGCACTTGTGTTCTGGTATCCATTTCTCAAGTACAAACACGGTCTATTATCGTTATCATAACCGATCATAAGGTTCTTACCTGTTTCATTCTCCGGTTCAACCAATTCTTGAGTAATTCTTTGACTAGGGTCTGTAACTCCAGGAATATAAACCACGCCAAAAGTTCTTCTCCAAACTATAGTTTCTTCTATTCGTTTAATAGCGGCATCGGTCTTCCATTTGGTAGCTCTTAAGTACCGCAAGAAGCATTCTTTAGTCAACCAGGCTTTCTCTTCTGGTAAAATAGCATGCAATCGTGAGTCAGCTTTTTCACTCACAGGAACTTCTTTGGTAACGTATTCTGTGAAATGTTGCAAAACAGCATCGTATTTAGCTTGTTCTTCTTCAGATAACTCGAAAACTGGTTCCTTAATCTCGTTAACAGGAACATTGAATGGGGTGTGGCACTTTATATAATTTTTAGATGAGGTGCTTTTACTGGACTTATTAGACACAGAAGTGGTCTTAGAACTAACAGAAACCGAATCTGGCGTTTGACTAGCATCTATAAGCGCGTCATCACTTTCTTGTCCTTTGTTTCTCCTGAATAGATTCATTTAACAAGTGTTTGTTACTATTCGATACGTGCCGAAAAGGTTAATTTTTATTGCACCCAAATGCGGATCTGAAAATTCAAGGTAGTTTTTATTTATCATGGCATTTGACCTTGTTAAAATCACCGACCCAACATCTTCTGAAACTCCTATAAAGGCGGCAGATGTCGAGGAGATCATAAAAAGTCAATTGGGGGATTTGAAGGATGTGAGTGTGTTGGGTAAAATTGTATTGGAGGAGATTTCAAAGAAGTCTTCTAAACACAAGTTCATCGTTCAAACCACAAAGATAACGCTTGACGACACAAATGTCAATGTGGACATAGATTCGAAGTGTGTTTCGGCATGGGAACTGGAAAAAGATGGGTTGATAACCGTGAAAATCAAAGGAAATCAATTGGATAAGGATGTGAAACAGTTGAATATTAATGAGAAAAGCGATAGCATTGTTGATTTGACGGAAACAGACCCAGAAACCGATAAACCACAGAAACAAGACACAATTGGCGGTATGCTTGATGATTACGTAAGAGTGGAACCTGAAAAACACGAGCAATACTTAATGTCTATATTTTACATATTTGTTGGATAATACAATAGGATACAGAATAGGATATGGTTAACGTAAGTCCAAATCTGCTTGGAACTGTTTGAGCTTGTCATTGAATTTTAGAAGGGGTTTGGACGAATTGGATAGTTTTTCGAGATTGTCATTGATGTTGTTTAGCACTTGTTTGAGTCTTTCATCTTCATCGGAGTCTTCGAGCTTGAAACTACACACTGGATTTGCAACTATTCCCCAATCGGTTTTATGATTGGTGTGTGGCATTTTGAAATCCAGTTTGTCAATGATGGTTTGTGACATTTTGACTTTGTTATCGTCAATAGACTTTTTGAACTGTTTCAAGTACTTGACATCCGAGTCGTAATTGACTTTGATCTTATTATAAGTCTTCTGTAATTCTGTCAATTGTTTCAATTCTGCCAGGAGATGTGTTTCCAAAAAGTTCTTCCGCCGATTTAGTATATCATAATCTAGAATGTACATGTTTTCGTCATTTTGTGGGGTGGAATTATGCATACTTCTTTTGAGTGGAAGTTTAGTCATTTTAAGTCGACTTTTAAACGACTTTCGATTGTCTTGGGATGCCCATGTATGAACTAGTAAATCATTAGCTTCTTCCATTTTCGGGGACGATGCTGTGGCGCCGTCAATGGATTTTCCGTACCTTTCAGTGGCTTTGTTTATGGAAATATCCACTATTTTATCGAAATCTCGATCTGTAATGGCATCAAGAGGCTCCCATAATTTGTCAATTAGTTTTCCTGATACTTTCCGTCTTTGTGTGTCTGTTCGTATTTGGTCTGGATCAAACACAAACTTTCGTTTGGAATGATCTGCTTCGTCAGTTACGGTTTCTGTGTTATTTTCATTTGGATCAATATCTGAGTGTTTCTCATTTGTGGTTTGATTTGTATTTTGGCTTGTATTCCCATTTGCGTCGTCGTTTGCGTCGTCGTTCGTGTTCCCATTTGTGCCCACCAACTCGTTTATACCCCTGACGACCTCATCTCCTTCAACTTCCCTGAAACCAACCACTTCAGTGTCTTCGTTCATCGTGCATTAATCTGAAAAATATATACGCGGCTCATTGAACTGCTTTATATACCAACTCTTCGGCCTCTTTATAATGGGCAAAAACTTGTTCTACAGGAACCATGAACATTTGTGCAAACTTGTTGAATAAGAAATCTTCTATAATATGAATATCTTTTTTTGAAGGTTTTCCCAATTGGGGCTTCACATAGCTTTTGAGGTACGGATTGAGATTAGACTCTTCAACAATGGGATACTGATCCTGCGGCATCGACTCATCTTGAGGAAATATCAGCATCAATCTGTTGACCATGATGTTCCCTTGGAAAGTGTCGTCTCTTAACTTAACTTCGTGCTTCGTTACAAGATTGTTGAGGTAGTTGCAGTAATTGTTAATTTTGACTTCACTCCAGTTGACGAGGTTATAGATAGACTCACTATCGAATTTGTTAAGGAACTCAAACTTGTCATTGTCGAGGTTTATGTTGGACAAGTTATTCAACCATTGGGTGTAGTCGATCTTGTCGTTTAAGTAGATGAAATGGATCTTGATAACAAGAATCATAATCCCAGTCACCATTAGATCTGGGGTGTAATGCAGGAGTGGCAAAGGACCATTCTTCCGTGGTTTCTTTGCAAATGGAGATACCAATTTGATGTCAATTATCTTGCACAAATTGTTCACCATTACAAATAATTCAATAGAATTGGGTAGTAACAACGTCTCAAAAAACGTCTTGAAAATGTACGGGTAGAAATACGATATGTCAAGTTCTGGACTGTTCAGTATCTTCTTTCCCACTCTCGTATAGTATCTTCTGAAAGTTTCACTACTGAAAGTATCAGCTTCAAGTGCTGGAAGGAAAGGTGAAGGAAGCTGGAGAAAAATCTTAGATGGAAGCAAGTGAAGTGTCTTTAGAAAAGGCACTCTTCCAGTAGTCACCAAGTCAACCAAATCAGGTATATATATCGGATACCAGTTGAGTTCTCTGATAGAATAAAACACTATGAATAAAGTGTCTGATATGTTGGGGGTTCTATTATTCTTTTTGATATTGAACATGGCCACCTCATGGCCGAATTCATCAGTTTCATACAGATCAATGATGTATGGTTTGATAAACAAGTGTAGATACTTCACCCAGTTCAGTTTAACCACCACTTGTAATTGCTGCAAAAACTCCTGGTTATTATTGTACAATTCCTTAACTATAGCAGTTAGTTGATGCTTTAAGATGATCTGAATGCACTTTAAAAGCGCTTCCTTAGCAGGAGACCCAACAAGTTTCTGTGTCTTATGTCGCCTTTTCATCACTTCGCTCGCTTTATGTATTAACTGACCACCAGCATTCACTTGCAACTGCATTCGTCTGGTAACTGTGAAATTGTCATCGTCATCTCCCACCTCCAAGTCTCCTTCCAACACGTGACCATACTGACAGAATCTTTGTCCATCTATGGACCTATAAAGCCGTGATGGACAATTATCGACCCCACAAATCGGCCCTTTTATATAGGTTTGAGACATGATTTGATGCGTTTGGTTATACTATCGCGAGAAATGGTTTTTCATATTGGCCTGGACACGACTTGGTTTGCTGGTGTACGGGTCATGGTGTAAGGATGCTGGTGTCTGGGTCGTGGTGTAAGGGTCGTGGTGTAAGGATGTTTCGGAGTCCCGGGAAAAGAAAAGTAATGTTGTGGCAGTTAGAAAGGCTGAAATTACAAAACAACTGAATTTCCATGACCGGATCAAGTACCAGAACCGTCCTTCGTTGTTTACTGCCGGTTTAACTCCTTAAAGAAATGGGATATGTCACCTACTCCATAACCGATGACACACCCCGGTGTTTTAAGGGAGCGCGGAAATGACAAGTTTTTCCTCGGTGAGCTGGGGCGAGGCTGGCGGTGAATTACCGCGAATATTCCCCAGCGTCTGTGACAGCAATTGTTGCCCAATCAAATCCGAATAAACCTTTCACATCGAAAATAGAAAAATTAATATAAAAGGTTTACTTAACCCACAAAAAATTAATCCAAATTTTTGGGGTGTCAATTGTTGTTAAATCAAACCATACCAAAAATGCTTAGGGCTTTTAGAAGCACCATTCCTCGTGCTAATGTGCTAAAAGCACGTTTGAACTCCCAAAGACCTTTGTTGTCGGTTTCATTATCGTTGAAACGTTCGTTAGCCACTGCTTCCGATGGGTTCTTGTCCACAACCAACGGAACTTATATTGACGAGATGTATGAAGCTTGGAGACAAGATCCATCTTCTGTTCACGTTTCATGGAACGCTTACTTCAAGAACATTGAAAAAGACGGTGTCCCACCATCACAAGCTTTCACTGCTCCTCCTACTATCATTCCTACTGTTTCTGGAGGTGCCGCCGGGTTTGTTCCTGGTAGTGATGCTATGAGTGAAGATGTTGTGACCCACTTGAAAGTGCAATTGTTGGTGAGAGCTTACCAAGTCAGAGGTCACCAAAAGGCCAAGATCGATCCTTTAGGAATCTCTTTTGGAGACTCTAGTGAATTGCCTAAAGAATTGACTTTGGATTATTACGGATTCACTGATGCTGATTTGAACAAACAAATCACTTTGGGTCCAGGTATTTTACCAAGATTTGCCGATGCCGGTAAGAAGACTTTGAGTTTGAAAGAAATCATTGATAATTGCGAAAGATTATACTGTCAAAGTTATGGGGTTGAATATATCCACATTCCTTCTAAAGAACAATGTGATTGGTTGAGAGAAAGAATTGAAATTCCAAAGCCATTCGAATTCACTGCTGATGAAAAGAGACAAATTTTGGACAGATTGATCTGGGCTTGTTCTTTTGAATCTTTCTTAGCCACTAAATTTCCTTCTGACAAGAGATTCGGTTTAGAAGGTGCTGAATCAGTTGTTCCTGGTTTGAAGGCCTTGATCGACTCTTCTGTCGAATACGGCGTTGAAGATGTTGTTATCGGTATGCCACATAGAGGTAGATTGAATATGTTGTCTAATGTGGTGAGAAAACCAAATGAATCTATCTTTTCCGAATTTACTGGATCTAAAGAATTCGATGAAGGTTCTGGTGATGTGAAGTACCATTTAGGTATGAACTACGAAAGACCAACCACTTCTGGTAAACATGTTAATTTATCTATTGTTGCCAATCCATCGCATTTAGAAGCTGAGGATGGGGTTGTTTTGGGTAAAACAAGAGCTATTCAACACTACAAACACGATACTGGTGAATTCAAGAAAGCCATGTCGGTGTTATTGCATGGTGATGCTGCTTTCTCTGGTCAAGGTGTGGTTTACGAAACTATGGGATTTGCTAATTTACCAGCTTATTCTACTGGTGGTACTATCCATATTATTGTGAATAACCAAATTGGTTTCACCACCGATCCAAGATTCGCCAGATCTACCTTATATCCATCTGATATTGCCAAATCTATCAATGCTCCAATTTTCCACGTTAACTCTGATGACGTTGAAAGTATGATCTTTGTGTTCAATTTGGCTGCTGAATGGAGAGCCACTTTCCACTCCGATGTTATTATTGACGTTGTCGGTTACAGAAAATACGGTCATAATGAAACTGATCAACCTGCTTTCACCCAACCATTAATGTACCAAAAGATTGCTGAGAAGAAATCTGTTTTGGAAGAATATAGTAACAAATTATTATCCGACAAGACCTTCACCCAAGAAGATATTGATGAACACAAGAAATGGGTTTGGAACTTGTTAGAAGAATCTTTCAAGAAGTCCAAGGAATATGTTCCAACTTCTAGAGAATGGTTAACTACTCCATGGGAAGATTTCAAATCTCCAAAGGAATTGGCCACTGAAGTTTTACCACATTTACCAACTGCTGTGGAAGAATCAATCTTGAAAGACATTGGTACTAAGATCAGTGAAGCTCCAAAAGGTTTCGAAGTTCACCGTAACTTGAAGAGAATTTTGAACACCAGAAAGAAGACTGTTGAAACCGGTGAAGGTATCGATTGGGCTACCGGTGAAGCTTTGGCTTTTGGTTCTTTGGCCTTGGAAGGTTACCACGTTAGAGTTTCTGGTCAAGATGTTGAAAGAGGTACTTTCTCTCAACGTCATGCTGTGTTACACGACCAATCTTCTGAACAAACTTACACCCCATTGAACCATTTGTCTGATGAACAAGGAGCTTTCGTTATTTCTAACTCTTCATTGTCTGAATACGGTGTTATGGGTTTCGAATACGGTTACTCTTTGACTTCTCCAGATGCTTTGGTGCAATGGGAAGCTCAATTCGGTGATTTCGCCAACACTGCTCAAGTCATTGTTGATCAATTCATTGCTGCTGCTGAATCCAAATGGAAACAAAGATCTGGTATTGTTTTATCATTACCTCATGGTTACGATGGTCAAGGTCCAGAACATTCCTCCGGTAGAATCGAAAGATACTTACAATTATGTAACGAAGATCCAAGATACTTCCCAGCACCAGAAAAATTAGAACGTCAACACCAAGACTGTAACATGCAAGTTGCTTACCCAACTACCCCATCCAATTTGTTCCACTTATTGAGACGTCAAATGCATAGACAATTCAGAAAACCATTGGTATTGTTCTTCTCCAAGTCTTTGTTGAGACATCCATTAGCTAGAAGTAACTTGGAAGAATTCACTGGCGAATCTCATTTCCAATGGATTATTGAAGATGTTGAATTGGGTAAGACTATCGGTAACAAGGAAGATATTAAGAGACTTGTTTTATGTAGTGGACAAGTTTACACTGCTTTACACAAAAAGCGTGCCACTATTGAAGACAAGACCACTGCCTTCATCAAGATTGAACAAGTACATCCATTCCCATTCCAACAATTACGTGATGCTTTGGATTCTTATCCAAATGTGGAAGATTTGGTATACTGTCAAGAAGAACCATTAAACATGGGATCTTTCTTGTTCATTCAACCAAGAATCTTAACCACTTTGGCAGAAACTGAAAACCACAAGTCTTTATCATTACGTTATGCTGGTAGAGACCCAAGTGCCTCTGTTGCTGCCGGTAGCAAGGCTATGCACACCCAAGAAGAAGAAGGGTTCTTAGCTGAAGTATTCCAAGAGTAGAATGTTTTTCCTATAAATATTTATTACACGTTAGATAAGAGAACCAGTAAAGAACTGCTGAAGCTTTCAGTAGAAACCTGTAAGAGCCATCAGAGCTACTAAATCCATCATCAGAGGTAGTAGTTCCTGGTACCTGCTCGTCTATGTATCACTTCTCGTATTTCATTGGTCGTGTGCTTCTCTTATCTGCACATATAAACTAATTTCGCAGCTACCCCAACTAATTTCTCATAAGACATCTCTCACAAAAAGTGCCATGAGTGACCCGTATTTGTGGTACAGAGACAAAGACCACGTTCAAATCGGAGGGGTTAGGCGATATGTCATCAAGTACAAACCAGCAGAGCCAACTAATCATATCTATCTACGATTGAAAAACATCGAGAAGACATCCATTAGAGCCATTCACTTGCTCAATGGACCATTTATTCTATATTGCCACGTGATTCCCGTGAACTATGATCACCGCCAGCCGTTCCATGAGACTGAAAGAGAGTTGCATTTCAATAATTCGTTGAAACCAGGTCAAACATTCAATGTGAAATTGCTATTGAATGAAAATTCCAGATTGCCCGATGAAAAAGATACTTACAGCTGGAATGTGGATATAATCTCACAAATAGTCATCACTAGTGGCACATCTGTTGCATTCGATCTCATGGTTGGAAGTGACTTGCATAGTATGAAGAAATTGAACCATGGATCTATTCATGTGTTGACTTCTTTATCTGGTTCTTCCGACAGCGAATTTGACTTGAATAAGAGCGTTAATCCACGCTTGGAGGTAACTAAAACCACAGAAGAAGATTTGTGGTCTCGAGCCCCTGATTATGATAGACCTGTGCATCTAGTGATTTTAACCCATGGGATATTCTCTAATTTAACATCGGATTTGTTGTATGTAAAAGAGACATTGGAACAGAATGTTGATGATAATTTATTGATTAAAGGATTCAATGGGAATGCCGGAAAAACTGAAGGTGGCATCAAAAAGCTTGGTGGTAAACAAGGGAGGTATTTGATGAAGCTAATCACCAATTTGGTTGACCAAGGTGTGAAAGTAAACAAGATTTCTTTTATTGGACACTCATTGGGTGGTTTGGTACAACTTTATTCTATAAAATATATCTTGGACAATGATGTGAATTTCTTTGCTAATAAGCAGATAAAACCACATAATTTGGTGTTCTTGGCTTCTCCTTTATTGGGTATACTTAACGAAATCAGTTTCTTTCTTTCTTGGTTATTGGATTTAGGTACGTTAGGAAAGACAGGAAGAGATCTTACACTTTCCAAGTCCAAACTTAAAGGACGATCTATTCTCGAACAATTACCTGAACAATTGCATGAGTTCATGAAACAATGTGACAATTTAATAATCTATGCTAATATTATCAATGATGGGATTGTTCCTTTAAGAACTGGTGCTCTTTTATACTTGGACTACACCACGTTGGACGATGTCAAAGACTTGAAAAGAGAAAAGAAAACTACCGACGACCATACTGTTGGAGAAGTGCCAGTGGCTGAGAAGAACAAAGATAAGCTTCATGTCATTGACAAGTACAGACAGTTTATTTCACTTAACTTTAATGTTTATGGAGACAAAAAGAGAGAAAAGCTCAGGAAAAGGATCTTGAAGATCAATGCTAAAGGATCAGATACTCAATCTGACCGATTTGCAGATACAGATGATAATGTGGATGATTCACTCAAGGAACAACGAGACAATGATTCAGTTGAGATGGGACAAGATGAAGCAGAGTCTGTAGATATGAATCCAGCACCAGATGATGAAGCAGAGTTCCCTAGTCTTAATATTCCCCCAAAAGCATCGATTATTGAATCAGCCATTAATACGATTCTTTGTCCCATCCCAAATCAGAAGTTCTTAGTGGATCCTGATTATAGACACTCAACGATTTTCCATGATAAGTACTATCGTTATGAAGATCTTCCTCCAGACAGAGAAGAGAATTCTTTTTTCAACAAAGCCAAGAAACAGGTCAAGATAGCTAGAAAGTACCATGACGAGTTAAATTGGCGTAAGGTATTGGTCAGGCTACCAGCAGATGCTCATAATAATATCAATGTTCGGAGAAGGTTTCCTAATGGGTATGGCTGGGGTGTAATAGATCATTTATGTGAAGTGTTCAATGATCAGGGACCGAGGCCTCAGAAACTAGAGAAGATCAAGAGTAAAATGTAGGGATGGGAGTAACGATAGAGAGTGGAGTGTTCGAAATAATAAGTAATAAGATGTATTATAATAAGTTTTATAAGATTCAAAAAAGTATAAGACGTTGTACATGATCCATTGATGCAATATGATTCAGTAGGCATCTTTTGGAGTAGTTCTATCGATGTACTTACACTGATTTTGAATCTTTCTATCTCAGTTGATGCTCTGGTGGTACCATTTTATGCCTTGTCAAATCTTGCAGGTGGTAATTCCATCACCTTATTGACATTCTTTGGAAACTCTCTAACGATAATTTCACAAGTAACCTCCTTACAGAGATCTTTTCTCTTATTTGGTGGAACTTTGTAGAGTAATTCCAACCCACTACTTACTTCCAATGCTTCTAAAGGTACTTGATACTTTGTGAGTGGATCCTTATTATCAATGACATTATTAGGCAACACAAACGAAGCCACACTGATCAGATCAGACCCATTCTTCTCTCCCACCACCAATTTGAAAAAATGCGTAGGAACTGCCACTGATGGAGGAGACCCAATAACTTCATATTCTACTCTGAATTTCCCATCAGCACATTTCTTAGGTAAGTACAATGGACCAGTCATTATCCGGACATTGTCATAGTTGTTAGCCAATCTTCTACAGAAATCTTCAAAATGTGCCCAATAGTCTCTATTAAACCCTTCACCAACCTGAGGAGATATGTTTGACAAGTAAAAGGTCTCATTTAAAGCCTCCTGACTGAACTTAGCATCCGCAGCTGGTGCATTGTGTCCTCTATCATAACCACTCCTGAAGAAGTCTCTTAACTTGTTCCTGAATTTAAAAGGTATCTCTTCATCTTCACGAAACACAGACTTCTTTCTATCCACACCAGAAGACGATTGAAGCGATGCCTTGTTGATATGTTCAATGACCCAATACGGATTCTTCTTCGCTCTATCGTAACAACTCACAAACTCCTGTCTGTTTTCCAAATCGTGAATTGGTCCAGGAAACCCGTATTTATAGAAATCTTGTGGATGAACCGATGCAGGAACGTTGCTTGACCCGTTGTAACTCACAGGTAACTTATCATTTTGTTTTTCAACGGTTTTCGGTTTAGAACCAAACCCAAGAAAGAACGAAACAACTCCCACAGTTCCAACACCCAAAGAATTCACTAAAAGCTTAGACATTGTACGCGATTTGAGATTTGAGATTTGATAATTTTCTCATCGCTTAACTTGTGTAGTGGCAAAGGCAAATTCAAAGGCAAACTCAAAGGCAAATTCAACGGCAAATTTAAGTATAAAAGAAGAACACAATCCGCCGAAAGTTCAAGCAACAATGTCAGAAGACGAAGGGTTCAACGTGAAGGTTTACGTGTATGATCTTTCTCATGGCATGGCGCCAATGTTATCGCAGCAGATTTTGGGTATCACTTTGCCAGCGATCTATCACACGTCCACAGTAGTGTATGGAAAGGAACACTATATAGATCAAGGAATCAAAGAACTGAATCCTGGAACAACCAAATACGGAGTACCTATTGAAGTGATTGATATGGGAAAACTGTTCATCACAGAAGATATATTTAAAGACTTTGTGGAAGAGCTTAACACAAGACCAGATTTGAAATTCGCTGCTCACAACTATGATTTATTTGACAATAATTGCAACCATTTCACCGATGTGTTGGTGGAGTTTCTTGTGGGTCAGAACTTAGAAGATAGGATATTGAAGTTGCCACAACAGGTGTTGAACACTCCACAGGGGCAGATGTTGAAACAGATGATTGGAGGTAGACAGTTGTATTAGAGGGGATAAGGGGAAGCAGGGAGAGAAAGAGAGAGAGAGAGAGAGAGAGAGAGAGAGAGAGAGAGAGAGAGAGAGAGAGAGAGAGAGAGAGAGCTGCTTAGACTGTATTTGATAATACTTACTAGACATATCTAAGGTACTTCGGGTAAATGATGTCTAATTGTGCCTTTTTGGGTGCAAAAACACATCGCACATGACGCAATGAAACTAGTCTGTGAAACTAGTGTATAAAACTACTGAGTGAAATTGTGGAACCAACACATGTAACCAATGCATAATTTCAGTGATGCCTTAGTCGTGCAATCACTGTCGTTGAGTTACAAATGAAACTGGTGTAGTAGCAGCATGATGTTTTGAATAAAGACTTTTAGTGACCACAACCCATCCATAAATTTACATATGCTTATGAATTTACAAATAACCTGACTGTTTTAGGATACCTTGAGCTTACCCCAAGTGGCAAAGCATTCTTCTGCCACTCATCGGCCTTTCCATTAATTACGGCACTCTATTGTTGCATCTCGGTTAATGTGAGAAATTTCTTTTTCTGCCATGTACATGATTGTACAACAACAATGAAATTGCATGCCCGAACGGTTAAGCGGTATGGAACAATTGAAATAATGACCTTTTGGCTGTTTCATGCAGATGAATTGCAAAGGTTCTATTTTGTTTGAAATTCACAGTGTTCAAAATGTAATGCAACTGATCAGCATTGTCGATCACCCATTTCCTATTTGGGTAAGCGAATTGCTGCAATTTCCGTTCGTGATGACTTTGGTGCCTTAACAGTGGATGTTTTAGTTTGCAAAAAGAAATACCAGATGTTCCTTGCATCTAACCAAGAACTAAAGTGCCATCTGGTAGAATGCCATACAAATGAAAGCAATGCAGAAGAGTGCCACATGAAACAGTATAGATGAGTTTTATTTAAACTCGAAACATTCCCTTGGAAGATACCTTATTCAATGGTTTTCAATAGTTTAATTTCTGGTTTGTTCTTTGTTTTTGTAGTCCAAGGGGCTGCTATCCCTTCACATAAGTACAATGGGCTTCCTTTCAACAAGTCCAATGTGCTCAAATTAGATTACACAAAACGAGAAGTTGTGTCTGATGGGTTGGCTGCAAGAAGTACAGCTGAATTGAACTATGTCCGTCAAGATTCCTATTACATCACAGACCTTTACTTTGGGTCCAGTAAACAAAAGATTAGTGTAGTGGTAGACACTGGATCTTCCGATTTGTGGGTGATTGATAAAGACAGTGGAGTGAGTAGTTCTCATGGAACTTACGACTCTGGGGCTTCTTCTAAGACTGGAAAGTCTTTCAGTGTCAAGTACATGGATAACAGTGACGCCAAAGGTGATTATGTGAAAGATGAAGTGTCTTTGGGTCAAGATGGACCAACTATTCCCAACTACCAATTTGCAAGTGCTAGTGAAGCCAATGGTGCAGACTACGGTATTTTAGGTCTTGGTCTTAGAGAATTGGAACAGACAGACACTAAATACGATAACTTCCCTATTGCCATGAAAAACTCTGGAGTCATAAACAAAGCTGCTTATTCTGTGTTTTCAACCGACGATCAAAAGGATTCTGGAACAGTTTTATTTGGAGGAATTGATAATGCTAAGTATACTGGAACCTTAGCCAAATTACCCATTGTCGACAATGCCAGATTAAGTGTTAATGTGAAGTCGATTAAATATGGAGACAACTCTGTAGACGTTAATCAAGCTGTCACCTTAGACACTGGATCTGCTCAATCTCATTTGCAGCCAGATCTTCTAGATAAAATTGCACAAGCAGCTGGTCTTACTAAAGGAAGTGGATTCTATTACTTCCAAGACTGTGCCGATGCCAACGACTTCTTAATATCCTTTGATGGAATAGATATTCAAGTCCCTATCAAATACTTGACCAGTCCTTTACAGGATGCTAATGGAAACAAATTGAGTTCGTGTGCTTTGACGATTTTACCAAGTACCAACCCTAACAGTTTGGGTGCCAACTTCTTAAGAAGTGTGTACAGTGTGTTTGATGTGGAAGATAGAACCATTTCTTTGGCTCGGATCAACTTCTCTGATGATGAAAACATTGTGGAAATCTAATGTTAATGATTATGTCTTGTTCATTTGTATATTATTTTAATGTTTGATATTTTTGGCTCTATTTTGTTTCCACTCTTTGAGTTGCCTTATAGTGGAAAATACTAGAATAGAACATAATGGTCCAATTAATGGGAGGAACACCGCAAGTTTGTGTTCACTGGGGAAGTATACTTGCTGAACTATATCTTTGTCGAAGAAAGCAGCCATGGAGTTTTTTAAACTGACAGATGAATCGATCATGGACGTTTTGAAGTCGAATTGTTCGAGTGCTTTGATAGACGAGTTCATGCTTGTCAAACTCTGGTGCATGAAACTTTTAGTCAATTCTGGCACTGAAATCTCGTGAAGTTCATTGGTAAGTTTGACCAAAGATTTCAAAGTCTTTAAACTTTGGTGCAAATTGGATAAGATGGAGTACTTGGTTAAGGAATCGATTCTGAGTAATGGATTTTTTGGTTTGGCGGATTCAATACCTAAAAGCTTGAACAATTGACCAGAGAAGATCTCTAACACTCCGATCAACTCAACATCGGTTATGTACGTTTCATCATTGTCGTTCATTACATCGATTTTCTTTTCCAAAATGTGTAATCCACCGTATTGTGGTATGAGAAATGAGTTTGTGTTTGAGTTTTCAATCACTGTTGGAATACTCTTTTTGTTAGCAGCTGGGTAGTAGATTATAAAGTTAATTGAAGGATTTATGTCGTGGTTGTTCAAATTCCAATCACTGAAGTTGATAAACTTGGACAAATCGGACTCCTTAACCACAAAAGTGTTTGACTTTTCATCAAAAGCTCTTTCAACTTGTAAGGTGGAATAGTATTGCACTTGCGTGGACACTGTGAAATTTGCAAAGTGCTTCAAATCGTCCAAAAGTGGTTGGATGAGCTTGTTAATAGCATCTGAGTCCCAATCCACAGTATTACCATCTTCCACCATCAATGAAAAGATCAAGTTATAGTTTGAAGCGTATGGAATGACGACACTTTCATGAAGTTTGGCAAAACTGTTTGTGGCAAGATAATTGAACTTTGTAAGTTCTCCCACGAACACTTCGTCAATCAAAGTGTTGGTGATCAAATCAATATCAGCATCTTTAAACCGGACCACTTCTTCAAAGGGAGAAATAAACACGTTTTCAGAGGCTTTATCATCCACCTCCAAAACAAGGCTGTTATTCTCAGCACCGGTCTTGAACTCCACTGACCATATACCTTGTAAATTGGGGTATGTCTTATACAACTGAGCATCGAAGTGGGTCTGTACAGAGTGCACAAAATCACCATTTTCACCTGAAAAGTCCACAAAAACAGGTGTTACCACCTTAACATTGTCCAATTGGCTCTCATACTGTGCAATTTCGTCTGTGGGAAGCTGAGATCTGTGTATGGACGTGGTGTACACAAACCATGGAAATCCAATAAATAACACCACTGCCACAGAGTACAATAAAATAATTTTTCGTATAGTTGCAATGGAACTAAGAGAGCTACCTATCACTTCAGGAACCGGTTCCTGCAGCGGCAGCAGTTTTGTGTCACGTTGGGTATTGGATTCTTGCATGTTCGAGTTGGGTGAAGCGTGTCCAGAAATTAAAATTTCGCAATGATCTGAAAAATTCAATATGTTCAAGAAAGACCCCAGACCAAGAGCTTTGGCGAATATCAAAAGTTCCGAGCGAAGGAAAGTATACGCAGGGATCTGCGAGTTGTATGACTTGCCCAAAGAAAAGCTTTCGAAAGAAGCAGAACGGAAACTTTTGCCGCAAACTGTCAAACAAGCGGCGTTTAAAAGTGTACAGAATTACTCAGGAACCATTTACTATAATGAAGTAGAGACTCCTATTTGGTTTATGTCACGGGATTCAGATTTGTACCCCAGCGTGTTCACCGTATGGGAGAATGCGTTTGTGGTTCCAAAAGTTGTGACACATCCTCATGTCATTGAGTTTCTTTATGGAGGAGCAGATCTTATGCTTCCTGGCTGCAAACTCCCATTTGATGGTAGAATTAAAAATGGAACTATTGTGGGGGTTGTTGGAAGTGATTACCCGGATGTGGTGAAGGCTATCGGTGTCTCTTATATGGATTTGGGAGAGATCGACCAGGTGGTGGGGAAAACAGGTACTGCTGTGAAGATATTGCATACGGTTGGAGACCAGTTGTTCAAGTTAAATAAACTTGTGGATATAAAAGTGCCTAAGGAGGTAGATGTGACTGTGCCGTGGAGTGAAGTAGAGGACGGAAATGAGGTGACAGGAGATATAGATACGGTTGTAAAAGAGGAAGCTGAGGAAGTGGCTGCGAAGCTGACTGAAGAAGTGGTTGCACAAGAAGACAATGAAGAGGTTGCAAAGGAAGAAACTAAAGTAGTTGACGATGTCACAGAACAAGATACAAACAGTATAGACGACATTGCAGAAGAAGTTGAAGAACTCAGAGTCGAAGATCTTGATCATTTATTCTCCAGAGCTCTTCTCCAAGCTATAAAACTAGAAACACTTGATCTTCCCGTTAATGCATCCAATTTCATGTCCCATTATGTATTGAAGAACCTCCCGCAAATGGATGCAAAATACAAGAACATCAAGAAGACAAGCTGGAAGAAAACTGGAAAGTTCTTGAAAGCAATGAGTAAAGAAGGGTACATTCAAGTGAAAGGAAAAGACGATGATTTAACGATTGTTGGAACAATTCCAAAAACAGATAAAGTCATCACTGACTTTGTCACACATAAAGTTGACAAACCAAAGAAGAAAGAGTCATCAGATGTGAAACAAATGGCTAAAATGATCCAATTATACCAGCCAACAAACAAATACAGGATGTTCTTCAATAAAGTAGACGAACCGTATGCTAATTTGTACACAGCACAAGAACTCAAGTCCTTGATCACGGAATATATCAAGAAGAACAATCTAGTGGATCCTACCAACTCGAAATTCGTTTTAATGGACGGAACTTTGGGTGATATTATCTCATCAGTCAAAGTTGGTAGAAATGAAATAGTTCAACAGTTCTTGAAGTACTTGACACCCAAATATGTCATTGTGAAACCAGGAGACACAATTGAAGAATCAGAGGTTTACAGTGGAGAATTACCTAAAGTTGAAATAATCTGTGAAACTAAGATTGGTAGAAAGACTGTCACAAGAGTCAGGAATTTCGATAAGTTTGGAATTAAAACTCATGTAATCTCAGCTGATCTTCGTAATATCTGTCAAGGATCAACCACCACAGAAGAAGTGAAAGGAGTAACTGAAGTTATTGTACAAGGTCCTCACTATAAGCTCATACAGGAGTACTTGGTAGGAAAAGGGGTGCCAAATGGATCCATTACATACGAAGATAAGAGTAAGAAGAAGAGAAGACGGTAGGAAGATGGAAGGACATGTACAATAGAGAGAGAGAGAACAATAAGCATAAAAGAAGGTAAAGATCACGTAATCCGTTAATATTACATATATACATTAAAATACAGCAGTTACACCACAATTTCGATTATTTTGTTGTTATTACCAGCAGTCACAAAAGCACTCTTTGTATCTTGATTGATCTTGAATGGTTGTGCTGGGATATTACCCGGATAAACATTGGAGTTCTTACACTGACTAACATTCAAATAGTTCAAAGGAGAATTGGAGCTCAATAAAGAGTCAATACCAGCTCTTGTAACTCTGATACATCCCTTGACTATAAGACTAGTCAAGCATTTGAGATTCATCGATATAGTTAACATCGACGAGTCACTGACTGCACTTCCACAGAAACTCAAGTCTAAATGCTTCAAATTTTGACATCCAATACAAAGCACTTCAATTGCAATATCCGTTAAAGAACAACAGAAATTCAAGTTGAGGTGTTGCAAATTGACCAATGAATTGGCAATTGAAATAATAGACTTGTCTGTCAAGAAAGTGCAATCTTTTAAGTTCAACTTAGTCAATTGTGGAAAGAACTTGTAAGTCCAATATTCGAATCCCTTGTCGGTAATAGTGGTGCATCTTGTAAGATCCAACTCTTGTAATCTGTCATTGCAGTTTTCACTGATATGGTACATGATCTTGTCTGTCAAATGCTTACAATAACCAACATTGATTTTCGTAAGCAGTTTGCAACCAACATCATCTGATCCATCGAACCCGTCGAATGAATCATCTTCGAAACGTAAGGATTGGTTTGGAGCTAACCCCAAATTGTTAGATTCTTCTTCTACATTATTATTCTCCTTCCAGCCAATTAATCTCTCAATAACATTATCTCTAACCTTTCTACAATTAGAAAGATCGATTTCTTGTAAATATTTTCCCACACTAGGAACAGTCAAGTCCATTATAGCCATGGCACTGATTTCCCAATTGGAGGACATTTTGATGGATTTAATTTTACCAGAAAGTCCGATTTCATTCACCATATAACTGAAACCTTCATCAGTGATATGGAAGCAATTGGATATATCAATATATTGAGGTCTTGAACCAACGAATTTGATGATTTCAATCAATGCTTTATCATCAATACATGTGTTGTATGGAGTCAAGTCCAAAGTTCTGAAAAGAGTTGGTGACAAGTATAATAATTGTCTCCATCTTCTGTTGATTAATCTGAGTTTCATCAAAGTTTTTAGATCCAAAAACTCAAACACTTTCAACAATAACGAATCTGAAAGGGGACCATTATGAGACAAAATAGACGACTTTCTTCTTAAGTTTGAACTATTCAATTTCAATCTTTTGTTGATTGGAATATATTCCATTTCTTGAATGACAGGTTGAAATTTGTTGTTGGAAACAGTATTGTTCAAAGTGGGAGTTAGGTTTAAAGATATCAGTCTTTTAGACAAATTTGGACGTCTGGGTTTGATACTAATTGGCTTAGCAGCTGCAGGATTGGTTTTGGCAGTTTGTTGTTTCTTCTTGTCCTTTTCTTTGTCATCCACAGATGTTATAGGACTGACACTTCTTGAGTGATAAGGCTTGAAATCAAACTTGAAGTCAAAGTTACCGAATTCCAACTTCTCATCGTATTTTTGACTATTCAAGACCCGGAACTCATTATCGTCGTTTTCATGGTTTCTAAACTCACTAGTGAATCTCATATGATCAATCAAAAAAGGGTATTCGTTACATAAATCTTTAAGTAGATTAGATCTGATAACAATTATTTCCACACTGGTAATAGACCTTATAGAAGCAGATCTCTTGAAATTTGGCTTATTTGCCAACCAGGACAAAAAGGACATTTCACCAAAGTAATTTCCAGGTCCAAGTCTTGCAATCAGTTTATCAGTTCCATTCTCCTTATTGACTTTAACCACTTCAACTTGACCATTAACAATGAAATAAATATCTGACCCAATATCATTTTCAAAGAACACATACTGGAAAGGTTGGAAATTCAATGGTTCAACACCAAGACACAATCGGTGGATGATATTAGAAGGTAAATTTTGAAACACCGGAAGATTCTTTATGAATTGATTGATTGAGATTGTAGCATCAACTTTATCTTGAGGGACAGCAGAAACAGGAGGAATGAACTGACTTAAAGCAGTTTCTCCATCAGTTGAAGCTTTTAAAGGTGTAACAGTTGTAGCAGCAGATTTCGGAGCAACAGCTAAAGTTGTAGGAGGCTTATCTTCCACCGACAACCCCGTACCTGCAACCACAGGTAAAGGAAACGAAGAATGGATTTCAAGTCTGTTAACCTGTTTATTCTTCTTGTCCAACATTGCAAGTCTTTCCTGAGCTTCATCTCGAATTCGTCTTTCCATTAGAGGGAAAGACCGAAGCACCACATTGAAATCTTTAGATGTTAAAACACCAACCAAAACCCTTGTTTTAGCTATAACATTAGCAGTTCTAGGACGATTGAAAAGGATCCCTATTTCACCAAAGAACTCACCAGGAGTTAACTCATTATAAATAGATTCTCCATCTGTACTAGTAATGGACACGGTACCTTTTAAGATCCA
Organism: Yamadazyma dushanensis; assembly: GCA_030571835.1. Classification (NCBI taxonomy): domain Eukaryota; kingdom Fungi; phylum Ascomycota; class Pichiomycetes; order Serinales; family Debaryomycetaceae; genus Yamadazyma; species Yamadazyma dushanensis. The sequence goes on along the minus strand of JAJLYZ010000005.1, from coordinate 511,444 downwards.
GTACATAGACTTGGACTCGTCACCTTTCTTGATGATGAAGTTCTGTGGATGATAAGTGACCAATTTCAAATGCGATATGATCTTATTATAGAAGGATTTTGGAGCTTTCTTAAATAAAGGGAAATTGGTAAGATCTAAGTTCTGAGCCATAAATGAATTATCAGGACTTTGAATATCGTCATCGATCTTGTTATGATAGTCGTAAGTTTCAGGGTCTGATATACCAGATACCAGGGGTCCGTCGTGGTGTCCATCAAGGCGTCTATTGGTGGTCAAAGGAAGAACAGGTTTCGGTAGCACAGCGTCAAGTGAATCGTTATATGAAGACATGGAGGTGGCCGAAGAAACAGGAGAATTTGAAGGAGAACTCGCCGCTGATTCATCCACAGGAATAGACACATGTTTGGGCGGATATCGTATCCCTGACTGGATGAATGAAGATTGATCATCACTCAAGGGAGAAGGGTTATCGGGGATGAACTTGTAATTGTGGTAAGGCATGATTAAGGAATAAAGGACGAGGAAACGACGAGGAAAGGACGAGGAAAGGACTCGACTGTGTTGGGCAAGCGGTGATATATATATGGAAAGTGGACTGATTTGTGATGAGCGCAAAAGTAGACAACACAAGAAAAGTGTTTCAGGTACAAGTGGTAAGTAAATAGTTAACTTAAAATAACAACTGAGTGGAATTTTTCAATTCGCAAGGCATTGGTAGCGGAAACTTGCCGCCAAATTAGGGCAAGTTCGCGGCAAGGGAACGATCTAGTTGGAAAAAGTATGTCATGGAAATGTTCCATAAACGCCCAAAAAGGTAAAGAAGATTTCTTTTTCGGGATGGAAGCCCACTAGAGTTGCGCTATGGAACAACCAAGTAAAAAATGGAGTTTAAAGTTATAAGTGATACATGGCATGATCACCAACTGAAGAATTTTGCAGTCACGGAATGGGGCCATTAGACGAGGGGCATGCTGCAGAAGGCTTACGTCATGGCTGGTGCAGAACCAATGCGTAAATCCTTTGATTTTCTGGTGAGATTTATTCGTCTAGGAAATGAACACCTGTGTTAAATGGATGACGATGGCAGGGAAGGGAGTGCAAGGTCTGGAGTAGAAGGTATGTGCAAGGTATTGGAGTAGAAGGTCTGCTTGGAGTACAAGGTCTGAGTTGGTACAATGTCTGCTTGGAGTTTGTGCAATGTCTGCGAGTGCAATGTCTGGAGTTTGTACAATGGTTGGATATATGGTCACAGTTGTGGATCCTATGGCACTTGTATTGACTAGGTACTTGTCTCAGCCTGTCACTTCCATGTACCTTGTCCTGTCACTTCCCTGTCTCGTCCTGTCTCGTCCTGTCTCATCCTGTCTCTGTCTCGTCCTGTCACTTCCTGTCACTTCCTTGTCCCCACCACACACTCCCCTCCCCCATTATAAACCAACCTGTTTGCACTCCTCTCATCCAACCCCTTCACAACACCCTTGGTGGAATATCGTAAAACCATCTCCTTAAGTGCAGCAGGCGACACCTCCACAGCAAATTCTGACTCTTGTTCAGGATACATCCCCAAGAAGTAAGCAAGAACACCAGCCACATGAGGCGAAGACATTGATGTTCCAGCCATACGTGCTGTTTTAGTAGTAATGTAAGTAGATTCCACATCGTGTCCCGGTGCAAAAACGTCCACACAAGGACCGTGGCTAGAGAAGTCAGTCATGGTGTTTGTCTGATCAATTGCTCCAACACACAACACCGACTGGACTCTAGCTGGGGAGAGTGCACAAGCATCTCCTCCATCATTACCTGCTCCCACAGCTACATGCATTCCATGAGTGATAGCGGCCTCCACCGCTGAATCTAGAGCTTTGGAACCAGGAAACCCAACCGACAAGTTCATTACCGACCCTTTAAACCCTTTCTTTTCCTTTTCTTTCAAGTGATCGTTCACTGCAACCTGTATTCCTTTAATCACTGCAGATATAGACACATTTATACCAACCGCTACACCAATTACTTTAATTTTCACCTTCTTAGCCACTCCAAACGTCTTGGATCCAATTATCCCTGCAACATGTGTTCCATGGCCTAGGTAATCAATGTGCAAATGAGGATACGTGACAGCGGAGATCCATTGAGATCTTCCTTCGAATTCCTCGTGGGTTGTTTTGACCCCCGAATCAACAACATATGCCACCACACCTTCCCCACCGGAATTGTCATACACAAACTCGTATTGTGGAACTTTGGTTCTGTGACTGACGCTGGAAAGAGCCCATGTTGAATTGTGTTGAACTGTAGTATCAGTGAAGTTCCCGACATAATCTTGTTCGATGAACTCAATGAGCGGATTTTCACGTAAACCATTCAATTGGTCGGACGTGAACTGGCCAAAGTACCCGTGATAGTCTCCCAAGGAGAAACAGTCGACCGAATTTGTGACATGTAGTGTCTGGATGTGAGACTCTCTTAAACCTCTGGAAATTCCTTTTTTAAAACTAACCACATATGGCTGTGACCTCTCAAACACGTACTGGGGAACTGATAGGCATTGGGCATAGACAATAAACCCATACACCACCAAAGCTGCTAAAAACATGCGTTGAAGTTGAGAGATTAAACTTCATATTTAAGAGAACTAAATGAGCCGCAGATGTAAGAGGTGCAATTGGTAAGAGGATTGGATAAGACCAATTGGGTTACCCGGCTATTCATGCTTTAAGGTTTCAAGAATATACTGTACAAGACAATCCCAGCCCAAAAGAGTAGCATTGGCCTTGTTGATCAACAATCGATTGAATATGACTCTCAATAGTCTGTTAGAGATGGACCAGATTGTCTGCAATAACCGGTGAAAGGATCAGGTACAGTCCAAATGGGAGTGTTGCAGTGAAGTTAATCCATACATGACTCTATCGGGTGATTTAATCCGTCCTTGTGCCGGATGACAAGTTGTTAATGGATGGTAATTAGCAGGTAAAGGGTAAAGATTGCATGTTTAAACGGGACAGTTGAACCTATGGTCAAACAATTATTGTCAAAGTATCGTCATCAAAGTGTCACCCAATTATCGTCACCCAACTATCACCATCAATCATGAAACTCATCCAAGTTGCCTTATTTTACTCAGTGTTGTCTGTGCCAGCTTGTTGTCCAACGATGCTTATTCTCCGATCGAGGCTTTAGACTCCTCAGGAGTATTTGCTTGTTAAAAATCCAAGCCAGGTGAAGTCCTCTGCCGTTTAGCGTCCAATGACTTTATTGAAAAGGAATAGCTTATTGAATATTCCAGACACTACGGCGAAAGTAAACTATTTGTGAAACGTGAAGATCATCATGAATTGCATCCTTCAATCAGGGAAAAAAAAGGTTGTGGAGGAATTATTTGTGCCGGCCTTGGGTATTGGAGAAACTCCTTGGGTACTGGAGGAACTGTGTTTACGTTGTCACAGACGCTACCATCAACGGTACCCCTTACGCTGAGGTTTCAACTGTAGACAATTATTCTGGTGATTTGAATTCTACTCTTGAAGCCAGAGACTTCGAGAAGAGATGTGTTGCAAGGAATTGCAAATGTGCTCCAATAGGATATGGTGCTATTGGATGTTTGTAAGCCAATTTTTGAGTATGATTCGTGCTATAGCTTTGATATGTTTTACCTCTCAATATATCGTAGAATTATCAGAGTACCATGAACACGCTGGTTGTTTGTGTCTTTGCTGGGTAGAGATTCTAGCTGATTTTGAAAACTGTCCACTTCAAGGAACTTACACCTTGAGACAAGAGTCCAACGGTTCAAGAAAGTACTTGTGACACCAATATTCACGAGAGGTTCCTTTTATGTGCACCAAAATACACTTCCTTGAAGAACACACTTTCTGTTCACCTCAGTTCCAATTTTCAATCAACACAATTGTGTCCAAATCGTATCCAGATAATCATAGTTCAAGATCAATAACTTTTTTGCAACCATTTGCAACGACAATGTCGTGGTCCTTATCCTACGACACCATGTCTGAAAATGGTTTTCACACGAAAGGCTCCAGAGCCAGCGACATCTTTTGGCGTAATCGAGCACATACGCGACATTCCTTTAAGAGAGGTGGTTATTGTTTGACGCCAAATGACGCCAGTTGACGCCAGATTGACAACCACCATTTACTATGCAACTAACACAACCCACTAAACAATCACAATCACAATCCACAATCCACAAACACGTCTACCATTCACAAACACGTCTACCATCCACAAACACGTCTAGCCCCAACCTGTCCCATCACGTCCACCCCATGTCGTACCTTGCTGCCCCTGCTTGTGCCTCTGTTCCCCACAGCCGCCCTCGCTCTAACCGTCGCGCCCTCTCTAACCGTCACCGCGGTTCTATTGTTGTAACCGATCCAAAAATTTTCGTGTTTTGCGTTGAACCTGAACGGCTTTCTTCTTTACTCTTTTCATATAAATTCATTCCTTTCCTGGTTTGCCGGCGTTTGTGTTTTGTGTCGATACTTTGTGGGCTTGGAATCTCCACCCTTTTTTGCTCAAGCTGTTTTTCCTATTTAAGGTTTATTCGTCCCTGTGAGAAACTCTATCTGGTGTTTCATCGTCCAGACGTGTTAGATCGTTTATAAAGCCCCTTGCTCCCCTGTTATTCGTTTTCAGGTATGGTTGATCCCTTCAGAGTTGTTGACGTCGATATCAACGGGTTGTCGTTACTGGTGCCGGTGGTTTTGAAGGATTTATGTGACTCCATCAACAACGATATTATTGAAGGGCTATTTAGAATCAATGGTTCGTTGAAGAAGATAAACTATTACTATGGCAATCTCCACAGATACAACAAATGGCTTAAAGACGCTAATATTTACGATACATGTTCCCTTTTGAAGAAGATCTTGATAACCAATTATAAATTCATTGATACTTCCAAACTTGATTTATCCCAATTAAACCTGTTTGACGAAGCTTTTGATTGGCTGTGTTTCAACAAGTTTGTTAACAATAACTTGAACTCCTTGACTTTGAACATTTTTGTGTACATCATCAACTTTATTTCCAACTTGTTGAAGCATAATACCGAGACCAAGATGTCCTTATTGAATTATTCGATTATTTTCCAACCAATATTCTTCACGTGTGATAATTTGATATGTCTTCCAAGTTATATCAACTTGTTGAACTTCTTATTGAACCACAAAGATAATGTTAAGATAGATGAGAGTTTGATCGATAAAGAGTATAAATTAAGTCTTCAAACGGTTCAAGTACAAACCCAGGAAAACGACTCGTTTATTTACAAGTTCAAGAACTTCAAAAACAAGTCCATTGATTCTATCAATGATATGGGTAAGAAATTGCCTTTTGGTAATGATTTTAGAGGCTATAAACTCAGTAATAAGTCGGTTGAGGTATTGGCGAAAACTATTGAGGAAGATCATATGAAAGAGTCGGGAACTGACGAACCCAATGACCCTGCCAATTCAACAGTTCTTGAAACAGAGTCCATTGGTTCCGAACCGGAACTCCCAGACCCCATTAAACGGTCTCTTTCGGTTGATACTATTGACAAAATCGATTTCACCCAAGAATCTCCTAAACCACTTGGTTCGGATTTCGATGCTTCAGAAACTATTGAAAGGTACGAAAGTGCAAAGAACTCCATTTCCAGTGAACCAAGTCCGAAGTTTGATGAATCTTTCTCGGAGTCTTTTCAATCTTTAGCTCCAGACACCAAACCAAGAACATACCATTTCTACAACATGCATATCAAAGGTGAAGAGTCAATTGATCCTCTTTCTGTGGAACCAGAAGTCAATGAGGTTGTCCAATTAGAAGACGTCGACACCAAATCATTCCAATTCAATATCGATATTCCTAACTCCCCCACATCTTCATTCCATTCGTTAGAGTCGAAAAGTGAATTCGATGATTACACCCACAGAAACAACAGTCAAGACACTAACGAAACAAGTTTCCATTCCAACAGAAGCAACAAACCAAGCTTCTATTCTAGGAGCCACAAACCAACACACTCTACACATTCTACTTCGAAAGCTGCTGCCACAGCTGCTACACCTTCCACTTTGAGATCCAAATCCTCCACCATCTCAAGCATCTCCGACAAAACACACAAATCCACCCATGAACCACATGGCACATCAACATCAACATCTTCCACCTCTACCACCACCTCCAGCTCAACCCGTCGCAACTCCCGAATCTTAACTAGAATAGAGTCCAGATTGAGTACGGTTGGTGATAGAAGTTCAATCATTGAGAAGCGCAAAAGCTTCATCAAACTCTTCAAAAACGATGGTGGTATGAAACTTTCGTTGAAGTTAAAGTCCAAGAGTGTTTATTAGCACTCATTTCATTTCTATATTCGGTTAGTTAGCATTTAATATGATTAGTTCTATTGTACTACTACTTCTGTACTGTGATGTTCTTCTCTATGTCGTGCACTTACGACTTTTCTCACTGGTAAAAATTTTCATCGTTAACTATGTTTAGTCCTAGATTCGGATTGTTTGTACGTCATGCAACCACTTCCAAACTTAGTCCTAAGGATGCTGCCAAAAGACTCACAAAGGTGAAGAAGGTACAGAAACAAGCGCCTTCTTTGCACCCTTTATACATGGATATTCCTCAAGCTTTGAAATATTTGAGATCTGCTGAAGTTGGTGAACATGCCGCCAAATCTACCATAAGTTTGTTGTTAACAGTCATACCTGAGAAAGGGTCCAAGCCATTGTCTGGGTTCCTTAAGTTACCCAACCCTGTGACTTCTTCAAACATTTTAATTTTCACAGAAGACGATATCAAATTGAACATAAGCTCAGACAACTTTATGATGGGCGGTAAAGATTTGGTGGATAAAATAGCAAATAATCAAGTTGATTTGAGTAAATTCACCCATTCATTTGCATCCAGTGATTTTGTGGGCAATTTAAAACCAATTCAAAGGATATTGGGTCCTAAGAATTTAATGTGTATCCCCAGAAGAGGTAATGTTGCTGAGTCCAGTCAGTTATCTGAATTGATTGAAGATAGTTTGGGATCTATGCCTTTCAAACAAGTTACCAGACACTTGAGTTTCCCAATTGGAAGATGTGATTTCTCCGATAAACAGATCTTGGAGAACATTCAAGCGGCATCTCAGTTGATTCATTCTATAGAACCAGTTGGTACAAAGAAGCCAAACTTGGTGGGACAAACTGTGATTTCATCGACTAAAGGACCGGGTATTGTTATCAACTTCAAATCATAAACAGAACAACATCACAAGTTCCAATCATGTTCAAATCAACCTCAAATCAACCTCATCACTAGTTCATGTTCAAATCAGAGATGAGATGACCCAAATTCAAGTCAACCACAATAACCACCGTTCCATATACTTGACCCCCCAATACAGTCAAGCATCCCGCACTGTTAGGTCGTCGGTTCGACTCTGCTCTTGTGTATAGCCAATTAGACCTTTTAGCATTCTGTACATATAATCTACAATTATTAACCTACGCGTTGAAATTTATCTGAGAACCATGTTTAAACCCATTACAAAGTCAAAGATTGTCGGGTTTCCCGATGGAAATGTGTTGAGTTTGTGTCCTACAATGGATCTCTTGGTGCTAAGCATGAACAAGATGTCACTTTGGGTGTTTCGATTGAACGGAGAAAGAATCTATTCCATCAATAATAAATCAGTGATTCTCGATCATTGTTGGAGTCCCGACGGGAAATACTTCGTTTTGACGGGAATTGACAACTCCTGTAAGGTTTACGACACAAACGATGGCGGTCTTGTTGAAAGTTTTCCGTTTGATGGACAAATACGATCTATCACTTGGAATAAAGATTCATTTCAATTTGATGAGAAAGAGTTGTTTAAAGTGGACTTGATAGATCACTTACCTTTGAATGACCAGTTCAATAACTTCAAAGAGATAGATTATATGGTAGTGACGCTAGATGGTCAATGGGGTTTGATAATTAACGATTTGGTACTGATAAAACTACCGTTCTCAGGTAATATCATTAAAAGTTTCAGTTTTGATCTTTACCATCAAGTATTGGTATTAAAAGAAGCAGATGGTTTACATTTGGTACATGCAAGAGTTTCAAACACCGGCAGTAGTAGAGTGCTAAAGGTGCTTTCTAAATTGCAATTGATATTCAAAAATGTATCTAAAGATATCGCAACTATACAGAGTGAAATCCCACCGTTTTTGGTGTTGTTTGATCGATATTTGGCCAATTATGCCGACAATATCAATGAGCAGGATCCAATTGTCCAAACGCCCGAATCTCGAGTGAAATGCATCACTAAATCTTTCAATAGTATCTTATTAACTAATTTGATACCCCAGCATTTAGTTGATTACTGGTTGAACCAGTTTGGAGACAGAGGAAGGAAACGGTTGATGAAATTGGGAAATGGCGTTTTTGATAGTATCAGAGATGTTTTGTTCAAGAATATCATCAATTATATGGAGAAAATAGTCATACTTCTACTGGAACTTGAAGCAGTGGTGAAATTTAGTGAAATAAATGAAGAGAATCTGTTTGGAATAGCATTACAAGTGGTTGCTGAACTCAATAATGATATTAAAGTGTTCTTCAATAAGATGTACCAGTTGATCTGGGATTGTAATGAAGAACAAAAATTGTTCAACGAGTACTTGAACTGGTGTAAGTACATGATTGACATGTTGACTCGAGAGAAGAACGACGACGAGTTGAATGTTCCAATAACATACGATTATATTCAGCTTATGGAATACTTTCACCATGGATTATTTGAGTCCAAGATGTTCAAGTACTTCCACGTTGAATTGAGTGAAACTGAAGTTATACAAACGAAAACACCGGAATTTGATGTTGTGAGTGAACATCAAGGTTTACAGCTGAAGTTCCATACGCTTTTCAACGGGTTTGAACAGTATTTCAGTTCTATTATTGAGTATTCTCAACCAATTCCACTTGGACCTGTTGAAGATGTTTCTATTACAGAATATAACCAAAATGGTTTAGCTTATACTATGAAAGATGGAGTCCTACAATTAGTCGAGTTTGGTCAACTGATGGAAGTGAAAAGTCATCAAATTACTTTGGAGGATGTAGTAACGTACCAGATAGTGAATGACGAAGTTGTTGTCCTTAAACAGAAAGAACATAGCTTTCTTGTGCGTTACAGTTTACAGAAACTCATGGAAGGAGATCTCGAACCAAAATTGTCAGTTGAAGTCAGTAATGAAAGTCCTCGGTACTTGTTGTTGAACAACAAGAGGAATTATGGGTGCTTGTTAGATGAGAATAAGAAAGATTATACGGTATTTGAGAGATAGTACAAGTTATGGATGACGATTCATTGACACTTCTGTACACACTTCTACTGTACACTCTTCTACTTCACTTCGCTCACTTCATAATACTTCACAGGACTAGCTATGTACACGTTTTTGTCCTGATCAAAGTAACATTGCTTACAGAAGTAATCTTTATACATCTTCCTGATGTTCTTCTCATCTGGTATAAACTTCTTGTTGCCCTTCAATGACACATTCACATTTTTCCGTTTAGATTTCATATAACTGAAAAATCTAGGATTTATTTCAACAGTTCCATCATAAATCTTCGAAGTTTGTTCAATAGTTTCCAATGTTATTGGACGATGGTGGTGTATAATTGACTTAATCTGGTTGATTTTCTGATGCAAGAGTTTATCACGACCTCTAACGTGTAGTGGTCTGCCAAATCGGTCACTGGGATAAACCACTTCAAACGGCTGAAGTGTTAGATGAGTCAACTTCTGGTTCTTGAGCATGAACTGGTACAATTTCTGCACTTGTTCCATAACAGAGAGTCTAGTATCTTGTTCCATGTCTCTGTCAATTACTTTAAATGGAATAGTCTGATCAACAAACCCGAAATGCTTCATCACCAGAAACAGATCTTCTTCTTGCTCAAGTTGTTTATCAAACTCAGTCTTGTACTTTACAGGAATATCCAATTCCTTCAATAAGTGCACTGCAGGATAAATGTCTCGAATCTCATCATAATTATAATTATTAAACCGTTTGAAAGCATTGTATTGGTCCACAAACACCGCCAGGGCAATTGTGTCTTTGTACACAAAGTCAAATACTTGGCTCAACAACTGCCAATTCTCATACACAAGTATATCTTGTAACAAATTGAAAAATTTAGTGTATGATTTAGTGTCCACTACAGATCGAGTGTAAGGATTCCGAAATTTCACAGGAGCATCAAATTTCGATCTAGCTGTCTTCAAAAGCTCCTTCATGGTGTAAGGATCAACAGGAAGCCGTCGTATCCCCCGATAAATGTGGGTATAACCGTGTCTTGCTTGCATCACCAATACAATTTCGCAGTGAAAAATCTCAAACACGTATTAATGGCTTTAGCAGAGACTGTGTTAAGAGCCGTGCACAAACATGGATTGGTGCCGAAAATCACAAAAGCATTACCTGTGATATCACTCCTTTTATCTGTGGCCAGTGTTTTGTGGCTTTTAGTACTTCCCATGGATGGAAATTACAGACAAACATATATTTCAGAGAACGCATTGATGCCAGGTCAAGTTACGTCTTATTTCCGGGAAAGTGAGTGGAATGTCGTAAGAGGTTACAGAAACGAGTTAAAGATCTTTGGCGGTGCTAGTTGTGACGCTAGAAATGCTGTGATGGAAGGTTGGTTAAAAGACATCGGAATCAAAACAGCTTACCATCATTCTGATCCACAACGTGCTGACACGTTATATGGGATTTTACACGCCGCCAGAGGTGATGATACTGAAGCTATGGTTCTTGCTGTACCATGGACAACCTCGGATGGTGAATATAATTTGGGAGGTGCTAGTTTGGCTGTGGCTTTAGCTAGATACTTTATGAGAATGTCTATTTGGTCTAAGAATATTGTAATAGTGTTCACAGAAGATGGCCATCAGTCTTTGAGATCGTGGGTAGAAGCTTATCATACGTCTTTGGATAGTACTGCTGGGTCTATTGAGGCTGCTATAGTGTTGGAATATCCAGGAGATTCTGATTATTTCGAATACTATGAGATGCATTATGAAGGCTTGAATGGTCAATTACCTAATTTGGATCTTTTAAACACTGCTAATATGGTTTCTTATCAAGAGAATATCCATGTGTCGATGCAGCAAACTCCAGGTGAGCAATTGACTAGAAAAGACTATATTACAAGATTGAAGGTGTTTGTTAAGGGAATTGTGGGGTTGACGCTTGCAGGTATCCTGACACCACCCAAAGGATGTGAATGTTTCAGCGGATGGCAGATTCAGGCTTTCACTATGAAAGTTAAAGGATCTAGTGGTCATAATGATGTTACACAGATCGGTAGAGTTATAGATGAGACTTTCAGATCTGTTAATAACTTACTTGAAAAGTTCCACCAATCTTTCTTCTTCTATTTGATGATGGGAACAAGGGACTTTGTGTCTATTGGAACGTATTTGCCATCTGCTGTGTTGGTTGCTGTGAGTTATGCTTTTTCTTCATTGAGTGTTTTACTCAGTAATGATATTTCCATTTCTTACTTTTTGATCAATATTGCTTCGGTATTGAACTTCTTTGTGGGTATTGAGTTGTTCTCGTTCTTGTTGTCGGTTTGTCTACCATTCTTGGTGGACAAATCAATTGACCAAAATGATAAAGATACCTTGGTTAGTATGATATTGATGTCGATGACTTTGTTGAACGTTGTGTTATCCTTGTCTCCATTCTACAAGAACAAGCTCACAAAAGTACAAATCAAACCAAAATTGGCATCTTCTGTCATAGCATTTTCCTTGTTCTACATTGCTATGGTAGTAACTGCATTGTTGATTTTAAACTTTTCATTGGCTTTGTGCATTGGTCTTATAGCTCTTCCATTGACTTTTGTGACACATTTACTTAAATCAATAGAATTAGATGGTTTGGCTGCAACTTCCCAAAGGGGAATGCCACTTTTAAGACTTGTGGAGAATAACAAATCCAAACTCAAATTGGCATTATGTCTTTTTGTGTCTAACCCTTTTTTCATCATATACATAATTGGAAACTTCTATGTGGAGCAAAAGGAAGGACTCAATGGAACCTTGAATATCATGAGTGGTTTGATCACTAGTTGGAATGATTTGCAGTGTTGGACATGGTTCATAGTGATGTTGGGATGGTTTCCATCGTGGTTGGCTATTGCGTTGGCATCACTTTTGGGTGACTTTACTGATGAGGTAGTGGTTGCACAAGAGAAGAAGAACCAGTAGGGAGGAACGAGTAGAGAGGAAGATGACAAGAACCAGAAAAGAGGGAGATGAGAGAGAGGAGAGGAAAGATTAGATGAAAGGAGAGATGAAAGAACAGATGAAAGAACAGAAAACACCACTCTCGTAAAAAGTTTTGTATTGCTTAATAAATACTCTAGTTTTAAGATTCCACTTGTCCCTATCAATTCTTGAACGTGTGCACAAATTCTTCATGGAATTTGGCCCATCTTTCAATCCATTCTGTTCCTGGAGGCAAGAAAGTAGTTCTTAAGTGGAAAGAATCAGGAACTTGACCAAATCCAGATCCTGGCACACAACAAATACCAGTGTTTTCCAACAACTCAATACAATACAATTCATCTACCACAACACCTTTCTTATCAGCAGTATCGAATAACTTAGAATAAGTTTCTGGAGTGAAGTTCAATCTTGGAAACAAGTACATGGCACCCATTGGTTCATTACAGGTGATATCTTCCATCTTGAGGAAAGATTTGTACAATAAAGTAGATCTTTGTCTCAAGTCATTATGAATGTTTGAAGTTTCGGTGTTATAAAGCTCATAAGACTCGTCTCCTTGTTGAGGAGGATTAATCATCAATTCCATCAAAGCTTGACCAGAAACAACCGAACAAAGATTAATAGAAGCCAATTTGAATACAATCTCTTCAACTTCCTTTGTGAACCCTGTCAATTCCATGTATCCACCTCTTTGACCACATTCTCCACTCACACCTTTAGAAGTAGAATGTAAAGAAGCCAATTGCACGTCAGAATAAAGTTCAGGGCTTTGTTCTCTCAATTCACTTAACACCTTCTTCATAGACACAAATTCACCTTCAAACACATTCTCTTGGTAAACTTCATCAGCAATAAGTACTAGACCATGTTCAGCCGCAATATTGATGATTTCCACAATATCTTCTTTAGCCAAAATAGCCCCAGTTGGATTCCCAGGGTTGATAACCACCAAACACTTGATATCCACACCTTTTTCAGTGTTTTCTTTGATCAATTGTCTGATTTGTTCTGGGTTGGTAGACCAATTGTGACTTTCGTCTAAAAAGTACCCCACAGGAACAGCATTATTCAATGCAATTGTGGCAGTATACAAAGGATATTGTGGAATTGGAATCAAGAACCCCGAATTGGCGTCAGAAGATAAGATTTGTAACAAGTATTGCACAGCACTCGAAGCACCTCCTGTTAAAAAGATACTATCAGGAGAAGCAGCGTAACCATCTCTTTTAGTAATGAAATTTGCAACCGATTGACGGATGAGTTTGTCACCCTGAGAATGAGAATACGAACCAATTGATCCGGTAGATGCTAAGATTGTTTTGGCTCTTTGAATGACATCTTTTGGAAACAACTCATGAATAGTTGAAGAGTCTACCTTATCAAGAATGTGGGGATATTGTAACAAACTCAAAACTTGTCTGTACCAAGTCAACGGTTTCTGGTCTAACTGTTGGGGGTTACCGATGTTGGCACTGATGATTCGATCATAAGGTAAACCATGACTATTTGGATTAGCTTCAATATGATTTCTCAATTCATCGGCTCTGATGGGAATTTTACCACGAACAGCGTACTTGGCGTCCAAAGTTGATTGGTTCAAGTCTTTCGCTTGTAACGGAGCCGCGGGAACAAACGATTTGTATCTGACGGCGGTGAAAACTCGTCTTAAGCCTTGTGTCTTCAACATAGAGATAGTGTGAATTTTTCACTCATCGGAAAAACGCATCTTAACCGGATATTAAATACCAGTGGATGATGGAGTGCAAACACAAGATGAACAAGGGGATTGACCACAAACCCGATACGAGTCACAAACCCACCATCAACCACAAACGCCAACTTGTTCACAAACCACAATTCCCATGTTTCCTGACCAAAACGTCTCGTGACACCTAGAGGATTTTCCACATCCTTACACCAGATCCTTACACCAGACCCGGACACCAACGAACCCTCAATTCTCCTCAAGTATTCTCCACATTTTATCAGGAGATCAGAGCACCCGTCAAATGTGAACAAAATAACCAACCATCGTCAGCCACCATGAAATCACCACGGGACTCCACTACAACCCCCACAACGTCTCAGCCGTTCGTAGCACGTACTGGTTTGCTTTGTTGCTTCCAACCACTATCAGCAACTTGGCTGCGAAAAATAGCAAGATTTCCCGATAACACAGGTGCATGCACCTATAACCCTATCAGACCCTCTGACTTTATATATAAACAGACTTTCAGCCCCTGAAAAATTATACTTTTCAACATGAAAAAATATAAGTTAGCTATTGAGACAGAAGAAGAGTCGAAATCCCCTTCTGTGTCTCCCACAACTCAACACCACCCTTTGAATGCGTTCCTAGTGTATGATAAGAAGACGGTTAACACCAAAAAGAGGTCTGCTTCTGTTCCTGATATAAAATTTCACCAAGACCAACTGCATGAAGGATGTGAAGGGCATGATCTGTGCCAAGTGCATGACCAGTACCATGATGGACGTCCCAAACGACGGTTTTCTGTTTGTGACTTGGACACTGTCGACTCCACAAGCCCATTATCTTTGTGTGACAAGAACGATCTTCACACAAACCATCACAGAAGAAGCAGTGTAGCTTTGAAATTCCAGCCTCCACAACCAATTGACGACTAATGATTAATCGAAGTGACGAACATTGTCAAACCTTTCAACCTGAAACTCAACATGAAACTCAACCTCTCAACCTGTCAAATGCATTTATATATTATATAGATTATGGGGCTCCGAAATACAAATTGTCAATGAATCTGTTCCTGAAATGCCAATTACTATCAATGAATCTTTCCTGATTATAACCAGGAAATTTTTCAGTGTCTGGTAATGAACTCAACTTACCAATAACTATTTTCACATTGGGAAAAACACGAAGGATTCTTCTGAGACCTATTTCTGTACACAAGTAACAACACAAGATAATCTCTTCTTCTTTGACTTTGTGATCTATCATAACTTGAATTGCCATGATGGCAGCAGCTCCACTGATGATTTGAGAATCGAACAATAAAATTTTCTTGTGTTGGATGAAATCTAGACCTTTTGGCAAACGTTCTGTGTGTAATTGTGGTTCGCCGGTTAATGAATCTGATTGAATTAACAATTTACCGACGGGTATATCCAAAAAAGTCTTTTTAATAGAATTGATGAAACAATCACCTGATCTGATAATTGTAACAGCTATTATTTGGTCCACTGGCTTAATACCATTGAAAATAGTTCCGTTGTTGTTTGTGGCCACTTTAATAGCTTCGTAATTGTCGATTTGGCCTAAAGCAGTTTCGAGGATCAAACTGGCCATTCTATTGAAATAGAATATGAAATCAGACATGGGGGTTTCAACATCAAATAAAATACTATTAATTCCTTTCATTTGATTGGTATTACGCAAGATAATGACATTTGGGAAGTTATTAATATCAAAATCAATATTGGTCCCCAATTGCTTCAAATGCTTAATATGGTTCAATGATTTAACACCCAATTGTTTCTTAATATGCCCAATCATCAAATCAATGGCTATGACATTATCCAATCCTCTAGGGATCACCAAATCTGCATTCTTCACTGTGGGCATAAGATACCTTACAGCATTAGGTTTAACAAAAGCTTCCCATTGTTTCATAGCTCCAACCATATCTCTTCCTCTATAAAGAATATCTCTTGTTAATCTTCTAGCCAAGCAAATATCCAAATCTGTATCGACATAGATCTTCAAATCCATCATGTCAAGAAGTCTTTGGTCATATAATGCATAAAGACCTTCAATGATAATGACATTAGCTCCATAAATAGTAGTGGTCTTGTCAGTTCTATTATGGGATTCAAAAGAATACACAGGGATCTCAACCTTCTCTCCTCTCTTCAATTTACTTACAACATCACAAAGAAAATCTATATCAATCGAATCTGGTGTATCAAAATCCCACTCATTTTGAAATGCTTTTTTACTTTGTTCAGCGGTTAAAGGTCTGTAAAAGTTATCAAAAGACAACAAAACCGTCCAAGGTTGGTTCAATTCTCTGATGATCCTCTGAGAAATCGATGTCTTACCCGAACCAGAGTTACCAGCAATCCCAATAATGTAAGGTTCAGTCCAAGGAGGAATATATTTGGTAGCACGATCTAAATGGTGATCTTCCTTTGAAATTTCGTTTAAAGACTCGGCGGAAGGACTGATAAAAGACGAGTCACTTGGCCCAGGTGATATTCTGGACGATGACTCTCTTCTAAGCTTATTGACAAGTGACATGGACATGTTTGAAAGGCAGTGACCTTGATTTCAAGGAGAGATTGGTGATAATTTTTTGTTTCGCGTACCAACCTCATCTCATCTCATGGTTGATAACAGTGTTTCCGAAAAAGGAAAGAGACGAACCAAGACTCAGGAGTCGGAATGGGACCTTGAAGACGTGTCTATCCCAGAAGTGGAACCCGTTACACAAACAGATGAAAAACCACGATCTGATTTGGCTGCAAATGACACTCGTGATTATAATCAGATAAGACAAGCGTCAAGACAAAAGTACTTAAAAGAACGGGAACAGAAGAAAGTCAAACAATTACAGGCTGAGATTGAAGCTTATAACCAGAAGGGGAACTTGACGAAGAAAGAGTTTGAAGATTTTCAATACAAATCGAAATTGTATGATATCATTAAACAATCTGATGAATTGGAACAAGAATACGAATTGCCAGAAAACTACTTGACTTCAGAAGGTAAACTTGATAGAAAGAGGAAACATCAAGTGCTTAATGCCAAAACAACATATGAAGATGCCAAGTACGAAGGGGCTAAAAATGGTGAAAATAAAAGAGCTAACAAGTATGAGAATCAATGGGAGAATGATCAATTAAGAAAAGCTGGCGCTATAAGTAAAACCACAACTGATGATATTGAAGTTGATCTGCAGGAATACGAGTATGTGTTTGATGAAGCACAGTTTGTCAAGTTCAACCAAGAAGCTGAATTGGAAGGAGACGAAGATGCTAAAGAACCTGTGAAATCAACCTATCAATCCATTCAACAGGTAAGAAAGTCTCTTCCCGTGTACCAATATAGACAACAATTCTTGGAAATGATGGACGAAAATCAAATCATCATTGTGGTTGGTGAAACAGGATCTGGTAAGACTACTCAATTACCTCAATATTTGTATGAAGCAGGTTATTGTGATAAACAGGGAAAGAAGTACAAAGTTGGATGTACACAACCTCGTAGAGTTGCAGCTACATCTGTTGCTACGAGAGTTGCAGAAGAAATGGGAGTGAAATTAGGAAATGAAGTTGGGTATAGTGTTAGATTCGAGAACGAGTCTTCTGATAAAACTATGATAAAGTACTTGACAGATGGTATTCTTCTAAGAGAGTTTTTAAGTGATCCTCTTCTTTCTGATTATTCAGCATTGATCATTGATGAAGCTCATGAAAGGACTATTTCTACAGAGATCCTACTTAGTCTTTTAAAGGATATTGCGAGAGAAAGGAAAGATTTAAAGATAATCGTTGCATCTGCTACTATCAATGCAAAGAAGTTCTCTGATTTCTTTGATGAAGCTCCCATTTTCACAGTTCCAGGCCGTAGGTTTCCTGTTTCCATTCATTATACTCAACAACCAGAAGCTAATTATATTCAAGCTGCTATCAATACTATCTTTTTGATCCACTCCAAAAAGCCCCGTGGTGATATTCTAGTGTTCTTGACAGGTCAAGATGAAATTGAAACCATGCAGGAAAGTTTGGCTGAAGCCTCCAGTAAGTTGATGTCTCTGATGGGAGAATTGATAGTGTGTCCGATCTATGCTAACTTGCCACAAGACATGCAGAAAAAGATTTTTGAACCTACACCACCCAATGCTAGAAAAGTTGTATTGGCTACAAATATTGCAGAAACATCTATTACAATTGATGGTATTCGATATGTTATTGACTGTGGTTACGTCAAAGAAAATGTCTACAATGCTTCCACTGGGATGGATAGTCTTGTGGTTGTACCATGTTCCAAAGCATCTGCTGATCAGAGAGCTGGAAGAGCTGGAAGAGTTGGTCCTGGTGAATGTTTCCGGTTATACACAAAATGGTCCTTCAACAACGAACTTTTATCTAATCCTACCCCTGAGATCTTAAGAGGTAATTTGATATCAACAGTGCTTCTTTTGTTATCATTAGGTATCACCGATCTTATTAATTTCGAGTTCATGGATGCTCCCAGTGCAGAAACACTTATCAAATGTCTAGAGCTTCTATATGCTTTAGGAGCTCTTAATTCACAAGGTGAGTTGACTCAAACAGGACGAAGAATGGCAGAGTTCCCTATTGATCCAATGTTCTCCAAAGCCTTAATCACCAGTGGAAAATACGGGATTATAGATGAAATGACTTCAGTTGTTTCTATGTTGGGAGAGAGCTCTAATCTTTTCTATAGACCAAAAGATAAGAAAGAGGATGCTGACAAGAAGAAAGAGTTCTTCCATGATCCTTCAGGAGATCATCTCACTTTACTTAATGTATGGAGTCATTGGGCAGATACAGGGTACTCCAGTCTCTGGTGTCAAGACAATTTCATCCAATACCGAACCCTCAAGCGAGTTAAAGATGTCAAAGAACAGTTACAGTCTTTGTGTAAGAAAAATGGAGTGCTTGATGAAGAACAGCCTGAGGACAAAACCAAATCACTGCTTGTACAAAAGGCACTTGTGGCAGGATTCTTCCCCAATGTTGTACGACTTTCCAAGATGGGTGATTCATACAGAACCTTGAAAATGAACCAATCTGTTTACATTCACCCATCTTCTTCGTTGTTTCCTTTGAAACCACCTCCTAAACTTCTTCTTTACCATGAACTAGTTCTCACCAGTAAAGAGTATATGCGAAACTGTATGGTAATCCAAGAAAAATGGTTACAAGAATTAGCACCACATTATTACAACCCCAAAGAACTTGAAACCTTAACAGCCACGAACATCAACAGGTTCAAGTAGACTTACATTCCAAGTAGACTTACAAGTTCAAATACACTTACAAGTTCAACTACAATTTGCACAGTCCAAATATCTACAATGGCCTACCTTTTTGCAGCCAATCCGATGTCGCATTTTTACGCGTTTTTACATCTTTAAGCAGTGATGGCCATTTAAACCATACATTCAAATCATGGAAAAAGACAACCCTTTGCTACCGTTTGCATTCACGAGGTCGACTTCCAACCTTCTGACCAATGTCCATTTGGACACAACTCCAAGGACCCGGGAAGTAATTGACGAAAACGCCAAAAGCATGTACCATACAAGAACTCCTGAAAGTATAAAGAAGAATAGACCTAAATTGATAGCAGTTCCGAGTCTTAAAAGACGAATGGGAGAAAGTTTCAACGAGAAAGACAATATCAAGAGAAGGGTCACGGAACTTGATGAGTTGGAAAGCGATGAACCTACAATGATAGACACTACATCCACAGAATATGATACGCGAGACTATAAATGGCCACAAGCATCTTCAAGAACCAAAGAGAATGTTTCTTACGACAATATACCCAGCAGTCCTCCAATTGCTCATTTCAGCTCGGAATATGATACAAAGTATACTATACCATTATCTCCAAGTCAGAGATTGAATAGTGATGTTCATAGTACTACGACATCTCCAATTAAGCCAAGAAGAGCTGACTATAAATTGCAATTGGATAGTGAAACGGATTTTGGAATCGATAAGTTCAATCGGTTCATACCGAAGGGAAATGAGTGTCCTTCAACAGACAATATTGCAGATAGTTTTTATGAAGACGAAAGAAGACAAGCAGTGATAACACAAAAAGCTAAGGAGATAGTCATTAATGCTTTTGAAGACATGCAAACCAACATTGATTTGTCTGGGATGGGAATACGTGAAATTCCTTTTGAAATTAAAGATATGAATAATTTGGTGGTGTTTGGAGACGATATCGCTACCCAACTCACTTACCAACTTTATCTTTCCAATAACAAGCTTAGACTCTTGTCTCCTGCATTATTCAAGTTCACAAAGTTGAATGTGTTGACTTTAAGACTGAACAAAATAGAAAGAATACCTGCCTCTATTAAGAATTTGGTCAATTTGACAGATTTGTCTATTGGTACAAACAGATTGAAGTACTTACCATTCCAAATCTTGGATCTTCCTTCCTTAACCACTTTCAATGCAGGTCCTAATCCATTCTTAAAAGTGCCTGAGGATGCTGTGAAAGTGGTAAGTGTGACCTTAAATCCTGGCAAAACCAAGAAGTTTGTTGGAAAAGTTAAATATTTGAAGCAGTCTGATAGATTAGTCCCATCGTTGAAATCCATAGCATTACTCAAAGTGGCCACTTATGATGTATCGTACCAAGAGACCAAAGAATGGAAAAGAAGCACTCCTAAATTGTACCATGACTTAATCAAATTTGCAATTTCTCAAGGCAATTATGGTGAAACTTGTGGAATGTGCTCCAGATTAGTGGTTGAGCCGGTTGCTGAAGTCATTGAATGGTGGGATTTCTTACAAAACAGAAATATCCCTTTCAAGAAAGAGTTTTGCTCTGGTATGTGTGCACAGAAGTACCACAACCTAACTTTAGAAGATACCCGTGATGATTTATGAATAGTGAATATGAATATATACCATTATAAACTGTGGTATTCTTGGACGTAATTATAAGGAAATGTTCCAATGTTACCATTCAACTCTCCTTCCCACCATTGACCTTGTTGGTTGATTACCCTGACAATATCTCCTACTTTCAAAGCAAGATCTCCTTCTTGTTGTGGTTCGAAAGGGAAGATGGCTTCGAATAAACTTACTCCTGTTCCTGTATCTTCATCCCAGTTTATTTCATCCCAGTTCATCCTGGCTTCTTGTGTCTTTCTATTCTGTTTGGTGTAATTGTCAGTGAACGACAGAATATTTAACAGATCAATTCCAACTTGTGCTTGCTGGTAATTTGTTTCAGCATTGACTACCATATTCTCTGACCATGCCTGCAGCTGTAAGTAATCAGTTCCTGCTCCTGTAGCTTCTTGAAAAGCTAGTAAGTTACATGTCATTTGGTAGGTGGTAGAAAGCTGAGTGAAGTACAACAACTGTAAAAGTGGAACCAAAAATTGACGTGCAAGACTGATCGTTGCAGGTAGTTCTTTAATGAACATGCTGTTGATGGTATCGTACTGATGTTTACAGAAATCCAACTTTCTTTCAAGATTGAACTGCAGTTGTGCTTCTTTTGTAGTCAAATCTCGAGTTTTTGCAGCCACCAACAAATGATCAAGTTGATTGAAAATAGCATCGTAATCGTCCAAAGCATTATTACGACGTTTAATTCGAACCTTGATCTCTTCAAAAAGCCTCAATACCTGCTGGCATTTTGTTTCAATGATCGCACAAACAGCTACTGGATCTTCAGCAATAAATGCCATCTGTTTGAGCTTATCTGTGTACTCAGTAGCATTCTGCCACATTTCATACTCTTTAACAAACGTATCCATATCCTTGGGTGACTTGAATAAACTCTCTGATATATGGTGAATTGACTTAGCTTTCAAGTTATCTCTCTCTCCTCTGGTGAGAGAGTTGTATGGATCAAATAAACTGGAATAACTGTCTCCAATTGATTCCGAAACTTGGATTTGTACTCCAATTTCTTTACTCCAGTTCTTGCAACATTGCATCAACCCTTTTAATTGACTTTCTACCACCCCAAAATCTCTATGAAGCTCATCGAAATGTTCATCGAAAGTAAAGCTTCCAAATTTGGCTTTTCTTCTAAAAGACTGTGGAATCCTCTTTACATCTGTCCAAGCTATTTTATCTAATTTCAAATCATCAAATTTGGTTCTTAAATCCTTCAAATTGAAACTGTAGTTCATAATTGTGATTACCGTTTTGGGTACAAAAATTTCGCAGCCAACAAGTATATACATGATAGTTAGTAATACACAAATAAGAAAGCAGTTAAGTTTGAGAAGGATGGCCGTGGTTCAATCCTGGCCATGCATATATTGCACCAGGAGAAGAACCTCTGCTGTTACCCGAATCAAAGCTCTCGAATCTGTCTGAATCCTCATTCAAAGTAGATAATTGATCTATCAACTTATCTTTCTCTGTCTTGGAGAAAATAGAACTATTGATTTTCTTCTTTATGTTAAGATAAGACTCTTCAATCACCTCTTCGAGACTGGCAATCAATCTCTCTCCAAAATTCTTATCGACTGGAAAATTCTCTATGATGATCTTTTTGAGTGAGCAAATAGAACCAAAGTCAATTATCACTTTATCAAACAGCTCCGGTGTTTCTAAGCTCTCTTGTGATTTGTCTTGTGCAAGGAGCAATGCTGCATAATAAAGCATTATGTGCACGTGAACAGGAACATATTTCAAGTTATTCCTAATATCTTTATCATTGAGCACCAAATTCAACACTGTTTGAGCTGCATTAAAAGCAATATTTGCGTTCACAGTCGTTTGATCTCTCATAATGATCTCATTATTGGTGATGAATTCTTCTTCGTCGTCATCCGAATCCTCTTCCCAGTCTTTATCAGGTTGTGACTCCTTTTGGTTGGGCGGAGCTTCGGCTTTGGCCTCTTTCAATTCTTGAAGCTTGGGGAACTCTCCTCTTCCATTAGGAGCTTCTGTCTGTAACCCTCTAACAGCAGATGAATTGATGTGCATTTTGGCAAAGTTGTAATAGATCAACGTTGATTTTGAAGACCAAACAGCTCCATTATTCATAGGAGAAAGTAGAACTGTCCAAGAAACCATCCATTTATCCAACTCTAAGTTACTCTTAGATGGAATACCTAATGAAGAAGGTGCTAATAATTCCCAAGCATTTCCTTTGAAAGCAGCAGTTAAAGCTTGATTGTATTCAACTTGAGAAACAAGACGTAAATCTGTGAATGTCAGCTTAGGAGTAGATTCTTCCGATTCATTCGGTTCAACAGAAATCTTTTGCACCTTAATGGCTAACAGCTTATTCTCTTTGGATTCTTGATTATCAATGGTCTTATCATTGGCTAATAAAAGGCTCCTGCTGTGTTGAAGAGAGTATTCACTGGAATTGACCAAAGGTTGTCTGTTGAAAGTCAAACTCTGTTGTCCGTCTAGAACATAAAGCAAATACCAAAGCTTGAGCCTGTCCTTGGGATTCAAATTAGAATCTTTTGGCTGAGGACCATCAAGACCTATTTCTTTAGCTATTTGAAGAGCAAGACCTGTGAACATCTGAGAATCAGAAAGCCAGAAAGAACAGAAAATCAATGCCAATATAGTGTTGAAACCTTCCATTTCAGTCTTGGGTCTTCCCTGGTAAAGAAGCTCACCACAAAGTTTATGAAGATGTTGCAGTAATTGCAGTTGTACCTTATTAAACTTCGGATGGTGCATCGATGCTATAGTACAAATAGCACAAATAAGAATTGGACTTGTTTGCCAGATACTTTTCACAGAGAACTTGGATATTTCAAACCCAAATAACTGTGGTGTGATATTCTTATCGAAGAAATCAAACAAGTCTTTTGCATCCTCTTGAGTCAACACAGTATCTCTGAAATCTTCATGCAGTTTCAACTTTCGACGTTTGGTCAGACTTTCTTCCAGACTAGAAGACTTGTTTGAATTGAAAGATTCGTTGCTTAACCGGCGATTTAAAGGTATAGGGCCATCATGCGAAGAGCTACTGTCTTCTCTCAAACCCGGTCTTTGATTCATGTAATAATTCATGTTGTTCTGTTGGGTATTGATCTGTTCTTGTTGTTCCAAAAGTATTCGCTGGTTACTCTTCAACACATCTACCAAGTCACTTAACTTGCTATCGAAGTTGTTCATAGTGGTTTCCATTTGGTCTTTCCATCGATTATCCATTGATGCTCTCGAGTAAACATTATCCAAGACAGGAGTAGAAGATTGCAGATGAGACGGTACAGGAGGTGTGGGATGATGTGGTGGTTGGTGTGAAGTTTGGTGTGGCAGTTGGTGTGGCGGTTGATGTGGCGGTTGTTGATGATGATGCACTTGTGGAGACGGAAGCTGTTGAGGCTGAAGCTGTTGAGGTTGGAGCTGTTGGAGTTGATGTAGTTGAGATTGATGTTGAGGTTGAGGCTGCTGAGGTGTAAAAGTGGCTTGTGGCGCCTTTTGTGGCTGATGTTGTGGCAAAGAGTGTCGTATCAGCGTCTCGGTGGATATAGGATTGAAAGGAGGCAACACCATATCATTTTGAAGCCCAAACATGGGACTAGCTCCAATTACAGGTAGTCTCAAATTAGGAAGTTTAGGTGCAAAACTGCAATTTGAAGCCTGGCCGGTTTTCACACATCTTTCACAAGGCAATATCTCCGTGTATATACATTTGACTTTGGACTTTTTGCAATTCGAACAAGGTTTTGTTCTCTTCTCTCTAACCATCAAAGATAAAAGTAAAGAAAAAAAATCAAGTGCAAAAAAGAAACACCCCGGATTCTCACTAAGCAAGAGAAACACTTTGAATTAAACACAAACAATGTCGATGAAAGCCAAGATTAAGACGTTTTTCGCACCACAAAGACAATATGCCGTTTCAGGGGCATCCAATGATCCGGGTAAGTTTGGGTTTAAGATCACTTCGTGGTATGTGAGACATGAGTTGCCAGTGATTCCAGTGAACCCCAAAGCCAGTGATATATTGGGACAGGAGGTCATGGGTTCGATCCCCAGCATCCTCGATTCTATTAGAACCAAAACTGATGTGGGCCAACACAAATTGAGCCAAGTTGATGGCTTGAGTGTGTCGTTTTTAACACCTCCTCACATCACCTGTAAAACCTTACAAGAAATTGCAACCAAAGAAGGATATAAAGATATCATTAAAGGATTGTGGTTCCAACCAGGGAGTTACGATGCACAAGTGTTGGAAACAGCAGATCAAATCGGGTTAGGACATTTGGTTATCGAGGAAGATGAGTGTATATTAGTTAGGGGAGAAGAAGGATTATATAGTGCCAATTTGTAGAATCTCATTGTGTAGTTAATCCAATATCTTCTTGATATAACTTCCCCAAGTATCTTCTTCCACTGTATAACTGGAAGTATTCTCTATGCTGATGGTGTAAGGGAATGGAGCACTTTCTAACGATGTGATGGGCGGTATATGATCCTTATGGGTGTCTGCTATATAAATGATCTTGTTCAAGTTAGCTTCGAAACTATCAATTGACTTGAGGACATTTTCATCAGTATTGATGGACTTATTACCAGAATTGGTGTTTGAAATAGGAATGCATTGAATATGAATCACCCACAGTTCCCATAACTTCAGTCCTTCTGCTTCTTCTTTACCTTGGCCAAACCAGCTGGTCTTCTTCTTTGGCGTTTTTCTATCAAAAAACTGGATAATGATTTTACCATGTCTTATATCTTGATCCATTAGTTCGTGCAGAAAGTACTTTTTTATCAACAGGTCCACTTTGTCGTCTATGAGTGCATCCAAATCTGGTAAATCAGTGGCTATGGGATATGGAATGTCCAAGAACTCGCTGATTCCTGGTGTTATAGGGCCAAATAATCGTTGGAAAAAGATCGCCCAAATTACCCCTGGATGTTAGTGTTAGATTGAAATGCCGCTTGGATTCACGTACCTTTTGTGGACTCTCGAACTACTGATCGTTCGGCTGTTAGATTCAATGTGTACTCCATTGATGAACAGGAGATAAAGAATAAATTCGCATCTATGATTTCGTGTGACGACCGAACAAGAGGATGCATTGGATTATGTGATGTGTGCTTGTGATGTGACTGGTGATGTGTACATGTGATCTGTACTGGTTATGTGTACAGTGTGATTTCTTGCATTTGCACTCACCTATCTGTCAACTGTTTGTACCTCTTCTCTCCCTACTCTCTCACATACTTCCCTTCACTCATCTCTCTCAATACTTCTTCTATTTGAGGCATCACATCATACGTCAAAATCTCCACTTCTGGCTTCTTAAACTTCAGAAGAACATACGTGGCCACATGCTTGTTTGGAGGCTTTCCCACACCAACTGCTATTTTAGTGTACTTAGTCTCCATGTTATCAATAGATCTCAATCCATTATGTCCTCGAGCACTAGTGCCCTGACGTCGTATTTGAATCTTCCCAAGCGGCAACAGAATCTCATCATGGATCACCACAAGTGCTGGGTCATAGTTGTGCTTTTGCACGCTCTTAATTTGCCGCCAGTTACTGATTATAGGTTCACCTTGTAAATTCATGAACGTCTCATCGGACTTGAATAACAACATATTACTGAGTTTTGTGTCGGAAGAAACACTGTAAGTACCCCGTTTGATGTTTTTGTGTTTTGTGAACGGCTTGAAATTGGTCCAATGACTAGTCACAAGCTGGTCCAATACCCAATGCCCCACACTATGTCTTGTTCCATCGTAATCCGGTGAAGGATTACCCAAAGAAGCCACCATGAGAAACAGAGTCTTTCCTGTGCATGTCGTGACTGTTCTGGTCGGTACACGGACGTAATTGCTTAGGTATTTGGTGTAATATCGAAGGAGTTGCATGGGTATAGAAACAAAGGTTGAAAATGTTAACATAAAAAATTCATCGCAGAAATCACTTGTTTGATTGGTTTCTAGACTTCTTGAAGTTGTTATGATTACGAACCTCTTGAAGGATTGTTGGCATCACAGAATCACTGAACTCACTTATCTCATTGAGTTTTTGTGTTCCAAACAGGTTCAAGTTGTCTCTGATCTGAAATGTTAGTACCTGTTTGGTATAAGTGAAAAATGATACATACTTGATCTAATTCTTTTAGTTCTTGTTCTAGAATAGTATTCTCAAGGACATATTCTGTGACAATCTGTTCCAAAGCGGCTTCGAAAACCATTTCACTGAACCCTGAAGGGAAGTCCTTGTTCTGATGTTGATTGTGTGGAATCGAAGCGGTTAACTGGTTTACATGAGTTATGTATTCAGTGAATGCATCATTTTCACATTCTAAGAAATGATTGGACAAAGACGATGTCACTAACCATTGGTACTCAGATTCATTGACATCTTGTCCAACTAACTCCTGTGCTGCTCTAACTTGGTTCCAGTTAGCTTTTGTCACAGTCGAATTGGCAGTTCTTCTTCGCTGTTTGAGTTTACATGGACTAGAAGAAGTCATTGGTACAGAACTATCAGAACTGTCTCTTTTGCGCTTACCGGTATACGGATAAGGAGTTCCACGTGATCTAGAAGGTGTGTTAAAAACTTTAGAGCTCTTTGTCATTGCTGTTTCTGTGGTTGCAAAAATATTTTCGCAATGGCTGCAAAAGTGAATAAATATAAACTAGTAAGATACAATATATAAGTCATAACATTTCATGATCAAACAGAAGTCGTTTCTTTGGACTGCTCAGTTTCTGCCTGTTCTTTCTGTTCTGTCTGTTCTGTCTGTTCAGTTTCTTTCTGTTTGGTTTCAGAATCTTTGGCTAATTGTGTCAAGTTCTTGTGGGAATTTTGATACTTAATATGTTGAGCATTGGACACTCTCTTCAATTCTTGGAGTCTTTCTCTGAGAGTAGAAACATCTCTAAGACTCTTTTCCAATTGTAATCTTTCTTCTTCGTATTTCAATCTCTTTGTGGCATCAAGTTCCCCAAAGTAGTATCCTCCTTTACCATCAAATTTCAATAAAAAGTTATGGAAATGCCACAAAGCTGGTCTGTGGGCCACTGATAATAACGAAATTCCTAATTCTTGAGCATGTTGGTACATGAATTGCTCCATGGTTGGAGAAACTGCCGAAGTACATTCATCTAACACAGCAAATTTGGGTTGATGGTAGTATAATCTGGCCATGGCCAATCTCTGTTGAGCCCCAACTGATAACTCTTCTCCCCAGTTACGAACTTCATCCCATGGCTTATCACCCACCAATAAGTCGTCAAGCTTCAAAATATTGAAAATATCAACTAACTCGGAATCAGTTTTGCCGTGTTTGTTCTTCTTGTATTGTTCGAATGTGTGAGGGTATATCACTTGTTCTCTTAAGTTACCTTTACACAAGTAAGCTCTTTGTGGTAAATAAAACATGTTTTCAGTGGTTGGAATCGTGATAGAACCGCTGTTACAAGGCCATAATCCTCCTAACATCCTGAACAACGATGATTTTCCAGATCCATTTGGTCCTGCAATCAATAAATGTTGACCATGCTTGATACTGAAGTTCAAAGATTCAATCAAAGTGACATTTGCCGGTGTCATTAATTTGACGTCTTTGAAAGTAATTTCATCGGCATAGCTGATATTCTTTGCTTCATGATCTGGGCTTTGAATCTTTTGTTGTTTGATCTGATGTAAAGCATCAGAGAACTCACTGACCCTCGAAGCATGACCAACCACTTGTAAGATGTATCTTCTAGCATAGATCAATCTATCCAAAGAATCAGAAGCACTCAATAATAATCTTCTGTTAGTGATGAAATCACCAGAAGCAGATGGGTCAATATCTTTACCCAAATACTTATTAATGAACACTGGAGCAGAACATAACACCAATCCAGCAGCACCCCAGAAGTATTTAACAATGAAAGTTTGTGCTATTTCATGGATAGCTTTCTTTCTGAATTCAATCTTCAAGAATCTTTCTAATTGATAGTAACAATAGTCAAGGTAATCAAGCTCACGTTCATGACCTTTTAAGAAAGCTATTTCTTCACTATTTGTTACCACCTTAGAATGAGCAGATCTTAACTGACCTTCTAGATTAGCTCTTTCAGAAGCTAACTTGGCAAATGGAGGACTGAAAAACTTAAGAATGGTAGTTGAAAAATGAGCTATCAAACCAAGAGCTAATGTTCCTTCACCACTTCCCACTCCACTCTTAGACAACTCTTTTGCACATAACATCAAATCCAAAGTTGGTTTTAAAAGTTGTCCTGGTAAAGAAGATAAAGCACCTGCTAATCTACTTATATCAGTAGAAGTTCTTTGATCAGGATCTTTGATTTTACTGTCGTTGATCTGGAGAAGTGAATAGTAGTTTGCATCCAAGTTATCAGGTAAGTAGTCTTCCATAATAGCATTGGTCATGTTGATCCTTAAATTCTTTCTCAAGTTGCTCTTTGTCCAGTTCAATAAAGCATTAACCACAGAAGCAGGAATACCTAAAAACATCCAAAATGCCAATAGCTGACCAAATTTACGTAATCTCTTAGATACCAACGCTCCAACTAATTTACCATCTAAACTAGCCACTTTAATGGTCAAAAATGCTCTTACAACTAGAAGTACAAGATGTGTAGCCAAATATCCAACAGCGGCATTGGTGTATTTCGGAATAGCAGCATAATACAACCGTTTCATGGACTCCTTGGAAATCTTTGGTTTCTTCTTCTTTACTTCGTCTTCCACGTCTTTTGGTGGTGACCCCGTACTGGTGACCCCAGAAAATGCAGCTGTGATCAATATGATATATGACGCATTTAGAAACAACGATCTGTTGCTTTTGTACACGTTGAAAAGTGATACGGCGAAGGTGCCGTTACTTTTGGGAGGAGACATGTAAAAAGCCAGAATTAACCGTTGAGAATAATAAGTGATAAATTGTGGAGTATGAGGGTTTGCAGTCCGAGGTATAAGCGAACGGTTACCCGGACACGAAATATTTATATAAACAGAGAAAGCGTTAAATGTGTAGGTGGGAATAAACGATGTATAACATGCGGTGATAGATACATTATAGATACATTATAAACTTGTTATGGATGTGGTATGGACGTGTTATGGACGTGTTATGAATGTGATCTCTATACCTTATCTGTCTCGTTCAATAGGTCATAAAATTCAGTTTGAGAACTCTTTAACTTGTCTTCTAGCTGACCAACTCTTTGATGATAGATCTTATTAGCAAGTTCTGTGGTGTTTGTGCAATCCTTGTTCTGTTCAAGCAACTCGTGATAGAGTGCTATTACCTGAGAAGTGGTCCATGGCGCCTTTATCTGTAGTCCATTTAACTTGGATAATTGAGTACTCTGGTGATCAAACCACCTTTCAGATATCTGTTTCAAAACCTGAGCATTGGACTTGTCTATGGTGGAAGGATCTATCAATTCATTGGTGTGAAGGAGTTGGAGGAACAAAAGTAGGTCTCTGTCACTGTATTTACTAGGGTCTGTTAAAGAGTCCATTGAAAAATAAGATGAGATTGAGATTGAGACTTGAGATTAACAAGACATTAAGACTTCATTAACAAGACTTCATTATCCATTAAATTAAACATTATATACATGTTCTTCCATGTTCTATGTTGATATGTTACATCTATGCCTTCAAAATCACCACCACCGTATCTCCTCTCAAAAACAACTTCAGTACAAATCTCTCTCTCTCATTGACCTTTATCACTTTCCCTTTACTATTCTTCACTGGTTCTGTCCATACCTCTTTGACGTTTTCTAGTATCAAATTGCAATGTCTATCGAAGGCTTTGACGGTGGCTAGGAGTTTGTGGTTGTTACGACACGAAATAACCACTCCTCTATTCTCTTCCATCGCTTCTTTAACTAGAGCCATTGGTCCATGATTAAACTCATACTCTTCCAATCTCTCAAGTTCTTCTTGGTTCAATTCAGACCTTTCAAGTCCAACAAGTTCTCTGTTCCGGTTAGTACACACTTTGGTGTTTTTGATGTTGTGTTTACGCTCTGTATCCATTACATACGCCATGTTATTGATTGATGAAATTTTTCTCGCAGTTTTTATCTATTATACAAGGCTGCAAAATTATACAGGTTTATACAGTTTTTTCATATTGACTTAAAGGAGCTGCTAATCCACATCCTCTTTTGATGATATTCTCGATTCTGTCTTTCAACACTTTGGAATTGCA
The DNA here is from genome assembly GCA_030571835.1 of Yamadazyma dushanensis. NCBI lineage: Eukaryota > Fungi > Ascomycota > Pichiomycetes > Serinales > Debaryomycetaceae > Yamadazyma > Yamadazyma dushanensis. The sequence continues at coordinate 480,253 of JAJLYZ010000005.1, read as the reverse complement.
ACTCACCACCAAATTGTCGTAGTTTATAGTGGCTTCGTTCTTTCCATATGCGATCTGGGCTTTTTTGGAGTCATCATACGTCAAGGCATCTCCAAACTGTGCTTTGAGCAACGTGGAAATCCGGTGTATTCTCTCTGAGATGTCTGTCTTAGTGTGTCCAATTGTGGACTCTTCTTCTTTCTTGACATGACTGTGATCGTGAGAATGAGATGACATTTTGACGGAAGCTGGTGATGAATCAATGGAGTATAAAATGGCAACCACACTGTCAGCCAAAGAATCAGCCATGAGATTATCATTGATCCATTCAACAACCACGTAGTTGGTTTGTCCTTTCTGCTTAGAATGGTCAATCATAACACTTATCATGTCCATAATAATACACTCCCATTCGTCTTGGTCATCATTAATGACGTTGATGAACCCGAACATCTGCTGTAAGTGCCATTCGATCAATGATATGTGTGCATTGATCACCAAATCGATCTTGGACTTGACAATAGATGTGGACAACAGGGAATATTCATGGAGATCTTGTAATTGTACCACGTTCAAGTCGAAATCTTTAGACACAATCACACCTGTTAAAAGGTCTTTACTTTTGAATGTTTCGAACTCATCTTCTTCTTTGTTGGCCTCTCCATTCTCTTCTTTCATCTCTACATCATTAGCTTCTTCTTTTACTTCTTTTGTATCTTCTTTGGCATCTTCTTTTGTGTCTTCTTTATCCTCTCCTTCGTCCTCTACTCCTATTTCCTCTATCTTTCCTGACAACTCCAATTCTATCTCACTCCTCAAGTTGTTAAGTTGTTCTTCAGCTAATGAACCCAAAACTCTAGCTACTTTGCTTCCCTTTATACCAATCTTTAACACATCACCGTTTCTAGGATTGAACACTCTAACTTCTTGGTCTGTACCTTTTCTGTTAGCATATCTACTCAACAATGCTGATTTCAATCTACCCATAGGAATCGAATCTCCATGCACCAAAATGATCTTCAGAGGACTGATTTCATGAATGTATTCGGCATTCTGTTGGAAATCAACATGAGCTGCAAACGATATCTCTTCGATGCTTATACGTCTTGGAATAGTCATATCTGGGTTTGTAATAGAAGGAATTGTTGGAGGTTCTATCAATAAATCCTTAGCCATGGTTCCTTCAACAGAATAACCAGTCATAAGTACAGTATTCTTGGGATCTGGCGCCCATTTCTCCAATAATTGTCTGGAAAATCCACTCTGTAACATCCCTGGAGAAGCAATAACCACAGAAGGACCAAAATCTTGAAACCTATCCAAAGATTTCAAGGTCTTAATATATTTGAATGTGAAGGGGTTCTTCTTTTTGAACCCAGATGCAGATTCCATGGACTTGATCTTATCGTTCATGATATTCGTATATGTTTGATAAACAGCCAAACACTTTCTGGCCAAGGAAGATGCAAAATATATATCTATATTTTGCAAATCTTCATTTCTAGACCAATAATCTTCCAAGATAAGTAAAAGTTCTTGAGCTGTACCCAAAGCAAAAACAGGCATCAACACTCTTCCTCCTTTAGACAATGTCGAATGTATAATCTTTGTCATTCTTCCCTCTTTCTCTTCTCTTGGTTCATGAGTAGCAGTCCCAAAAGTAGATTCAGTGATAAGAATATCAGGTTTAACCTGAGGAATCTCAGCAACTGGTAAATGTCTATTCTCTTCTCGAGAGTAATCTCCTGTAAATAAGATCTTCAACCCCCCAATTTCAATCATGTACAAACATGCACCCAAAACATGACCCGCATGATAAGCAGTGAACCTAATACCATCCAATTCCATAGTTGAATGGAAATCCACAGTTTCGATCTTATCAAACGATTTCATCAAATCATCATCTGTATACAAGTTAGCAGAACTACCCGAGTTGTTAGGATCATTGGAATTGGAACTCAATGAAGTAACTCTCACGAAATCTGTAAGTAGCCATCTGTAAATAGCTTTTGTAGCATGGGTCATAAAAACACGACCTTTGAAGTTTGTATGTTGCATCACATACGGCAAAGATGCAGCGTGGTCCAAATGGAAGTGACTTATCAACAATATATCCACTTTAGACAAGTCATATTCATCAAAAAATGGAAGAGAATTCAACCCACTCAATCCTGGATGAACCCCAGAATCTAACATAATAACTTTGTTTTTGTACTCAATTATATGACAGGACCTCCCCACTTCATTACATCCTCCTAATCCAATGAACTTGAAGTCATCAGCATCGTTTTCGGTCGCCATATTTCAACAGTATAAAAATGTTTACAGTTTTTCAACAGTTTTAAAAAGAGACTTTTTTCAATGAGATTTTTCACAATTTATTATACAACTAGTTATTTTACAGTAAAACTTAAACACCAACTCGAAGAACATTTTGACGTTGATGTCTGAATCTGATGATCTCGTGACGTTCCATAATCATCAACGCTTTGTCTAAAGCCGAAGCACTGGCTTTTCCACTGTCTACAATCTCTCTTCTCAAAGTCTGATAAGCAGTAGACCAACCAATGGGTAATCTTCTTCTTAATTCATGTTCGACCTTTTCGATTTCTTTGGAAAGTTCACTGTTTGGAATCATTCCATCTGTCATACCTTGGTCGACTGCATTCATGGTAGAAGCTGTGAATAGTCTGATGGCTTCTTCAACATGAGCTTCTGAAGCTACTGGAGATAACGTCAATTTGGCTAAAGATTCCGTGATACGAATGATAGCTTCAAGTTGTCTCACGGTAATTGGGATAGACGATCTTTCATTCATGTCTGCTTCATTCAATTGCAATTTCTTTCTGATGGAAACAAAATGTGAAGATAATCTAACTGAAGCTTCAGGACTCAATCTAGGGGCACATTTGGCTTTACAATATTGGATGTATCTCTTCATGGTTTGAATAGGAATCTCTCCTTCTTGTTGTTCGTTGTTTGCAGTGTTTCCTGTATGAACGTTCATAACGTGTTCTGCAATAGAAATATCTCTTGCTTCATTATGATCATCTTTGACGATAAAGATCATATCAAATCTCGACAAAATCGTACTTTGGAAATCGATATTCTCTCCTGGAGACTTTAAATCATCATATCTACCATAAATAGGGTTAGCAGCTGCCAAAACTGAAGTTCTGGAGTTCAAAACTGTGGTAATACCTGCTTTGGCAATAGAAATGGTTTGTTGTTCCATAGCTTCATGGATTGCAACTCTATCTTCATCTCTCATCTTATCAAACTCATCGATACACACAACACCACCATCTGCCAAAACCATGGCTCCTCCTTCAAGATAAAAATCTCTAGTGACAGGATCTCTTTGAACAGAAGCTGTCAAACCTGCTGCAGAAGACCCCTTACCAGATGTATACACAGAAATAGGACTGATCTTTTCCACAAACTTCAATAACTGAGATTTGGCAGTACCTGGATCACCTAATAATAACACATTGATATCACCTCTTAATCTCATACTATCAGGTAAAATCTTTTTAGATCCTCCCATTAAAAGACATGTGATGGCTTTTTTGATATCTTCGTTACCGTAGATGGAAGGAGCAATAGAATTGGAGAACACATTATAGAAATCGGGCATTCTTGACAATTTCAAGAACTCTTCTTCCTCTTCTTCTGTGAAAACTAATCCCTGTCCGTCCACACTGGTATCTGTGTCTGTTTGAATACCAAGAGTCTTCAAATAAGGATTACGTAACGCCACTGTACCTACACCAGAACCAGCACCGGTGGATCTTCTTTCGAAAATAGAATATACTCCAATAATTGTCACTCTGGTACCTGGAACAACATTATTTGTCAAATATCTGTCAGCTTGTAACAAGATATGTCTAGGCATTTCACCAACAGGTACCATGTCTGGAGATTCCTGCAATTTCAACACCTGTTGGTCGATGAAAGTGGACTTGTCATGAACCACTACATATGGATCTGGAGGACATTTAGCTTGAGTAGAATTATCATCAAAATTGTGACTACCTTGACATTTCTTAGGTAAATTCATTCCTCCAAACCCATTGGCAACACTGATTCTCATGGTGTGCTTACAATTTCTGCAGATAATCTGCACACTAGTAGCTCTAGACGATAAAACAGAAGCAGATATAATTATACCACTAACACGAACAATCTTGGAGATATGTTCCGAGTCCAAGTCTCTGATACTCGTCTTATTAGCAACTGAGTACAAAATCAACTGACATTTGGGGAAGTTCTCTGGGACAGTATCTTCTGTCAAGTAAGCGATTCTTTTACCAATATCAGTTATAGCATTCTCGAAAAGACCTATCATTTCTGTAGGGTCATCGTGGAGCTTTTTGTTCAATTCTTCGTTGAATCCAATCAAATGTTCATTGTTGACTCTTAAGAAGTAATTCTTTATCAATAAGTTCTCTCTTAATTGATCTCTGTAGATAAACTTGTTGTTCAATCTGAACTCCAAGATGAACGACTTAAATGCCTTGATGATCTCATTGAACGAGTCATCTGACACATCAGTCTGACCTAAAGCTGGAGCACTGTAGTTATCTGGTCTATCGTAGGACATTAGTGTAGAAGAAAGAATAAAAAAATGAAAATGCCTGAGACGTGTTTAATAAGATATCCCAATTGGGTTAAATTGCATCGCGTCGTGGTTTATACACGATATGACTACGCTTGAAGGAGCGAGACATGAAGGCTAGTGGTTGGTACACGCTTTCCATTTCCCTATGGATATATCGTCTCCAGCTCATACTCTTGGATAGGAAGTGCGCCAAGTGGCCTTGATGTTGTTGTCTTGTCTCTTTGTGCACTTTCTTATCTCATCTTTTGTGTCTACCTGTATCTAGAATTTTGACTGCGAATATATTTTTTCATGTTTAACTCATTCAATTCATTGATTCCAAGGCTAGTGTCTAGTGTAAGTATACGAACATATGCTATACCGAAGAAGACAAAGCTTCCACCACGTCCGAAATGGATGATTGTGGAAGAAGAGCTCGAAGAAGCGTTCATCAAAGGAGGAAGTGGGCCTGGTGGGCAGAAGATTAATAAAACCAATAGTAAAGTACAATTAAAGCATCTTCCTACTGGGATAATAGTGACATGTCAGCAGTCTCGGTCACAGGAACAGAATAGAAAGAAAGCACGGGAAATTCTAGCAGAGAAATTGGACTTGTTGCAGAATGGAGACAAGTCTCGAACTGCAGTAGTTACTGAACGGAAAGTTAAGATGAAACAAAGCAAACAGAAAAAATCCAACCGGAAGTACAAACAGTTGGCCGAAGAGAAGGAAATGAGCCAAGAAAACGAACAGCCTTTAATTGACATTGAAGACGAAATTAATAATATGATACATCGACTGTCTTGAATCAATCGTGTGAGAGTAAATTTGTTGTGAGATTCACAGTTCGCAACCATTTTTTACGATAGTTGCAAAAAACCCAGCGGTTATATATTATGTCAACTTCTTTAATTGTGTCGACTGTTTTGGCAAGTGTGTTTGGAGTTGTGTTATTCTTGGGCGCTTGCTCGTTAGTGTTTGTTTTGTGTCGTTTTTCTGTCACAATTCGAACTAGGGGAACCACGAGAGCAGATTTAGAATCTCAAACTATTGAGTCAATGGTAGCCGTGAAAAGTGGAAAACATGCCCGTGGGTTCTCTACCAACTCCGATGATGGCGTTATTGTTGTACCTTATGGATTTACTCGAGATCAAAGCACTGATGTAGCTCTGACTGACTTTCATGATGCTATATCTCGCAACATAGATCTACCTGCAAGCATCAAAACTGTTAGTATAGAGTACGGGAGAGGGGGTCTGCCGGGTGGAAGTATGTACCTGACAATGGTAGTTAGTCCTGAGAATGCTGGGGAAGAAAATAATTTCGATAGCTTTAATAAAACTATCATGATTCAGCACTTGATAGAAGATGCTATACAAGAAGAGAGTAAGAAGAATGGTATGCTTATTAGAAAGGTAACAGATCCCTATTCTGATAATTTCATCAGCATTGGTGGTGTGGTTGTTGTTATCAAGCCATTCTTTGGAGTGGAAGGTTACGAGTTTACTTGTTTGCAGCCAGGCGATTTATTGAGAGTGGTTAAATTTTATGTGAGAGAAGAAACCGAAAATGATGTATCTAGATCCATTCGTTTGGTAAAAGACCAAGAGGGTGATTTTATTCAGCTTTTAAAAAGTTCCAAAGAAGGAGCTACAGAAGGATCTAGTGCCTCAGGAGGTTCAAAGTCTGCTAGTTCAAATTCTTCTAATTCCCAAGGGTATATCGATAAAGAAGACGAATGTTACAGTAAGATTTACTGTACTGGTATCCTCCTTAGTACGTATCTCGAGTATGATGTGGCCAAAAATTGTTTGAGTTTAAAGGTCAAAAATATGTCTGATTTCATCAAGAAAGAGTCTGAGCTATTGAAAGATTTCCCATTGAGCTTAGTGTCGTTAGAAACCACCATCTTGGCCAGCGTAGGTTCCTGATATGATACATAATTATTATACAGCGATGTCACTACTTACTATACCTTCTTTTCCAATCCTCCAATGTTTTTATGGCATCATTCCAATTAGATGTCATTGTTTCCAACTCTCGTTTCAACCTATCAACTTCGTCGTCTTCCAAATCGTCGCCTTTTCCCTCTGTCTTCGCTTGGCTTATTTCGTCGAATAAATTGTTAAGATAATGATAACTCTTAAAGATATTATTCAATATTGGTTTCACAATGAACTCAAAGGTTTCAATACTGTCGATATCGATGTCCAGTTCGACCAAATGGTTCAAATCTTCAAACTTAAAGAACTGTTCGGGGTTTGGTAGCTCTTCTGGTTCATTTTCTGGGTTGATCAGCTGATTAAACTGAGTATAATAACCATTCAAGTACTTTATAAACCTTGAAAACTTATGGTTCTCTTTGATTAGGTTATTGGTTAATTCTGTCAATGTGATCACAATTTTTTCATACTCAGTGTTCAATATAGGCACCGGTAGATTTGTATCGTTCAAACTATTCATGATAGGAAGGTTATTGTACACTAAATTGGAGTTATGATCCAAATCGAAATCCGAGTCAAGTTGTCCACTTTTGGAGTCAATAGAACTTCGGAGGCCGTATGTGATTGTGGTGGATAAGTGTTTCTTATCGATCAATTGATCTTTCAAATTGTTGATCACCTTGTTCTTCTTTTTCAACTCTATCTCATGTTTAGTCTTAATATCATTACACCAATTCTTTATTTTAGCCAAATCCCGAGATTTAGCCTTATTATCAGCTTCTAGAGTATTGAGTCTTTTGGAAGTTACAAGTCGGTTCTGTTCGTTTTCCATAAGTAATGTTTCATTCTTACTGAGTTTAGCCTCCAAACCATTGATTTTATCATTTAACTTCTTGATCTCTTGGTCTTTCTGGTTGATAATCTGATTGAACAATTTATTCTGTTGTTTGTTCCGTTCCACGCTCTGGTTCAACGAATATATGATGTTTATGATGTTTTTGTCATTGTTGTAGATTGTATCTGTGATGGACAAGGGAGGTAAATCTGAAGGTTGACCCCTTTTCAACTCGTCCCAATTTATGGTATTGAAAAGTAGTGTCGAGTTGATGTATCCTTTTGCCATAAGACTGTCGTTTATGACAGAAGAAGCTTCAATTACAGCATCTTTGTTGAGATACGATTCCATGTTAAATAAACAAAACACGCGGAATTTAGAGAAGAGATGAGAGATAAAGAGGGAGATGAAAAAGGTAAATAGAGGATCAGGAGGATGTAAAAGAGTGAGACGATGGATGTTTGAGATGGAAGTTTGAGACGTATGACCTTCGACGGTGATGTTTCGTCGTCTTTGAATCTATGAATATATGTATTCGATACTACCTTTTTTGTTCATAAGGACGCATTAGTGGTGTTCTTCAGCTGGTTCTTCGAAAACAAACCAATCTTCAGCTACAGGTTCAGAACCAACAGCAACAGGGGCGGTCTCAACTTCAGAAGATTCGTATTCTTTTAACAAATCGGAGGAGATTTCTTCAGATGGTAAGGTTGGCTTTGGAGGCAAGGAGAAGGCTTTGACGGCACTTTCAACATCTTTAGAAGCCAAGGGAGTTGGCTTGAATGCCTTGATGTTACTGATGTATAATTCAGAAATCAAATTAGATCTTCTGGTGCTGACGGAGAATCCTCTAGAAATAACCTGGGTTGTTAGTAGTGAAGAGAATGCGGTTGGTGAATGGAGGAACGAGTGGGGAGGTGCAGTGACGTTGAGTTGTCTTCTGTGATCTATCATTTGCGATCATACCCTTTTGATCATACCCTTTTGATCATACCCTTTGTGATCTATCGTTTGTGATCTATGGTTTCGATACCTATGATCTTTAATTGTTCAATCTCGGTACTGATACTCCTAATTGACCACAAAACCCCCCAAAAAAGTCAGGTTCACAAACACAAGTCAAATTGTTCGTTCTCACCTCCCTCTTTCGTCCATTCGCCAACACCCTTCTTTATCTATCATACTTGTCTAAACATATTGAATAGTTGGAGAATAAAACTTTTTCAACTTCCGAATTTGTCGCACAAGCTTTGAATTTTTATTGGCCAAATTTTCAGTGCACAAATGAAGTTCTACTGTGAATACTGTAAGTCGTACTTAACACACGACAAGTTGAGTGTACGAAAGAGTCATCTTCAAGGTCGTAATCACATCAAATTATACTGTCAATATTTTGAACATCAACAAAAAGAGTTGAACCTACCATTTGACGATGATCTTGATTTAGAGTATATCTATAACAACAGCCCCAAAGTGACGGATTTTGGTACAAACCAATTGCATTTGCCGCCACCAGTGCCGTTGAATGGAATGCCCAAACCTCCAGCAAGTGTGACGTATAACGAAAAAGACAAAGAACTGATCTTATATTATGAGCAGTACAAGGAACAACAGAGGATGTAAGATAGTAAAATAGTAAAATAATATGTATATTAATGTAACAAACAAGCATATGTTCTAACAAGAGTAGAACATTTTTCTACACAAGCTATATAATGATAAAAACCGCGATAAGCTTACAAATCAGCATCATCTTCATCAGGCAATGGCAAAGCAGCAGCTTGTTCCATTTCTTGTTGATATCTTTCCATCAAGTTAGAATCAACAGTAACTTCAGGTGGAGCCAAAGCAGGAGAAGCCACGAATTCTAGTTGAGGGTTACCAACCAATTTTCTAGCTAACCAAAGGAAAGGCTTTTCGAAATTGTAGTTAGATTTGGCAGAGATATCGTAGTATTGTAAGTTCTTCTTTCTGTGGAAAGTGATGGTCTTGGCCTTCACTTTTCTTTCCTTGACATCAACCTTGTTACCACACAACACAACAGGAATGTTTTCGCACACTCTGACCAAATCTCTGTGCCAATTTGGAACGTTCTTGTAGGTGATTCTGGAAGTAACATCAAACATAATGATACCACATTGACCGTTAATATAGTAACCGTCTCTCAATCCACCGAATTTTTCTTGTCCAGCAGTATCCCACACATCGAATTTCAACTCACCGTAATTGGTGTGGAAACCTAATGGATGGACTTCAACTCCAATGGTGGCATTGTATTTTTTTTCAAATTCACCGGTCAAATGTCTTTTGACAAAGGTGGTTTTACCGGTACCACCATCTCCAACAAGGACTAATTTGAAAGTAGGAACTTCTTGTGCCATTTTCGAATACTTTGAAACTATTAATTGATTTGATTGATTGGATCAAACGAACTAACTGTTGTTGTGGAAAATTATAAAATTTTTTTTGGAAACCATCGAGGATTGAGGGTTGCGAAACGAGAGAAACTAACCGAATATTCTACACTTGAATACATGTACAAGATTGTTGTTTGGTTAGGATGAAACAAGGGGGTGATGGAGTGGTGGCCACAAACACGTCTGGCCGGTGTTTTTATGAGTGAAAGGCGGCCATAGCAGCCAAATCAGCCACCCCCACCAAAATGCAAACTCTGTCGTAGTGGTCTATATCACGTGACTATCGCCCGGTGCGACTCTTTTTATCCTCTAACCTATTTAGGAAAGTATAGGCAACGAGGTACATCAACAGCAAAGGGCCAAGTAAGCCCTCAAAACGGTGTTAACATTGACCCGCCAGAAATATCAGATGTCCCTTAAAATCAAGAAAAGTAGACGTTATGCATGGTTCCTGTACCACCTCCGACCATAACCGCCCACTGCGGTGGACTTCCACCCATTTTTGGTCAGCGGCACCTGTCTCGATAAGGACAAAAAGAACTTAAGGGTGTAAATAACCCGTGGAGTACACGTCTAAATATGTTTTGGGGGAATATTGAGTGTCCAAGGCAAAACACAAAGTAACCGGTTCTATTTTTATACCCAATTGGCAACAACAGTTTAAACGCCGGACCTATCACCTCCTGAACCGTTTACCAAATTAGTCGATTACCTGGTGCATTAACCTTACAGAACATCGGTGCGGTTAACATTCTCAAAAAGGATATTAATATTGCAACCTGAAACAGTTACATTTTGCTGAACCCTTAAAAACCATTGGTGGGAAGGTACGCCAATCAATTATTTACATGGTTTTGACTCCTCTACATAAACCCTTGTAAATACGCTTTAAAAGTTTCGGTTAAAGCCACTTCCTCTCACCCAAAATAAACACGAACTCAAAAAATTTCACCTTGGTGAGGAAAAAGGACAAAAAATATTAATTAGCCTTTTCCACTCGTGTTGATTTTTCATAAAAGTTTCGGGTTTCTTTACGTTTCCAAACATCTTGTTATTATCCAGACGTTTCAAATATACTGCAATAAGTGTCTGTTCATCATCCACTTTGTCCCGGCTCGGTGTATTTGAATCCCCCTTCATTCGCTAGACCCTTATTTGGTCTCGGTAAAAGTTTTTTTCGATATCAAGACGCCTGAAATTTTTCATATTTGTGACACCACGACGTTTAAATCTGTCACTTTCGAACAATTTAGGTCTTTCGCTTCGTGTTCCATCGCTAATTCAAACTTGTTGGTGGTTTTAGTCGGTTGTTCGACGTGTTATGTACCCTTCAAGTTCCCATACCAATTTGAACTATCTTTACAATCAGTACGGTTATTCCGATAAGCTACCTCAAATGGATATGGTACCTCCTTATATGCTGTCTCCGTACGCATCTCCTCAGTTAAACATGCCCAATTATGGCTTTGTTGCTGCTAATCATAACCATTATAATGGCCAGTACTCGCGGCCTTCAAACCAACAACGTGGAAGTAGGAGCAACTCTTTACTTACCTTGTCCAAACTTAATAATGATAACACTTTGGACCAGCTTAACATATCAAGAACGGTTATCTTGAAAAATTTGAATGATGACATTACTTTGAATGAACTATTGGATCATATAGATTTTGGTCCAATAGAGTATATTAAGATGTTTTCGAAGCCTGTGGGAAAGAGTTTCGAGAAAATCGATTCTTCTGTTAAAAATATGAAGGTATGTTTCCTTTCTTTCATAAATTCCAAGATATCCATCAATTTCTTCTTGAAATATCAAAATTCTTCGAATTTACAAAATTTGAAACTAGACCTTAATTCAAAACATCTTAAAATCAGCTTGAATGACAACAAACTTGTTAATAACGGTTTGAAAGATTTCATCAAGTTGAAAACACTCAATTATATCCTCGAATTCGATGCTACAAGAGCAGTAAATTTGATTCTTAAATATGATCAAACATTCAACATATCTGATTTCCTTCAAGACTTGAAACCGGGTTTGATAAGTTTTGGAGACTTTGAAGACTTTAAAATATCTGAGATTGACTCCAATTACCAAGAGAAATCAGATGAACTGCCCGAAGATGATGACTTTGAATTCATCAGCATCAAAATTCACTTCAATTCTATCGACTCAGCAATTAAATGCTATGAGCACTATTTGAAAATTATACAACATGACAAAGAAAATATATTGGAAAACGTTGATAAACTGTTTTTCTTCTTAAGCTGCAAGTTCAGCAAAGACAGATGTGAAAAGGTGGAAAGCTTACAAAATTTGACGGTGAATGATAAGAACTATAAGCTCCTCGAGGAAAGTCTTACTCCTTCTCCGTTGAATGATAATAACGTGGAAATGGTTAAAGATTTGAATTCTTTCTCGGATGTGGAAGAATCTGAAGACCCTAGTTTTTTCTTTGGCTTCAATAAACTTGACAGAGAAATAGATCCCCGAGATCCTGGTGCTCCTTCACTGATTCCTCCAATACCTTCTTCCCACTCCAATTCTGATTCTAATTCCAACGATAACAGCACCAACAATTCCAACCTTAACTTATCCTCGATGGGATACCTTCCCACAATGTCTAGAAAATCACACTCGTTACCTTTATACAGTCCTTTCCTTAACAACTCCAGCATGAGTCTTGGTATGCAGTCTAGTAATTTTGATAATTCAAATTATCTTTATAACCCAGACCCATACAATGTTGGAAATAGAACAATTTACTTGGGTAATTTGCACCCAAATTCAACCATTGAAGAAATAGCTAATAATGTGAGGGCTGGTGGGTTAGTTGAGTCAATCAAGCATTATCCAGAGAAGAGAAACTGCTTCATTACTTTCATTGACCCAAATATTGCCTTGAAGTTCTATTTGAACCATCAAGTTCTACATCAGTTAATTATTCATGGTTACGATATTAATGTTGGATGGGCTAAGAGTCATTCTGGTCCTTTGAGTAGAGAAGTGGCTTTGGCCGTCACTGCTGGAGCTTCTAGAAATGTGTACATTGGAATTAAATTGAACAAAGATGCAAAGGAACAAGAGAATACTGGTAATAAACCAAGATTACCAGAAGAAGAAGAGTTGAGACATGATTTTGGTCACTTTGGTGAATTGGAACAGATCAATTTCTATCATAATAAAGATTGTGGATTCCTTAATTTTTTGAATATTTACGATGCCATTAAATTGGTAGAATATTTTGAGTTGAAAAGCATAGAGAAAATCAGTACTATCACCAAAGATCCTGCTTTCTACGACAAGTACAAAGACTACAAGATCAGTTTTGGAAAAGATAGATGTGGTAATCCACCAAAGTTTAGTTTCAAGAAAAAGGTTGGAAAATCAAGACAAAAGGTCTACTTTGACTCAGGTAATGGTATGCCAAGACGTGAAAATGGAATCACTGAAGAAGCTGCAAAAGTTTTTGGTATCATCAAAGATGAAGATGATCATGGAGAAACTGAAGTTGTTGATGCTCCTGCAGTGAGTGAGGTAACATCAAATTCTCCAAGACCAGAAGTTGATTCCAAATCTGACTCAGAAACCGTACAAATCAGCAGCTCTTTGGCTAAGGCCAATATTGATGATTCGCTATTGGAAGACAATCTTGCAGATGAAGAGAGAGATGAAGAAGAAGAATTTGAAGAAGATGATGATGACGATGATATCTCCATTGTCATTGGATCAGACGACACTTCCTCAACCACCGCTTACAATAGTAATGCCAGCAAAGATAAGTCAGAAAAGAAGAAATTCTATGACAATATGGTCAACACCTCCAACTCCTTCATTCCTATCAAGCAAAAAAGGTCTTCATCCAGCAAACCGAAATATAAACCAGCATCCATTTCAATACCCCAAACTCCAAATGGATTTATGATCCATCCATTCAATGGAACTCATCCTCCATCTTCATTTCCTAGTCCACATATGCCCATGCCTCAATTTGTGCCTCAACATCCACATTCTAGTCCAGCTTTGCACTCAATGCACCAGATGCAACCTCCACTCCCCCATCCGTATTATTTATCGAGATCTAACTCGAATTACGGTTATTACCATCCTCAATATACCCCAATGATGGGAGGATCAATGGCCGGAACACCAATGATGCCACCAGCTCCTCCAAACGCTGGAATGGGATACTTTTACGAAGGTAGTCCTACTCGAGGCTCATTCAGTGGATCTCAAGTGATGGCTCAGTATTTGGCCAAATCTCAATCGGACAATATGTTCTACCAACCAAGTGTAGTATACGACATTGATGAAAGAAGGAGAAAGAAAAGCTAAATCATACTGTAAACAGGATTTACGTTTTATATAGGACAATTTTCATAGATATTGTACATCAGACGCTACGAATTCTAGCTACTTTACACTTGTGATACACTTGTAATAACACGTTTATGACACAATGACTCCCACGGTCCCCAAGAATCCACAGATCAATCCCAGAACGATCCCCACCTTCAACCACATTGCTTCTTTATTGGATATTTCGTGTCTGAGAATCTTTAGCTTGAACCATAAAGGTAAGACTATGCATAAAAGGAAACAAACTGATGATCCAACAAAAGCCACCACTTTGCCGAATGAAGTGACCAATAGACTTACAAACAAAGTTATCAGGACATATATCACTCTCATAAGGACTTTCTTGATTATAGACGATCTTGTTGGTGTTTTGGCATCATTGATACCAAAACGGTTCTCATAAGTACTGATAATTGGTTTGGCAATCAAAGGCATTTTCAGAATAGGAATAATTCCCATTATAAGCAAGAAAATGGGCTTCAAAAATGAAGGATAATTGGGATTCTCAATCAAGTTCTTCATCAAGAAGTCCTGACATTCTTGTCCGTACATAAGGACAGCAAATAATCCAATCATATAATCCAATAAGAAAGTGAATGAAAATGAAATATTACAACTCTTTTCATATTTGTAGTTGTGTTTCATATCTTTAAACAATTCTGGAAACACAGGATGACCTCCCCAAGGAGCCATGAACATTCCCAAAGATAACATAATGTCTTTAAGCCAAGAATCACCACTGGGCCAAATATTTACAGGCATCGGATTAATTAAAGATCCTGGAGCCACAGTGGTTGTAAACCCACTCATCACAATCAATATGACCATAGAGAACACAGTGACAATTCCCAACAAACTGATGACAGAAAGATAATTCAATGGAAAGAACGATAAAAAGAACATCACCACAAAAATCAATACTTTGAGTTTAGACTCAGATACGTCAACCAAAGAACTGAAAGAACCACTGAATAACAAAGCCAATGATAATAGAGCACCAGTCATATCGATGCAGAAAAGAACAGTAATCAAAATTTCGAATTTTGACCCAAATGCATAACCTCCAATGTCACCATAAGTAGATAAATGAGGTTTCTTACTTAATATCTTCCCCAAAATCTTGGCAGTTGTCAATGTCAACACATAACAAGCTACAAGGATCACCGAACCCAAAGCAAGACCTGAAAGTTTCATGGCGTATGGAATAGATAAAATAGCTATTCCCACCAATACATTGATAGAATTGAACACAGTTTGCAACAATGTTGAATTACCTGTAATCACCGAAAAAGTGGAAAATATGCTACTTCTCCGACTCTTATTGGTTGTTTGTCTGAGTAGAGCAGTTGCTTCACTAGCATCGTCGTCTATTATAGCTTCTTCTTCAATCCCTTCATTGGTGAGGTCATTAGCCAGACCTCCCACAAAAGACTGAGCTCTTTGAAACGAAGAAATGAAATTATTGAGTGAATTTGAGTGTCCGCCTTCTACACCCAAGAACTGATTTATGCTACCTTCTCTGGAAAGACTAGACCCTATAGGACTGAAATTAGGGCTCATTGTATCTGAAACAGCTGGCCGTGAAAAATTATTGTCTGTTGAATTTGCGGCGGCATCTGATAAGGGAGATCCCACAGGTTGGATTGTATAGCTGTCTAATTGTGCAACCAAGTCGGTTCTTGACTTTGTGGTACGTCTATTGTCCATAACTGGTTTCAGGGTCTAAAAAATAGGGTCTGAAAGATAGGGACTTCTGGTTATGTTCACAGGTACTGATGAAAAGTTTCCTCATCTTCTTTTTTGGGATATGCACGACTCACTGGGTTTTATCAGGGGAAACAATAGATAAGCATTTACGAGTTTACCAAGGTGCAACGTAGTTTAAGATTTGAGTGCCGTAGTTGGGTGTCTAGAAGAGGACCAAAGCGGGGATCTCTGTGAAACAGGTGTTGAAAATGTATTGAATTAGATGGTTCGGTGTCTTCCAATCAGAACCCTGCAAATTTTTCAGGGTATTGCGTCACCAGCACTAAAAGTATGACAAGTTTTCAGGTGTTTGATTGATTTATGAAGGGTATGGTATCTGTAGAGTATTGTTCAGAATTAAAGTGTCTTTGATCAGGGAAACAGACCCGAATTTAACAGGTACAAGGACCAATTCATTGCTCCTGCAAAGTGAGGCTAGACCCTGCATTTTCGGACGATTTCTTTGTTCGGACGATTTCCTTGTTCAAAGTGGTCCCGATCAACGCTAAAATCCTTCCTGTGTATTCTGTATCGGCTAGGACCGTGCATTTTATATGTTATATTAGCAATCTACTGAGAGTTAGCTGATAATCTTGGTTCTGTTTCGGTAATTGTTGATGTAGCAATCGTTATCGGTAGGTTTTTGATAACCCCGGCCATTAATTGAATTCTTCGACAATTGTCACTCCTAGACGAACCTCGGTATATGTCGATCAGTCGATCATCGTGGCGTGTGTTTTGTAGCTGTTTCATGTACCTGTTAAAATGGCTGCGAAATTGTGGACGATGTTTCCAAATCAGTAAGTGGTCGCAAAAACCCATTTTTGGCTTGTTTGTAACAACACAGTAGGGTCTATTGTTTGGGGGTTATTCAAGACAATAATCAAAGAAGTACATTTGATATAATTACAATTTTTGACTTTGTTTCGAAATTAGATCCTTTTTTTGTTGTTTAGTTCTAGGTCCAATTCTGAAAACGTCAACCTACATCAACTTGCATCAAATACTTGGTTTGCATTTGTACTTTCCTAATTCGGCTGATTTGATCCAATAAATTGATTCAGCGCCTCTGTAATCAAAGTTTCTTTTGACTTTATCTCCCTGTTTCACGTTCTGGGGACTTTGTGATTGAACAAAACTTCAAATTGGCATCTTGTTATATTTAATCAGAAACATCCATTTTTGGTTGATTTATTGATTATTTGCTTTAATTTGATCATACCCTAGTCTTTGAGTTGGACTTTCTGTGTACCTCGTTGGTATCTCGGCCTTCATTAACTGCTCACCTGACTGCTTACCTGTGGTTTCCTTGTTATTTGGTCAGGAACTGTCTTCGTTTCTTCCTACCAAAATTCCTGTCGCCAAACTAAGAAACTATAACGTTGATGGCTCTTGAACAAAAAAATACTGTTATGTCATCGGAAAGTGTTTTCCAAGAAGCGAACACTAAAGTTGGTTATTGTGTACCTATGACGCCATCTTCCGACTTGAAAAGTGATGCTAACTCACCACAGAACTTCAAATCTAGTCCTGTTGGCTCTTCAGATCAAGTATCCATTCATTCCCCAATCAACCGTAAACTTGTTAAAACTGAAAAATCTTCACCTACAAAAGAACAACCTACACCAGAAACGTCGTCTCCATCTAATCCCACCTCCACCAAAAACACAACTTTAAGAGTGGATCAACCTATTCATTTGCAGGATAATGATTTGGTTGGATATCAGTACACCATGGGTTTCCAGAATGACCAAGAAACATATGATAATTCCGCTGGTTCATTTCACTTGTACAATGATTACTCGATACCTAGTGTACCCCTGAGTGCCAACGGTAATCCAAACTTGGACGAATCTCCAACAATATATCCACCAAGTCCTCAAACACAATACCAATATCAAGCTGCAGAAGGAGAACTCGCTAAGAATAGCTCAGGAAATGGAGCTTTATCTAGTTTTCAAGCTAGCCTTCAATCCACAAGTGACCCCCATTTGACAGGATCTAGTCAACCAGGCACTATAGTGCCAATATCAAATATTGAAGGGTCCATTTCCGACCAAAATGGGTCTCAGGTAACACCTTCGTACTACTTCCAACAAATCTCCTACAACCAAAACCATATATCTTTTGATTCGGACCAAAGATCACAAAAAAGATCATCCACTTCAAAAGGTGTTGCCAGAAGATCTGTAAGAGGATACAATGGACAGGTTTCTCATTCACGTTCCGGTTCCAGCAGTAGCACCGAAACCAGTACGGCTGCAAATTTAGATGAGAGAAGTAGAGACCAACCACTAATAAAGACGGTCTTTTGGGATGATGAAAACACTTTATGCTACCAAGTAGAAGTGGATGGAGTCTTGGTTAGTAGAAGACAGGACACTAACTATGTGAATGGAACTAAACTACTTAATGTAGCAGGATTAAGTAGAGGAAAGAGAGATGGAATGCTCAAACTGGAAAAAGTCAAATCAATAGTCAAAGTTGGATCAATGAACTTGAAAGGGGTCTGGTTACCCTTCCCTAGAGCATGTGAAATTGCTCGGAATCAAGGCATTGATGGTAGACTATATCCATTGCTTCGTAAAGACTTGAAAGAATACTTCCAGAAAGGAGGTATCCATTTGAGACGTGGAGACTACATTGATTTTGATAATGAAGCAGCAGATGATTCTGAGCTTCCTTAATGTTCTTGACTCACCTGTACTGTACCTGTAAGATATTTCGAAGAAGATAATTTTCTCTGTAGTTTATATTTCTAGAATCATGCTATATTAAAGATTAAAGAACTGAAATTCTCTCCACGAATGTTCCTCTCTTGATCTGGTCTTTCTCTATGCTTTCATATAATCCCTTGAACGTGCCTTTACCGAACCCATTATGATGGTGTCTTTGGATTATCTCAAAGAACAAGGTTGGTCTATCTGTCATTGGATTGGCAAAGATTTGAAGCAAGTAGTTACATTTGTTAGTCTTGTTACTCTTTGTAGTGACATCATAATCCACTAAGATATTCAACAGCTTCAAAGTTTCAAAGTCTTCTTGAAGAACAATTTGATCGTTTTTAAGTCTTGCAGCCAAATTCTCATAATATTCGGGGGTCAAGCTATTGAACCGTACACCAGCTTTCTTCATGGCTTTGACTGTGGAGATAATGTCATGGGTTCTTAAAGCAATATGCTGAACTCCTGGACCACCATTGAAGTCGTAAAATTCTTCAATTTGTCCTTTATACTTACTCTCAGATGGTTCATTGATTGGGATTTTCACTCTTCCATTAGCAGAAGACATTACGGTGGAATTCAATGATGAATTACCAGTATTGACAATTGTATCATCCACTGACCAGAACTTATGTAATCCAAATATTCTAGCATAAAGTCTGACTTGATCGTCCATTTGGTTCCAAGTGTAGTTCTCTACGCAATGGTCAATGGCATACAAGTTAACTTCAGGAGTCCATTCAAAAGGCTTGTCGGATACATCTTCATATTCAGGTAAAAAGCTTCCCTTGTAGTCAATGTTTTGCACTAAAGTATGACGCATGTCTGTATTTGGAATACCTACAGTAGCAGTCCTGACTGTACCTTCAGTATCACCAACAGTACATGGTTTCTTAACCACCACAGCTCCTCCAGAGATGGCCCTTTCAAAAACATCATCCACACTACTCACCAGCAAAGCAACGTCCATTACACCTTCTCCGTGATACTTCAAGTAATTGGAGATAGTGAACGAATCCATAAGGTCTTGGACTGTGACTGTGGAAAGAACTTGTAATTTGTCGAGAAGAACAAGAGCATCTCTCTTGATAGACTCGAACTTTGGTGAATTGTGAATCAAGTGAAGAAGATCGGTGGTTATACTTTCATCCAATACAAAACTTGAAGACCAAGAACTTTCGATTAGCAGATCGAACAAGTCAAGATTGGTGTTGTTTGTCATTAACAAATGGTCCAACTTGGAGCTCAGAACACTTTCGGGCAACTTCAATGGGTTTTTATCGATGTTGTGTAGGACACTGACGAGCTCAATAACTACTTCCCCATTTCTAATTACATGTGAAGACAACACATTAGAACCTGTTTCTAAACCCTTATAAGCAATCTCATGGAATCCCATCACCATTTTGAACCATTGTGCTAATTGTTTAGCATTCGATGTGACATACTTCAAGTGGTGGAATCCTTCTAAACCGTCTGAAGGATGAAGTTGGTCGACATACCCGTTCAACAAAAGATCTTCAATGGTTGATCCAAGCGGATCAACTCCATCACGAATACCAAAGGGTAACAGATCAAATAAGCGAAGATTTTCGGCTACTTCTTTTGGGTCTAGTTCAACATTGGTGGTGTTCTGACTCGAACGATATTCCTGTAATCTTTTATCTTTATTCGAAATCCTATGGTGCATTGATTTGGAAATTCTAGTGGTTTATTGAAAACAATAGATAAACTACTCGAAATATAGCTAGATTGTAAACCAAATAAAACAATAAGGTTCAAGTATTTGTGATTTAATTTTTTTTTTGCAACCGAATAAAATGGTTGCAAAAAAACATGCAGGAAAAATAGCATAGTGAATGAATATATTAAAAAAGTAATGGTACAAAAAGTGTCCAGATTATGCCTTCTCGTTAGAAGTAGGAATATGTTTCTCATTACTGACACTATCAAGCATTGTGTCATTAGGTTGATCATTAGCATCAGAATTAGAAGACATTTCCTGGTCTTCAGAATCACTTTCTCCCTTGACATCCAATTTCTTTCTGATGGTTGCCAATTTGACGACATTAGCTTTACCAAACACCCAAATAGGGTGGAAAGGAACTGCAATAATTCCGGCAATTGCAATCATCAATGCGTCCAATAACATAAGGTATATTTCGTGGGTGATCAAATACCCATTCCAACCTTGTGCCAATTCAACCACTCTGTAAATACATCTGATATAGATCACCAGCACAGTAGCAGTCATAGCCAAAGGCATGTATCCAAAAAAGTTTGATTTTCTTATAGATTCGAATTTGGGATTATAGTATTGTTCAAGCTCCTGTTGTTTAAAAGATCTCACTGCTTTGACATTAAACAATAATTTGAAAAAGTTCTTGAATGATCTCTTCTTATAAGGGGAATCACTTTGTATGATCTTGGAATTCTTAAAGTATAACCTGTTCAAGAACTCAAACCAAAAGATAATAAAAAGTGACATGGCAAATGTCTGGACCACAATACCTGCAATAATTGTGTTTGTACCAGCAGTAGTATCTTCGTGTCTTTTACTAGCAATAGAAGCAGAAGCACCACCTCCAGCTTGAATCAATAAAGACAACACATCACTGGTAATAAAGAAATAAGAATACCATAATGGTTTCAAAAGCGAAAACGCTCTTCCATGAATAACCACCAATTGAGCAAACAAAAAGTAAATCCCAGCCATAATAAAAGCAGGGGCCAAAGTCAATGACACAAACTGCAAAATGTAGTAATCACTGTTTCTTGTGTCGTTAATAGACAAGATTCTACCAAGCCAACCACAGAACTCCAACCCATACCCACAAAAGTATGTAACATTATACCAATAGTATTTCGACTTAAAACTCATAGCAGTCATATAAACGAACACAAGTATGAACACTGCGAAGTAAATAGCATTGGCGGGAATACTCAAATCATGCTTATACAAATTCATCTCCAAATCCAAAGCTCTTAAATTCAAAGTGCTATTATAAATAGCTTGAGAAGCAGTTGCTCTAACACCAGAATCCGTAGCAGTGGCCAATACCTCCTGAGCAGAGATCACTGCAAGAGAAGCCTCTGCTCCTCTGAAGATCTGACTATATGACAACAAGTTGATATAGTCAGTCTCAGTAGGAGCTGCTGACACAACAGACATGATTGTTTTTTGTAAGCCTGCGGTATGAGTGGGATTGATGGAAGTCCATGTGTTGATCGTAGACGCCGTGGTGGACGGCATCCACTCACTGAAGGTATGACCAGCAAGTTCGATTTCCATAGGGATGTGGTTTAAATGAAAGATTTAGTTTTTCACGGAGTTTTTCTTTGTTCGATATGAATTCCGTGTATGATAAAATTCTTAGCCTCGAGATTCGTAAACGGGGAACACGAACTGCCTCTTCTGTACGAGCGGCATGTGGAGGATGGAAAGAAAAGGCCGTATTTGTGGATGGAGGCTGTGTTTGTGGTTTGCGATTTGTGACTTGTCGTTTGTGGTTTGTAGTTTGTGGCTTTTGTTGTTAGGGTTAAACAGTTAATGGTTTCAGTGATCAGCACAACGGCTATTTTTTGCGTTTTATTTTATGCATCTTTGATTTCCAGAATAGGTAGCGATACGATGTACAGGGCTGTGGGGTGATGGGTACGTGTAACTGTTGATCTTTGTGTCTCTTTGTGTCTTTGTGTCTCTTTGTCTCTTTGTGTCTCTTTCTCTTTGTGCCTCTTTGTGTCTTTATAGTATGATAGTATCTACATTTTATCCTCATACTCAGGTTGATCTATAACCATCAGTTCATTTCCACGAATGGCTGTGACAGTTACGACGTTCTGGGGTCCAAACACGAAGAAAGGGTGGAATGGAACGTATATGAGTCCTGCAATTGCAATCATTGACGAATCCAACACAAATAAATATACTTCATGGGTGACTAAGAACCCTCTCCAGCCTTGGAATAACTCCACTACTCGGAAGACACATCTGGTGAATATCGCAAAAACCGAGACAGTTATAGCTAATGGTAAGTAGTTGAGCAAAGGCTTGGGACGTAAATGGATAAAGTCTGGATTGGCTGAATAGAATGGTTCAAGAATTGAAAACTTATAGCTTCTGGTGGACTTGACGTTGAATAAGAACTTGATGAAATTGACAATTGATCCTTTATTCAACTTGTTTGGGCTATCGATTCTCTTGACATTCAAGAAGTAAACTCTGTATAGACCCACAAATAGAAAGAATATAAATAACGAGATACCAGCGATTTGAATAATCACACCTGCTTCTAAGACATTGACACCATTCTTTGTATTTGATCCTGACTTTGTTGCTTTAGAAGCCATTCCGCCTCCAATACCTTGGACTACCAACGACAAAACATCCCAAATAACAAAGATATATGAGTACAAAATAGGTTTGATGAGGGAGTACTTTCTTCCATAGATCACAATCAATTGACCATACAAGTAATAGATTCCACCCATTATAAAAGCAGGAGCAACTGTCGATGACACAAATTGTCCCAAATAGAAGTTACTGTTGGTGTCGTCTTTGAAAGATAAGACTCTACAGATATACCCAATGGATTCCATAAGAAAACCAAGACAAAACGTTGTCTGAAACCAATCGTATCTAGATTTGAACACAAAGAATAAGTTGTACAAGAAAATCATACCAAATATGGCCAAAAAGAAGACATTTCCTCCTCTATTCAAATCATAGTGGTATTGGTTCATCTCTTTAGCTAAACTGTCCAAATTCAAAGTGTTTTCAAAGATGGTGTTTAAAGCCTGGGCAATTACTCTAGAATCAGTGGCAGTTGCCAACACTTGCTGAGCAGAAATAACTTCTAGAGAGGCTTGTGCACCTCGGATTATCCTAGAGTTTTCAGCCAATTGGGCCCTAGAAGCCGTGCTTATTGCAGATGCGGCTGCTGATAAGCTTGAGATCAAGTTAGCAGTGTTGGTAGAATCAATTGAAGTCCATGCTGTAGTAGCTGTGGGTGTAGAAGATGGAGTCCAAGAAGCAAACGAGGCCATTGGGATTGTTTGGCATACTAAAGGCAGCCGATCCTCTATTTATATGTGTGTTTTCAAAGCCTCTCAGCCTTATTCTATGACATGATATAAGATAATTGAATTTGACCAATTACTTTTTTTTTTGACGGTAAGAAATTCCTTTTTTTTGAGTTAGATATAAACCCACACTCCACAACTGTAACAAGCCTCTTCTACTAACTCCAAAACTCTCTTATTCATCCTTTTTGTTCATCTTTAAACCTACCTTTTAACCTCACCTAAACAAATTGCTGCAAAATAACCGCTTACGTAACATCTTACGTAAGCGGGTACTGACTTCTGATACATGCAATCGTCACTACCCAAACTGGAATAGGCACAATGTAAAAGACCAAGACACAAGAACAACATAAATTAACTGTATACAAGTTTTGAAATTCAACTTGAACTCTACTTATCGCTACTTTGTTGATCATTGGACTCATAAATAGTGTCGTCTTGATCAGCAGCTTGTTCCTTTTCAAAGATGCCAGCATGTTCATCAGCTCTGTTTCTAATAGCCTTAACCTGTAATCTATTGACTTTTCCGAACACAAACAATGGGTGGAAACATGCCATAATGATACCACAAAAGGCCACCATAAGAGCATCTAAAGTCATAAGGAACACTTCATGGACGATAAGGTACCCTCTCCAACCTTGTGCAAGCTCCACCACACGATAGATACATCTGATATAGATGACAAGAGTTGCACCGGTAAGTGCCAAAGGAAAATAGTTGACCAAGGTTCTAGCTCTAATATCCGCATAATGAGAGTTGTAGTGGGTTTCCAAGACTGTTCTCTTGTGAGTATCAGCTTCCTTAGTATTGAACAACAATCTCATGAAGTTTAAGAAGCTTCTTTTTTTCAAACGGCTAGTTGATTCTAACTCCGAGTTATGCTTAAAGAATAATCTGTTCAAGAATTCGAACCACAAGATCAAAAACACAGACATGGAGAACACCTGAAAAGCAATACCTGCAATCATAATGTCAGTACCATAGTCCCCACTAGTCACACTGTCCAGTTCACTGGCAGCAATACCACCACCGATGGCTTGAATGACCAACGATACAACATCCATGGTGATGAATATATATGTATACCACAAAGGTTTAAGTAAGGAGAACCTCCTACCATAGGCAGCCACCAATTGGCCAAAAGAAAAATAAATTCCTGCCATAATGAAAGCAGGTGCAATAGTTAAACACACAAATTGCAACAAGAAGTAATTGAAATCAGACCAATCGGTGAAGGACAACACTCTACCAAGAAATCCAAGGAATTCTAATGTGTATCCACACCAAAAAGTGACATTAAACCAAACATATTTCGACTTCAAAGGCATAAAACTGTAATATAAGAACAACAACGCAAACACCGAAAGATAGATGATATTAGCAGGTCTATTCAACACCGTATCATAATTGTTCTCTTCCCAGTTCAAACTATCCAAGTTAACCGACTGGAAGAAAATATCGTAAGTGGCTTGTGCCTGTACAGCAGAATCAGTTGCAGTAGCTAAAACTTGTTGAGCAGAGATGATCTCTAAAGAAGCTTCGGCACCTCTAACGATCTTGGAATAGGAAATTAACGAATCGAGGTTCGTTTGTGTAGCAGCTGCAGCAGTGGCCGAAGCGATCTTGGAAATCAACTGTGGTGCATGACTTGGGTCCAAACTCTTCATATAAGTGGAAGTGGGTAATGATGAGGTAGTCCATGGCGAGAAAACGTCAGACATATTTGATGAATAAGTAATGAAAAAGGCAAATCAACGTGGGAAAGATCGTTATTTATACAACGGAAAACTTCAGCCTTCTCTGTTTTCAGATCTACGAACCAACTGAGGATATATACAATCAGTAAAATATAGAAATATTTGCCGTTTCAAACGGAACTTCTGTATGGAAAAACATCCCGGTTGCAAATTTAGACTTCATGTGTTATTAGTTTACGATAAGAGAGGCTGAAGCGATTGGAAGAAAGTGACCAGTTACGTCGATTATGATCTCTTTTCTGCACTCTTAAGTTTCAGGATTGTCAGTTTCCAGGGTGTTTTGCAGTAGAACTCCTACCGTAATTATACGTTATGATGCGATTACGTAAGCAGGGAAATTTTATATATATATATATATACGTTGTTAGATGGTAGATCCGATTATGTAAGCGACACTGTCGGTCTTTTTTTTATTATTATTTTAAGATTTGCCATAGCAAATGGATGCTTTCTGGAACATCCGAACGGGGAACTGTCTTCGACAAGAACATTGAAAACCCGTGTAAGG
This sequence comes from Yamadazyma dushanensis, assembly GCA_030571835.1. Classification (NCBI taxonomy): domain Eukaryota; kingdom Fungi; phylum Ascomycota; class Pichiomycetes; order Serinales; family Debaryomycetaceae; genus Yamadazyma; species Yamadazyma dushanensis. The sequence goes on along the minus strand of JAJLYZ010000005.1, from coordinate 454,299 downwards.
TAAGGGGCGTTATGTAATCGCAAATGGGAAGGCCGAAAGTCCGGAAAAATAAGGTTGGTTGTAAATGCTATATGACTATACTTAATATACAATATTAGTTTGGATGTTTGGTTCTTGCTCTTGTTCGTATTCCACTTCAATTCTTGGCTTCTTTCTTCTTTTAGAATCGGTGGTGGTTTTTCTTTTCTTATCATTATCGTTATCTTCATCGTCTTCCTCTTCCTCACTTTCGCTTTCACTTTCACTGGAATCGTCTAACCATCTTTCCAAGTCCTCGACATCCACGAGTTCGTCTTCTCCATCATCCTCGACATATTCTACTTCTCCTACATCACTTTCATCTTCTTCGTCTTCGCTGACCAATTCCACATCATCTTCGTCTTCATCCTCATCGAGATCTGCTTGTTTGTTGTCCATTTTACTCAAGATCTTCTTCCATACCTTGTCATCCACATTCAAAGGTTTGTCTCCATATGCACCACTCTTCAATCTTTCCAATAATTCTGTTTCGATGGCTTTTTCGATCTTGGCTGCACTCAAAGCTTTCCTTTCCCTCTTTTCTTCTCTTCTTCTGACTTTATGTTTTATACCCACATAATGTCTTTCGTCTTCCCTCATGGCCATTCTTCTTTCTGTGATGGCCACTTGTGTCAATCTGGTCAATCTTTGTTTACATTTGTGGATTAAGAACTTTTGCCAGTACATTAATCGACCGTCAATTTGTTCCAATGCTGTGTTATAATTTTTCAGGAGTTTGATTCTTTCCCACATCTTGGATGGTAAATGAGCTCTTTCGGCTGTTTTCATGTATAAATAAAGTCTTCCTTCGATGTTTTTCACTGTAGCATATCTTGCATTGGCTAAAGGACATGATTGTCTTGAACACAAACCAGATACATTGTACTCGTTTCTACAGAAATTCTGACCCTTGTCGGTCTTGATTTTGAAGGCACAGAACTGATGGTTTATCACTTGCCAAATCACTTCGTCTGACATTTGTAATGGAGAATTAAATAAATACTATAGATCCAAATTTTTTTCCTGGCTCATCTCATCCCAGTCGGTGAAAATGTGGTTGGGACACGACTGATAATCTCATATGGCTGTGAAGTTATTGGAGAGAGAAGAGACTAGAAGTTGTGCTGGAGAGCTGTTTTTGTGGATCTTGTTGAGACTTTGTTGGTTGAAACTGCTTGTAAATTGATCATATTCTGTTTTTAATCTATGATTTTGCTCTTAAATTGATGGGTTTAGATGGAACATTGGGTTTTATCTTGGCCACCTTAGGTCCTATTATTGGAATGATAGGGTTAATTTGATTAGCAAATCGTGAAAATGATATAAGAGTCACAATGATCTGATAAGGGTCTTTTCTATCAAACAAATCAACTGTCTGAAAGATCTCATCATGAGGTACACCGATAATTTCACAAGTCTTAAGAAAGAACGAAATATTCTCCATTTGAACAAAAGGCATCCGACTGTTCTTGCATTTGGTGCTTGGATTGTTCGGTATGTTCAATAACTGTCCCAATTGGCAAAGTAAAAGACCGGATTTCAACATATCTATCAAATCTTCATGATGAGCCTCATACTCTTTAATTTGCGTCTGTGGCACTTTTAAAACCAGGAAAATCCACTGTTTAATCTCCGGTTCACTTTTGTGATACTTATCCATTCGTGACTTTGTGACATCTTGATCCAAATTGGTAATGGCTTGTTGTGCAGCTCGATTCATCTTTACTACAAAAAATTAATCCGATCGCATTTATTTTTCAGGTACAACTATATACTAAAGAACATGATTAGTTGTGTAAAGTCTTTTCATATGAGTGTAAACCGTGAACACCACCTTCTAATTGAGCAGAAGCGGTTCTGAATTCGAATCTGACTTCTCCTTCAGTAACTTTTTCTCTCAATTCAGTGATAGATTGGATACCAATATCTTGTAAAGAGTGTTGCAAACCGTTGAACAAGTATGGAATGAATTTGGTGATTGAACCCTTGTCAACAACAGAACCAGCAACACCTTGAGCAACCAAGACTTTGTCACTTTCAGAGAAGTAACGAGAAGTAGAAGCATTGGCATTGGTGGAAGTTTGTTGCATGGCTGCAATAGATCCCATACCTCTGTAAGACTTCAATCTCTTACCATCTCTGTAGTAGTAGTCACCTGGAGTTTCAGAAGTACCAGCTAACAAACCACCCATCATAACACAGGAAGCACCTAAAGCCAAAGCTTTGGAGATGTGTCCAATGTTACCAATACCACCATCAGCAATGGTTGGAATACCGAATTTGTTGGCAAATTCACTGACAGCGTACACAGCAGTACCTTGAGGTCTACCACAAGCCATGACTTCTTGAGTGATACAGATAGAACCAGATCCCATACCAATCTTCAAAGCATCTGCACCAGCTTCGATCAATAAAGCAGCTTGTTCTCTAGTAACAACATTACCAGCAACAACTTCCAAATGTGGGTACTTTTCTTTAATGTACTTGATCATGTTGATTTGGAAAATAGAAGCACCGTTAGAAGAGTCAATAACAACAACATCAACACCAGCATCAACTAATTTTTGCAATCTAACTTTATCGGATTCAATAGTTCCAATAGAAGCTCCACATAATAATTGTTTGGAGTGGTAAGATTTAGAAGCCAATGGGTAAGTTTGATTCTTTTGCAAATCAGTCAAGGAGATCAAAGAAACCAAGTTACCTTCGTCATCAATGATTGGTAACTTACCTTTCTTGGATTTTCTCAAGATAAGGTTACCTTCATCTAATTCAATACCTTTTTTACCAGTAACCAAGTTTTCAGCCTTAGTCATAACTTCAGAGACTTTAGAGGAATCTTCATCGTGGAATTGGACATCTCTGGAAGTGATGATACCAACTAATTTACCACCAACTTTACCATCAGCTAAATATTGTTAGTATAGAGAACCAATTAATAATCCATGTCATATCAGTTAAAAAAGGTGTCCTCAACATCGTTTGATGTCAATCGGTAGAACGAAAGTTAATAATATTTGGATAATCATCAGCTTATGACATGGGATTTGAAAATGTAGTAAAACATACCAGTAACTGGGAAGGTGGTGAAACCTAAAGATTCCTTCATTTTTTTCACTTCACCAACAGTAACTTCAGGGCTAACGACAACAGGATCGTTAATAAACCCATTTTCGTATTTCTTGACCTTTCTAGCCATCTCAGCTTGTTCGTCAGCAGTACAGTTGTGGTGCAAAATACCAATACCACCCAATAAAGACATATGAATAGCCATGTTTTCTTCGGTAACAGTGTCCATAGGAGCAGACAAGAAAGGAGATTTCAAGGTGATTCTTTTGGTTAATCTGGTTTCCAAGTTGACGTTGGAAGATGGGAAATCGATTAATCTTGGTAAAATCAAGAAATCATTATAAGTCAAACCACCAAAGTTGCTTGAATCAATCAAAGTCTTGATGTCCAAACCATCTCTTGATTTGTAATCTTTTAAATATTCAGTAGCTTTAGTTGAGTCGAAAACCATTTTAGAGTGTGTGGGGGAGTTTGAAGTTTGTTCGTATTCTTAATACAAGAAAAGATTACAAAGAAGTAAAAGAAAAAGAGAAACCCAAGAACCCAAAAACTTTTTCCAGTGGAAAATCACTTGTATTTATACTCATCACATTTTTGTGAAAATTTGACTCCGATGGAACAAACGAGATGAGGTACACGCTATTTTCGGTTTTGTGTCACATTTCTTTAAACTGTTTGAATTGGAGGTTCCAACGGGATGGGGTGTCAACAAGGGACCTATTGATCACAAAACCGATTGATTGTTTGATAACAACAGCAATTTGAGGTTATTGGTTCGATTTTGGTGTTTGACGACGAAACTATAAAAATAGACTGCAAAAGTCCAGTGAGAAATACTAATGGAGAAGAAGTGTAAAAATAGAGACGTGAAAAGAGCAACAGAGTGAACAGAAATGAAATGGAGATGGTAAAGAGTATTTCGGTTCTTTTTGTGAACACTTGAATGGTTTTTGTCTCTGGTTTTTGTGGCCTTTTTAGTGCTCACAAGTACCCATTTATTGTCTTCTTCTTCTCTCGTGTGACTTGTATTAGTTAGTATTATTCTCATAATGTTGAGTCAGTGTAGCGGTTCTTTCTTTGATCTTCACGTGTGTCAGACCATAAATGGCATAGCAAGAATCATCATTTCAACTTCCAAGTATACATACAATTATTGTTCGTCAATCATGAAAAAACAACTTGTTGAAAAATCTGAAAATTTTCCATCGCAGTAGCAAATATTTATTACATCTATTGACCAGCAACTTCGTTCCAATTTCCATTCTTGAGCTTCAAGCCTTCAACAAACTGTTCGATTTTCTTCCATCCGTCCTTTCTGGCAGCTTCTCTAACTTTTTGCTCTTCTAAAGATTGGTGGTACAACATGGTGCAATGGTCATATAAGATCAAGTTGTGATCCATAAATACCTTCAAGGCACCGAATGCCAACAGGTGAATACTTCTGTTCCAATTGGTTGTGGCTGAATTGTGTGGAGGTAATCCATTATTGTACTCCATGTCGTGTTGGGGGTTGCTGAAAGAGTCGTAATATTCTTCGTCACTCATTTCATTTATGCCATTGATACCATTTATGCCATTCATTCCACCCATACCATTCATACCGTTCATAGGCATACCATTGATGTTTTGTTCGTTGTTGGATTGGTGTTCATTTATGATCAATCCTGGATCAATTAAATGTCCATTGGCATCGGTTATGGAGTTTGGATTGTCTGCAAGTTTTTGTTTCATGACTCCATTGGTGACACTAGGTTGTGTGGCGTTGGTCAATTCGTACAATGATGCAAATATGATAGGCAATATGACTTCTGCATTTTCTGTTATCAAAGTCAAGAAGTATTCATTTGACCAGAACATCAACACTTTTTCACTGACTTGGAAATGAGATGATGCAATGCATTTAGATAACTGGGCAAATAATGGAATTTGGATCTTCAAGAATTCGTTAGGTTCCATTACTTCGAATATATCTTCGATTTCGTTCAAAAACATCACTTCCTTCTGAGAATTGATCTTTGGCCAGTATCTCAACAAGCACATTATCACGTCTTCTGTTAATGCAGGGTCCTTTTCCAAAAATTGCACTATACAGTATGCCAATTGTGGGTGGTATAACGACAAGCTTCTTACTTTGTGTAAAGGCATCAACACTCTTATCAAAAAGATCTTGTGTTCTTCTTTCAAAGGCAAGGCAAACCCGTTAATGATGGATCCGAGTATCTCCAACAATTCGCCAATACCATTGAATCTTTCTGTTTCATAAACAAATTGTAAAAACACATTGTTAATAGACTTCCGTATGAAACTACGGAGACTCAAGAATTTACCATAAATTCTGTGTAATGTCGTTTTCAAGCAGTCTCTTTCTCTTGGATCCTCACTATCGAATAAAGACAACAACTTCAAAATGAAATCATGATCAATGTAGTGTTTGGCAATTTGATGAGCAAAGTCGGGGCTTTCAATGAACCGCAAAAAGAATTCGTAGATAGCTTGCATGTGTGGCCAACTTAATTCGCTAACAGGTTCATCTTCATCTGGGTCGAAAAGATCACCTACTGGATTAACTGGTGGGGGTATTGGTCTAAACAAGTTTGTTTTGAACATGTTGATCACATGTTTGTACATCTCATCGGTGTAAGTGAATCTGTTTGAAGAGATGAATTGGATCAATTCTTGCAAAGTGATTCTCTTGATTTCTTTGCCTCTTATGTCAAATGTTGGATCACTGAAATCAAATAAGATGTTGCATTGATCAATTTTCTGTATGAACAAGGAGATTTGTTCTTCAGGTGAAACTTCATCGAAATTTGGTAACTTAACTATCTCGTTATGCTTTTCACTGTTAGGCTCAAATCTCGAAGACGAGTGCCTTTTTGGAGCAACAATCAAATCAATATCGAAGTTGTCCCTGTTTGGAGAAGTGATATTAGGATTCAATCCGTAATTGTGGTGGCTTAAAGAACCTTGTTGAGAATGACTGATATGAACACCAGTTTTGAAAGAGTCCAAAGGTGAAGTTTCACCAGTAGCAGTAGAACCTACAAAAGTGGAGCTATCAGTTGCAGCAGAACCAGGATTCAGTATTCCCAGACCGAAACCGTCCATATCCACATCAGTATTGTTGATGACAATAGTTGGAGAATTTGTGTTTTGTGGTGGAGATTGGTTCAATACTGGAGTAGTAGTTTGTTTAGGCAGTTGAACCGTTGGAGAATTGGTATTAGAATTATTAGCAGTGGAATTGGAAGAAGCACTATTACTTGACTTTATGGATGAATTGCTGTTTGTTCTGGAAGGACTTGGGGAATTCAGTTTAGTCAATAATAAAGAATTGGAAGACGTGTTTGGAGTAGATGAAGCAGAAGACTTTGAACTGGACTTCTTCTCTTTAGAATCCTTGTCTTTCTTTTCTTTTTTATTGGAGGTTTTGGAACTCCTGGAAAGTCTATTTTTGAACCCTTTCATCATTTTCGAAGGAATTGAAAGAATGTGGTAAGTAGTAAGTAAGCTTTAATATGAATTTAAGCGAGGAATTGAACTGGAAACACAAGAATTGATGATAATAACAAAAAAATGATCACTTGTTATGGTCAAATTCGTTTGTTTAGTAAAATTGCACCGAGTACAACTATGGAATTTCCGCTCAGTTCAAAGCTGTTATGGTTGTATTTTGAAGTGTTTGGAACTGAGACCTTCAATTAACTGATTGTGGAGATTTTATACAATAACTGTTTGTGAAAAATAACCAACGCTAATTCGGTCCTTAAAAAATGTGAGAGCTTTCGTTGAACTTTTTAAATTCAGTCGCATTTTTGAGTGATTGATTCACACACGAAAGTGGTTGGTTCTGTACCAGCTAAGGTCAGGGGTGTTTAAGGTCACGTGAGATTATACCGGAACAGGTGAAGAGGAAGGAGAGTGGGCAAAGGTAGAGAATAAGGGAGGTGAGGGAGCATAAGGCATTTGTCTGTGGTTTGTGGCTTGTGTTTGTGGCTTGTGTTTGTGGTTTGTGTTTGTGGTTTGTCTTTATCATTTTTCATTTGTCCATAGAAAAACTATTCCTTCCTATTTCTTATCTTAAACTTTTCAACCTTATTCGAAACTATTACTACTCTTGGTATATCAACAGTTGGTTCCTGCTCATATCATTATCTCGTCTTCTTTCACGTCTATCAAGTGGTCTTTCTTGTCGTTCAATATAAAACTCAAGTAACAATTCCATCCAATACTGACCACATTCACTGATAATAAGCGAAAATGAACAGGAATCAATGTAAAATTAACAAGCTGAAAAACTGGCCATACCAACCAGTTGGTGGTCAAAGTATCCCACCAATTGTCCTGTAGCTTCTTCCTGATCACTGGTAAGGGGTTTGGTGTCATATCAAACAATGTCATCATACTGTAATATAATGGAACCGCTATGAAAGGAGCAAAACCTAGTTGATCCAAACCAACTCTAAATATCGTATTGGCCTTGGAACTGGTAATTCTCGATGGTAGTTTGATGGTGTTAAGCAATTTGTACCACTTGTCGCCGAGTGGAGCAAAGATCAGTCCTCCATACACGATAGCTTTTAATGTTCTTTTGTGGTCGAATTGATCTTTACTGAAAAACAGTTGGGCCAAGCAGTCACCTGTACCAAATAAGATCCCTGTAGTGATCATGTTGGTGAGAAATGGTCTCTTGAGTAAGAGATTATTGTACTTGGAATAGAAGGACATGAGTTGAAGATATAGTTCAAAGAAGAGATTCGCGAGATCCGATGGACAGTATGACATATCTGTGATACAGGTTAATATATAGCTCTATATAGTGTACATGAATAAATAATGACTGCAAAATGCAGGTTTCGAGTATTGCAAAGATTTGTAGTGGTTGCAAATAGTTGTGAATGTTAGATATGAATTTGGTTGAACGGCTGCAAAAGACTCACTTTATGAGCAATGGTCTTGGGTTCGGCATGAATTGGTGATTATCTCATGAAGAAATATTCACAGCAGTGTCGTCTAGTTCATGAACCTTTTCAAGGATCTTAGATTTATAGTGGTGGCCTGAGTTGTGGATCGAACTGAGGAAACAGTTCCAACCAATAGATACTACATTGGCGGAAACAACTCTTAAATGTGGAGGAATGTATGTCAAACTGATTACTTGGAAGAATGGCCACACAGTCCAGTTGGTTGTAAGCACATTCCACCAGTTCTTCTGCAATTTTTCATAAGCCACATCTAATGGATGTTCATGAAGTGCTAATGTTGACATGACCACATTATAGTATGGGATGATCACGAGACCTGGCACAAAAAGTTGATCAATACCCAATCTGAAGGATACATCCCAAAACGTTTGGCGTTTGCTTGACATCTTTGATCTTCTAGCAGCAGATATAAATGGATTCAGAAGCTTAGGCAAGGTTTTTCCGTACCAAAACACTGACAATGGTGAAAAGAATATAGACCCATAACACCACGCTCTTAAGGTTCTGTGAAAGTCGTAAGGTACCGGTTTATCAGTTTCATCGTGTGCTGGAAACAAGTGTTGTGCGATGGCATCTCCGAACGAGAACAATATCCCTGTGGTGGCCATGTTCGTCCTATAAGGATACTTCTGTAGCAAGTTGTTGTATTTGTGGAACATATTGACAAGTTGAGGATGTTTACAAATGACAATTATGCGGTGGTTAAATCAGCCTAGCACTATTGAGATGTGTTAAAATTTTTCGGAGAGCGGAATCCTATAAGAGAAAGGAGATAAGAGAAAGGGGTCAAGAAGGCTGAGAAGAGAGTCAAACGAGGAGGAGGTTTGACAGACGGATGAGGTTTGGCAGCGTGAAGAGTTCGTGGATGCAATCGATAGCTTCGAATAACGTACAGCAGACGAGTAAGGGAGATGAGGTGATGATAATGAGATGATACAACCAAAAGTCGAATAAGTCGAAATTTGAACCACTAACATACCATCATTGATTTAATGGTGAATCGTTTGAGTTTGTTTGGTATACATGTCTTTCAAGAACTCTAAAAGCACCATCTCCCATCATCTCTTTAACCTCTAAATCTAAATTTTGCAGCTATTCTTCATGCAGGAACCCTACCCCACCCGTGGACTGATCTTAAAGAGGCTAATTTCACTTCGTTTGGTAAAACGAAAGACAATGGATTCGGTCCATCTTGCAGAAATACTTCATCTCCGAGGCTATAGTGATGTACAGGTCTTCCTCAGATGGCACCGACGATCATTCGCATAATGCCTTGGTTGTTATCTACCCCTAATCACAAGCATGAAGCACTTCCAAGCTTTTGTTCTCGACGTTCCCACCCGCCAAAACGCTCCATATGTACATGATTCCTCCGTCTTCTCTCCTTGTCCACCATCCCCCAACCTTATTCTTTCACCCTATCGGCCCGTACGTGTCTTTACCAGTTTCTTCCAGTTTCCTCTTACGGCCCCCTGGCATGGCTGGCTGAACAAATTAAAATGCTGGCTTTAACCACTATAAAGCTTGTACCCGAGGAAGTCGAGCCATTGTAAAAGAGAACATTGCATTGTCCTTTGATCGTGTAATATACTCAAAAAAAGGCCCAAATTTTTCAGTTGTAAAAAACCATCATTTTAAATATACGCCCAAACCCCCTAAAAAAATAATTTATATATTGAAAAGAGCCTGAAATTTGAGAATTTTTCCCGAATTTTTCTTTATTCGTTGACCAAATCTAATCTGAAAAATGCATAGAACATACTCTTTAAGATCCCAAAGAGCTCCAACTGCTGCTCAATTACAAAGCCCACCTCCTCCTCCATCTTCTACCAAATCCAAATTCTTTGGTAAAGGATCCATTTCCCACAGTTTCAGAAAGAGTGCTGCTGGTGCTATGGGGCCAGAATTGGCCAGAAAGTTGGCTCAATTAATCAAGATGGAAAAGAACTTGATGAGAAGCATTGAAATCACTGCCAATGAAAGAAAGGAAGTTGCTAAGCAATTGTCTTTGTGGGGTGAAGTTAACGACGATGATATCAGTGATATCACCGATAAATTAGGGGTTTTAATCTACGAAATTGGTGAATTGGAAGATCAATTTATTGACAGATACGACCAATACAGAATCACCTTGAAGTCTGTTAGAGACATTGAAGGTTCTGTTCAACCATCTAGAGAAAGAAAGCAAAAGATTACTGATCAAATTGCTTACTTGAAATACAAGGACCCTCAAAGTCCAAAAATCAATGTGTTGGAACAAGAATTGGTGAGAGCTGAAGCTGAATCTTTGGTTGCTGAAGCCCAATTATCTAACATCACTAGAGAAAAATTGAAGACTGCCTTCAACTACCAATTCGACTCTATCAGAGAACACGCTGAAAAAATCGCCTTGATTGCTGGATACGGTAAGGCTTTGTTGGAATTATTGGACGAATCTCCTGTTACTCCTGGTGAAACCAGACCAGCTTACGATGGATACGAGGCCTCTAAGCAAATCATCATCGATGCTGAAAATGCTTTGGCTTCTTGGACTTTTGATTCTGCTGTCGTTAGACCAACTTTATCTTTGGCTGCTCAAGAAGAGTACGATGACGTTGATGAATTAGCTGAAGACACCGAAAACATGAAGGTCGCCGAACAAGAATTCTCTTCTTAGACTTGTATGGAGATTTGACTAGTTTGTTTTAATTTAATTCATCTCCCAATTGTTTTATTATTATGTTAAGCTCTGTTCTTAAGTTAAAAGTTTGTACTTTGTAGTAATATAATGTGCTGAAAAGTGCAAATGTGATTTTTGCGATTAGTAACTTGTCCTTGTTGTACGCAGTTTTTTTAGTGACACAAATAGACGATTAAAAGGAAGAGATGATCAAAAGGGAAATTAAATCGTGAAATTAACATCATACGATGACCACGGATGGTACATGGGGTTAGAAGGTGGATAAGAAGTTTTGTTCCAAGCACGACCCATCATCTCAGCCATCCCTTGTCGTATCTGCTTTCCAATATCATGTAAAGCTGTGATGCCAAGATCCACTCGTTTACCACAGTTGTCCATCTCAATTATACACTCTAAACCCTACTCTATTCATGCCCAGCATCTAACCGTAAAATTTGCAGCAATTAGACCCTACAGTTTTCCATGCACGACCTTATCTTGTGTTGATCATTACCCAAATAGGATGTTTATTTACAAATTGGCCGTCGCACTGACCATCTCAATCGGGAGTGGCACCTACTAGAAACAGAACTAAACAACTGTACAGCTGCACGAGTGGTCCATCAGGTTTAAAGTCGTCTACCATTAGCGACGGTGGCCACGGATGGTTCATTGGTGTAATTCGCTAGGAGCACCGCAAATACGTCGTATTTCGGAGTTGTCAGTGGAATTCTCATGGAATTCTGTGTTTACTGATCCATTGTTTTGCACCACTTCTTTTGACAGTTTTTATTGTCTCAATTTTGCTTTACACTTTCACAAGCGTTTAGAGGGGAGACTTCTTTGCTTTTTACTTGTACAGGCAAAATTTGTTTTGGTTCGAGATCAGAAAAAATTTGTTGTTTTCTCATTACTTCTTTACCACTTTCGCTTAATTCTATTGATATTCTACAAGTCTTGTCTGACTTAGCCTGTTGACCACTTCTACTCCCTTGATACCCAACCTACTAATTATGAAGAAGGATATAGGCAAGTCTCGGCAAGAGCCCATTGCAAACAACAAAAAAGAAGACCATGTCAAAACAGAAGCTGCTAATATCGATCCTGCTTTGTACAATGAGTCTCCTGACACAAAGAAAGGTAAATTAACAAATCAAGTTTCACCAGCTCAATTCACTGGTTGGACTCCTTTGATTTCAAAGACCATCCCACAAGAACACTTCAATTTACAATCCACTACTCCTTCCACCTCCAAATTCATCAATAATATCCTTATGAACTCCAGTTCACACAACTCCATTCTTCCTGTGAATGATATTGATTATTCCAATGGATTCAACTTGACTCCGTTCTTGAACCATAATTTGAACCTTTTGAATTCGAACATTTATGGAACTTCAAGTTCTAATCAACATAACCAGAACTTTACTTCCTTGACACCTTTCCATGATAAAACACTTCACTTGTCTGATTTCTTCATTGAATCTCCCATCAGAGCAACTCCAATCAAGGACTTGGAAACAATCACTCCATCTAAATTCAATCTTAATAGCATAAAAAAGTCAACCCCATTGTTCCAAGATCCAAAGAGTGCTAAAAAGAGATCCATTCATGAGTTGGACACTCCCAATAAACAACCACATAAGTTGTCTATAAGTACCAAGGCAAACGATCTCACTGACGAGGAAGATGAAACCGATGATGAGAATAAGGAACAAGGAAGACCTCAAGGTGTCCTTGACAGAAGCAGAGGTGTTTTATCTAATTTACAAACACCTTCCAAAGTGGTTATTTTGGGAGATATTACAAACAAATCCAATCATGCAACTAAAGATGCAAAAACTCCATCAAGAGTTAGCAATTCCAACTTCCTTACACCTGCAAAACCAACACAAAACTCCTCTCCTTCAACTGTGATCTTATCGAGTGCTTCGAAATCTCCAATTAAAGACAGAAAGTTTGTTCCTGCAAGTCCTACTCCGGTTTCTTCTAAATTTATAGTCAAGAGAGATGATAGCATTGATAATGTTGAAGTGAACAATCCACCACCAATTATCACACCTGCTATGGGAACTTTTTCCGATAAAACACTGAAAGCCAACAGGAAGACGTTCAAAATGAAGAATGCTGATTCTTCAAATAGGACATCTCATGGTACAGGGAAGCCTAGGTTCGGTAACAGTGTTCAAGTGAACAACATGAGGTTCCAGCCGAATAACAAGGCACAAATGCAAGCAGGTATGAACAAATTCCAGATCGTGCTATCAGATGGTCAAACATCGAAGCGTGGTAGAAAAGGAAAGAAGCAGCAGCAGCAACAACAACAACAGCAACAACAGCAAAAAAAGGCTGCAAAAAAGGAAGTGGTGGTGGAAACACAAGCACACGCTGATAGCATAAAAAGGACAAAGATCCAAGGAACCAAGTCTCCTAAACGTAATACCCACAATACCTTGCACACAAGAGACCAACATAACAGCACTATGAATAACAGCTCCATTAACCACAATTCCATGAACACTAGTGGTGTTAATGTAACCCAGAACACAGAACATACATCGTTTGATTTCGGAGTGTTATCTTCGACACCCAATGGAAAGTATCTTCTAGACAAGATGTTTGAAAAGCCATCTCCACAGTCCCAGCAGTTGATAAGTCAAGTGTTGATGGGCCAACAGTTCAATGGGATGCCCCCTCCAAACACGCAACATAAAGGACATGGTCAGAACCAACATGTACAAAACAGTCAGGTGATGATGATGATGATGAGCACCCCAAATCACCAACAGATGTACAGTCCTAACGAGGAGGAAGGAGAGCACGAAGGCAATATTTCTTTGTCTGCATTTTCCTACAACTTCGATCAGAAACCGTCTGGAAAGTATACCCAAGAGATGCTACCATTAATGAATCAAGATCATGAATAGTCAATAAGACAATTGTGTTATGAAGCTATGTACAGTAATAAATTTTAATCTGCTTATATGTTTGGAGGGAGTAGAAGAGCACCTATAGTTTTGGGTCTTTCAGTACTAAGAAGATCAAATATCTGAGCTGAATGAGAAGAGTCTCCCACCTCTAATTGAATACCCAATCCAAATAAGTACTTTCTATTTTCAGGACTTAACATTCTTGATTTCTTCCCTAGTCCTACCACCAAGATCTCTGGTTTGGGATTTATCTTTTCAAACACTTTTAGTATGTTTTTATCGAATTCGATCATGAATCCATTAATTTCTTTATACCCATCAGTTAAATCCACTTCAAAGCTCTCGTTTTCTATAAGCACCGCTCCTATTATACGACCTTCAGCATTGGGAGACGATATAAACAAGTTGTTAGCCAAATGGTACCCGTTAGGCTTTACAGATTCTATGTAGTTGATTGGTTTATTGGAGTACATTAAAATATCATTTCTCTTAAAAAGATCAGCTGGATTGGAAGCTGCAGGTTTATTGGTATGCTCATCGAGCGGGTTTTTGATACTTTTGTGACCAATGGTCTTCCCCCCTCCAAAGAGGTTGCTTCTGACACTCAGAGTATGTAAATATCTGGGACTTAAGACTCTTCTAATCATTGATTTAAATGAAGTTTTCAGTTTCGCATTGGCTGCGATTTTTATCTATACTTAAACAAAGAATGTCAACCCAATCCGGAATTACTGCTTCAGAAGAGTTGCTTGACTCATTCCAAAGCTCGAAACATGATGTGTTGGTAGTGAAAATCACCCCTGATAGTACCAAACTTGTGCAGGACACGAGTTGTCCTCGAATCACTGGTGATCTATCGACTGTGTTTTCTGAGTTGAATCAGTACATATCTTCAATTCATCCACAACCGGTGTATATTTTGGTATCTGTGGACGCAAATGAATACGCATTTATCAGTTTCATTCCTGATGTTGCTCATATTCGAGACAAGATGCTTTATGCTTCTACTAAGAATACGTTGTTGCAAGAATTAGGAGGTGGAAAGATTAAAAAGGACCACTTGTTCTCGTGGAGTGAATTGGATGAGTTGACATTTGACCACTTCGAGAAGACCAAACCAAAGGCTATTAAAGAAGATGGTCCATTGACGGAAGAGGAGAAGATTTTGAAAGAAATGAACTCTTTACAAGATTTAGGCTTGGCCAATGATGGTTCTTATAGTAGAAAATTGGCATCTATGAACGATACAAGTTCTGGAGGTCAATTGTTATTTAAGATCGATTCGGATTTAGAATCAGCTTTATCTAGTTCTAACGCTGGTGACTTGGTGATTTTTGTTATAGAATTGAAGACTGAACACTTTAAATTGGTGAAGAAATTCGATAGTGTCGAATTGTCTTCTTTGGTCAACACTTTGGAACTGTGTAACGACACGTCTAATCCTTCGCCACAGTTTGCAGTGTACAATTACCTTTCTGGAAAACTGGCTTTAATCTATACTTGCCCAAGTGCTTCTAAGGTGAAAGACAGAATGGTTTATGCTTCCAACAAACAAGGGTTAATTTCCCACTTGAAAAGTACTTTAGATAACTTAGACAAAGTACTTGACATTGGAGACCCTGACGAATTGGAAGTCAGTGAATTAGAACAGAAAAAAGAAGTGGACACTCAAAGTAAATCGGGACTCAGGTTCAATAAACCTAAAGGTCCTCGTCGTAGATGAATATAAAAGATATATGCTCATGAAGTTCGTGATAGGTATTCGTCAAGTTCGTGTCCAACGTACCTGTTAACCAATAATTCGAGGTTCTCCAGGGGTTGGATAAAAAGGTCATCTAGCACCGATGAGTTTTCATTGGCCATAGACTTGATTTTGTTGTATATCTTTCGACTTGCACACTTGTTGATGGTGACATAATCGTCTTCTGTACGGATGACTTTTGTGGTGGTTGGGGTGTGTTTGTAGAGTGGTCTTAGTTTGTTTCTGATAAGAATTTGGATCATATTCTTTTGGTTGAGTGTTAGTTGATAATCTCTTTCTTTTCGGGTATCTTCATCTCCTGAAGTCACAGGACTGAAATTCGAAGTGATGGACGAAGGACTTCCTCCCATGGGCGAAGCAGTAAAAGAAGAAGCTGAAGACTCTGGAGGATAGTCTCTGTGAAGAACGTCCATTTTCTGGTTATTCTGTTTCATTTGGTTGATGAGATTAATTACTTTAGAAGTAGATTGACCACATCTGGAGCTAGAATCTCCAGAAGATGTTAATGTTGTCACAGATGGTTCGTCAAGGATGACCTTTCTTCTTCTTCGCCTTCTCTTTGTGTCATCAATAGCAACAGGTGCTTCGATTGGAGTTTCTTCTCCATCTTTAGCTTTGTCAAACACTTCCCACGACTTGAGCTCCTCCTCCGTCAACGAGGCCATTTGTTTGGATTCTTTTCGAGCTATAGCGCCTCCATTCAATCTCGGTGGTGAGAAGTCGAGTGTTTCTTCCATCTCTTCGTCACTGAAATTATACACCACAGGTTCTTCAATGACCTCATTATCGTTAAAATCATTAACATAGTCCATGATCTCTGGCTCTAGGACCTCCAGTCTTGGTGGAGACACTCGTAGCGTTCTTCTTCCCCTTGGGCGAACAATTCTAGCAGGTCTTCGTCTTCCTCTGGCGGCTATATTTCGTATTTGTCTGACTCTATTAAGCGAAGCACTCAACACAAACTCTTGTTGGAAGTCACAAATAGGACAAAACCACAGCGACTCATCATCTATATCGGCGATATTGGATATGCCTAAGCACCCCTGATGGAATTTGGCATTACAGGACTGACAAGTGATCAAGTCTCTCAAATGATAATCAGAACTGGAACATATGGAACACACACCATTTCTAGGAACGTCAGAAACGTCAGAAACCTCAGGTAAATGGTTCGCAGGAATCACAAACTCCGAAGGAATGTGATCTATCGCATCATTTGCAAGCAACTTGTCTTGAACGGAAATTGATCTGATAAGTGTGGAATTGTTCTTTACTTCGATGGTATTGAAAAGCTTCCTACAAGTAGGGCAGGAATTGGAATTATTTGACCACTGAATGATACAGTGATCATGGTAGTAATGGGAACAGTCTTTAACGACGCCCAACACCGAAGAGTCGAGATCTTCTAGGCAAATAGTGCACTCTTCAGGCATAATTATAAGATATAAGGATTCGCAGATGTGATATTTTGCAGTTTAGTTTGCAGCTTGGTGGAAAGGGGTACATTAACACAAAAACAAAATAGGATAAAACACAAATAGAAGGCCAAAAACACAACCACAAACTCAAACACAAACACAACTTAACCCAAACACAATGTCTAGGCACCAGTACGATCTTATTCAGTGTATGAAACAAACAGGTTCAAGTGTAGGAAAAGTGTGTGGGAACTGCGATGGAAGATGTCCTATATGTGATTCGTATGTGAAACCCAAGTCAGAAGTAAGGATATGTCAAGAGTGTTCTTTGGGACACTTGCAACTGAAGTGTATTCTTTGTGGTAACAAGTTGGACGAGGAAGCCGCTGTGGCGTATTATTGTATGGAGTGTGTGAGACTAGAGAAGCACCGAGAGGGGTGTCCTAGGATTGTGAATATTGGGTCTTCGAAGAGTGATATGATCTTTAATAAGAAGAGACCAAGAGAGAGGTTGACGTAGGGGAGGGGGGAAGAGAAGGAAGAGGTGAGAGGGAAGAGATGAGAGGGGAGAGGGAAGAGATGAGAGGGAAGAGATTACATAGAAAAGACTTGGGGACAAAAGACGACGAGAGAACAGATACGCAAGACTTCAAAAGAGAAAACACTCAAGAGAGTCACCACAAACCAAGAGACTCAACAGAGTCAACAGGTCAAACCACTACAAATTCAAGTCAAAGATCATAATCATTAAATCATGTACAAACAGTGTAACTACAACTACTCCGTCCACCCCATACTATTTTACATCATTCATTACTTCGTTTCAATGCCTCAACACTCAAATCCACCACCGATTTCACGCCCTCTGTCCATCTGGTTTCAAGATAATCATTCACGGGCTTGAAATCATTCTGTCGTTTCCTTCGAAGACTATTGACTTCCTCAATGCGTTTCCTCTTCTTTTCCAACTTCCCTTCTGTTTGTGCTTGAAGTTGTGCCAATTCGTCTCTATATTGCCTATGAAGTTGGGCAAAATCGTCCATGTTATGTGTCACAAGTGAAACATTTGATGCTTCTTGAACATTATAATATAAACTTTCATAATACCGTGGATTCTGGAGGTCATCACTGTACCCCAAGTACCTGTGCGTGTCTATACCTGTTACAATATGGTCTTCTTCACTATCTTCGTTTTCATATCTTTCAATAGCTTGAAGGGTTAAGGAGTTCGGACTAGGCATTTCTGGAACAACCAATTCATCCACCAAAGGATGCATTGGAAGCTGATTGGGTAACTGAGGACTAACAGTACGAACCTGTTCAAGCTCGAGTCTCACAAGTTCTTCTACTTGTGCTCTTTCATCATTGGATATGGGGATATCTGTGTCTAAGAAACGTTAGTAAAAGCCATCCCCTGATGGAGTAGTGAGAATTAACCGGTGAAAAATCGGATTAAACTGCCGGGTGGTGTCTCAACAAATGAGTACATACATGGAAGATGATCTAGGAACTCAGAGTTGTTTGTAACCATGTTAGACACCCTTTAAATTGTCGTACAAAAATAGGGCCAAGGTTTATCTAGAAATTTTTTCTCGTATGTTAAAAAGCCACACACGACCTCAAGGATATTATTATAGCATAGATTATATTAAAATATACACTTACTTGTTCAAGACATCAGCATCGTATCTTTGCTTGAACCAGGCGATGGTGTCTTCTTTGGTGGTTCTGTGGGAGTTACCAACAACGGCTCTAGCTCTCTTTCTTCTGGCGATTCTGGCACCAGCTCTTCCCATAACGACGTAGAAGTCCATACCGTAAATACCGATACCTGGGTCGTATTTGATACCTAAATCGATGTGTTCGTCAATACCGAAACCAAAGTTACCGGTGGCAGAGAAGTTTCTGTCTCTTAATTGGTATTCTTTGACTTTCAAACCTCTTTCCAAGATTTCTTCGGCTTTTGGTCCTCTGATGGTGACATGGACTGAGATCTTTTCGTTTCTTCTGATACCGAAAGTTCTGACAGTGTATCTAGCTTTGGATTGGACTGGGGTTTGACCAGATAATTGTTCTAAAACCTTAGAGGCTCTGGTTAATCTATCACCGGATTCACCAACACAAATGTTTAAAACCAATTTTTCGATATGCAAATCACGCATAACATTTTGAGCAGACTAGAACATGTTAGTAATGAGAACAGGGGGTACTTGGGGCTGGTTTTGGTGGTTTAATCGTTGAAAAATTGGGCGCTTATAATGTTTGAAAATCTTGGTTCTTGGGTCGTATGATGGCGCTTTGACTTCGGGAAACTTCTGTGATGTATATGGATGGTCCGCTTATTGGATATGTCGACTTTCTTCACACAAACTCATGTTATTTTATCTGTTTACATACCATCTTGACGTATTTAATTCTATTGAACTCTTAAAATTTTTCAGTAATGAGACTTGAAAACTATTGAGATACATAGCGTGCACTTACCAAATTATAAGACGTGCGAAACCGAACATTTTCGGTGGATGTGGGTGACAGGGAGTGCGAGTCGCGTGATTTGATGTAAATTTAGGGTTGCGGCCCTGGATTCTATGTCAGTATACAAACGTAAAGCATTATGAAATATTTGGGGGAGTTTTGGAAGGGTTTCAGGTAGCAACGTTATTGAAAGACTTTTCTTTGGCCTTGACTTCCCAAAACAAGTCACCCACATCGAAGTTTCCGTGGTATTTCCATCCATTGACATCGAGATGGTACAAGTTGACCGAACCACCAGAATAAGCATCTCTGTGTGTAGCAGCCAAAATGGATCTCTTACCCAAGTACAAAGCTTCTTCTTCTGTCATTTCCCATTTGTATTCCGAGTCCAAAACACCATAGGCAAATGTTTGACCAGATCCCACACAGAATAAATCTCCCTTCAATCTAGTACCATCAGAGTCCACATAGAAGATGGCAGCACCTTCCTTTTCGGTGTATCCACATACCATTGTACCCATAGATAATCCCATTCCTTTATACTCGTAAACCAAATTACCCAAGATTTTGGAAGCAGCAGCTACTGAAATACGTTCCTTTTCTCTCAATTCGTGCAATCTACATTGGGTACCCAACCAGGTTTCCCAGTATTGACAATCGGCAGCACCACCGGCCATGGTTCCCAACAAGAAGGGATTGATTCTGATAACTTTGTGAACGGTTTGAGATCCTGTGAAATTCCCCTGAGAAGCTCTGGAGTCCACTGCTATCACAATACCTCCTTGGTATCTGAAAGCCAATGTGGTGGTACCATGTGCTATTTTGATCTTACAGTCTGGATTTGAAGCGTCGTCTGTGTGAGCTCTTAAGAAGTCTGTTGGTTGCGAAATTGGGGGCAATTCCATCGTAGGAGCAAGCTCAAGACCTTGGACATTGCCGCTGTATGCGTTGTTGACTTCATCCATCACTCCATTCCTGCTGGAACTTGTGAATTGACTGGCAATTGAGTTCATAGTTATTATCGCCACTTAGATTTTTGGGTTCTTGGTGCGCGGTTGTGCAAGAGAGTCTAGTGTCACGTGACAAATATCACGTGACAAGACCCAATCTATTGTAGTAGGTCAAAGAGTAGATGTTTGAAGAGAACTGGTTTCTTTTCTTGTGAATTGTGGTTTACAGATCCAAACACCATATCACTCAGTACCGCTGTGTAAAACATCCGAGTCGAAAAGCGACATGTAACTTCGTAGAATGAACAAACTCTGTTATTTCAATTGAACAAAGTACATCAAAGTCAATTCAACAAGAACACATCGCTTTTGTGCTTCTCAAATCGTACTCACTAAGAAAATGATGTATAACAAGGCTTTAGAAGAAGCCTTTGTTTATTCAAGCCTCCCATCAAAGCCTTCTTCCATCAAAGCCATCCTTCATTAAAGCCTATTAAAGGCATCTGATAACGTGAAGTTTTCATGAAGACCAGCGATTAGATGACTTTCAGCTCGATGGAAATGACTGGTATTCGAGATGACCAATTGTTGGAATCAAAAAGGGTGATCTGAAGTCTTCAAATCTATAGAACACCAACTGGTGGGGGGCTTTACTGGTGGAGGCTAACTAATACGGAGCCACCTCCATTTTAGGAAATGGGCAATTTCAGGTACCTCTTACCTAATTTGGCAGTGATACCTGGGGTCTTACAAATGGTCTGGGTTGACTCTGGTTGGAATACGTTCCTAAAAGAGTAATTCAATGGGGTCTTTACTTTTTACAGTAATGCAGTAGCACATTCAGATTATCAATTGTGTATTTCCCAATCCGGAAGAGGTTCCCAAAACGTTTCAGCAATTGCAAATCCCTTACTAAGACCCTTTTCACACTCCAAGTATAAAAGGACGTGGAAAAGTCTTTCATTCATCATCAAGTTCAACAACTTAAACAACAATACAAACAAACAACCAATACAAACAACACAAACAAAAATGGTCAAAGCTTTAATTTCCCTTACTACTAGTTTCCACGACTTCTACGCTGATGGAAAGAAAACTGGTATCTTCTTCAGTGAAGCCCTCCACCCTTACGAAGTCTTTACCAAAGCTGGTATCGAAGTTGATTTCGTTTCCGAAACTGGTAAAATCGCCGGATTTGATGAACATTCTGTCACCACCAAATTTGGAACCACTGAAGAAGAATTGGACATCTACAGAGACAAGAATTCTGCCTTCATGCAAGGTGTTAAAAACGTTAAGAAGGCCAGTGAAGTCAACCCAAATGACTACGAAATCTTTTTTGCAGCTGGTGGTCATGGTACTGCCTTTGATTATCCAACTGCCAAAGATTTAGTCAAGCTTGCTGAAGGTGTCTATGCCAGAAATGGTGTCATTGGAGCTGTTTGTCACGGTCCAATCATCTTCAATTCCATGAAGAACCCTGAAACTGGTAGACCAATGGTCGAAGGTAAGAAAGTCACTGGTTTCACTAATATTGGTGAAACTGTTTTAGATTTAGATGATGTGTTCAAAAAATACAATTTGATCTATCTTCAAGACATGGTGACTGAATTGGGAGCTAGTTATCAAGCACCTGAAGGTCCATGGGACGATTTTGCTGTTGCTGATGGTAGAATTGTTACAGGTGTGAATCCAGCATCTGCCACTTCTGCTGCCACCAAGACTCTTGAAGCCTTGAAAGCAGCCAATTAATTGATTATATGAGTTTTACGGCCTAACTATAGTAGTTAAATATCTAGATATACATTGTTTTCCTTGATTTCACGGTCATAGAAGTTGGGTGCAAAACTCGGGTATATTACCGAAAAAGGAAATTCCTAATTAGGATCAACCCTATTGCAGCCCATTCAATCCCTTCAATCTAATCCAATCCAATTTAATTCAATCTATTTTACATTATTACATATGGTACAACGCATCAGTCCAACTTGATGCTCTTGTTTGGTGACTCATCACCTGAATGATGCCTCTTATTGTTTTCTTCTTCCTTTCTCTCTGGTTTGGCTCCGTAACCTGGTCTACTTGGTGGTTTATTTGACACAAACAGTGGTGATTTCGAGATGGTTGGTGGTTTGCCGAACGCCAGAGGTCTGGCCGGTCCTCCAGGCAGTGGTCTCGATAACGGAGCTGGTGACTCTTGTTTAGTGGTCTTGAACAGTGGTGGTTTTCCAAGAGAGGTAACTGGATCCTTTTCGTCTTTCTTCGGTGACTCTTCATTGTCTTGAAGTCTTTCGGAGCCGATTTTGTTAGCTTCTTTCACGATACTACTGAGTGGAGTCGCAGCTCTTACAGGACTTTCTGCAGTTCTTTTGGGACTTGGGATTTGAGATGGTCCTGGTGTGGTTCCTCTACTACCTGGTCTGGACGATAAGATCCCTTGTTTCTCTTTAATAGACTTGGTCAAAGCAATATCCAAGATCTTGCTGACTTGCTGAGGGGCCCTTTCAACCAAGAAACTCAAAGCATTGTCTTTCACACCAGCTTTTGAACCTATAGCATTTACTTGAGCAATAGTGGTGGCCAAAGCTTTTGTGATGATTTCTGTAGTGGTTGCAGTGTTGTATGAGAGCTTTCTTGCCTTGTACAATGTAAACAACTCCTTTTGCAAGTACGTCAATGATTTCTTAGTGTCTTGGTTCATTGAAGGGGATTGAGGTTGAGAAACACCACCTGGAGTTGAAGGACCTGGACTTGACAGAGAATATTGCGATCTGTTTGCAGCCAATTGGGCTTTGATGTTCGATGGAGAAATGCTTGGACTGGCTTGTCTTTCACCAGCCACATTTTGTGGCTTGAAATACATCGGAGTCTTAGAATTTTGCGTTCCATCTCTTCTTATTTCACTGGCAATCTCTGCAATGGTCTTTGGCTTCTGACCATTGGCTCCTGCGGTTTGGTACAAGGTTCCGGGATTTTTTTGGTGTAATTGTGCCAAAAGTTGTGTTTGAGACAACAAATGAGGATGCGAGTTCAATGGTAAACCATAAGGAGAATTGAAGTCTCTGCCAACGATATTCTGAGAAATAGATTGCTGTAAATCCAATCTCTGTTTCTGTTTGAGTTCTTCAGCTCTGAGTGCTGCTTCTTTGGCTCTTTGGGCTGCTATTTCTTGTTGCTTCTTCTTAACTGCTTCTTTTTCTTGAACAAACGCATCATCAATAGTCCATCTATCGTCTTCTTCTCCTTCTTGTTCAACCAACTTGAAAACCTTGTTCAATTTGATGTTATGGACCACAAGTGATTGCCACCCATCAGGACAATAGGTATAATAAGGGTAAACTTCCTTGATGCCTTCATTAATTTCGTTAAGAGTTAAACCATTAGAATCAGGTTTCAGCTTTAAAACATTCATTATCATCACTGGAAACGATAACGTAGGCTTTGTTCTATAGTGCTCAGGTATCTCGTTGATAGGATACACATTTTTCACTGGTTTCTTCACTTGTTCCTTCTTACGTCTAGGAATTTTGGGTACCATTCCCGGCTTTCCTATTACTTTAGGAATATGCACTGGTGGATGTTTATAAGTTGTAGTGACGGTGATTTTGTCGATGATGATTTCAGGCACTTCTTCTTGTTTCTGTTGGATTGTTTGAATAGGAACCAACAATTCGGGAACCGGGGGCCTGGTAGGAATATACTGCTTGTTGTAGTTACTGAATTGATTTGCTTGTTGGCTGTATCCCATGTTTCCTTGCGCTAGCTTCAAGGTATAATCATTAGGTCCTTGTGCAACGAGATGAGTAGGTAAACCAGACATATCTTGTAATCTTGAATCGATAACATGTCCTTTTGGTGTCAGAACTGCTCTCCCATACAATCTGGAAGAAGGAGGTTGGATTGAAGCGGGTTTTCCCATTCTTGGAGTGGCTGGTTTTCCCATCAAGGGACCAGATCTCTGGTTTGGGTATTTGGTTTTATCTCTGGCTTCGTTGTGAGCTATTAAAGGTGCTAGATTAGCGATTTCCTCGTCAATAACTGAAATATCGTCTCTATCCAAAGCTGTTTGATCTATTTCAACCCCTTGTTCAAGATTATGTTGTTTGACCAACTTATCCAACTCATCTTCTTCTCCTTCTGCGAAACTTTCAAATGCACTGTTATCTAACATAGAATCAGATTTGTCTTGTCTATACTCATCTTCTTCGTCGTCAACTATAGCCGATTCACTATGGGCAGCACCATCGCCTAAAATAGCTCGTATTTGTGCATCCACAAAAGCAGGATCTTGCTCGTCAATATCTTCTATATCATCTAACGTTTTCACTCCTAATTCATGTAAAAGGGAGTTAATTTCTTCGTTGGTAGCAGCAGAAAGTGACTTTCTTCGAGCTTCTGATAACCTTCTCGGTATGACAGGTTTACTTCCTCTACGACGAGACATTGACTTCTTTCTGTTAGGTTCAGGAGTCGATTTCTTCGAAGGAGATGCAGAATTGGAATATAATGAAGATCTCAAACTTATAGCATCACTGGGATTGAAAGGCTTACCGGAAACAGTTGAATCTTTTGGATCTTTACTCTCGAGTGATGGTAGCACAAATTGGAACGTTATGTCACCTATTTGGATCTTTGTTCCATCCACCAAAGGAATTGTCATTCCTTTCTCTATGAATAAATCATCGACAAAAGCGCCGTTTCTTCCTAAAATCGTAAGTTCGAACCTCTGAGTCCCGAAATTGTAGAAGATCTTAGCATGTCTCCTGGAAATGGCTTTCTTGGACGATAAATGAACATCTACCGAATGCTGAGATCCGTTCATTAACTCATCATTGGACTTTCTTCCCAACACAATTTGCAATGTTTGCACAAAGAAAGTGAAGTTCTCAAAGTCTAGCCTAGCGTAAGCAGATATCTTGGACGAATCTGTTCCATCCGATTGGTTTGTGTTATCTAAAGCGGCTTCCTTAGTTATTGAGGGATGCGAAGACTCCTTTTTGTGCAGTTTTTTATCGTACGAAGACAGATGTTCCGACTTTATAAGTGGATGTGGACCGTTTTGATGTGTATGGGGTGTCCCTATTATAGTAGAATCGTTAGAAACACCGTTTCCCGGCGGTTTCACTGCCATCTCATCTCGAAATGAAGAATTCATATTTGAGAAAATTGCCACTAAAGCGTCAAAATTTCCCGTTTCTTTTTATACCAGGTGATTATTGTGGTTTCAAAATAGTCTCTTGTAATTGCCAGAAGTGATTTCAATGACTAAAAGGTGTCGTATTTAGGCAATAACCAAGGTTGAAATTCTGCGATGTGTTTTGATAATACAAAAAATGTGCGACTTGAAAAATGCCAATTTTGTGAACGGTTGCAAATTCTTAAAAGATAACACACAAAATGATACTTCAAAGAGTGGTTCTGTTGTTTGTGTTTGTGTTTGTGTTTGTGTTTGTGTTGAGTGCTTCTGTGGATATTATAAATCTGCATGTCAAGACCATACCCTATTATCCAGCAAATGTCACTGGTGTAGCAAAAGAAGTCAAAGGTGACAAGATTAGAGGAGTCAGTTTAGGTGGTTGGTTGGTTCTCGAGCCATGGATCACTCCTTCGTTGTTTGAGAGTGTTCATGAGTCTACTGGGACTATGCCGGTGGACGAGTACACTTTTTGTGAGATTTTGGGACTGGCTGCAAATGTCACTTTAAAGAATCATTGGGACTCTTTTATTACAGAGAATGATATCAGAGCCATTAAAGGGTATGGATTGAACTTGGTAAGAATCCCTATTGGATACTGGGCTTTTGGGTTATTGGAAGAAGATCCGTTTGTTCAAGGACAAGAAGCGTATTTAGATCAAGCCATTGAATGGTGCACAAAGAATGGGTTGAAGGTTCAAGTGGATGTGCATGGGATGCCAGGGTCTCAGAATGGGTTCGATAATAGTGGAAGAAGAACCGATTCTCCGTTCTGGTTGGATACTGAAGAAACCAGAACTTTGACTACTGATGTGACTAAATATGTGTTACAGAAGTATGGAAACCATCCAGGAGTTTTTGGAATTGAAATGGTCAATGAACCTTTCGCTTACACGGTTGGAATAGACAAGTTAAGACGGTACTATGACCGAGTGTATGAGTTGGCTCAACAATATAAAGTGAAGGCCACATTATACTTTCACGATGGGTTTTTGCCTATAGGATCATGGGATGACTTTGGTGTTGGATACACCAATCCTCCGATAGTGATAGATCACCATATCTATGAGATCTTTACGGAAGATCAGATACAGCTTTCTACGGCCCAACATCTTCAAAATATCAAGAACTTGGGATCACAAATGAGCCATCAGCCACACAATTCCATAGTTGGAGAGTTCAGTGGAGCTTTAACAGACTGTACCAAGTACATCAATGGAGTAGGGTCCGGGGCAAGGTATTCAGGGACCATTGGGCATGTTATTTCAGGCAGTTGCAAAAACCACCAAGATTACCGTTCCTGGACACCAACGGCACAAAAAGACACAAAAACGTACATAACCACCCAAATGGAGTCTTACACAAAGAATGGACAGGGATGGATCTTCTGGTGTTACAAAACAGAGAATACAGTAGAATGGGATCTTAGAACAGCAGTAGAGCTTGGATTAATGCCTTTAAAGAAACAAGGTACAACAATCACAGCCGTTCCAAAAACCAACGGAACCTGGTCAGAAAAATTCGATACCAGCTACAGAGATGGATCTGCCAGTCTCAACCTCCAAACAGCATCAAAAACCCTTGTTCTTTTGGTTCTGTTAGTGTTCATTACTTTAGTTAAATAATTTGCAGCCAAGTCATCGCGAAATTAACAAAATGGTATGTGAGAGAAGAAGAGATGAAGAGGGGGTGAAAAATACACAGAACAGAGGAGAAGAGAAAGTGATGTATCACTTTTCGTTCCTGGTTTCTTCTGTAGCCCCTTTTCTCCCCTTTGCGAGATACTAACGTCTAGGCACTTAAAAAAAGAAACACTCTCAGATCCAAATCTACAAGACAATCCAAACCCAAAATTGCAGAGCCAAAACATCAAGAAAACCCGTTCCTCAAGCTTCTGACAATCACAAAAAAAGACAAACAAGCCACCAAGTCCAAAGAGTTCAATGAAAGGATCATCAACACCAATTCTACCATTAGTAAATCGGCGCTTAGAAGAAGAAAGAGAAAAGCCAGAGAAGCCCTCAAACCCAAATTAGATGATATGTTTGACAGTTTGCCAACTGTTACGACCGACGAACAACAACAGGAGTTTGTAGAGAAGAAAGAGTTCAGCAATCAGCCTAATTTTCGGAAAAAAAGCGGTCACCAGGTCATTTTCAAACAGGAACACCAACATTTCAACGCCATACTAAAAGATCAACAGTTTAGGACGTCTCCTTTCGCCACATTGAAACAAGCCATTCAAGCCAATAACCAACCAATAACCAAATCAAACCAATAACCAAACCACACCAATAAATCACGAACGTGCGACTACCAAATTACATTGTGAGACAGGTTATCTCACCTTACTACCCAAACGACAACACATCGACAGGACAATAAGCCTGGAAACTGGTCCCTAACAAAGCAGGCGACCTCGTATTCGACCTCGTCACACACGTCTTCGATTTCGTCACACACGTCATTATCGTCAAACACGTCTCCTAAGCAAACTACAGCCCAAGCTCAGATCTCCCACCAAAACACTTTATTACCGCATTTGTTTATTAACATAACCGCAATAGTGCAAAATCGCGTAAATAATAAAAAAACATTCCAAAACAATAACAAACCAAACCTCATTAGGAATACCCGAGAAACAAAAAATGCATCTAGTGCGTTTTATAGTTGGTGTGGTTGTTGTTTTTTAATTCACCTTTGACATTTGAACCTTTAGTTTGTTGGATTTCTTACTTCTTTGTCGGTTACTATGGACTCTAAAGAGTCGTCGCCAGTTGTCAGGACGTCAAATGACTACCAAAACAATACCAGTTTTCAAGATGAAATTCAAGAAAATTTGAGCTTTAGTTTGGATATCATGAGAGAGAGTGTAAGCTATTTGGAGAACTCCGAGAACATCAAGCGGTTGGAGGGGAGGGAGGGGGACGAGAGGGACGAGAGGGACGAGAGGGACGAGAGGGACGAGACAGATACCAAAGAGACACAAGAGACACAAGTGGTGCAAGAGATACTTGAAAAAGACACAGGAGAGATGAGTGGAAAAGAAGAGATACAAGTGCACAAAGATCACAAACTCCAAGACCACAAAGACCACAAAAGTGACTTGGACCACAAAGCCGACCACACATCCTCGTTTGTGGACGAATCAATCTCCCTCCCCCAAACCTCCTTCTCCTACAACTCCCATTTCGAATCCATCTTCGACGAAAAAGACTATTTCCCCAGTCTTGACCACAATGTCGAAAACATCGTCAAATTCGATGAAGAAAACGGCCTTGTAAACCATGCAAACCTCAAAGCGTTGATCGTGCAGCTTACCAGCCCCGAAATCATCGATTATAACCTCATTTACGACTTTTTCATCACTTATCGAATGTTTACAAACAGTGAAACCGTAATGAATTACTTGTTGATCAGGTTGATATGGTCTTTACAATACTTGAATAAGGAACAAGAAGAAAGTCGGAAAATCGGACAATTGGTGCTTTTAAGAACGTTCGTAGTGCTAAGACACTGGATTCTCAACTACTTTGTGGACGACTTCAACTCCAACTTGAAGCTCTGTGATACATTCATCAACACAATGAACCTGTTGGTTCTTGAATCAAATCTTATAAACAACCAAATGGTTTTCGAAACGAAGATTTTGAAAGACTTGAAAACTCACTGGTTGAACTCTTTGAAAGAGTTCTGGAACGTGGATCTCGAAGTGGCAGATGTCTTGACGTTCCAATTACCTGTAACAAGCGAATTGACGTCTAAAACCATAAAGAAAAGCAGCACAGAAATGTCAATCCACACAAACCCAAGTTATAGAAGATCTGCAATGCTTTCTTTATACGATCAGAAAACCCATCATAAATGTCTTGTTTTTGATGACTCCCAATTCAAAACAGAGAATCCACAATTGTCTATAAGTAACCTTCTTGTACAGCACAAATCTTCTAGACAATCGATTATGAATAAGTTGAACACTTTCAACATGAAAAAAGGGTCTAAAAGAAACTCTGTTTCAGCTGGTTCTGGAACAGCAACTGCAACCATGCCTACAAGTCCTTCAAAAACAACCAATAGAATGAATTTGAACGATTCTTCCATAGGACTCAAAAAGACTCATATTGTGTTAAATGATAATCACAACGATAAGATATCTTTAAACCCCATTCAAATCGATAATATAGGGTTTTCCACAAATGGAAACGTCAAGCTTCCTACTCCCAAAGTGTTTAACATCGTACCTTTGACACCCATGAAGAAAATGGAGTATACTATCCGGGGAAACAGTTTCGAAGTAAGTGATTGGGAAGATCCAATTAACTCGAAATTGATCAATAATATTGAATTCAACCGTAAGAAATCAATAAAGAAGATCTTGGAAGGGTGGAAGAAGAGTTCCAAACACTCTAATCAATCTAATGATGAAATTAACGAAATAATCAACCAGTCTATCTCGGAAGATATAATAGGCGATAGGGTGGACGTTTTAAGTGCTAGAATCATTGATGAATTGGAGTTCTTGA
The DNA here is from genome assembly GCA_030571835.1 of Yamadazyma dushanensis. Classification (NCBI taxonomy): domain Eukaryota; kingdom Fungi; phylum Ascomycota; class Pichiomycetes; order Serinales; family Debaryomycetaceae; genus Yamadazyma; species Yamadazyma dushanensis. The sequence continues at coordinate 424,316 of JAJLYZ010000005.1, read as the reverse complement.
TTAGAAACTACATTCAAGCCGATTCAAATCATACAATCATCGAAGGAGATACAATTGAAAACAGTACCAATGATCATATAGATATTGATGACTTTGATAATTCTATTGATCTTACAGGATCTCCTGCAAAACGGTACACCATGAGCCAACAGTACCATTCAACTTCAGAATTGAAGGATGAAAGTGTGAATGAAGTGGATATCAATGATTTAAGTGAGTTGAACATGAATAAAATTGATAATCTTATAAATGATGAAAGAGACGACGTGCATGAGTTCTCATTCCAACGTCCAACCAGCATCAATTGGAATGATGTAACTGGATTAGAACTTGAGACTTCTCGAAAAGAAGAAGACATAGAATTGCCTGAACCTGGTTTAGAAGAACGTGATTTACCAGACTTACCAGAACCGGATTTGCTAGAACCAGATTTGCCAGAATCAGACTTACCAGAATCAGACTTGCCAGAACCGGATTTGGATCCAAGCAACAGTTCTCTTGCATTGGCCGAGCCACACTTTGCCTTCAACAATAACTCATCCAGAGTGTCTACTCTTTCTACACCAAGTAATTTCACCGATTACAATGCAGAAATTGAAGATTTGGGTATAGCAGTGAGTCCAAAGTCCAAGAACCAGCAAATGAAACGAATCAGTTTCTCCAACACCGGAAAAAGGTTTTCCCGAAGCTCTTCTAATTCGTTATTTAAAAGAGACTCCATAAAGTCGTATGTCAGTTACGATTCTGCATTCTCGGTGTCGAGAGAATCGATCAATGAAACTGGTAACTTAAGGAAGAAAGCTGGTGTTAATAACTTAAGAACTTTGGCCGGTTTACCAAGTGAACTGAAATCACTTGAAAACTCTCGAGTTTACAGTACTTCTTCGGTTAGAAAGAGTATCAGAACAAGTACAGTTTTGGCATTGAGTGAATTACCTTTCAACGGACACTATGACTCTCGAAGCTCATTAAATTTGGGAGGAAACAAGCTTTATAGAAACTCAGCAGTTGGAGATAGTTCCATCTTCTCTGTGGCTATGAAGAGCAGGAACTCAGTAGCTAATTCTTTCCAAACTTTAAATGAAGATGCTGATCAAACCAACGATAGTGAAGAGTTTGCTTTTGGATTCAGAGCTCCAAGTGAGGATACAGATAGCAGTGTTCGACAATCAATAGCTATTCCAGGAATCAGTAACCATGTTTTAAAAGAACTTGCAGCTATCCCAGATGAGTCTTTCCATTTCAATCCCGTGGATTTTGCTTTGAACAAGTTGGAAGGAAACAAGAAGCACGAGATATACAACGACGAATTGAACACCAGTGAAACCACTCATGTGGACGATACTCAAGATATCTTGAATGAAATTAACAATGCTAACACTGAAGATATTATAGAGACATCTAGTCAAAATTTCACTCAAGAGAGACCTTTAACTCCATTGAACAAAGATGACCATGAAGTGAATACGTCTACACCAACGCACATGAACACCGTAGGAACTGTGGATACCCAGGATGATGATAATGTTGATAATGTATTTATTTTCAGTGCAAATTACACCAATGGATCAGATACAGTTCAAAAGGGGGACCGTGGAACTCCGGTTTACCAGTCCCCTCGAATGATCTTGCAGAATTACAACATCAATAACGGGCTCAGCATCGAAAGCACCATCCACAATGATAGACATATCTCGTTCATTCTTAGTTACAGTTCCAGTGAATTGAGTGATCATTTCACGGTTATTGAAAGAGATATCCTCCAAGAAATCGAATGGAAGGATCTTATTGAGTTGAAGTGGAACAAAGAGTTGACCCCTGTGAACAGTTGGCTTGAAATCATTGTGAATGATGATTATTTCAATATGAATAGAGGAGTGAATCTAGTTATTGCTAGATTCAATTTGATGGTCAATTGGATCATTTCAGAAATTCTCCTCACTAAGAACCTTCAGGAACGGGTGCAAATCATTTCCCGATTCATTCATGTTGCCAATAACTGCTTACATAACCAGAACTATTCTACCCTTATGCAAATCTTATTGGCATTGACATCGGAGAAGATCAACAAGCTTAAAAGTACATGGAAAGAACTTCCACCAGGAGACATTCTAGTGCTCAAGAGCCTTGAAGAGTTGTCTTCTCCTGTCAAAAACTTCCTTAATCTCAGAGTGTCCATCAATAGAATTCAACCTTCTAAAGGATGTGTACCGTTTGTGGGATTATACTTGAGTGATTTGATTTTCAACACAGAAAGACCAAAGATCATCAACAAGTCCAAAGGAGTCATCAACTTTGCAAGGTTCAGAACTTCTGTCCATATTGTCAAGTCATTGAGTCAGTGCATTGAATGGTCGTCTTATTACAAGTTGAACATCAACAACGATTTGTTATCGAAATGCTTGTACATCCGGTCACTTGACGAGGACGAGATGCACTTTTGTTTGAGTAACATTGTTGATCCGTAGAGAGGAGAGAGAGGAGAGAGAGGAGAGACCCAAAAGAGATGACAAAGACAGGCAGAAGAAGAAACAGAAGAGAACGTAACTTCAACTTCTTCAACATCTTAACATCTCAACATCTCCCGATTGTACTATTTTATTGTATAGATAAGCTTTGTAATTAACTTTACAGTAATATATTCTAATACCCCAGATTTCACCTTTTGTGGTCCGTTTTTGTCTTTTTGCAGCCATTATGTCATCACCATATCTGTTTTTGCAGCTATGATGGCTGATTAGATAAGCAAGGTACATGATAAGAAATGTTGGGAGAGCCTGGGGAACCCCACAGGGAGATCCGAGGGTATAGCCGAGGGTAACACCGAGGGCGCGGTGTGGCACTTATGCCGGTGAGTGGTGGCAACGACCATGCAAGTTCCGGTCACCTCGGTTGATTACGGGCGGTCGGATCTTCCTCAACAAAAATGCGGTGTATATAAACTATGAAAAGTTTGCAATTTCCACCTTTTCATTTTTTAATGGCAAGAAAGAAAGATCCTAAGCTCCTTGTGGGTGCTCTTGTAGCTTCTACCGTCTTGGCTGTGTCGTACAAGATTTACGAGTATTACAAGACGGTGCCAAAAACCCCACAGTCCTTCACCAACAAATCCATAGCATTAACATTGTCACACTCAATATTGAACAGTCAATTGCCATTGAACGAGATCTTACTCAATTCAGAGAATGTGACGTTTATCTTGCCGCCCAACTTATCCATTGATGATTTGGCTTGTAATATCGAAGGAGAAGAAGATGTGTTTAGCGTGCCAAAGACACTTTTGAAGAATTATAAGCTATTGAATTGTAGCAACTTTCAAGGATACTTTAATATCTTGAAGAACTTGAAGCCAGACATGTTGGTTATGTGTTCGGGTGATTTGGGAATACCTACTGGTGTTCCTAGAGACTTGGAACGGTTTGTGCACGAGATAGTGGACATTGACCAACTGGACGATGTGAGTCAAAAGATTCTTCCATTGTTTATAAGGTGAGAGAGACACAGGAAAATGGGACAAAATGAAAATGAACAGAACGAAACGGAACAGAAGGAAAAGGAACAACACAATGACAGCAGAATGGCAGCAGAAGAACAAATGAACCCAATGAAATAATGACCACTATAATTCAAAAACTTCACCCAACCATCATACGATCTACATCTTGAGTAATATTAACATAAGTACTAATAGATATGTCTACCATCCCCTGGATGACAACTTCTCGTTGTCTCTCAAGGAGGAAATCGATACACCGAACATCAATTCTCCCAAATCAGTGGAGTATTCTAACACTTTTTTAGGGTCCTGGTAATGAGTCACGGCATTGACAATAGCAGTTGCCAACTTTTCAGGGTTCTTGGACTTGAAGATACCAGAACCAACGAAAACTCCATCACATCCCATTTGCATACACAAAGCAGCATCACTTGGAGTTGCAACACCACCAGCTGCAAAATTCACAACCGGGAACTTTCCACCATCTTTGATCAATTGTTTCAACACATCCAAAGGAATTCTGTTCTCCTTAGCGAATACTTCCACTTCTTCAGGGCTCAAGCTCATAACCTGTTCAATTTCTTCCTTAATTTGAGTTATGTGCTTAACGGCCTCAGAAATGTCCCCAGTTCCTGCTTCTCCCTTGGTTCTCAACATAGCAGCACCTTCACTGACTCTTCTCAAGGCTTCACCCAAGTTCTTAGCTCCACAAACAAATGGCACTTTGTAATTGTTCTTTGGAATATGATATTTGGTATCAGCAGGAGTCAAAACTTCCGATTCATCAATATAATCAATTTCCAAAGCTTCCAAAACTTGAGCTTCAACAATATGTCCAATTCTACATTTGGCCATAACTGGAATAGAAACGGTAGCCATGATCTCTTTGATCATTTGTGGATCCGACATTCTACAAACTTGACCACTAGCTCTCATATCAGCAGGGATTCTTTCTAAAGCCATAACTGCACAGGCTCCAGCTCTTTCGGCTATCTTAGCTTGTTCAGCATTGACAACGTCCATGATCACACCTCCTTTCAACATCTGGGCCAAACCGGCCTTCACTTTAAAGTCAGACATGTTTTTGAAAATTTTCAACGGTTCAAGATTTTTCAGGTTTTTCACCAACCTTTATATGCCTTACTAAAATGACTCAGAACGAGGAACTTATGCCTTTAGCTTCCTGACTCTGGCCATTCCCCACTGCGCACGGCGGGCTATCATCCCGAGCGGATTACTCACTTGAGTTTGTGAATATTTGTGTGAATATTTGTGTTGAATATTTGTGTTACTCACTTGAGTTGTGACTATTACTCATTTGAATATTTGTGTTACAGATTGTCTTGCAAGTGAGTCAAAGTTTGCCACTATTTAATAGCCAGTTGCTGCACTTTTGTATCAGACAGTATTGTATACATCGATTATGAGTGAGGAAAGTTTTGTTGAAGTTGAAAGACCTGTATCCAACGACAATGGTTCTTCTAACTATTTAAATCATTGGAAAAATCAGAGTGGCGGTTTCGTTACCGTTGGAGTTTTGGCTCTTCAAGGTGCTTTTAGAGAACACATCCGTCATTTTGAAGCGATCAAGGGGGAGTTCAAACGGCCTGTCGATATCATCGAAGTTAGAACCCCGGAACAACTTGAAAAGTGCGATGGGTTGGTGATCCCTGGAGGTGAAAGTACTGCTATGTCTCTTATCGCCGAACGTACAGGTATGTTAAAGCCTTTGTACTTGTATGTGAAGAGTGAAAGACCTATTTGGGGAACCTGTGCTGGTTTGATCTTTCTCGCAACTCAAATTGTCAATGGAAAACCTGGTCAGAAACTTTTGGGATGTTTGAACATCGAAGTGACTAGAAATGCTTTTGGTAGACAATTGGACTCGTTTGAAACTCCACTAGATTTTTCTTCCTTCATTCCTGGGTGCACCAATTTCCCTGCCACCTTCATCAGAGCACCAGTTGTTAGCCAGATTTTTGACGCATCGAAAGACCTTCCTCCAAAAGGAGAAGGTGTTATAAGGACAGAAATCGATTACCTAGGCCGTGACAATGTAGAAGTATTGCATAAGTTGGATAACGGGTTAATCGTGGCAGTTCAAGAGGGGTTCAAGTTGGGGACTTCTTTTCACCCAGAGCTTTCAGATGATCTGAGTTTTCACAGATTTTTTTTAGGGGAATTTGTGTGTGCATACGTCGATAATATTGAAATGGAGGGCTCTTACGCCTATGAATCTGAAAACAGAGAGGATAGAGAGGATAGGGGTGAAGATATGAGTGAAGTATGGTGAACGATAGTGTTAGAATATACATAGAGATGAAAAGTGCAAACGTTTTATAGATAAGTCAATTGAATACCACTTCTAGATCAATTAACGTCAGTTTTAAATCAAATCTGCACCACTTGTATGCTCTGTATCACTTCTATGCACCACTTGTATGCTCTACACATCACTTCTACACATCAATTCTATACATCACTTCGATAATCACTTCGATAATCACTTCGACACTTCACTTCTATACGTCACCTCACACTTCACTTCACACATCACTTCTATACATCACTTCTATAATCAATTCTATACCTCACTTCTATAATCAATTCTATACATCACTTCGATACATCAATTCACACATCTTCTATACATCACTCTATACATCACTTCTCTTAATTTTTCATTTTTTTCAGTCTCCTTATCTAGCCTCATTTTCAGCATCCTCTCACTTTATTCTTTTTCTTGTACGCATTTTTTTCTTCCGCCATAAAACAGTTTTCCCCCCCCCTGTTCCGCGGCGCATTCTCGCTATTTTCTGACATTGTCGCTATTTCGTCTTGTCGCTTCTTCACATTCTCCTTCGTCCCACTATGCAACATGCACGAATATACAACAGAGATAAACCTCTGCCAAACACACCTCCCAATCCCGGGCGAAAACCTAACTCCATGAGTTCTTTCCAAGCCAGTCTTGTTGTGGGCACTCCTTCTAGGTCTCGTTCTTCCAGCATACGAAGAACTCTTAACACTAAGAACTCAGATAATACCATCATTGTTGGACGACATTTCGATAGAGACTTGGATCATGATCGTTCCAGCTTGCATACCAAACGAAATCCCAAACGGACTTTGTCACAATATGATTCAATGGAGTTTACTCATCAGAATTCGATGAGAGATCCAACTTTACCACTGCAATTGACTATATGGTTTCATGAACTTCGAACGTCTTCTGAAGACTTTATGATTGATTTGAATTTGTTACCGAACTTCAAGATTGGAGATGTGTTGGAATTGGAGTCAATTGATAGATCTACTCATACTAAAAATGCTCCTAAGAAGATCTATTTTGTCATTAAAGATCAAAATGTTATAACCAGTTTAACACCACAAGCTTCGGGTGTTGGTGCTTCGGGAATTGGTGCTTCGGTTGCCATTTCTGCTTCTGCAACTCCTGTGTTGAATTTAGACGAAAGTCAAGATGAATCATTCCATTCAATGAGTGAATCTGGTAACGAAACTCCACAGCTACTTCCAAGTCAAAAGAATAAGAATGCACTTCAATTATCGATAATTTCAAACCCATTACAAAGAATATTGGATTTGTTACCTAGAAGTCTTGTTCAAATACGAAAAGTCATGGATGTAGAGTCGGTAGAGGCTGACACTATTGAAATATCTATCAAAAACCTCAATCTTTCACGGGATTCCATGTGGATTTTAACCAGTGAGTTGATAAACAGCTGTGTTTACCTCACAAAGAGAGTCACATTCCTTCACAATCGTGTGGGGGTCATAAAAAGCATATACAAGAACGGCCAAAAACAATTCAGTGGGTACATTGGTAAAAATACCAAGGTTGTGTATAGGTCTGAGAGTTCTAAATTGGTGTTTCTTATCCAGACATCTAGAGAGATGTGGCATTTCGAAGAAAGTGGTGAAATAATGTTCCATAAATTGGTGAATAACTTGTTTCCAAAGATATTCAAGAAATGGCGTGAAAAAGATGCCCATCATTCTGTAACTATTGTTCTTTTCACCAGTATCGACTTGACAGATATCCCTTGGGCGGCTTTGGGACATGGTGAACGTCCCAATAAGGTAAGAGAGTACTTCAGAGTGGTGGTAGATCAGGTTAATATCTTTCATTGGAATACAATCATGGAGAATCTTAGATTGGAATTTGCAAATTTTAAGAGGGATATTCTTCTTAATCGAACCGGTGATGTGTATGATCTCAACGGGTCTTCGTTGCCAGCTGTAAAGGGGAACATCTTGGAAGCTATCAATATGGGACTTGGGTTGACCAAAGATAAGTTTACAGATACAGATTTGAAGCATAGTTTAAGTCATTTGATTGTGATCACTCCTGGTACTGGTTTATTTGATGTAGATTACAACTTGATGTTGGAAACCAGTAAAAGAATGGCTGTTTCAGACTGTGCTTTGGATGTGATTTGTCTTAGTCAACCTCCATTACATATAGTTCCCCTTTTCAGGTTCAAAGATTTGAGCAAGAACGGAAAACTATCACATTGTGTGCCTACTTGGTGTGATGTATCGTTTTATAAAGAATCTGAAGATAAAGATCAGTGGATTCCAAGGTGTAAGATTTACGAACTTCAAATGATGGGATTGATGGAGAATGAAGTTAATGATATTGAAATTGAACGGCTCAGACTATTCAAAAACGAAAAAAGCTTTATTGAATCTATGGATAACTATGATTCTGATCTTTTCAAGCCTGTTAAGTTGACCAGAGAAAACAGTGAGTTTTCTTTTAGTAACAATAATAGTGTCTCTACTTCATTTTTGGAGAACTCCAAGTCTTTGAATAAAGCTGCAAGTTCTGATAGTCTTGCCAACAAGAGCTTATTATTCAAACCACCAAAGGCTATTAATGATTCGTTGTTATTGATGAAGAAAACTGCTCCTACACTCAACCCCAAGAGTTCAATGGCTAGAATTGATATCGGAACAACCAATTCCCTGGTTTTAGGAACCGTTTCCAACCTTGAAGCTTCAGCTTTGTTGTCTTTATACCATTTAAAAGGCAATGAGGATATCAAATCTCCAAGGACCAGACCCATTTCTAGTGCTGCTTCTATAAAGAGTCTGTTAAGTAATGGAGGAAGATTTGGCTCTCCAAATGATAAAACCACTCTGCTTCCAAAACTCATCAAGAATGAAGACTTCTTCAGAATGAAAGAACCTACAAAACTCAGCAGTCCAAGACAGAAGAAAGAAGATAGAGAAAGGTCTGAAACTTCTATACTTAAAAGGAATAACTTGATGCAATTGTCTACAACATCTGTTGATTCAAACACAAATACCAATAATGAACCAGAAGAACCCATTAATTATTTCTGGACTGAAATATCAAATCCCTCGAAAGAACTGCATGCAGATGCTCTTTCTTTCATCAAATTAGGTAAATGGAATCAAGTGTTCCCTCCGAATATCAAAAGGAATCTTGTGAAATGGAGATCTTTCCAGTCTCCAGCTGCTTTGCCTATTTATCAACCTATTTTTCCAAGTGTTAAAGAGTTAAACACAACTTATACAACTCAAATTTATTCGTTGATCTTGAATTTCGAGAATAACTTAGAACTCGAGTCTACAGACGATTTAATGAGAGAAATGATTCAATTAAGACTTCTTTTAGGATTCCAAATCTGTGATTCTGAATTGGTGAATTACGTCGAAGCAGAAAAGAACCCGGGAAATGTGGCTGATGGTTTACTTAGATTTTACCAACTGAACATGGTTGGTACAAAGATTTACATGCTGTTAGACAGTGAAATTCATCGTATTAGCAATGATGGAAACACTATTGGTGTTCAATTATACAAAAAGATCGAAGATACTAAGATTCAGCCAATTTTCAAGAATACAGAGTTCGATTTCAAGGATTATAAACCATTGATAAGGACCAGGTACTCTAATGAATATGCTCCAGCTATTACCAATTTCATTGACCAGAAACCAGCAAGACATAATTGGAATCAATTCGATCAATTATTAGCAGGTTATGATGATGCTTTACCAGCAGAAAACCAATCATTTTTCAAGATGAAATTTGTAGTTATGCCAGCAGACATCCCTAAAAATGCATTCTTTATTTCGAATGAAAGATTAACAGATGAAGAAATCAGAGTCGAAGGACTCAGAAAATTGATCAATTTAATTGAAAGAGGTAAGTATGTGTCTTCCAAAGATGACACACCAAAAAAAGACACTGGTATACCAGAAATTAGTTTCTACACTGGCAATTTGTATGAATTTTTGGACGAACAAGCTGAAGTGTTTGATTCTACAGGAAACATGCCAACAAACTCATTATTGCAAACAGATAAGTTCAATAAGTCGATCAAATTACTCAACTTGGCACATGAAGTACAAAGTCCCAATGGAGTTCGAATTGTTGATCGAACGTGGCATTTCACAGTTCATCAGAATTGTTTCATTGGAAGTGAGTTTGTCACATGGTTAGTTGATTCTTTTGAAGATATTACTGCTCGAGACGAAGCTACAGTGTTTGGACAAAGTTTGATGGACCGAGGCTTGTTTAAACACGTTGAAAATAGACACGGGTTCTTAGATGGATACTATTTCTATGAATTAGAGCCTGATTATATTGATAAGACGTTCAAACCGGAAAAAACATCATGGTTCACAAGGAAAAGAGGTGATAAAGAAAGCACTCCTACCCCAGTGGGAACAAGAAACAACTCAGATACTGAATCGTTCAAGTCCCCTAGCTTATTGCCTCAAGACGCCGATATCAGAAGAGTTACCAGTATAGGAACACAATTAAACAGTGTTCACGACTCAGAAAACTCGTCTCTTGCAGATTCATCGGGCTCAAAGAGACAAAAACGGAAGTTTGTGTTGAGTAAAGCTGTCAAGTACAATGCAGATCCACTTAAGAAATCGTACAAACCAGAGATTGTAACTGTGCACTATGATAGAGTACACAATCCGGAGCATTGTTATCATATAAGACTTCAATGGCTCAACACATCTTCGAGTTTCATTGATGAGACGATCAATTCTTGGTCCAGATTATGTGAAAGACATGGATTGAAGTTTGTGGAGACCCCCTGGAAAGAATTGTGTACCATCCCACAATACAATCCATTCCATTCATTTGTGGATCTTAAACTTGCAATTAATCCATTCACAGACCCTGAATTCAACACTCCAAAGATCCTCAGCAATAACAAGTTCTACTACCATTTATTCTTACTCAAAGAATCGGGGTTCTTATTGGATAACAGATCAGCAGTATACTTTCTGAAAGAGAACATTGAAATCGGGTACAGTTGGGGAAAACCTTCGTTTAAGTATGCACAATTTATTCATAAGACAGGTTCTTATATTGTGGAAGTACGTGATAACGGAGACTTCTTCCTAGCTCCCAATAACATGCATATTACCCGGATCAATGCACCAATTTCAACCACTTCAGATTTCGACTATAATCTCAACTCCTACACCATCGATTCCCAGAAGGTTATGTTGGGGTTAAAGAAAGCATGCACCTCAGAGAAGAGTTTACGAAACATCTTCAGACAAGCCAAAGAACTGTGGAGAGAAGACTATCTGAAAGATGTGTTACCAACTGATATTTGACCACAATACATCTGAAAGATTAATCAATGTACTATAACAAAATATACAACTTTAACCAATTAAACACTTTGAATTTGGGCAAGTTTAGCCGGGATTCTACTCTAAGTCAACAGCTATTCTTTGAGCTATCTTGATAGTATCTGCCAAAACACCATGAGCAGTAACTTCAGCACCTGCTCCAGCACCTTGAATCACCAAAGGATTAGTATATCTTTGAGTTTTGATAGAAACGACATTGTCGCTTCCTTTCAAAGAAGTAAATGGGTGATCAAACCCATACTTTCCAATACCTACGCTGACAGTGTTGGTATCAATGTCCACAGATCCAACGAATCTCAACACCTTGTTTTCAGCAAAAGCTTCGTCTTTGACTTTCTGAATGTCGTCATCAAAATCTGGTAATCTCTTCATGAACTCATCGACACTTTCCACAGACTCCAAAGCTTTTGGAATCAAAGATTCAACTGGGAAAGAAGTTGGAGACTCCACTTTCAAACCGGAGATTCTAGCTAAAATAGTGACTTTTCTAGCGACATCTAACCCATTTAAGTCGTCTCTTGGATCCGGTTCGGTGTATCCCAACTCCTTAGCGACCTTGACGACATCAGAGAACTTGGTGTTGTTGGAAGCATCAGTAGTGGAGAACTCATTGAAAATGTACGACAAAGTACCTGAGAAAATACCTTCAATCTTAGCCACTTTGTCACCAGTTGCAATTAAGTCGTTTAAAGGTTCAATGATTGGTAACCCTGCACCTACAGTAGCTTCATGGTACACCAAGCCTCCTCCTACTGCCGAATTGGTGAAGATGTTGGACCAGATCGAAACGTCGGAAGAGAAAGCTTTCTTATTTGGAGTAGCGATGGAAATGCCATTTTTAATAAATGTCGGATAATAGTTGGCAATTGTCTCGTTGGAAGTGTTATCGACCAAGATGGTTGGCTGTTTACTTCCAGACAAAAATGTCGTCAAGTCATCTAATGATAAAACAGGTTGACTAATGGTGGTTTTATAGTTGTTCAAATCAATTGCTAAGTAATCCTTGCTGTACAAAGCTTCTTTGGAAGATCTGGCCAAATAGATGACTTTGAAGACGATCTTACTTTTGAGATTGTTTAACTGACTAATGAAGGCAGAACCCACAACTCCTGAGCCAATAATGGCGACGTTAACTGATTTAACCATTGCTGTTGAAACTGAAAAATTTGCCGACTTTTAAGTGAGTCAACGCGACAATGTCGCAGTGCTTTTGGTTATGGCTGCAAATTGTTAGAGATATACTACCAAATGGGTTCGGTTGTTTGTGGTGAATTTATCTATTCTATAGTACCTTAAAAAAGTAAATGAATGGCTATGATTGCAAATAACAGAGCCACAGAAACTGCTTTCAAATTGGCCTTGTCTTCCTTGCCATGATCATCATCTTGTGGCTCCGGTTCCGGCTTAGTATCGGTTCCATTGATGATGTATTGTCTATCTGTTAAAGGTTGAGGAAACAACTCCAATTGAACCAACCGTCTCATATCCCATTCTATAGTATCTTCTGTTTTGTAGCACCAGAAAATCCACCCATTCATTTGTGATTCGTATTGGTCCAATTGCATCTCTATGTATTTCCTGTAGTATCTCTTTCTATCGTCAGACCAAGTGCTGAAATCATTGATACCTGCACAAGACCCGATTCTATCGTTATCATAAGGGTCCTGACCTTCGTATCTTGAGCCTAAACCAACTCCATTTAACCACGGACTACAATCGGTCAAAGCTGCCAGCCATTCTCCAACTACCGCAGGGTGATGTTTAATTTCCTTCAGGATCCCTTGACTGTACCCCTTGATGCTGTTCAAGTGCTGTGTAATATTCATCTGTAAGGCACCGGCGTCAAAGACTTCGTAATGATGGTGATCTATCATGATATTGTAGTTGTTTGAAGTGAGATTACTGTTGTTTCTTTGGTAAGTGAGAAAATTGTTATAATAACCGGCTCCTTTGAACGCATCGTGAAACACAATGGTGTTATTGACAGTTTGGATATCTCTGGCATCATTATACGTCTCTTGGTAGAAATCCGTGATGTTTTCAATGGGAATTCGGGGACTATAAGGCTCATTAACTACTTCAATACCAATGATTGTATTTGGAAACTCCTGGGCCATTTCATCTCCATACTTCCCATAGATCTGCTGCAACACTCGAAGAGTAACTTCGACGTTTTCGGTGTGGTTGAACCAACCAGGATACCCGATTCTTCTAAACCCTGAATTATCAAACCCATTTTGCGACCCTGGAACACCATGTAAATCCACCCAAACCTTTAAATCGTTGTTGTACGCCCATTCAATGGCTTTGTCCAAGTACTCCTGTTGACCAGAAACGTACGGATCACCATCCATGGTCTCAAAAGCCCAATATCCAATAGGAATTCTTACCATGTTTAAACCCAAACTTTTGATGTCTGCGAAATCAGACTCATTATAGAAGGTTTCCCAATGTTCTCTAAGCCTCTCCTCGGCTTGTTGTTTCCCAAGCATCTTTGTGAAATGGTACTCGTCAACAGGAATGTCGTGAGACGTTCCATTGATGTCGGTATCATTAAACTCTAAAAATAGCGAAGGTGTAATGTACGGTTCAAGAACTAGCCAACCACCAATTGTGACCCCTTGAAGTGTGAAATTTCGGGCATTTGTGTCCATTTGTACAATGTCAATATCATTTGCAACCACAAACGAACCCACAATTCCAAATATCCATAAGTAAAAGACGTACATTTAACTGGAAAATCGGACCTTTCAAGTGAATCTGATTCGCGATGTAGGAAACTGAAAATTCGAGGCACGGCTAAATACATTACATATGTACAGAAGTTCATTAGATGTCATCTATCTATAAGAAGCAAAGGTGTAGAGCTAATCCAAATCGGCCTCGGAAGGCTTATGAGCAGCTTTATCGGCGCCCAAAATGTTGGTGACGGTTGCAGGAGGCTTTAAGGCGATCATCATGATGACAATTTCATAAACGTCTTCAGGAACAGATCTTTGATACACTCCCAAGATGTCGGTTGGGTTTGGATACACCACCAACGCTTTATAGAAACAAAGAGCTGCATCGATTTTCTTGGTGGGTTGTACAGCTAATTGTTCACCTAAAGCCACTTGTTCCATGAAATAAGACTCTTTCTTAGCCAATTCAGTTGGTACTGGGTTTTCTTCCAAGTCTTTGAGCAAAGCACTTTTAATGGATTCCATTTTGGACTTTTTGGATTCTTCTTCTTGTTTGGCGGCTTGTTTCTGTTGCTTCAACGACTTTTTCTTCAAAGATTTTCTGAAGCCAGGAGAATTTCTTCTGGAGTAGTCGAAGTAGATGGCGTACCCGACAACAGCGGTAGCAGCTATGGCGGTAAATGTGGCGAATCTACTCATTAAATCAAGAATAAAGAAGTTTTAGATTGAAAAGTTTGCGAAAACGAAAATGTTTTTTCGGATTTCGTCTATGGGCACGACATGTAACAGCATGCCGACATTTGCCATACTTGCGACATTTCTACATCATGTCGCACCTTCGCACCGTCGCACTGTTAGCCATAAAATCTTTCTCATAAGAAAAATTCAAACCAATCTGATTGGGCCTCTTATTTTCCATATAAACCACAAACAAATCACTGGAATGTCGGAAGAAATCCAAGTCAAACCATACCCCGACTCATCCTTCAAGCTCCCAAGACCTTTCGGGAACTTGTTTAACGCCAGCGCTTACCCAAAATGGGAGCCTGTTGACACAGTCGGTGAAACTTCCAAAGTGTTTAAATTCGGATTCTACACAACTGCTGGAGCTTATGCTTGGTTATACTTCTGGAAAAGAACCACTTTCAAGTTGGAATTGCCATTGTCGGTGTTGGGATTCTTCACAGTGGCCACAGCTGCCAAGGGAGCCATCACCAATTTAAGACAAAAGAACGATGGGTGGAACACATTTTGGGCGGTTGCTACAGGTAATTTGGTGGTATTGACTGCCGGATTCAAAAGCATGCCTCCTAAACACAAAGTTTTGACGGGTATTACAGGTGCATCAGTTACTGCTTTATTGAGTCAATGGTCTTGGGCTCAAAGTGCCAGTTCTCCTGGTAGAGATGTCAAACATTACTTGGCCAACGAAGAAACAGAAGCTCCAAAACAACAATTCTGGGATGTCATGAGAAGAAGACCAATTTCCCAAACGGTAGAAGAATTGGGAGTGGGTCGTGGGATTTTCAAGCCATAATTATTTGCATGTAAATTACATTATATTTATATCTAAACAGTTCCGAAACTTCTCTATATACACTAAACTATCTTGTATGGGTAGTCCAAGACTTTGTATTTCTTTAACTTCCACAATTTCTTTTTCTTCTTGGTTACTACATGTTCTGCAAACACCTCATCGCAGTACTTCTTCTTCCAAGCTTTGATGAAAGAAGGATCCCATAACTCACTGGCTATACCCAAATCCTTACAACACCTCATCAAAGCGTTACTTTTGCACCCTTCTAAAGCGGTGGTGATTTTCTCTTCTCCTCCAAAATAGTCCTGTTCTCCTCTAGCTACACTCACCAATCTTCCATGGCAAATAAGAGCATATTCTCTGCTGATTTGCTTGGGTGTAATATAAGTCTCTGTTCTAGGAGCCAATCCCCACCCGCCAGGTCCAAATGCCTTGTTCAAAATACGTCTGTACTTGATTTCTGGCAAATAAAGAAGACCATCTGGTTTAATCTCAATGTCGTCTTCGTTCAACGGAGACAATAACACTTCTCCGATTTCTCTGGAGAACGGAGCACCTCCTAATCCATGGAATGAGTCACTCCAGTCAATTGGCTGGCCTGGTTGTTGTTCAGTAGTCACGGGAGAATCACTAAAAGATATCTTAGAAACTGGCGCTTCTGAAGGTTGAAGCTCAGGTTCGATCGACGTTAAAGAAGGACTTGACGTTTTTGTGAACGATTGAGCTGGCGCTTTTGTGGTCACAACGGCCTTCTTGGGGAACAAAGCGTAGCTCCTAACACCCAAACTTCTAGGTGTATTTCTAATGACTTGCTTAAACATAGTTCAAAAGTTCGCGTTTCATTTCAAGACTGATATGGAGCATGATCAGAGGGAACAGATGTGTACAAACAGGAGTGCACAAACAGAAGTGCACAAACAGAAGTGTAAAAAACAGAAATGAATGTACACAAAGAAAAATAAATGTGTACAAACACAATCAAAAGTACACAAAAGAGTACGTTTGTGTACAAATACAATTACAATATTATCTCTATTAATACTAAATACCTTACTCTTGGTGTTTGACTCTCTCTATGTACTCATAATCAAACAAGGACTTTCTCAATGGTTCAGCCATCTTGAACTTGGATGTCAATTGATGATACTCCACATTGTTCTTTAAATCGGTCATGGAATGCTGAAGTGTGTGGTCTAGCATGAGCTTCTTCTCAATCTCGTGAAGCTGGGTGTACTTATGGCTCAAGAAATACTCGATCAAAACATCGTCATTGGACTCAAGTAACTTGACTTTATCTTCTAAGGATAAATTCTTTAAGAAATCTATCAATTGATCATCACCTAAATCCGTCATTCCTCTGGCTTCAAGCAACCCTCCAAGCTTGTCTCTCTTGATCCATAATCTTAAAATTGGCACATAGAAGTAGTCTTCAAAGTTATAAGCCGTGGTTCCTTTTGGATATTCATGGTTTAACATCGACATAATGTCGTTTGGAACATACACTGGAACTCCTCCAATCATGGAGTATCTTAAAGGATTGATTTGCTCAAATGTAAGCCAGTGCTTTCTTCTGTCAGAGAAGAGCTGTACGCTTTCTCCTATGGAATTCTTGTTCCTGATATAACTGTTGAATTCTGCTGGTGGTTTTTCGTTGTTTTTACCCAACCCAGTGATATCAATATATGTACCGGTATCAACATCAATAAATCTGGCATCAATGTGATTATCTTTGGTTGCAAGGTCTCTGTGGTATAAGAAAGAAGCACAATCGATCAAATACTTACCATATCCATCATTGATGTCTTCAATGACCAAAGTCATGTTATAGTTTTGAGACAATCTGTTCAATTCTGCTGCTGGCATTTGAATGTCTACATCAATGTCGTATGGAAACATTAAACCGTCCCAATACCAAGATAATAAAGGACCATGAGCAATCCAACTTATAATACCTTTCTCTTCAGCAAATCTGAACCAGTTTCTTAATAATCTGTCCAAGATAATCTGTTCTCTGATTTCCAATTGACGTAAAGTCCATCCTTCTTTCAAATATCTTAAACCACCATTGAAAAATCTCCACTCATAATGCCAACCTGCGTCCTTATTACCGTCCACTTTCAATAAAGTGGCCAATTTGTAGTAAGTAGGCTCATCTCCCACTTCAACAGATTGGGCATATTTTAAAGAATTATAATGATTCAATTCATGTCTTGTTAATTTATTTTGATTAATAGTTTCGATGTCATAATGCAATTCGTTGGTTAAAGCGTCTCTTATATTCTGTAATCTGATCTCATACTCTTCAATCTCATCTTCTAATTGTTCAGCTTGGAAATTGAACGCCTGTGGATCCAAATAAAGCTCTCTTGAAGCATTAACATTCTTTTGTCTGGTAATCAAGTTCATTTTATAAATGTCGTCGTTCAAATTAAGAGGTCTTGGATCCACTTCGTTCAAAAGATCATTGAACTCGTTTATAGGGTTCAATATAATGGAATTTTTCACCTCTTCAGGATCAGACGTGTCTATTCCTTTACGTTTTAAGAAATCTTCAAACATCGAAGAATGAACAATTCTTTGCTTATAAGCCACTTGTGCTTCATAAGTTCCTTCCTTCGTAAGGAAAATGATCGATAACGGATTCTCTTGATGAGTTAATAAATGTGCCTTACCTTGCATCATTACTTGTTTATGAGGTGCTTTGTTCATTGGAGAACCCTTCACAACGAATCCTGGTAAATAATCCTTTGAAGTGAATCCGATTTCCCTCAACTCTCCATCAGGGAAATCTTTCAAATTAACACAAAAGTCTGGATGCTTCGTTGGTTTGTTGACCTTAGATTGTAACCAAGAACAATCCAATCTTTCGTCAATGGGTTTGCTCAATTCTTCATTCAACATCGTCAAATCCACCCAATCAGACCATGAAAACGGCACTGTTATAAGATGATCTTTGTCTTTTTGATTTTTTGGGTTCTTCTCCAACAACTGATGCTTGATTTCATTTATATAAATCGTCATAGTGAATCGAGGATCATAAAATAGCGTTGGTTTATTAGTCCAATTTTCAACATCTTTGGTTGTATCCCATTGGTGAGGAGTGCTTTGTTTGGGAGTTATGAATTCCAATGGATTTATGCTCAAGTTCGGCTCAGTAACACCTGTTTGTGCCAACCAAAACCGTTCCTTATCTTTAGAAACTGACTCCAAAAGATAACCAATCTTTTCATTATTATTCAACTCTTCGTAACTCTTGTCCACCGAATAAGTAATCTGGTCGTCTGTGTCGTAAGTAATCTTGGAAGAATGGTTTATTTCGGCCTTTTTCAACTCATCTTCTTTGATATTGTAAACTTTAGTGAAGTAAATGACGTTCAATATTAGCACTAAAACGAAGACAATTTTAATGAATCTGGTGTTTAACATGGCGGAATATGTATGACGGCGACTAAAGATCCCTTGTCCAACGCGTTCCACGGTTCAGTCCTCGTATGGCGGCTTGCAAGTTGACGGAAACCAATGTTTATGGTTGATAGATGAAAATTTATCTCACGCACAAGACCAGAGCTTACAACAAGAAAAAAGAAAGTAGTTAAAGAGATACTGCTATAGCAAGAAGTGAAAACCTTTTTAAACGGGATGTCGTACTATTTCCCCCTGGTGTCGCACCGAGGACAAAGTCTTCGGTCGATCTTCCTGTGTCGCACAGAACACTTGGTTGCGGGATCCTAATTTGGGACTTGTTTCGAGTTGGATACGACATGCGTTGTACATGTCAGTGTTTGGAGGTGCTCTGACGGTTCTGTGTTGAGCAGTGTACTTGGTTTGGAGCCTGGACAAGTTTTGGTGCATTTCTTTGGCATTTCACATGAATTTTTGGTTGTTTTACAAACAAGCAGGCTTAGGAGTCCGATCTTGCCAGAATATCACTTAGTGGCTAAGATGCTTCTTACATGATCCATGACAACTCTCGATGTCCAAATGTCCCAAATGTTCTGGTAATTATTTAGTCATTTGATGGTTGCGAAATAGTACAACTCCTTGAGTAGCAATGGCTAGGGCTCATAAAAATCCAGGTATCAGGGTCTCACGGTATGGTTTAGTCTAAGACACTTTCTTCGAACTTAGATGGTATGAAGATATGGTTACGAGTAGATCCATTTTCGGATAAACTTCGAGGTTGCAAAATCTTTAAATATTCCATTCTATAAATAACCTGCTCGTCTGTGACATTGATTAAAAACACAGGGGTCTGTGTGCCTTGTTGATCGTTGTGATAGTCGACCCCAAGACCCTTCCTTGTGTATTCAATGTCTTCGTCTGGGCCAAGACTGGTCCTACAAATGCGATCTCCTGATTTGAGAGGTTATCAAATTTCAATACATCTCTAATTATTCAACGGTGAAGCGAAAAAAAGAAGTCCGACATCCCTTTCCGACAGGTGCATAATTTCATCTCGCGAAAAATGTCGCCGAACAGATTAGTCGTTAGTGACATCACACAAGCGCCGTGCCGGAGACGAAGAACTCCGTCAATGAAATAAAACTACTGAAACTGCCAAACAGCTTGTGACTTTATTGTCTGTCGTTTATTCTAATATTACAGCTGTTGTTCGACGTACTCTATATGATGCAAAGGACGGTCGATGTACTCGTAATTGAACAACGGTCTTCTGAACGGCTCTTGAAATTTGAAGTTTTCTCCCACAAATTTGTGATACTCTTGATTATTACTTATGTCTTCACTTGCGAGTTGTTTTCCCACTTGGCTCATCTTGCTTTGAGCTCCGTTCTCTGTTTCGAACATGTATGTCAACTCTTTTTTGTGAAGCTCCGTCACGTCTTTGGTAAGATAGTATTCCAACAATATATCTTCGTTAGTTTCGATTAACTTAAGCACTTTTGCTGCATCCATGTTTTGAACAAGTTCAATGAACTTATCTTTGATTAACTTGCCTTTACTTCCTTTGTAATCTTGTTTGATCATTGGATCTTGTTCAAACAAGAATGTCAAATTACTTCCATGAACCCATAAGTTTATGGCGTCCACGAAATAATATCCTTCGTAACTATAAGCTTTAAGCCCTTTGTGATACTCATCGTACAAAATAGCTTCAATCTGGTTAGGTACATATAATGGTACACCTCCCATCATGGTGAATCTCAAAGGAGATAATTCATCGTAGCTGGAGAAATGATTGTTTCTGCAGTTATAAACTGGTTTCGCTCTTCCAGTTCTTTCAGCTTCTTCGAGGAGTTCATTATACCTTTCAGGAGGTTTTTCATCAGAAATACCTAACCCTGTAATATCGATATATGAACCTGTGTCAACATCAATGAATCTAGCATCAATATGATTCTGATTTTTCGTACGGCCTCTGTGATGAAGGAATGTTGAACAATCGATCAAATATTTACCAAAACCTTCAGTTAAATCTTCTATAACGAGGGTTTGGTTGTACAACTGAGATAATCTCGTCAATTCTTGTACTGGCATTTGGATATCAATATCCTCATCAAAAGGAAACAATAACCCATCCCAATACCATGATAATAGAGGACCGTGGGCAATCCAACTAATAATACCTTTCTCATTAGCGAACCTGAACCAGTTTCTCAAAATTCTATCCAATAAAATCTTATCTCTAGCTCTTAACTCGTCTCTATTCCATCCTTTCTTGAGGTATCTCATAGCACCATTGAAGAATCGCCATTCATAATGCCAACCAGCATCATGATTCTTATCTTTTTTATCGAAATTCAACCTGGCCATTCTGAAGTATGGTTCCTCTTTTAATGGATCGAATTTATTGACGTATTTCAACCCATTGTAGTAATTAAGCTCGTTTCTGGTGAGCTTGTTGTCTTTCAATCCTTGTTCGTTGAAATAGAGTTCATTAGTGGTTAATTCATCTAAGATGAATAGCCTATCTTCAAAATCCTTGATTTGAGCATCGATTTTATCCTGTTGGTAGTCAAAAGCTGATTCTGGCAAATAGATTTCCTTGGGCTTATGAGGATTTGGATCTTTGAGTTTAGCAACCATTCCATATTCGTCATCTTCAGGATCTAATCTATTTGGTTTGACTTTATCCATAAAATCATTGAATTCTTTAACAGGATCCAAAATGATCTTAGCGTCGTAATTTTGAATGTTCTTAGAAGATAAATACTTATCAAAAAGATTAGAATCAACTAACCTTTGCTTACCTTCAATTTGAACTTCATAAACACCACTTTTACTCAAAAAAATCATCTTATATGGGTTTTTAGCATATGTCAAAAGATGACTTTTACCTTCTAACATCCTAACCTCGTTACTAGCCTTGTTTGTAGGAGATTCTTTGACTGCAAATCCAGGAACAAACTCGGTAGACGGTAATCCCATGATTTTCAAATCCTCATCAGTGATATCTTGGTTATCTATACAATAATCAGGATTCTTAGCAGAAATGTGATGTGTAGCTTTCATATAGGCACAATCAAGACGATCTCTTTCATCTTTTTGGAACTCCGAATTTAACACAGTTAAGTCCACCCAATCAGACCATGCAAAAGGAACAACAATCTCGTTCAATTTGTCTTTTTCATTATCTGGATTCTTCTCCAAGTACTGATCCCTGATTTCATTGATATATATCGATAACGTGAGCCTTGGATCGTAAAATAATGTCGGATTATCCACCCAATTATCTCTTAAGAAATCTTTAATATTAATAGTCAACTCAGTATCCGTCAACTCTGTGTGTGCCAACCAGTACTTCTCTTTATTCAAAGTTATCTCGTTGAGTTTGTGTAAGATCTTATCTTCGTCACTTAACTCCTGGTATGGTTTATCGGGAACTGGATACAATTTTGACTTCACCTGTTTCACATCTTGTGGAAGGTCGTCATGTACCTCATGGTTGTGGGTCTCTTTCTCCGATGGTGGTTCAACCGTCACAACATTGTGGGACGGTTTCTTATGCGACACATCGTGTGGATTGGAACTGTATAAGCTATCCAATACATGATTTTTGATCTTGGATTTAATTCTGTCGCTGGAGTTTTCATCGATTAAATAAAGCGACAAGTAGAACACATTGATCAACGCCAACACTGCTAGACAAAGTTTGATCAATCTCGGTTGGAAAATCTTTCGAAATAACAGTCCAATCATTGAACCGTTGGCGGTCGGCGATTGTAGGGGAATAATGCTTGACTTCAAGGTCATGACGTGAAAAACCAAAGTGAAGAACGGGAAGATGAAGAAATATAGTACAAATGATTATGAATTAGCTATCCCAATGCCAAAGTTTGTCGTATGTCGTTTTTCACGAAAAGACGATGTAGTTAAATAAATAAATATATGGTTGGAATACTTTTGAACTTTTTGTAACGGAATTTCTTTTTTCTGTGCGCGCACGACTCATGCAGATAGTTCAGTTACCAGAGTTTCAAAGACGAAGGGGGAGAATGTCGATCGTAAGAGGTTATTTAAAAAGGATAATTAACGTGTTTGGCTCTTGGTCAAAAAAATACAGTTGATTTGCTGTAAGGAGAACTGGCTTTTTGCCAAGAATTTTACTCCTGGCATTTTAACGGAGATATGAGTGGGGCACGAAGAACTCAGTGTCGCGTGAGCGTACCTTTGTCGCAATACGGGGGAGAATCTGACGACATACGACACGCGACATTTGTTCTGGTTAGGATGGGTGTATGTATACAAAGTGAAATTGTATCTTGCTTGAATTTATTGACTATAAAAGAATTTTTTTAGATGCCGTCGCTGAATCCAGACACCAAGGACTTGTTCAAGCCACCCTCCTTAACGGCCAATTCGTAGTAGCCGTAAATGGTGGTGACAGACAATAAAATGGAGGTACCAGAACCCAAAGTTCCCATCAAATCGCAAATAACTGATAAGGCACCAATACAAGCACCTCCAAAAGCAGCAGCGGTTGGAATGATTTTCTTCAATTCTTTGTATGCAGAGGTCTCTCTGTGACCAGCAATCACCAATCCTTGTTCTTTGAATTGTTTGGCAACGTCTCTTGGAGAAGAACCACTGATTTCAATCCAAGTAGTGGAGAATAAAGCACAACTTCCCAAGACAAATGCAATGTAAATAACAGTCTTGATTGGGTCCAAGAGAGTCTCTGTCAAGGACAATGGTGGTTGCACGTAATATGCCAAACCATTAACTGCATACAATTGAGCACTTTGGTTTCTAGCTTCCCAAGTTCCCAAAAGTCTAACAAAAAAGTTTTCTGGCCATTGAGTGTAACAAAGTTGACTGATCAAGAAAATGTTAGAAGTCAAAGCACTTTGTAACATAATTGGGATATTTGAAGTGTAAAACAATCTGATTGGGTACAAACCGTAAGGACCTCTTTGTCTAGTGGATTTAACAGGTAATTCCACTCTGAATCCTTGCAAGTACACAACCACAAAGAAAACAACCACAGTGGCCAATAATTGCAACATGTTTGGAGCATTGGTTCTGTAGAAAGCTTCTAATAAAGCTCTCTTCTTATCTTGTCTAGAACCCAATAAGTGGAACAAAGCCACAACAGCACCATCAAATTGAACACCTCTTCCGATGTTGGTAGTGGTAGGAGCAAAAGCCTTCCAGAAGATCTGTTCACAAACATTGGTAGCAGTGAACAAAGAAATACCACTTCCTAAACCGTACCCTTTTTGCAACAATTCGTCCAAAAGAATAACAACCACAGAAGCGAAAACTAATTGCACAACCAACAAAAGACACACAGCAATTCCCAAAGAGCCTGCAGGTCCATACATACCTGTCAACACGTAAACAGTAGCTTGTCCAACACCTAATAAGATGGCAAACATCTTTTGAGCCACTTGAAACTGTTCTCTGTCCTCTTTATTGGACATATCAACCGAGATCAACTTTGTACCTTGTAACAACTGGAAAACCATTCCTGCCGACACAATAGGAGAGATTCCCAACTCCATCAAAGTACCTCTGTTGGAAGCCAACATCATTCTTAACCAAAAAAGAGGATCACTACTATCACTAGACACAATCCCGTACAAAGGAATCTCACTCATAACCAAGAATATCAACAAGGTGATTCCTGTCCACATAACTCGTTGTTGGAACGCCACTTTACGTTCAGGAGCGATGACTTCTGGGACAAAGGGAGCAAAGGGACTTACCAAGTCCAAAACACGAAACCCAGCCATGATCTATAATCGAGGAATAATCGACTTACTGGCAACTGAACAGACAATAACCTTGAGAACTAACAACTAACTGAAAAAGCACCTGGCGTCAGAAAGAAGTGAAAGATTTAAGTTCGTTGATTTTTCGAATTGATTTTTCAGGTTGAAATTTTTCGCTACGTGTCGAAATACGCATTTTTCAGGGTACCAAGAGAGAGAAGAGAACTGTTTGTGTTTTGCATTTGTGTTTTGTATTTGTGTTTGTATTTGTGTACGTGTATTTGGGCTCGTGTATTTGTGTCCGTGTATTTGTGCTCGTGCTTGTTTGTGTAAACCGTCGTATTTGTGTGTGTTTCTTACTCTACTCTCTTCCAATACTCAACACCACCTCCAACCGTGGCAACTGCCACAAACACCAACGCAACGACATTAAAGGTCCGTTCGGTTTTCGATCTGGCTTGTTCGCCGCCAATTGACTCGGCTACGTGGCCTGCTAGCAACACGCAAAACAATATAATGACAGATACCACGATAATTAGCGTTATGGAGTTCATTTCCCTTTTGAGAATTTCACTTCTGCAGACAAAGCCACGTCAAGATCACGAGACAAACGAATTACAAGCACGACCACACCAACCCATCCACTGCCCAAGCACACAATATCCAATCCCATTCACTCCCATCCACTCCATCCACGCCGTCCCACTAAATCACCAAAAGTGATACATCATTTGACCCTTACACCAAGTTTCTCACCCTTACACCAGACACCAGACATCAAGTCCTCACACCAACACACACCCACCGTTGAAGTTCTGGTGACCACTCTAACACCCACCTCCACCACTTCCTCCACTCAATTTCGGCCCAGACCACAATACCTTTCACCCAGAGCCTAGCCTTTTGTTTTGGTTCGCTCTTATAAATCCTATTCACAAGCATCTCCTCAAATCCCCGAGAATAACACCAACCGCCGGGTCCGAGTTGTCACTAATCGTCTCGTCAATATACCGCGAAACTTACTTTCTACCGCCGCAGCGCCCGCCACACCGTCGCGCCGGCTCATTATCCAAGTCAGCCTTTTTGACATGCAATTCTCACAGTTGCCCGGGGCTTGTTCCTTTCTGCCCGTGGGACGAACCTCGCACGAACTCCCGCGACGCATGGTAGCAATTTTGGCGGTGCAGCAACCACCAGCTTTCGAAACCTTGAAATATGGGGTATAAATATCTTGCCCCTGCCCACTTTTGAATCATTTCTATCTTTTTTTGTTCTTTTATCATGTCTGAAGAAGCCCATGACTCCGTGTCCAAGCAGATGAACATCGACACCGATATCATCACCTTGACGAGATTTATCATCCAACAACAGAGGCAATTGGCTCCTCAGGCCACTGGTGAATTGTCGTTGTTGTTGAACGCTTTACAATTCGCTTTCAAGTTCATTGGTCACAATATCAGAAGAGCTGAGTTGGTCAATTTGATTGGTGTGAGTGGTACTGCCAATAGTACCGGGGATGTGCAAAAGAAATTGGATGTTATTGGAGACGAGATCTTCATCAATGCCATGAAATCTTCGGGAATGGTCAAGATTTTGGTGTCGGAGGAACAGGAGGATTTGATCGTGTTTGAAGGGGGTGGAAAATATGCTGTGTGTACTGATCCTATTGATGGTTCTTCCAATATCGATGCTGGTGTATCTGTGGGAACGATTTTCGGTATTTACAGGTTGAAAGATGATTCCAAAGGTTCTATTAAAGATGTGTTGAGAAAAGGTACTGAAATGGTTGCTGCTGGTTACACCATGTACGGTGCTTCTGCTCATTTGATGTTGACTACTGGTGAAGGTGTCAATGGGTTCACTTTGGATTCTCAATTGGGTGAGTTTATCTTGACTCAACCAGATTTGAAGATCCCTGATTCTAAAGCTATATACTCGGTTAACGAAGGTAACTCTTTGTACTGGCCTGAGTATGTCAAGAAGTACATTGCCGACCTTAAGGAAATCCAAGACAATGGTAAGCCTTATAGTGCCAGATATATTGGATCTATGGTGGCAGATATTCACAGAACCTTATTGTATGGAGGAATCTTTGCTTATCCTGCCGATTCCAAGCTGAAAAATGGTAAGTTAAGAATCTTGTACGAATGTTTCCCTATGGCCATGTTGATGGAACAAGCTGGTGGTAAGGCTATCACAGACAAGGGAGAGAGGATTTTGGACTTGTTGCCAAAGGGAATTCATGACAGAAGTGGAATCTGGTTGGGTTCTGCTGGTGAAGTTGATAAGTTCGCCAGTTACATTAAGTAGTATATTTATAATGCAAATTTCGCAGCCAATAGTAAAGCAGAGTACAACAAGTTGTTGTTGTATGAATTACACAAACAAGCAAAAATAACCCCAAATAAACCACAAAAACAAGTGAGATACACAAACACTTTCATTGTGTTGTTCGATCAGTTATCTTCTCCTTTCTCTCGTCTTTGTCGATCTTCGCCTAAACATTCTGCCGAGAACAGAGCTTTTCAACACAGAAACAAGTCTTTTAACCTGGAAATGTCGTCAGTTACTGTCGTGTCGTTACAGACTCCATCTTGGTTGATTGGTGAGATCCCATTCTCGTACAATTCAAAAATACGTTGAATCAGACCCAAAATCAATCAACAAATTGAAAACTTTCCAAATCACTCTAAAATTCCTAAAAAATCACAGACTCAATCAAACCATCCATCTAAGCACCTACATGACCACATAGTCTTCAACACCACAAAAACGTCCACAATTGCACAAAACCAAAAATCTCCACAAAAGTTACCCGGACATAACCCATCTCATAAGTATATAAAATCTCAATCTGAAAAATTTTCAAATATTCACTTCTTTTCATGGTATGTCGAAACTTGAAGTCGACAATGATTAAAACCATAGATGTAACACTTGACTGAGGATGTAAATGCAGGACAAAAATAAATGGAATTCTTCGTTTATGACTATCGACTTGCCTTTTCGGCTAGTTACTAACATTTTCTTAGAGTACGTAAGAAACCTCCAACTTAATATGATGAAATTTCTCACATTTGTCCCGGTGACTCCTGAGCCATGGATAATACATGCATCACCATCTGACCATTAAGTTTCCATGTGGAATTTACTAACAAATTTGAAGTGTATGTATAATTGCAAAACCTATCTAGATGATGATACCAAATTTCAGTTCTGCTTCTGAACCAAAAATTCCTGAAGATAACCAATTTACCAAAGCTCAAGGCTGATTAGATAGGTCAATTCGATAAATTTGACAAATTACTAACAAACATAGATGATTTAATGACTTTTTTGTATATAGTGTATAATAGACATTTTAAACATTGAAAATAACAACCTTCCCATCGATACCAGAAGTACTCACTTTACCACTGGTGAAGTACTTTATAGCCGTGACGGTGTTTTGGTGAATAGTACTCAAAGCTTTGGATGCCTTGTCACTGGATTTATTAACTCTTCCTTTCAAATCTAATTGTCTGAACATGTTCAAAGCATCATGACTGCTGATTTCCTCTTCATCGTCACCGGATTTCACAGGAACATCATGGATCAAATCCTTTTGTGCTTCGATCTTTTTGGTTTCTTTCCAGCCACTTTCGTTACCTTCAAATAAGATCAAATTACAATTATGACCTGAAACCACCAATTGTGTGTCGCTCAAAAACAACACCGACTTAAAAGGTAAGTAGCTGGTCTTCAAACTAACAATGCTCTTTGGTGGCATGCCTTCTCCGTCTGGGTAAACCACCACAATGGACGAATCATGGCTTACATATGCCAAAGCATCCCCAGAAGGAGAGAATTTAGCATCATGGATCCAAGCACCAGTTTCATTGGTGAAATCTCCACACAAAGTCTGGAAAGGAAGTCTCGACCCCCAAACCGAAGCTTCGGGTTTGGCATCCAATCCCTTAATGAAACTGGAAAATACTCTAGCATGTCCGTCAGTAGAACCAACAGCCAATAACACATTATTAGGATGCCAATCCAAACTGGTGATGGTGGACTTCAATCTCAAGTGTTTTGACACCCACCAATCGTTCTCTTCTTCATAATAGCAGATAGCCACAATCCGATCATTGGATCCCACTGCAAACTTATCTCCTTTTGGTGACCATTTACAACATGTAGCAGCCTTATTGATTCTTAACAACACCAAAGTTGGTTTGTATTCTTGATCGGCACCATCGAATTCCCACACCAAAGCGTTTCTGTCTTGAGAGCACGTCAAGATCTTCGAATTGTCAGGAGAAATGTCCACTGCCGTGACAGTTTTATCGTGACCTTTCAACACTGTGAACAATTGAGGTTTGGAATTGAGGTTTTGGATCCGGTAAAGTTCAACGGTGTTTTCTTTTGTGATAGCAAGCAACGTTCTGTCGCTGCTGAAGACATGGTCTTTGATTGGTTTGTGGCCAAGCTGAAACACTACTGGAGCTGGTGCCATGTTTTATCCGTATTTTTCAACGAGTGCGAAGTTGCAAAAAAGAAATGGTGATACAGATGTTTGGATGGAGAGAGGTACATTTACACAAATACAAAAATAGACAAGTGTACAAAAATGGACAAGTGTACAAATCTGAAGGGAAGGTGCACAAAGCGATTGGATGGTTTATGACGGTTTGAGATCGTTGGTGATGGTTTGTGATGGTTTGTGATAGTTCTCTTTTATGTGACGTCCTGACCTTTAAATGGCGGAATCGTCTGTCTTCTGTTCCAACATCAACTTCCCTTTGTCCCAATAGTACACCACTTTCTCGTTCTTAATATTCTTAACCTTACCATCCAATCTCTCCACAATTGTCACAAACAAGTTCTTGGTTTCTGGGTTGTACAAGATTCTTAACCAGTAAAAAATCAAAAACAACACCAATTGGAACCCGCTGGTACCCCTGAAGAACAATGTTCTCAAAAGCAAATACACCACAAACACCAATTCATCATAAGCAATTAACGAAGCCAAAAAGCCACTTTGTTTCTCGATTGGTTTGATATCCTTATGAGCTCCAAGTTGCAAGATAGATATCAATAAGAATGGAATAAGCTTAAACACAGACTTGAATGTGAACAACCAAACAGCTCCCAACACTATGAATTGGAAGTTCTGTTGTGCCAATAAAGAGGACCCTGGAGGTAAGTAACTCAATCCAAACTTATACGACATTGTGGCCAACAAAGAACCCACGGATCCCAATAAGGACAACCTGTAAGCGATTGAGTTGATGTACCATTTGTTAGGCAACCACAACACTTGGAAAGTGATTGAAATGAGTCCAAATACCACGCAAGCTATATGACCAAAGAACCATAATTTGTACTTCAAAGGATTAACAGGTTTTTGTTTCCGGACCAACTTCTTCTTCTTTGGGACGTCTGCAGCCACCTCTGAGTGGATTTCTTTAGCTTTTCCGTTTGCAGTTGGTTCTGGCATCGTTGTCTTGAAAGTTTCAGTCCTGAAATTTCAGTAGCAATAATTTGCGACTGGAAAAGACACGACTTGCTCAGAGAGAGAGACAGATTGAGAGACGCACAGATAGGAGAGACACAGACCAGAGGGGAAAGAACAGACGAGAGAGAGAAAGACGTGACACAAGATGGAACATCTGACAAAGTGGATGAAACAATTACAAAGAGGTGACTTCAAAGACCATCCCTTTCTTTGACCTTTCTTTCCCTTTATCATCTCGATTTGCAGCCAATACGCGTGAAAAAAAATCTAAATAAACCATGTCTAAAGAAGTGTACACAATAGACTACAATCAGATGGGACTTCTGACGTTAGAAGCTCAGGTATTGACCCAGTACCAGCTTCTAGCCAGCCAGTTGAAAACATTGGACGAAGAAATCACCAAATTGAACTCCAGTGCCGAAGAGAAACAAGATCATACTACAGCTGAAGAACTACTTGATAACTTGAGAAACTTAGAGAAACGACTTGGCTTGGTGTATACGTTCTTCCAGGGAGCCGTTTATCAGTTGTTCTTGCAAAACGAGGTGGCAGACGACCAGCCGGAGCGAGAAGAGGTGTTGGTGTATGAGGATGAGGATAGTGAGAAGACGTAGAAGTAGGGGAGAGAAGGTAAGCAAAAGAGAAGAGATTTGGGAGACACAAGGGACAAAGAGGGAAGGATGAAAAGATGATGAGATCATGAGATCATGAGACTATTGGATTTGGAGTACAATGGACCCTATGTGATATGAGGTATATGAGATACACGTATGATGGGTACCATTGATACGGTTCGATACCATCCCACAAGGCCCATAGACTCATCTCATAGATCCATCTCATAGACCATCTCATCCAATGATCTGAACTCGTCAACCAATCAATACTCTACTGAACATATATTGTGTTTGTGGTCTTCTCGTGGTTCTTTGACTTCTCCCCTCAGAGTCAACACAAAACCACTAACCACACAAAGTGCACAAACACAAACACAAACACAAACACAAACACAAACACAAACACAAACACAAACACAAAAACAAACACAAACGTACTCTAAACCACACACCACCACTCCACTCCCCTTGGAACCCAACCCCTCGTCGCCCATAAAAAAAACGGCTGCAAAATCTGCTAATATTTCCCAGAGTCAACCATCGCAAATCGAGTCAATCAATAAAAATTAAAACACACTTTTCTTTTCAAATCATCACCCAATTATCAATGTCTTCCTACGATAAGTACTCCACCCCTTTGTCGTCCAGATACGCCAGTGAAGAGATGTCTAACATCTTTTCCCTCAGAAACAGATTCTCTACCTGGAGAAAGTTATGGTACAATTTAGCCATTGCTGAAAAACAGGTTGGTTTAGATGTTATTACCGATGAAGCGATTGAACAGATGAAAGCTCACTTGGAAATCACTGATGATGAGATTGAAAGAGCTACCAAAGAAGAGGCTATTGTCAGACACGATGTTATGGCTCATGTTCACGTGTTTGGTGAAGTATGTCCTGAAGCTGCTGGTATCATCCATTTGGGTGCTACTTCTTGTTTTGTTACTGATAACGCCGATTTGATCTTCTTGAGAGATGCTTACGATTTATTGATTCCTAAATTGGTCAATGTTATCGATAGATTATCTAAATTTGCTTTGGAATACAAAGATTTACCAGTGTTGGGATGGACTCATTTCCAACCTGCTCAATTAACCACCGTGGGTAAAAGAGCTACATTGTGGATCCAAGAATTGTTGTGGGACTTGAGAAACATGGAAAGAGCAAGAAATGATATTGGTTTAAGAGGTGTTAAAGGTACCACTGGTACTCAAGCTTCTTTCTTGTCTTTGTTCCACGGAGACCACGACAAGGTTGAATTATTAGATGAAACTGTTGTCAAGTTATTGGGGTTCGAACATGTTTACCCAGTCACCGGTCAAACTTACTCCAGAAAGATTGACATTGATGTGTTATCTCCATTGGCTTCTTTCGGTGCTACTTGTCACAAGTTTGCAACCGATATTAGATTATTAGCCAACTTGAAAGAGATTGAAGAACCATTTGAAAAGTCCCAAATTGGTTCTTCTGCCATGGCTTACAAAAGAAACCCAATGAGAAGTGAAAGAGTGTGTTCTTTATCCAGACACTTGGGATCTTTGTTGAATGATGCTATTCAAACTGCTTCTGTTCAATGGTTCGAAAGAACTTTGGATGATTCTGCCATTAGAAGAATCTCCTTACCTTCTGCTTTCTTGACTGCTGATATTTTGTGTTCTACCTTGAACAACATCACCAGTGGTTTGGTTGTGTATCCAAAGGTCATTGAAAGAAGAATCAACAGTGAATTACCATTCATGGCTACTGAAAACATAATTATGGCCATGGTTGAAAAAGGTGGTTCTAGACAAGATTGTCACGAAGAAATCAGAGTTTTGAGTCACCAAGCTTCTGCTGTTGTCAAACAAGAAGGTGGTGATAATGATTTGATCGAAAGAATCAAGAATACCGAATACTTCAAGCCAATTTGGAACGAGTTAAGTGATCTTTTGAACCCATCTACCTTTGTTGGAAGAGCTCCACAACAAACTGAAAAATTCATCAAAAACGACGTCGCTAAAGCTTTAGAGCCTTACAAGGATGTCATCACCACAGAAAACGTTTCTTTAAGCGTTTAAATATTACAACGGCAGGAATATAATATTTTCGATAACTCTATAAAATCAAATAACTAAAAAATCAAGAATTTAAAAACATAGTATACAACGTAGAAGAAAGCTCATTATCATCAAACGGGTTTAATGTACAATTGACCACATGTCGAATAGACAAGTCAGGTTGAAAGATCGACCATTTTTAGTGGTTTGCAGATGCTGCTTTGCAACCAAAATATTTTGCAACCATTTGACATAATACAGGAAATTTACGACACTTTAGAACTTATCATCTTCTTGGGGGGATCACCGTTCTTTTGGGCGTATTCAATCAACTCGTAGATCGATTTCAACAAGTCTTCATAGTCAAAGGCACAATATATGGTTTTGTAAAAAGGAAAGTCAAGACTCACGATACCATTGATCAAATCTCTCTCTAGCATCCGCTTATCAACGTATAACGATTCATGGGTATCATTTGGGATCAAATAGATCTTCATGTCACTCTTGTATCTTGGTCTAGCGATGATTTTCTTAATGAATATATTACTTGGATCATCACCTTGTTTTCCGATAGAGTGAAGTAACTCATCAGTGAAATTATCATCATCTATCAAACTCATCTCTCCAGGTTTAGCTGTTTCAAACTTCAACAATACCGAACCATCATAGTCAGTGGCAGTAGATCTCGTAATTCTAACCAAAGAATAATTATCAATGCCAAATAAATTATGGACAGCCGCATTCAAAGAGTTGAACGTAGGGAAGCTGTTCTGATTGCTGTTCAAAGTGAAGGTCTTTAAAACCTTTTTGGAGAATACCGACATATCCACAAGATTGTTATCGATCAATTGCACAGCTTTAGTACTCAAATTCACATCATTCAAGCAATTGTTATTCAATACACTGTCTTTCTCGTCTTTACCAGGCTGGAACAAGTTCAAGGTTTTCTGCCTATTAGTATGTGGAGTCAAGGAGTTGTACAAACTAATAAGGTCAGGGGCCAAGGATAATTTAACTCGAAGCCCGGCTTCTAAGGATTTGGTGTGCAATTTGGAACCGGACCCGGACAGTTGGCCCGAAGGATCTTTGGAAAACGGTAAAGACTTCCGCCTTATGGCAATAGGCACCAATTTCTTTGTGAGGTATCTCTTATTGATTATTGATTTCGGCAAAGCATTGTAAAAAGAACTCAGAATCAGCTTTGTTCTATTGCGAGGTGCAAGTGGCTTTGGAGGAGGTCTTTGTAAAGGTCTTTGAGAAGGTCTTTGAGAAGGTCTCCGAGACTTGGACGTCTCATTTCTCTCTTCAATATGCTTCTCTATATCTTCCTTCACCTGATCGGCCAAGCCTTCCGCTGGCTCTTCTTTAATAGAATCAAATTTGCCTTTTTCACCATAATCCACACTGGCACTAGAACTCATCGTAGTACTGGAAGAATTGTCCAAGGAAAAAGTAGAAGGAGCAGCTGATGAACTAGTGTCTTCACCCAGCTCATCACTGTAGTTTAGCAAGTCGTTAAGGCTAGACATTTTAGCCAAACGGTTTTGCTAAGTTTCAGGGTATACTTAAGGGTAAATACACCTGAGGTAAAAATTGACTGTAAGGGGTCAATAAGTACCCGAAAGGGATGAAATCTATAACAGTTGATAGATCACTTACTTCAAATATTCGACAACCAATTAGGGGAACTTTTTATATGGAGTAGCAAAAGGGACAGGGATATGTTTGAGGGTGAAAAAATACTCAACACAAGAACAACAATGTGTCAATGGTGTAGGGGAACTATCACTTATGCCAGATACTTACAACAAAACGCTTCAATTATAACGATTAGAAGAAAGAAGTAGTAAGGAAAAAAAAAAGCTGGATTAGCAAACTGATCTTTATTTTGTCTCACATTTGCAATTGAACTATGTACAGGACGAATGTCTCAGTTGTAATTGAACCTTAATGACCGCCACTTTACAATGGTAGCGGCGGACAACGGGCCAAATATTCAGACACAAACGGAAGTCCCTTGTCCAATTACATTATCACATTCCAATTATACAAGGTTTGTGACATCAAAAAAAGCCTTTTTGGTTGCTGCATGTTTGTCTCACTTTCAACGGTGTTCCGAAAAAATTGGACCTTTGCTCCACAAAAGGAAATTCATGTCATCGATAGCGTTAGCTTGAGTTCCGTAGTGGGAACTTCGTTACAAACATTTACACGTTCTGACGGCCCACCACCCCCAATGGTCCTACGGGCTTCCATGAGGTTTTTAACCCTATTTGTGGCCTGTTTATTTAAAGGACACAAAACCACTTTATTGCCGAATTGAGCCTAGACAAGCGCATCTCGCATTATGTCACCATCAGACGTGGTTTCGGTTGTGTGTCGGGGAATCGATAAATACGACTCGGCAACTATGCATCTTGTTATCTTAACAGAAAATAATGCTCGAGATTGCAATATTATCTAGCACTAGCGAGATGAGATCAGGGGTACATATGATTTCACGTCTATTATAGCTAATGGGGGTATAAACAAGGGGTTCAAAAGTTGGATTTTCTAGAAGTTGGATCCTTGGTTGATGTTTCTGTCTCTGACACCCAATTCTCCATTCAAGAACTCATCGGTGCCTTCTTTTTCATTCTTTCTCCAGAACGTCCAACTACCGTTCTCAGAGTTCTTATTGTTTCTCTTCTTCAACAAGAATAAGAGACCAATCAACCCAAATAAGATGGCTCCTCCCACACCCACAACTACACCCACAACGATTCGGTTGGTATCGGATAATCCACCTCCATTGTTGTTATCATTGTTGGTTCTACTACTGGAGGCACTTGGTTCACTGGCAATAACAGTGGTTTGTGTGACGATGAAAGTGCTTCCGTTGTCCACAGATTGAATGGTGGTTTCGGAAGTACGGCCACTGGTTGAAGAAGTAGATGAAGAAGTCAGACTAGTATCTTCAGGAGCAGAAGTGGTATCAGAAGTGTCTTCATCAGTGGAAGATGCTCTGGCAGATGCTTCTATAGCAGCAGAAGGCTGGTTATTGGTAGAAGAAGCCAATGCAGATGTGGTTTCTGAAGATGAACTAGAAACACCAGTAGATACCACATTACTAGGAACGAAAGGATTGAAACTAGGAACCGAAGCCGAGAACGTACTACTCAGACTCAGACTCAGACTACTTGTGAAAGGCACATCTGCCACAGAACTGCTACTGCCATCGTCGTCGTCTCCATCGTTATCGTCGTCGTTGTTATCGTCGTCATTATCATCGTCAGCACTGCTTGTAGAATTGGCTCTCTTTTGTAATTCTGTGTGGAACACCTGAACATCGTCGTTGGTGAGAATCACCCCGATATCGGTGATCAAACTTGTGAGTTCCGTTGATACATCACTTGTTATATCTGTTGAGAAACTGTTAGTCACATCGTTGGTGTCGAATTGATCTTTGTCGTTATCAACTTTTTGGACTTTATCTGAGCACACAAGTTTGTGCAAAACATGAGCAAGGTCATGGTGGCGAAACAAGTCAACAACTAGAATCACCACACAAACAGCCACTAAAAACGAACGTGAGATCATAGATCAAAAAACCTTTGGGTTGTAAACTATATAAATTTTTTCTGTGCGGGCCGCGACCTACCTTTTCATCTCTGACGAGGCGTGGCATCCTAAAAATAGTCGAGGGGCAGGTCTTAATTCCGGCTTGGAATGAACTGATTGGACTTTGTGGTTTGTAAACAAACAAGTTGCAGATTGAACCTGCAGCCATTTGTAGCACAAAATTATTAGCACAAATAGATCTGTCTAAAACTCTGTTAAATTTTGCAACCAAATTTTTGCGGAAGCTATGTTTGTGTTGAGTTGTGGTTCAAATGGTAATTTCCAGCTAGGAAACGGTTCAGATGACGATAAACGCGAACTAACACCTTCAAAGTTCCGTATTGACGGAAAAGTTGTGAAGGCTGTGGATCTGGTGCCTAGAAACATTGTGTGTGGAGGAAATCACACTTTTATACTATTTAAAGATGGAACGCTTTTTTCTTGTGGAGATAACAAGTACGGCCAGTGTGCAGTCGAGAACGAGTCACTCGGGTCACAGATGAATGTTTGTGAGTTCACAAAAGTGCTGGGGTTGTGGAAACATGTTATTTGTGGTTGGGAATTCTCGGTATTGGTCAATTGCGACGATGAGGTATATGTGTGTGGATTAGGTGTTAAAGGGGAACTAGGGCTTGGTAAAGACATTACACAGACGAATTTGCGCCCGTTGAAGTCCATGTGGTACAAGGGAATCGAAGTTTTGAGGTGTTCTATCAGTTTAGTGGTGTGTAGGACTAGAGATGGGTTTTATGGTTGGGGAGACGCCAAAAAGGGCCAACTTGGTGATAAAACCATTCATTATACGCCCGTGGAAGTGAAATTTGACTACGATAACATCATTGACTTCAAATTGACCAAGAATGCAGTGGTTTTGCTTGTTCCAGAAGGACTCATTTTCATTGGAAAAACCATCTCCAAAATAACACAAGAGATTCACGAATTCCAAACCATGTGGTCATCGGTTCACTACAAGCTCAACAACACCATACAATTCAGCGGAAACAACAGTCATGGGCAGCTTTTTCCAGGTGGTTTGGATACTTCAGACTTCCAGTACGTTGTTGGCAGTGAACATGGAGTTATAAGAGTAAAAGATAACGTCTACGCTTGGGGATGGGGTGAACATGGTAATTGTGGGATATCAACGATCCCACACCACGACCAGATCGTTTTCAACCATCTAAACTTGCTATATTCAGGAAAACCAAAACTTTTGGCTGCTGGTTGTGCAACTACTTGGTTAGTAGTATAGAAATGTCACGAAGTATCTTTCCCATATTCATCTTTTGATGGTCTTCAGATGAAGGTATCACGAAAGATGGAAAATATGTTCAACGTAGTCAATATAGGACAACGGTATCGAAGGTTAGTCATTGTTTTTCATAACCTTCTTCTTAACATCATCCATATTTTGAAAAATTTCTCGCACCATCGAGAAACTTCGCAGGATCGAGAATTTTGCTGCACGGATTAGGAATTTAAATAACGACGTTTGTGTCAAATTTTCTCAACCATGTTTGGTGCTGTGTGCTCAGGTAGACCCATTCAATTGGCCAATCAGGTTGCAGAAAACAAATATGTTATATCTGTGGCCAATGCTTCCAATATATCCCATATAGCTATATTTCTTTTACCACAAACGGAATTTAATGATCCCAATTACACGGCTTTGGTGTTTTTTCAGCTTCCAAACTCTTCAGAGTTCAAATTGCTAGGAGGGTTGAACCCTGATAAGCCCAGCGGGATCTTCAAATTGAACAATTTAAAGCCAAAAACCACCGATACTGATATGATGGATGATGGGATCATCGACTCTAATGATGCTTTTACGATCAATATCGGTTTATCTATTGAACCCACAGCAGAAGCGGAGATTCAATTGGCACAAGAAAAGGCTAAAGCGCTGGGAAATTCAAGTACTTTAGTGGTTACTCCTAAACCTTTTCTTTCTAATAATCCAAATACTCTCGCGGACATGGCCAATAAGATTGTGGGACATGCGTACAATTACTTGTCGAGTTTTATAGATGCACAGGGGAAGGTTCCTATCAAGGCATTTGATAATTGGTGGGACAAGTTCAAGGGGAAGTTGGCCAATAATCCGAATTTCTTGAATGAACTAGATAATTAGGGTCAGGCGAAAGGCCAGAGGACCGAACGAGCAGAGGACTAAACGGCCAGAAATGACCACTGAGTAGAAACTGATACTTCGATGTCGACCTTTCCACATTCAGTAAAGCAAACAAGCTCAGATAAGGTCGAGCTGATACTCAGACAAGTCCAAACTGACCCTCAAATCAACCTGATCCCCAAATACATTGACCATGCAGGTTCCATGGTTGGCAATGGATCAATCTAAGTAATTACACCGTCAAGTAGACCCAACAGTAAACTAAAGAATAGACTGCCTAACAGAATCTTTAATTTGCAGCCATCAATAAACATCCATACACCAACTATAATTTTTCTCACTGCAAAAATGAAAAATATCAACGACATGGAAAGGGTATGTTCATACAGTGATGTAAAAAGGTGCACAAATACAAACAAAACACAAACAAAACACAGGCACAAACACAAACACAGACATGCACAAACACAAATATCTCGAAACTCTACTAACATCCACAGAAAGATAATAAAGAGTCGAAAGACCACAAAGACAAAGGAAAGAGGAACTACAACAATAAAGATGCTCCAAGAAGAGAAGCCATTTTAGATCTCAACAAGTACATGAACACAAAGATCAGAGTCAAATTCATTGGCGGAAGACAGATATTTGGACTGTTGAAGGGATTTGATCAATTGATGAATTTGGTGTTGGAAGATGTTGAAGAGACATTAAGAGGTATGTAAAAAACACAGAGAGAAACTGAGAGAAGAACAGATATAATCACAGGCAGAATCACAAAGAGGAACAGAAGTGATGTATCATTTTTCTTCTATTATTGACCAACAATACTAACGTTTAGACGTTGATAACTCGTCAGTTTTGACCAAAGAAACGAGAAGCTTCTCCCAAGTGGTTGTGAGAGGTACCTCTTTATTAACGATTTCTCCTTTGGATGGCAGTGAAATAATCGATAACCCATTTGCTCCACCACAGTAGATATGTATCATAATGCAAAACAGTTTGACTGAAGAAAAGAAGGTGATGTCGAGACGTGGGATGATCTCTGTTTGTACTCTATTCTTTATTATGTGTCCTCTGTACTGTCTTTGTCCTTGTGCTCAGTTTACCAATGTACTCTGTTTATCTATGTTCGCACTTTGTGTTTGGTACACTCTTCACATTCTTTACACGCTTCGTTCTCACACCCTCCCTCTTCTTCTCTTATCTCATCAAATCTCAAAAAATATAATGAACACAACTGAATACGGAGAGAACCTCATTCTCCTTCCCCAAACAAACCAACTCATTGGCTTGTATTCCATCATCAGAGACCAAACCACAAAAAGAGGTGATTTCGTGTTTTACTCCGACAGAATCATCAGACTTTTGGTGGAGGAAGGTTTGAACCAATTACCAGTTCAAGAAACAATTGTAAAGTGTCATGGAGGCCATGAATATGTTGGATCTAAGTTCTTAGGTAAGATTTGTGGAGTCTCAATTGTCAGGGCTGGGGAATCTATGGAAATTGGTTTAAGGGATTGTTGTAGATCTGTTAGAATCGGAAAGATTTTAATCCAACGAGATGAGGAAACGGCTTTACCAAAGTTGTTTTATGACAAGCTTCCTCAAGATATCAGTGATAGATATGTGTTCTTATTGGATCCTATGTTGGCCACAGGAGGTAGTGCTATGAAAGCTGTGGAAGTGTTATTGAATAAAGGTGTTAAGATGAACAGAATCTTATTTTTGAACTTATTAGCAGCACCTGAAGGAATTCAAGCTTTCCAAGACAAGTACCCTGAAATCAAGATCATTACTGGTGGAATTGATGATAAATTGGATGAAAATAAGTTCATTGTTCCTGGATTAGGTGACTTTGGTGACAGATACTATGGAATTTAACCAATGAAAATTTTTTAATAGTGATTTAAATAGTGAACCTTTCAATTGATCAATTCTAAATACACTTTCTGTGTACAATGTCAGGATCCTCTTGATACTCTTGTGATGTCACCCACATCTTTTTAAACGTGGATAATCCTGCTAAAATCGATCCTCCTATCCATGTAGAATACTTCCTCTCAGGTGGTGCAAAGATCTTTACTTTCATTTTGGTGTGGTAGGTGTCTGAACGAGATTTAGACCACAAACTCGTTCCCATCTGTTGAGTCTGTTGTTCTTTCAAATCATTGAGTAGTCTATCTCCAAATCCACGAAGAAGTGTGTTTCCTCCTGATAGAATTATACTACTATACAAAGTAGGTCTCAAATCCATGTCTGTTTTGGACAATGCCAAAGCTGTCAATTCAGCTAAACCAGGCGACTCGTCACCGATCAATTGTGGGTTGAATAAGATCTCGGTGGATCTGAACCGTTCAGGTCCCAATTGTAAAACATGTCCATCAGGAAGCTTATAGTTGGAGATCAATTCGGAATCAGCAGGTTGCACAGTCATAAGATACAGATTGTAAGCAGCAGAAGAGTACAATTTCTCGTCTTTTGTGGGTTCTTTGGATACAAAACAATACTTCTCTTTAATAGCTCGTACAAGCTCAAATTCACTACTACTTCGAAATGAAATCCCAGACATTCTTCGTATATGATAAACCAATTGTTCTGTAACGTCTCTCCCTGCTATATCCATCCGCTTTATACATGTTGGGAGGCCAAATCCTTCATATGTCGGTACTATATGAGTAACACCATCTCCACTATCTACCACCACACCGGTAGTTCTACCAGAAGCATACAATGATAAAGTGGCTTGAAGTGACACATATAAACACGGAATATTAAACAGTTCGAAAAGCACCTCGCACATCTTATCTCTATTGTGTTTGGGATTTAACGGCGCTTCCGTAATCAATAAAGGATGATCTTCAGATGTGGTCTTAAGACTTTGGGAGTATAAATGATTCCAAATGAGTTCCATATCGGACCAATTGGTGACAACTCCGTGCTCTATAGGATAACTAAGCCTCAAAAGTCCCCTGTACTCCTGAGCACTGTTCCCCACAAACGTATCGTCTCGTATACCAACATCTTCTCTTCCCACCCCACCAAGAGATCCTGCCATGATTTTTTGGTACTTAGGACGTCCCACAACTGCTGAAAAAAACGACCGAGGTTTCTCTTCCCCGGCAAAACCTGCCTTGAGGTTCCCTGTTCCATTATCTATCACAACCGGCTGGTTATATAGTGTGTCTTCAGCCATATTTAAACAGTTTAAATCACAATCGCGTTTTTCGTATTTACGTTTTTATGATTCCATTAAATAGTCTTACTAATAACCAAAAAACAGAGCTTCGGAACGCTTTCACGTTGATAGATGGCGAGTCCAAGGATTCAGTGATTACTGCTGACGATTTGGTCAAATTGTATAAAACTTTGGGGCTCAAACAACCGAGCAAAGACCAGTTACAAATGATGGTTGAAACAGACGATGCGAAAGGACTCAATTTTGCTCAGTTTCTGAACATCATGGCCCAACAGATCCTGCAATTGGATGATCGGAATGTGATCTATAACGCATTGAAAGTTTTTGCCGAGGGAAACGATGTGAAAGATTTGACCATCGATGTGGATACTTTAAAAGAAGCAGTTTGTTCAGTGCAATTGGGAGAGATTGGCAGCGGAGATCACAGACTTGGTAGAAGTACGTTTGATGAGTTGGTCAAAGGATTTGTAAAGGATCAGAATAACGGGAAGAAATTGTTTATGGCATCTAATTGGTTAGATGCGTATATAGATTAGAGATAATATACAAAGGACTTTTGGAGGTAGGAACACAATGGGGAAGACAAGGGGGAGGACAAGGAGGACTAGGAGGACTAGGAGGGACTCCAAGTACAATGAGTGGAAGGTTTGGTGACGGTTGCTGATCAAATCGATACATCAACTTGAGGTTGTATCAAATTCAAATCAGTTTCTCTCATACACTTGTTTACCTTCTTCAATTGTCAATAATCAACTCATCACATCCCCAATCCTCATATGACCCATCAGGTAAGTATCTTCTGATAACAAGTGGAATCTTTCTTTGTGCCAACTCCTTCATGGCAATTTGTAAAGGATCTGTTTCTCCCTCAATGTCCACCAACACAGGAGCATTCAAAGAAATCTGCAACGCTCTGGTTCCCAAAACTCTGGCCCTCTCGTATTTCGTCATGTATGGAGTAGTGCATCTATCCTCTTTGGGTATAGCCAATTCGGCGGTTGTTTTCACTCTTGGTTTAGAATCTTCTGGTCCAACACCTCCATTTATAATGGTTCTTCCGTCCTCAGTTTTCATTTCAACATCGCCATTTTCTGGTTCTTGCTCATAGAACTCGTTCTCAGAGAAGTGATCCGGCTGGTCGAAGTCGTCGTAGTTTTCTGGCGCTTCGTTGTATGCTTCGTTATCAGACATTCGATGAGATAAATTTTTCAATTTTTCAGTGAGAAAAAAGTGTTGATAGAGAGAAGTGGTTTGTGTGGTTTTTGTGGTTTTTGGTTTTTGTGGCATGTGTGGTTGTTCGTCTCTGTCTCGTTCTGTGTCCTTTGTGTCCTTTGTGTCTCGTCCTTTGTGTCCTTTGTGTCTCGTTTATTACGGATCTATATGCATTTATAATTCGTCAGCAAATGGCAATGAATCAACATCTCCAACTGCAACGTAGTTAAATGTTTTCAATGGCACAGCTTTGGCTGCAGCACTGTCGACTTTGTAGTCCAAAGGAGCTTCCACAGAAGCTTCCAATGCGTTAGCCAATTCGGCAAGTTTCACAGACTTAGATAAGTCTGCGGCTTTGACAGAAGTAACAACTGATTTGGCCTTCTTGATACCTTCAGTGACTTGAGCAGCGTCTCCTGAAACGGAAACCACAAACAAACCAGCATCTTGGTATTTGTAAACGTATGAAGAAGCACCTGGAATGGCGGCTAATGGGAGATTATTAGCTGGTAAAACATTAGTACCAATAGTAGCAGACAAGATATCGTAGGTAGCAAATTCAGATGGTTTGATTGGAACACCGATTAAAGCAACGGATTTTCCAGACTTTCTGACTCTAGCTTCTTTACCAGTGAAAGATTTGATTTCAACCTTAGAAGAAGTACCAGCTGGTAATTCAGAGAAAGCAGATTCAGATATGAATTTTTGTAAATCAGCTTCAACAGCTCCAGAAGCAACAATCGACACATTGGAACTGGTGTAAACTTCAGAAGCAAATTTGGCAATGTCTTCACTGGTGAAAGTTTGAGTACCATCGTATAATAATGGGTGACCGTAACCTTTTCTGAAGGAGATTTCGTGTAAAGCTTCCAATCCAGCATATTCGCTAGAAGCAATTGCACTGGAGTATTCACTCAAAGCACTTGGCAAAACAACCTCTGGCAATTCATGTGGTCTATAAGAAGTTTTAGCCACAACATTACCCAAAGCTTCAACATAATATGGCAAGTCTTCTTTCAAGAATGTGGTGGACAAGATAATGGAGTCTCTGGTGACTTTGGACGAGAAAACACCTCCCAACAATTCACTTTCTCTGGTGAATCTTAAGGCAGATTTGGTTTCAGTGTTTAAGAAGTTGTATTTGGATAACAAATGAGAAATACCTGATTTACCAGCTTTGGCCCCGGCGTTATTAACAATAACAGAGAGCTTGGTCAAGCTTCCTGGACCGTCTTGACTGGCCACTTTCAAACCAGACGTGCTGTATGAACGTAAAGTTGCACGAGATAACATTATTGGAGGTGAAAATTAAAAGATTTTTTTGAATTTTTCAGTGAGAATATTTGTATTTACTCGTAGGTGATTGGCAGAGACAACTGGTCACGTGATCACCTAATGGATCATCCAAGTGTAATGGTGCTTGGGTGTTAACAGGGGTCAATTGTGGGGTTGATTTCGTTGGTTTTACGTGAAGTATGTATTTGCGTTACAAATGGCCTTTATAACCGATTTTGTGATTGGTTTTGTAAACCTTTTTACTAGTGGGTTTTTTTTGCAATCATTTCCCTTTGAGTCTTTTTTTGCAGTCATTTTCGTTGTGTTCAATATTGAGTCAACCTGATAGAAGACCGTTTCTCCTTTGGCACCTTGTTCAAATCACAATAATCCATGACTAGTTTAGCCCACATGAAATCCACAGAAAGAAGAATGTGAACGGCTCCAAAGATCAAATTGATACTGTAGAAGAAATTGGAGTTCCCATTACCCAATACAAT
Source organism: Yamadazyma dushanensis (assembly GCA_030571835.1). Lineage (NCBI taxonomy): Eukaryota > Fungi > Ascomycota > Pichiomycetes > Serinales > Debaryomycetaceae > Yamadazyma > Yamadazyma dushanensis. Next base: position 379,692 of record JAJLYZ010000005.1, on the reverse strand, counting down.
CCAACAGTAATAGAAGATCGGAGATAAGATCAACGAGATAAGCAAAGTTAAACCAGTGATATAGATTAATTTGCAATATGGGAACACAGTTGAACAAAAGATCGGTATAAGGGAAACCGCAAACCCAAGATCTCCAATTGTAGGATACTGTTTCAAAAACGACATCCAGATATATGATAAAAACACCGCCAAAAACGAATCTCCCATGATATCACTATATTCAAAGAATCTGATTGCAATTGGTACAATAAACAACACGGAAAAGATATTGAACACTCCTAAATAGAAAGGAGTAAAGAAATCAAACATCTCTGTGAAAAAGTACCACCACAACCCGATATTTGGCAGGATCTTATCAAACCTTATAATAACCCCATAACATTGATCAATGAACGAAGCAGAAGACGTCAAGATCATAGAGAACATGATTAACAATCCACAAGTAGTGAAGTATAAAGCAGGACCAATAAAGTAGATCCTAGCCAATTCGTCTACTTCGTCCCTTAATACAGCATGAGCCAAAGCCAAAATAGGAACTACCATCAATATTGGGCTTAACAGCAAATATGAAGCAATACCCAAAGTTATCATTGATCTAGCCAAATTCTTCTTATTCACCACTTGATGCACCGATTCCACAATGAAAAGCAAGGAAAACGGCAAGGTTGAATGAGACAAACTGGTCAATATAATCAATGGATTGAACAAGTAGAACGATACCATCAATGAATCGTCTAACCTGAACAATTTCTCCTTGCGTCTTGTGCTATTATGCTCACAGTACCAATGATTCAACAGCACTAATCTCCAAGCAATAAACACGTCCACAAGTGCAAACAAAAGGTTCATAAACACTTCAAATACCTGTTTGGACATGGATTCATAGAACACCTGGAAAAAAGCCACTAATAAAGGTGGATGGTGATTGATTCCTCCATCATAAGCATTAACACCGTGTTGCAAATAAAAAAAAGCCTCCAAAAGCGACGTGTAAGAATTGATGGGGGTAGCTAACTCTGCAGTTGTGGATAGCTTAAAAGGCACCGACGGGAAAAGCGTCGGCAACAAGAATCGAACCCCGAACCCTATGGTATAAACAGTGGTTGTTTGATGCATGGTGAAAAATTGCGAAATGGCTACAGTAAGTAGAATAACATCACCAACGAGTCACTTTGTGACTTGTTGATTTGAAGACCATCGGTTCAACAAGGTCATCTTAGTTCCTTTACTAACACCCAGGTTAAAACAAGTAATCCCAAACCGTTTTTGGCGTCTCTTATAGACAAACAAGTGATTGTGAGACTCAAATGGAACAAAACAGAGTACAGAGGCAAATTAAAGACGGTGGACGAGTATATGAACTTCAGATTGGACGAAGCGTATGAGATTAGTTACGAGGGAGACGAGAAGACGGAAGAGGAGTTGGGAGATGTGTTTATACGGTGCAATAATGTGTTATTTATTCAAGAGCCCAGAGAGGCATGAGAGATGAGAGAGCAGCGGTTTAAACACAAAACAAACACAAAAGAAGTACAACATACAAAGGCTAGTCCAATCAACCATTCTGATACTCCAATCATGGTTATGGTATTATAGTATATTATCACTTATTCTATAGTCTACCATTACTGTCTATGTAACACAATTAATGACAATCAACCATTCGATACATCACATCGCATTTCCAGTCGATACATCACTTCTTATTTCGAGTCGATATCACTTCTCATTTCCAGTCGATACATCACTTCTCTCCTGTCTCATTTCCTCTCCTCTCTGCCCTCTCTTTCCTGTGTCTTTTCACTCTGAAAAATTATCGCGTCCAATGAACACTAGTCAAGAGGTCGAAATGAGTGACTTGCCCAGCCCCGCTCCTTACGGGGGTCTCTTGGTACAAAGCATCACCGATGAACAAGAAAACAAGAAAAAATTGCAACAACAAGCAGTGGAAATCAACATAAATGGAACCGTTGAAACGTTAAGACCTGAAGCACTTCATATCAGAGGAGTAGACTCTTTATCTACTCAGAATATTGAAGCTTTTGTGAACTATTATGTCAACTACGAGCACAAACAAGAAACCACTGAAGAAGGAGACGTTAAAACCGTTCATGAATCACTTCCATTCGAACAACTGCTCAAATTTAGAGTTCAATGGGTCAACGATACATCAGTGAACATCACATTTGATACGCATGAAGATGCAATTAAAGCGCTCAATGCTATTTCCGTCACTGGTTCGAACCCTGCAGTGGAATCTGTGGTTGAAGAATCCACTCCAGAAGAACGTGTGGCTGATTTGGTTCAAGAAAGAGAAACTAAACCATATACTCCAGTGATTGAGTTCCAGAAACGACTTGATTTATCACATAGGCTCGGGATCGAACCGAAGAAGGACGAATTAGAATCTACAGGTATGGATGAAGACGAATCTGCCGTGGTTTTACATGGTAGAATGGCTTTTCAATCTGATAGGAAAGTGAAAAATGCTTCTGCTTATTCTCGGTATTACTTGTTACACGGAGAACCAGAAAGAAAGCCTAGACACAGACAATATAATCCAAAAGGATCAAGACGTTCACGTGACAGACAAAGAGATTACGATGATGATTTGTTTGCCAATAAGCTTAAAGGAAGAAGAGATGATATTGAAGAAGATCTTTTTGCAGACAAATTAAGAGCTAAAAACGAAAGATCAAGAGATAGATCTCCTGATAGATCGAGAGACAGATCAAGATCACCTACCAGAATGGAAGAATAAACATCCATTGTGTGTTCTGAATGTATACTATTTGTATGTAAATTAAAAGTTCTAATTTCCTTGCTATTTTCTTGCTAATTTCCTTCTTGTCCGAAATCTTCAGTAAACTTGACATGGTTCTCAATATCTGCATTATTAACCGTTGGTCTGTTACTCTTGATAGACTTTATGAAATCTTTGATGGTGAGATCTGGTTCTTTCAATTCATCAGTGCCAATATCCTGCCAACTAACTTCTCTAGCACCTTCATCTCCTGGTGAACAAGGAGTCAATTTCTCTTGATCATCTTCCATCACGGGCTTGAAATGAGTAGCTTGTTGAATTTTACGAATAGGTTGCATTAAAGCGTCTCTTACAACCACAGCTATATCATGTCCAGAATATCCATCTGTCATACCTGCTAAAACCCGATAATCATGAGGTGTACACTCACAAGGAACTTCTCCGATATTGATTTCAAACATGGTTGTTCTAGCATCTTCGTCAGGTAATGGAATATAGATTCTTCTTTCAAATCTACGTCTAATGGCGGCATCTAATTGCCATGGAATATTAGTGGCTCCAAGAACCAAAACTCCATTGGAATCATTACCTACACCATTCATTTGAACCAATAACTCAGTTTTGATTCTTCTACTGGCTTCACTTTCTCCTTCACCTCTTGGTCCACATAATGCATCCACTTCATCGATAAAGATAATGGATGGTTTATTCTCTCTGGCCATAGTGAACAATTGTTTGACCAATCTTTCAGATTCACCCATCCATTTGGAAACCAAATCAGAAGATGACACAGAAAAGAAGGTAGAATTAGCTTCTGTCGCCACAGCTTTAGCCAAATACGATTTACCAGTACCTGGTGGGCCATACAACAAGATCCCCGAAGTGGGTTTTCTATTACCTTTGAAAAGTTGTGGGAATTTCACGGGCAATATGACGGCTTCTTTCAATGCTTCTTTAGCGCTTTCCAACCCAGCGATATCGCTCCATTTAACATTTGGTTTCTCCGAGAGAATAGCACCAGCTAAAGCACCTCTTAATTTCTTTGTATCCGCATCGTCATCGTCGCCTCCTTCACCGGGCTTCTTGGCTTTTGTTGAACCATTGGTGGAGGAGTTCTCAGCAGAATTCGTTTTCAGTTGTTGTTTCTCTAAATGGTCTTTCAATTGTTCAGCTCTTGTTAAATATTCAGTGAATTTAGACTTAATCATCTCCTTCGATTTGGCATTTTTCTCGTATTTGATCGCAAGCATCAAGTAATCTAACCCGTTGTAATACAACTTGTACGCTTCTTCGTATCTTGTGGCGGTATCTGCATCAATAGCCTTCTGGACCAAATCGATCCCTTTAGATAAGAAATCCGAGCTCCCTGACATGATAAACTAATGAGAAAAAGCACGGGTTTTTGTGGAAATTATCAACAGTGTTTGGTTTGTGGACTTGTTTAGTTGTTTGTGAACTGTCGTTTGTGCTTTGTCCAATTGTATATGAACGTTTAAATCTCCTATCTGATGGCCAGGAAATTTGATCACTTGTCGCACCAAAATTTCGAAAGCTGCAAATGACGAAAATGGCAAGAACCACAAAGAGACAACCACATTTGAACACAAACACAAAAAATAACCAAAAACGATGTATCACCTCGGAAACGAGTTCTGAATAGCAAGCGTGTGGTTAATTGTGGCTGATAAAACTTTGACTCGTTTGACGTATGTTTTTGTAAGGCTTATTGTTGCATAAACACCGAAGGGCCGATTAAGCGCCGACTGACCGAAGTATCAGATGCCAGTAATCCAAGTGAATTGGAAACTGACAAATCGTTCAAGCGCTGTGGGGTCGGAACATTGACCCTACTAAACACTCCGAAAAGTGACTCATGGTGTTCGTTTCCCGTGGAAAATACCTAAATTTTAACCTTAGATTTTAGCCTTTTTTATCTAAAACGGCTGCAATTTCGCGTGCTGACAAAGCCGCTTAGGGCCTTTTTTACGATCATCTTATTCAGTATATAAAACCAGTGGTTTGTCGCTTTGAGATTGCATAATGGATTCAACGAGCGGTGATAGTCATTCAGACAGCAGAACGGACCATATTGACGATCAGTCGCTAAAAGAGTCGCTTCATTCATCGCAGATTTATGTGGCTACTTCTAATCATGAGTCACAGCTATACAGACGAAAGACCAACACTTCAGAGCTTTCAAGGATCGTCTCTGGTATAAGAGACGATATGATGCAAGATACAGAAAGTCGTGTCAATACTATGCCTGAAGCAATCATGGCACAAGAACTTGATCGTGTGAGCCGTATGAGCACTCATCAGGACGAAGAGAATGAAGCCAGAGATGTTGATTTTGTTGAAGAAGAGGCAGAAGATGTGCCTCCTCCAGATGAAGGATTTGCCTGGGTTATTGCTATTATTAGTATGTTGGCGGTAGTGGCTACTTGGGGATCTAATGCTTCTTATGGAGTGTTTCTTGCATATTATATTGAGGAGAATGTGTTTGAAGGAGGAACGCAGTACGATTACGCTATTATTGGGGGTCTTATTATCTGCTTGGCTCAGAGTTTGTGTCCTCTTGCCACGTTAATTTACAGAGTTGGTGGTATCTTTTTTATTACTACTGTAGGTATTATACTACAAACCTTGGGGTATATACTTGCATCTTTTGCTACCAAGTTATGGCAGTTATATGTGTGTCAAGGGTTTATCATTGGGCTTTCATTTTCTTTCGTGTATGTTCCTGCCACCTTGGTTTTGCCTACTTGGTTTGATAAGAGTAGAGCTCTTTCTTTTGGTATAGCTGTTTCTGGTGCTGGTTTAGGAGGTATTCTTTTCTCATTGAGTATCCACAAAGTGTTTGATATGACGGGAAATCAGCATTGGGGGTTAAGGTTAGCTGCATTGTTAGCGTTGGTTACAGCTTTACCTTGCTTCTTTTTAAGAACCAGGACTGGTGGTGAATTACCTATCAAACAACGGTTAACAAAGAAGTTCTTCATGGATAACGTTCGACTTATATTCAACTTGAGGGTCATGAGAACACCACCCCTTCTTATTCTTGGACTTTGGTACTCCCTTGCAGTGTTTGGGTACGCTATTGTGTTATTCTCGCTTTCTTCATATGCTTCACTGGTTGGTTTAAGTGCTACGCAAGGTTCTGCTTTGACTGCAATAATGAATGCAGGTCAAGTGGTAGGAAGACCTTTGATGGGTCATGTGGCTGACAGGGTTGGTAGAAGTAACTTCACGGTGTTTGCTTGTGTGCTTATATCTGTGCTTTTATGGGCATTTTGGATCAATGCCACTACCTATGGAGCTTTAATCCCGTTTTCTCTCTTCATTGGAATGGTCATGGGGATCGGTAGTTTAATGACGTCTCCCCTTTGTCTGGAAGTTTTGGATAGTCCTGGAGACTTTCCAGCTGCTTGGTCAGGTCTTAATATTTTGGTGGGGTTATTTTGTTTGGTTTCAGAGCTTATTGCTTTACATTTGAAACAAAACAACGCTGCCAAACCGTTCCTCCCCACACAAATCTTTGTAGGGGCCGTCTTCTTTGTGTGTGCTATTATAATGATGTTCTTACGGCCGTTCATAGTAGGCAAAGTCATTCAAAGAAGATTAGAAGCCACTCATCAACGGCTTCAAGAATTAAATGGCTGCAAAACAAAGTACTTATCAGTCAGAGACTTAGAGAAAGAAGAGAGTACCCAAGAAGAACTCGACTTATTGTATGCTAGAATCGAACGGTATGAACTCTTACTCAAAAAAGGACCATACTACTATTTTGTAAGAATGGTATACCCAATCAAAGCATAAATAGTAATTCAGTAGATCAATACGATATTGTACTAACAAAATGATGGTTTATTATAAAATAGAGATATAATACACGATATATGTAGATATCTTAACGGTTAGATTTGGCAACTCTTTCTAATTCATCCTTCTTCTTAATAGCATAAGAAGTAGAAGAACCTTTAGCAGCGTTGATTAATTCTTCAGCCAAACATTCAGCAATGGTCTTAATGTTTCTGAAAGCAGCTTCTCTAGCACCAACAGTTATTAAAGAAATAGCTTGGTTGACTCTTCTTAAAGGAGAAACATCAACAGCTTGTCTTCTGACAGTACCAGCAGAACCGATTCTGGTGGAGTCTTCTCTTGGACCGGAGTTGACAATAGCATCAACAACAACTTGTAATGGGTTTTGTTCAGTTAAAACGTGAATGATTTCTAAAGCTTGTTGAACAATTCTAACAGCCTTTAATTTTTTACCGTTGTTTCTACCGTTCATCATCAAGGAGTTGGTTAATCTTTCAATGATAGGACATTGGGCTTTTCTGAATCTCTTGGCGGCGTATCTACCGGCGGTGTGAGAGACAAAGACTGGTTGAGTGATTTGAACGTAATCGACTAAAGAAACGTCTTTGATTTCAACATCTTCGAAAGACCATTTGTTGAACAACTTCACTTCAGCAGAAGCGGCTTGAACATCAGCTGGGATAGCAGTAGCTAATTCGACTAACTTGAATTCTTCTTGGACCACTGGGACTTCTTCAACTTCAGCCATATTGGAATGAATAGTATTATAGATTGATTTTTTTCAATCAAAATGAGATAAAATTTTCAGGGAAGAGACAGAAAAGATGGTCACGTGAAAAGACTTGCAAGAAGTGCGAGCAGTCAAAGAAGCCCTATGTGGGCGCACGTGATAGGGTTTGGGCAGGAAGGTACAAGCCCCAGCGTATGGTAAAAGAGAGGACGAACAGGAAGAAAGAACAGAGATACAAACACAAGAGACAAATGACACCTCACATAACAGAGGTAACCGACAAACAGCCAGAACCCAAATATAAAAAGACCCGGACACCAATCGATACATCATTTCAATGCACCAGTCGATACATCACCTCAATGCTGACACCAGTTGATACATCACTTTGACCCGGACACCAGTTGATACATCACTTTGACCCGGACACCAATCGATACATCACTTCATCTACACTCTACAACATCGTTACCCCCTCAGGCACAAGCCACAACCACAAACAGTAATTTCTGAAACAACCACTACTTCTCATACACTTCTCAATCACCTCTCAATCAGCTCTCAATCAGCTCTCAATCAGCTCTCAATCAACTCTCAATCACTTCCCTTCCACCTCCCTCTTCCTTCCGCTCTCAATCTGCCCAGGAAAAAACTAACGGTCGGTAGCTAATTGTTTCTCGGTCACGAAATAGGCACTGCGCGGACCATTATATAAGCGTGGTGCTCGCCCAATTTTCTAGGCTATAAATGTCAGGTAAAGAATACGCTCCACCTACAGGAGCACCACCAGAATGGTCTAATAAGCAAGAGAGTTACGCTCCTCCGCCCGGTGCACCTCCAGGAGCATCCAGTTCCGACGATAGAGGAATGTTTGGAGGTAATGGTGGTGGTTATCAACAAGGATACGGAGGAGGATACCAACAAGGAGGATACCAACAAGGAGGGTACGGTGGAGGATATCAACAACAAGGAGGATACGGACAATACCCGCCACAGCAAGGATACTATCAGCAACAACAACAGCCAATGTATGTTCAACAACAAAGTTCGTCAGGTGGTACTGGAGGATGCTTAGCTGCCTGTTTAGGTGCTCTTTGTATTTGTTGTACTTTAGATGCACTCTTCTAAGGGAGGACAATTGGGCAAATACTGTGCAAACACTGTGCAAACACTGTGCGAATACGCAGGTAATCGGTTGTGTTTGAATATTTACTGAACTTAACGACTTGAATGTGTGGACAATAGACGGAGTGAGAAGTTTTGACGAGAGGTGAGAGATGATCTGGGTGTTTGTGATTTTTAAACCCATTCGAGTCGTGAGATGAGCTGCTTCGATAGCATGCTCTGTTCAAGATACTCTGGAAGTTTGTAGTTTGTTTATTAATGTAATGTGCATATGGAAGCTTTGAAATTTGATCGATTCGACGGTCAAGAACGTGGACTTTGATTTTTCAGGGTCCATCGAGCATTGAACCGAGAGAGCTTGTAATAGGTTTGTGGCAGTGATCCTCTGGTCAATTGAGTCGTTTGGGGGTGGTTAGGGACTGTCTACGGGTCACTGGTGCCCATTGAAACAGCACAGGTTCATCAGTCAACTCACCTAAATCATGACAATCTAATTTGATGTTAAAGCCTGTGTGGCGTAATGGTTAGCGCATTTGACTTCTAATCAAAAGATTCCGGGTTCGAGTCCCGGCATGGGTTCTTTTTTTGTTACTCTTCACCTTTTTTTTTGATCCTTTAAACTACGTCCATCTGTTGTTGCTTTCATTTAACTACTTCGTTTGTTCTTATTACCCATATATTATTCATAAAGCCATACTCCTTTTTCTTTCTATTTATTTTGGCTGCAAAAATTGCAATTCTCATAGGTCACATCCTTCATATCTCATATATATTCTTAATTTACAGCTTGTGCTCTTTGCTTCTTCAATATCACAGAGTCAAACGACATGAAATTGTACCCCAACACCACGTCACACAAAAGAGTCAAACATCCACTGATAACAAAACACCAGTACAATTTCCCATCCTCTGCCAATTTCCCAGTGAACACTGGACCAATGCATCTTGCAAATGTCTTAACAATGTTAACAGTGCCCAAAACCTTGACCAAAGAGTCTCTTTTCACTACTGACGTGAGAAGGATTTGTCTTGGAACCACGTCCATAGTTGTGGTGGCATAGTATACCAACAACAAGACAGCAGACACCACCAAATTGTCAGAGAAAGCTATGGCAATGAAGAACACAGATGAAGGAGCCTGTGTGGCCAATATAGCTTTCACAGGGCCCAATAGCTTTGCAAAAAGAGCTGATGGGATGGTTGTGAAAGTGTTCACAATAGAAGTGATGAAGAACAATGAACCCAAGATTGTGGCCGAAATGGTGTATGTACTTTTGAAGTAGTATACCACCCATGAAGCAGGCATGAATCCGTACCCCAACGAGTCCAAAAAGAACACCACTAAAAGCTTAGAAGCGACATTGATTGTAGAACCAGCATCCACAGAAATGTCGTCTTCATCGATTGTTGTAGATTCTGTGTTGTCCACACCTTCATTGGTCAAAGTCGATTCATCCGTGTCATTTGTCAAAGGGGTTGTTTCATCCACTTCTGTTGTATCCCTCGACTCTATCGACTCTTCCCCTTTACTCAATTCACACCGTTCGCTCAAACTCACCATAATGAAAAACTTGACAGCGGCAATGAATGTGTAAAGTACAAACACGGCTCTATAGCAGCTGACCAAGTCCCACGACAATGTGACGTTCAAGTAGTCTACAATTATACCACAAACCAAAGATCCAACAGCAGTTCCCACGGCTGAAAACATCAGATGAAACGCAAAAATCATTGGTCTATGATGATAAGGAGTCAAATGAGCAATAGAAGCCTCCTCAATGGTTTTGAAAGGACCAGTCTCATCTCCAGATGGAGATATGACTCCAAATATAGCAGCCACTAAAAGCACCACAAAACTCGATTGTGTACAAAAAACCACCCCAGCAACAAACATCATCACAGTACCAACAGAAAGAACCAATCTTCTTCCAATTCTATCGGCGTTCCATGCCAAAAAGTATGAGATGAAAACATCACCAATTAATGTTAAAGTCATAAACCAACCAATTTTACTCAGCGGGATTTCCACCTCCTGCAAAAAGAGAACTAGCACTTGGTTTGTGATACCGAACCCAAACATCCGAAGAAACACTGAACACCATAGGAGCCAGATATCTAAATTAGCTTGTCTAACAGTTTTATAGATCATTGAAAAATTGAGAATGGAGAAGCAGCGGAATATAAGGACGATAGATAGACACAAAAAGAAAGAGGAAGAGGAAAGAAAGAGACACAAAAAGACACAAAGAGAAACATAACACAAACACAAACACAAAGTCAGCCGCAGATACCCACCAACCACAAACATGTCATCTAAACTCTCTATTCATTTACTCCCACTGGCTGCGAAACACTAGCCACATGAGCCACGAACCACAAATAGCCACAAACCACAAAATCACAAAAACCAACAAAACAAACACAAATAAGCACAAAACCCAACCATTCCAACCATTCACTGTGTGTTTCATATCCCCCCTGTTGTGACCTCGTGCCGTCTCTGCTATCTCATGTGGATCTTCTCAGTGCGAATTTTTTATCATCCCATCTCCAACATGAGTAACGGCACCAACTCCTTGCACAACCTTGCACACATTGCAAACATGTCGCAGGAATTGCAGACACTTCGACAGCTCGAAGAAGAGGCGCCTAACGACAAAGCCATGTTGAGTACAAAAACTGGTAAACCCAAAAAAATGGCATGCGTGGAATGTCGTCAGCAGAAGAGCAAATGTGATGCTCATGAAAAGTACCCAGATCCATGCTCTCGATGTACAAAGAAGCATCTCAAGTGCGATCTTAAATCAGATTACAAAAGGACTTATAAAAGGGCAAGAATAGCTCAGATAGAAAGAGAATTTTCAGAGTTGAAAAAGACTCTAACAGCTTCACAAGCTTCTGAATTGTTGAGTAAGATTCCTACTTTGGGTAATGTTTCAGGGTTGGAGAATGTGCAGAGTGAAGAGCCTGTTCACGAGACTAAAATCAACCATAATTCAAGCGAAACAAACCCTTCTTCGATTCCAAATACCCCTTCAATTAACAGGAATAATGATCTCTTGACTAAAGGGTTAGATCAACAAGAAACTGACACTCCCATGATTCCTGAATACGTGTTATTTTGTGAGGAAAAGACTTTGGATACCATCACCATTCAACCGGAGACAATTAAGACATTATATCTCGAATTCGTACACCATTATCATCCAATATTACCAGTGGTAGACGTTATGAAAGGGCCCGAAAAGCTCTATAAGTTGTGTCCTGCATTGTTCTGGGTGATTATGTTTGTATCTCTCCGGAGAATTCCTGATGATACAAGTAGAGAGCTTCTACTCCGATTATCTCCTATAATTAAAGATGTACTAGCAGAGATCACTATTTCGCCTATAACGAGATATAATCCCACAGAAGAAGATGAACCGATCTTGAATGCTTGTTCCGTTTACTCAGTACAAGCTTTTGTGATATATACTTATTGGCCTCCAATAACATCGTCTTTAAGTGCTGATACTTCTTGGAATACCATTGGATTAGCTCTTTTCCATGCCATAAGAATAGGATTGAATGCACCCATGTCTGATATGTCAAGTAAGACGCCCCAACAGTTATCAATGGCTCATGAGCAGAGCAAGACATGGATTGTTTGCAATATCGTGTCTCAGACCATTGCAACTGCTTTTGGATTTCCTGCTTTTGTCCAATTTGATTCTTCTATTTGGTCTTCTTTGAGGAGCAATAGTCCTATGGAGATCTCCAAATCGATCAAATTCATGTTGGAGATAGCCCTGTTTAACGATCAAACTGCTAAAACGCTAAATTCAAACCCTATGGATCCTTATGGATTGATAGACCCAACCGAAAGGCTCCCTTTATTGAAGGTTCTTTTAAGACAATTGGACGAACTTGAACTAAAGTTGGTGGATGAGTTGCCAAGTAATGATAACTTCAGAAAATTACAACTTCTTCAAGCCAGAGTACAGCTCCTTACTTACTATTTTATGGATTCTTCAAGGATAGCATTGTTTGAGCTACAAAAAGGGCTTGTTAGGCTTTACAATGCTGCTATTTCCTTGATCAATTTTGCTCACCTTTGTACTACGAGAGACAAGAACTTCATCAAATATCTTCCCGGAGTGTATGTTTTAAGCATATGGCAAGCTTCTTGTATAATAGCCAAATTAACACACTCCAAATTGAAGAATTATATCGATGTGGGATCTGGAAAACAATCTTATCAAGCAGCCATTACTTTGGCTGCAAAGGCATCGATTTTGAAGCACGATATGGCTCATAGATCTAGCGGTATCATGAGAAATATGTGGCAGGTGATGAGATCTCTTGATGAGAAAAAGCTCAGTACTTTGACCATCGAAGTACGTAGTAGAATGTCGGCTTCTGTGTTTTTTGATTGTCTTTATGTGCTTAGAGATCAAGTTGGCATGTTAAAACTTAACAGCAGAAACGACAACCACGAAAGTGGAGATGGAGAAGAAAACGAGGATGGCGTGTCTAATGAAGATGAAGACGAAGAGTACGGGTACCAAGATAACGAGGCTGTGGGTGAATCAGATGATGAAGACAAAGGCAATGGAACGGGACCAAGTCAGAAATCCACACCAGGAAGTAATGCTTCAAGTCGAACCAAGAAAGTGAGATCTCTTTCTAACACTGTTAATGCTGAAAGCAAAGCTAGAAAGATTATCAGAACTATCCCATTAGACCCACAACCTATTTCGGTGAACAACAAAAGAAGTAATATCTTCAAAGTTATTGATAACTCCAACGAGTCTTCTCCAAGACTCAAATCTGAACCTACACAAGGAGGAGCTCTTCGAAGATCAAACATACGATCAGCAAATCCCAAAGAACAAGTTCAAATGGAAGAGTTCAGGTCTCTGACCAATTCTCCACCTCCTTTACTTCCATTATCCAACCGTATGGCTATAACTGGAAACACCATCAACAGGTCACTTTCTTCTCAAAGATTGAACACGTTTGATCACAGATCTCCTGGGTCTTTCTCTCCATCTCCACATGGATACCAAAGTCCTCAGTTCACAGGAGTAGCAGGAGGTTCAGCTACTCCTCAACAACAGCTATCTCAAATGATGCAACTTCCACAACAACCAAACCAATTCCAATCTCCACAAACCCAACGACCATATGTTCGATCAAACACCAAGGGCCAAACAAGACAAGACGACTTTTCACTTGCCCAAATGGTACTTAATGACTCTCCTTTACAAGGAGGACTAGAAAACCTCGAAACAGACAATATCGACATCAATAGCGACATTTTATGGAAAGATGTCGATAGTGTGATGAACGAGTTTGGGTTCCATACCCACTGAATGTAATAATATGTATTTTATGAAGGATCAACCGTACTTGTTGCAGCTATTGCAGCCATTCATTCGCCAGCACACGACACCCCTCTCACCAGTGTCAGTGGCAGCGAGCCTAAATCGTGCGACCACCATGAATCACCAAAAAATTTTCTTTCTGAAAAATTCACTAATCAATATCACATCTTATTTTAATTGAAATAAACCATAGGAGATGTCGTACGATGATATAGAAAACGCCACTCCCGACATCGTTATCGGTGGAGACTTGGTGGACGAAGAATATGACGTGCAATACGAACATGAGATTGAAAGTGAGAACGAAGAATTAGAACCTCAAGAAGAGAAACCAAAGGCCGCCAAATCGGTGTCTTTTGCAGGACTTGATGAAGAATTCGATGAAGAACAAGCCAAAAGAGAGTTCGAAGAAGGTGGCAGGTTACCTGAACAACCAGATGATCCTGATTTCTCAACAATGTCTCCATTATCTGCTGATATCATCAACAGACAAGCAACCATTAATATCGGTACCATTGGACATGTGGCACATGGTAAGTCCACAGTGGTCAGAGCCATCTCTGGTGTTCAAACTGTTCGTTTTAAAGACGAATTAGAAAGAAATATTACTATTAAATTGGGATATGCCAATGCCAAAATCTATAAATGTGATAATGAAGATTGTCCAGCACCAGATTGTTATAAATCTTTCAAGAGTGACAAAGAAATCAAACCAAAGTGTTTGAGACCTGGTTGTGATGGTAGATACTCTTTGATCAGACATGTTTCATTCGTTGATTGTCCAGGTCACGATATTTTAATGAGTACCATGTTATCAGGAGCAGCCGTTATGGATGCTGCTTTATTGTTGATTGCAGGTAATGAAACATGTCCACAACCACAAACTTCTGAACATTTAGCAGCTATTGAAATCATGAAATTGAAACATGTTATCATTTTACAGAACAAAGTTGATTTAATGAGAGAAGAATCTGCATTGGAACATGAAAAATCTATCTTAAGATTTATCAAAGGAACTATTGCTGATGGAGCTCCTATAGTTCCAATTTCCGCTCAATTGAAGTATAATATTGATGCTGTAAACCAATTCATAGTGAATTACATTCCAGTTCCAAAAAGAGATTTTATGGTATCTCCAAGATTGATTGTCATTAGATCTTTTGATGTGAATAAACCAGGTGCTGAAATTGATGACTTGAAAGGAGGTGTTGCAGGAGGAAGTATTTTGAATGGTGTTTTCAAGATTGGTGACGAGATTGAAATCAGACCTGGTATTGTTACCAAAGACGATAACAGTAAGATTCAATGTAAACCAATTTTCTCCAAGATTGTTTCGTTGTTTGCAGAAAATAATGATTTGAAATTCGCCGTGCCTGGTGGTTTGATCGGTATGGGAACTAAAGTTGATCCAACTTTGTGTAGAGCTGACAGATTGGTTGGACAAGTTGTTGGATCAAAAGGAGATTTACCATCCATTTACACCGATATAGAAATCAATTATTTCCTTTTAAGAAGATTATTAGGAGTGAAAACCGACGGTCAAAAGGGTGCCAAGGTCAGAAAGTTGGAAGCTGGTGAAGTGTTGATGGTTAACATTGGATCTACTGCCACTGGTGCTAGAGTGGTTGCTGTTAAAGCCGATATGGCCAGATTACAATTGACTTCTCCAGCATGTACTGAAGTCAATGAAAAGATTGCTTTATCCAGAAGAATAGAGAAACATTGGAGATTGATTGGTTGGGCTAGTATTAAGAAAGGTACTGCTTTAGAACCAATTGCATAATCATAATGATATTATTATCCCCCTCAGATGTGGCTTTCTGAGTATGTAATTATAGTTTCATCTGTATATTTATATACACTAAGATATCTAGAGGGATCCAGAGGGATCTAGAGATGTTTGGAGATGTCTAGATGGATCTCTTCTCTAAGATTGGTTGGTATTGTTTGAGGATATCTGAATCAAGGAACTTTGGGAACGAGTCAATTTCCATCATCTTGAATAAGCTGTTGATAAGTTCGGTAGCTACTGGTGTGAAACTAATCAACGATTTGTAAGCTTCTTTGAACTCTTTATCTCTTGGAGACGTTGCTGGTGAAATGAGGTGCGTTTTGGACCTGTTAGACTGTCTGGAACTGAAAACTGATCCACAATCATCAACAATTTGTGATCCAATAACCTGATTTGTGAGTCTTTCATTTGCAGCCAAATCTGCCAGCTGTACATCACCAGGAGAAGAAGAAGATGTGGAAATCGACATCCTTGTAGACTCTGAAGCTGAAATTCTTGTGGACTCAGGAACAGACTCGGTGTCTATAGACAAAGTGCAGTTCGTGTTGTTAGAACCCTTTGACACTGCGGTGGCTGTACCTGTTTCTGTATTAGGAAATGTTGCAGCCGAATCATCTGTGTACTTATCGTAAGTTCCAAACGTCAAAGCTGATTGAAGAGGATACTCGTAAGTTGAAAGATCTTTCTCTTGACACACCATCATTGCAATGAATCGAGACCGTAAGCTGTAGTCGATGTTCAACACAAAAGATGCTTGAGGTGACAAATACGTGAAATAGATGTGATAGATCAACAACAAACAATCGTTTCCAAGCTTCAATACTTGCTCCTTATAAGCAGAATAACTCTCGAAGTTGAGATCAATGTAGTTGACTAACTTGGTAAGTAATCCCACTTTTTTAAGGAACAAATGAAGTTGATCATAAGCATCCATATTCTCAAAACAGTACTCGTTCATAAGATGCAATTTTAACAAGTACCTGAGCCCCGGATCAACCAACACATCTTTTAACTTCAATCTGAAGATTATGGACATACCCTCACTATTGTTAACTTTCGATGGAAGGAGCTTTTTATCCTGGTTACCTGTGGTTTTCTTGTACCAGAACAATTTCGTTCTTGAAAGTTCAGGAATCCTATAGAAAGACTCGAAACTTGCATTGAACAGACGAGAAGTGGACATTACAGGTTGCAAGTATCCCAAAGAAACCAAAATACCTCCGATTTCATTAGCCGTTTTCTTTGAAAGAATATCTGTACAGTCCATTAACCACTGGACAATTGATTTGCCAGAAACACAATAATCAACGATGAAAGAGTGTTTCCCAGCCACAAAACTCTTATTACGGAAAACCCTTACACCGGTGCCCTCTACAAAGTACTGGACATGAGCATCTGATTCGGGATTGGTGAAATATTTATGGTGTAAAGGACTGGAAAAGAGTTTGTCTCTGTCATAAGAGTCAAAACCCATGGCACCCAAAGAACCAGATTCTCCGTCTCCCAACATACTCAAATCCAATTTGAGTTTAAAAATGTCTGGTTTGTTGTTACTTGACCATACATTTGGATTCTTTCCAAACATCTTGGAGAATAGGATCTGAATAAGATGGTTTGAGTATACCACTTTATCATTTAAATAGTTTCTTTCGAAACAGAACACATCAGCCGAGTTCAAAGAGCTCAATAACAATTCAGGAGGCTTTTCGAATTTGATTCCATGCTTCGAAATGAACCTGTTGACAATAGAAATGCCTTTGGGGGTTGGCTGCAAAATACAATTGACTTCTAACTGAGACGCAGTTCTATCTGACGGACAATGAAGCAATTTAGCATCGAAAAACTTCATTAAAGATGTGATGCCGACCAGTTTGGTTATTCTGTAACTCAAATTAAGCGAGTTTGAAGCAGTATCCACATTGAAATCTAAGTTAGTTAAGAGCTTTAAAGCTGTGTCCACCAGAAACGTAAAAGGATGCGCTTTACTTAAAGATAACACTTTTGAAGAAGACACATCCTTCAAGTTCAATTGAAGAACCATCAAAGAGAAAATATCCTTGAGTTCTTCTTCGTATATCCTGCCGTGAGTGGTTTTGTCAAAGGTTTTTGTGACTTTTTGACACAAAACCGTTTGTGAAACCACCGAACTGGACTCCAATCCCAAACCCGAGAGTGGTAAGGTGATATTACCCGGAATATCAACCATATTCAGTACAAAACCACAGAATCTAACACTACTTCCTCGTCCTTATCAAGTCGTTTTCAAAAAGTCCCACACGAAAAAGTTTGCAGCTAAGGGCCAGATTTAAAGCCTCTTTAAATTTGCAATACAAAATTGGTCTTTACTATGCCAATAAGTACCACAGAAACAACTGGATTCGATCGTATGACTTTAGTTTGTGAAAACTTACACACGGATACTCCTGTCATTTATATAATTTTTTCACCCAACTTGTTTTAGGCGACATGCATAATCTGAAACAAGGGTGTGCACTGACACATTTAACCACATTTTATAATCCCATCCACTGAAGCAGTTTGGAGACGGTCAATGATGCCAAACGTTCTGGACTATAGTTCACCTGAGAATCTAATATATGTGACCTTTTTCTTGGTTGAAAAACCCTCCGTTGGACCAAGTTTAACTAAGCCAATTTTTGAACTTGAAAAATATTATTTAAAGACAATGGAAAGGTTTGGTGGAACACCGAAAGGGGATATCTTCTCCAAGCTGAAACAGTTGTCAAGGGGCAACTGCAATTGTAACCGGACGTGTTTTTCAATGTTTAAACTTGATCGCTAATCATTGGTGATCAAGATAACAAAGTCAAGTGGAAATCCGGAACCATATGTGGTTTAAGAAAGACTTCAGCCCCCAAAAAATGTCTATATTTTCACAGCTTGTTTACAAAGCTTGTATTGGGGTTTGTTTTCGGGTTTGGGAGGCTCGGCTTATTGTTACAAGCTTTAAGTTTAAAGTTTTTAACTCACAGTCTATTGTTTTGTCATCGCCTCTAAAGTGTCGTAAGTGCTTTGAACACATGGCTATCATCGAGTGCTCGGTGGAGTTCGTTTAAAGATACATCCAATTGAAGCATTTTTGAGTCTTCTAATGTGAAGTATTTATTAGAAGTAGCAGTTTGTACTCCTCCATCCACAGCATTTGGAACATAGTCGATTAAAAGCCCCAATCTATAGATAGTCATCCAACATATTTTTACTGAAGTGGCGTCCCAGATCTTATAATTGACTTTAAGGCTTGTTTGGACGGCGTAATTGGTCACAGAAGATGATCTAATGATGGATTTATCGATATTGAATTGTTTCATCATATCAACGTACTCTCTGTAAGCAATATTGAAATTCACAGTGACCATTTTACTCTTGGCCAAGAACCGTGCACAAGCTATCACTATCAATAGTTCAAGGTTGGATAAAGCCTGGAGCATTCCTTCTACCGGACTGCTCATTTGGTTCTGGTGATAAATATTAAATAGATGGTCTTGTGGGAACGGCTGCAGTGAGCTGATGGATGAAATAGGTAGAAACATCGAGTTATTGAAGTCTTTGAAGTTTCTGGTGGTGTGGAAAATATAAAGAAGGTTCTTTTTAAATACCGAAGATGATTCAAGAAGACCTTCAAAATACTTGTTCCAAGAACGACCATATTCCTGATCATCTAAGTGCAGTATAACCTGTTCAGATACCTTTAGATTGGCCAAACAACATCGACTGAAGTCTTCAAACTTATGAAATTTGTTCATAATAATCAATCGTTGACTAAATCTGGACCTCACTCTTTTCTCGAGTAATTCTCTAGTATTGAACTTAGTAGATGTTCCAACAATGCAAATAGGACTCTTTCCTGTTTGTGTCAACTCAAATAAATTGTACAATAGTACCTGTTTGTTTCCAGTGGTAAAAGCTTCTAAATTATCGATCACAAACACAATTGGAATATTCCTTTTATTTGTTTCTTCAGTAGTATCAAGAAAGTTCAATACATTATTGAAAGTTGTTGTGATCTGAGGAGTTTCCAAAGTCCCGTCTATACCTCTATCTTTAAAGATTTTAGTGAATTGAGAGGCAATCTCTCTTATAGCAGAATATTCATCTGAATGCACAAAAGAGTTAAGTTTGATAGTGACAAAACCGTCTTGGAATTCATTTGCTAACCTCTCAAGACACAAATCGATCAAAGTAGTTTTTCCGGACCCTCTTGGACCAATAAGAAGTGTGGAGTTCCCTTCATGGTCGGCCACGGTAGATTTCATGATATTGTAAAGTTCGTTATATTGATCTCCCGACTGCACAACTGGGTTTGAAATGAGTTGTTTCTTGACCGTTTTCTTGACAAGTGATACATCGACATTCGAAGGAGAATCAACATCAGAAGGCGAAGAAGAAGAAGAATCATCTGTGAGCTTTAATACCTTGTGAGGTTTGGCAATTGGTAGTTCAGTGACAATTTGAACATCTTGAACTTCTTCTTCAACCCCCCCACTCAATTCTTCGGATAACACTTCCTCAACCACATCTTCAACCAACAGTTTGTCTTGTGTCGCGTTTTCCACATGGATCACATCTTCTTGTTCTATTTCGTCGCTTTGGTCATCTCGCTCGTCGCTCAGATCACCAAATCTGAAGTTTTTAACGAAATTCAAACGGGCGGCTTTCTTTCTTCTAGCTTTCTCGACCTTCACGAGTTGAGCCTTCGTTTTGTACGTCTTGAAGAACGCATCATTTTCCACTTCTTCTGTGGTCAATTCTTTAACAGGGCCAAAGTCATCCATAACGCGAATTTTAACTTAAAAAGAATCTTCACAAAAGATTGGAGGAGAGATAGTCAAAGGAACACAAATCAATTGACACAAACACAACACAAACTTGTTTACAAACACAAACAAAACACAAACACAACTTGTTTACAAACACAAACACAAACAAACACACAAACACAACTTGTTCACAAACCAGTCCACAAAACCAATCTTATCCAATATGCTCCCAGAATCAGCAGTGAAACTCCTCAAAAGTACCCGGTTCCTCCACCTTGCCACCTGCCACGACAACGTCCCGCACGTCACTCTCATGAACTACACGTTCTATCAAGACGGCGACCAAGACTTTGTGATCATCACAACCCCCAGAAACACCACCAAGTATGATAATATCAAACACAACAGTAAAGTATCTATGTTAGTGCATGACTGGATCAGCACCAGAGAAGCGGAAGAGACCCCTAGGCGCAATTCATTGTTTGAATTGATCACAAACTTGAACAGGTCTGAGATTAGCCGTGTGTCTATTCTGATCGACGGAGACGCTAAAATAATCGGCGAAGACCATAGTAAGTACGGCTTTCTTAAGTCATTACACCTTAACAATGAAACGATCGAACCGCAACAATTGGACAATTACGTAAAGGATGACGGAATTGAATTGGTGTTGATCACGTTGTCTAGCTGCAAGATTACCGATACCGAAAATAACGTCGAGCAGTATTGAACCCCAGGAACGCAATTTCCAAAAAAAGAAATGAATAATAAACGTCCGGCTAATGGGATAAATGCCAATCTGTTGACAGGCCAAGAGAAAGGGCGATAAGAAGCAGAAGACATGAGAAAGAGTGATGGAACAGGTTGAGATCGTGTGAAAAGTTTCTGGTTAAGGGGAGTTTGAATTGGACACTTGAACGGTTGATTTGAACGGTAGCTCAGGGTATGGAACAACGCCAGTTGATTATACGTATGTATCATCTCATCGGCCTTGAGGCTATGGTTCATGACCACTGCTCCCCTATTGATTATGTCATAACACATTTACGGTGATAAAAGGGCAAGCAGGACCTTTGGAAAATCGGGAATATCGCTCAAATTTACCAGATGACCTGTCAAGCGCTGCGGGCTGGACAAAATAACCAAAGGAAACACCCCGTCTTATCCGGACGTTGGTAGATGCCCTGGCGGATTCAGATACTAATTCCATAAGCCCAATTTTCGTTGGTTATTTTTTATATATTTTAAACATTTTTGACACATTCTTCCTTATCGGGAACCCATCGTTGGTTCTCCATATAAAGCCAGTGCAATCTGCCCTTTTTTGTAAATCTTACATCGCCGTTTCTTTATCATGAGTGTCCACAATAACCGTGAAATAAAGCCAATATTACCAGCTTTGAACTATCCACCTACACCACAACACACCTATTACTCACAAGGATACGGGGCCACCGGCCACGACCACGGCCATCCCCACGGCCATCCCCACGGTTCTACTTCCGCTCAAGTGATGCATTACCAAGTTCCAAGCTATCATCTAAATTTGTCAGCTAATGAGGGAGCTACATTACCGCCGCTTCAATTTTACACAAATAAAAGTTACACGCTTGATAGCCACTATCCGGTGGGATATGTGAACGGAATGAACAACAATGTAATGAACGGGATGACTAATGGGATGGGAATGGCAATGGGAATGACTGGGATGACAGGTAGATCACCTAGTGATAGTGGAGTTGGCGTGAAACCGGAATACACGTCTCCGTCACCTTCTAGCGACCTGGAGAAACCAAGTATTGATTATTCTTCAATAATCAATTATACGATCTCTCCATCGCTCAAACGGAAGAGGAGGAATAACTCTGCTAATAGCTTGGGAAAGCCCGAGAAATCGGATCAGTTACCTCAGTTACCTTGTGATGTTTGTGGCAAAGTGTTCAATAAACCATACAATCTCAAAAGTCATATGAAGTCTCATCTGACTGAAAAACCTTACAATTGTGGAGTGTGCAACAAGCGATTTGCCCGAAGTCATGACAAGAAGAGACATGAGCTATTACATAAGGGAGAGAAGAACTTCAAATGTGAAGGGTTCCTTAAAGACGGAGTGAGATGGGGCTGTGGTAAGAAGTTTGCCAGATCTGATGCTTTGTCCAGACACTTCAGAACAGAGACTGGTTGGTTGTGTATCAAGCCATTAATGGATGAAGCCAAGCAGGCCGAGTCAACGGTCATTAACAATATTCTTAATAAAAAGTAAGGGAATACGATGATGTGAATCACATCTAAGTCACAAGTATTTGAGGTGCATGAGTCAGCCACGGAATCCTGCAGTCCTGCAACATGCAAACTATTACGGCCACGGCATCAAAAGCGTTGGTGCCCATCTCTGCACGGGTGTGGAGGGTGTCACTTCAAAAGTGACACCAAAAGTGACACCGAAATGACATTGAAACGACTACACAACGGTACCCGCTGTCAATTTAAAGGCACAGCGGTGTTATTTTTACGGAATTTCATAAACAAGTTACGTTTAAGGTTTTTTACAGCCGATATATATGATTATACGTCTATTTAACTCTATAATTTCAAACTTCCCTTTGGTTTTAACCTTTTGTCAAACCATAATTATCCACTGAGCTTCCGGGCTTTGTTTATGGTATAGTTGATTGCTAAGAAACACTAATTGTCAACGATTTATGGTTAAGAAATTTTCAACAGCAAAGAAATGGAGGAGTTGTATGATCGCCAGGTTGGTGGCCCAGCCGTAGTTCGATGGGTGTTAAACCTTCTTTTCAGGATATTCCATCAATTCCTTTTTTGCATTGGAAACATGTGCATGGCACAATGGATTTCGGCGGCCGTGTCACCCCCGTTAACAGGATCGATGCAGATGCTCGGGTTCTGTCCCAGACTAGACCACCCCCCGATGAGTAATCAGCGGTTGCATCGTAAATGTACTTATTGTTTACGGCTTTTCCAAGGGTAAGGCCAATAAACAACTACTCCATTACCTAAGTGAACTCGAACGATGCAACGGAGTTTTTTTTGATTATTAATAAATTGATAATCTTGGAACGGCGGCTCATTCCCGTTCCGCAAACCCCAAAAACGGAAACGGACTTGACACTACGGCTAAACAAGTGGCATTAGTGGGCTTGGCTCTTTATTGAACATGCCCGGTTTTCACCTTGGAATGAACAACAACCACCACCCATTTTTGATATTTTGCGTTTATAGCATGTCAAACTTCATTATGCCCGATCGGGTACCAAACCTTATCCAAAACAGGCTTGGTTGATTTAAAAAAAAATCGGTGTATCGTAATCAATGCCACGAGAGGCGAAATAGTGGGGGGCGGCGGTCATGTACAGAGGATAAAATCTTATGCGCCGATTGGCGTGGTTGCGCGTCGTGCAGGACCTACTCGATAAAGCCACCATTACGAGGCTTTGACTCCGTTGCTTATGTAACGATACGACGCAAATTTCACCCTGGTTCGGGCACGCATCACCAGATATTCCAACCCCACAAATCTCAATTGTCATCCTATCTCCTTTTTTTTTTTTTCAATTGTTGAGTTCACAAAAGATGACAACGTATCTGAACGAGCAGTCACTTCCACGACTTCCTGTCCCGGAACTATCCGCCACGGTTCACCAATTGCTTATCGCTATCAAGCCGCTAGCCTCCTCAGAAGAGTATAATCAGCTACTCAACGAGTCAGCAGAATTGTTGAGCGATAGATCAATTAACTTGATACAAAAACATTTGGCGCGGGCGGCTGAAGATCCCAGGCATCCTTGCTACTTAAACTGCATCAACGATGAAACCAACCCAGGGATTTACGGTGAATTGAGAGGCGATATTCTTCCCCGGAATCCATATTTGGTGCTTCAAGAAGATCCGTATTCCAAATTCATGAACCCGCCAAACCAGGCACAGAGATCCGCTAATTTGATCAATTCTTCTTTGAAGTTTATTGTTAGTTTACGCTGTGAAACCTTGAGTCCCGATGTGACTCCGAAGAATCAGGTTCCTTTGACAATGAATTGTTATAAGAATCTCTTTGGAAGTGCCCGAATTCCCGTGACTGATCCGGACGACGGGTATCGACAGATTGCTATACATAGACTGCAAACGTCAAATCACATTGTGTTGATTTCAAATAACCAGTATTATTATTTACAGGTGTTGAATCTGCAAAATGAATTGTTCTTTAATGATTACGATTTGTCGTTGATCGTACAGGAAATCATCGATGAGTCCATGGATTTCACTACTATTGAGGCTATTAACAATGCTATTGGAAGTTTGACCACTCAGAATTATAATCATTGGAGATTAGGTAGGTTAGAATTGACCAAGTCCAATAAATCCAGTTTAAAGCTCATTGATGATGCTTTATTTGTGGTTGTATTGGATCCTAATTCTCCTGATACTGATCAGGAGAAGACCTCGGTAATCAGCCACGGTACTTCTGTTTTGTCGGCTGAAAACATTCAAGTGGGGAGTTGTACTTCGAGATGGTATGATAAATTGCAACTTATTGTCACCAAAAACTCGGTGGCTGGTGTGGTTTGGGAAAGCACTTCCATGGATTCTACTGCCATTTTACGCTTCATTAGTGATATCTATACAGACTCCATTTTGAAGTTGGCAAAGAACATCAATGCTATTGAGTATACTTTGTTCAATACTTGTGGAGAGAATGTTATCAAATTTGTTTCAAATAAGCTCGAAAAGCCATCATACAAGAGAATGATCTTCAATATCTCTCCTGAACTTTCCAATTTGATTCATTTGTCTGAAACAAGATTGGCTGATTTGATCAACCAACATCTTTACACCACCATTAAACTCAAGTTGAATTCGGAACTCCTCCAAAATTTCGGTATTTCCACTGATTCTTTCCTTCAGATATGTCTTCAGATCACCCATTACTCCTTGTATGGAAAAATTGCCAATACTTTAGAGCCTATAACCACCAGAAAGTTTAGAGACTCAAGAACTGAATTGATAGCCGTTCAAAACGATGAAATTGCCAATCTTGTAAAGCTTTTCATCACCAACTCTTCCAGTGCTGAAAAGTGGGAGCTTTTTGAACGGTGTTGTAAGATTCATCACAAACAGTACCTCGATGCTATGCAAGGAAAAGGATTTGAAAGACATTTGACATCTTTATTACATGTCATCAAATCACCCAATGCTTCCAAGTTCTTAAACAACTTGAACCAGTCACTTCCACCGTTGGACTTTGAAGACCTTAACAATCTGTACATTCCTTTGTTATCGAATCCAGTTCTTAATCGGATAATGAATCCTGAGCTTCTTATATCCAATTGTGGAAACCCAGCTTTACACCTTTTTGGAGTCCCACCACCAAGTGATCAGGGGTTCGGAATTGGGTACATTATCCACAAAGATAGGGTGTTGTTGACGTTGTGTTCGAAATTCAGACAGAACGATAGATTCTTAAGCACTTTAATTAAAGTCATCACTGAATTCAAAGGACAATTGGTTTCCAAGTCAGATTTCCTTATGAACTTGAACCACGAGAATAACCACAGACGACTTGAACTTCAAAAGATCAGAATCGAACATGAACTCAAGAATTTGAATATCGATTCGCCTGCAACAAAGCACCCTATTGAATTGGCTATTGATCAATACACTATTCCAATGAGCCATATCCCCTTGGACGCAGGTCATAAGGACCATGAAGCTATCCACCTTGCACATGATGACGATGCCTATGAGTCTTCCAACTCCACCAACTCCAATGAATTCGATTATCTTGGTGGATATGGATACTTTGATTTTGGTGAATTGGATTCAAGAGATGTTGAACTCAACCGTACGCAAAGTTACTTGAATAGTCCTTCAAATGTGTCGAGTTTGTCGTCTATGGCTCATTCCAGGAACCATTCGTCGCATAGTCTTGCAGCAGAGGCTAAGAATTTGGACTTGAAAGAGAAACACGATTTGAATGAACGGATCAGAGAGAAGCTTAACAAGAGTAATGATGAGTTGCCGAGGTTCAAACCTCTGATGACCGGTTTGGATAAGAAGAAGCATGAGATAGGTCGTCAATTGGACCTTTAGTGTGGTGAAGGTCAAGACCACAAGTTCAAGTTGTTCAAAGTTCAAGGTCCATTTCTTTCTCACATCAACCACATTGTTTTCATCGACCACATTGTTTTCATCGACCACATTGTTTTCATCAACCACATCGATCCCATCAACCACATCGGTTTCTGGAATCGATGTCTATTTATTTATCAACATGCTTAACCTCCATGTCCCTTGTAGTCCCGCTTATGTAAGCCCTTACGTAATCACAGTCTATATTGTCTTTTTCGCAGCAAAATCATTAATAATGCTTCCAACTGGTCTTGCAAAGCTTTCAAAGCTGCTAATTTCCATTTCGGGACAAGATGCTGCAAAGTTCCTTAACGGACTTGTAACGTCGCGGTTCCTCCCCAACATCGTCAAAAAAAACCAATACACCATCTCAGACGTGGAGTTCAAACACATGAATTTGAACAAGATCATCAACTTGCAAGAGAATTGGGGGCTTATGCACGAGGACATATTTGATCCAGACAATGAAATCTTGATCCGGAGAGACGGGTTGAACTCGATGTTTTTGAATTCCAAAGGAAGAGTTCTTTCTGATTGTTTTTTGTATGCTTCTCCGTTTGCAGCGGAAGCTACCAACATAGAACCATCTTATTTAGTTGAAGTGGAAAGTTCGGTGATTAATAAGTTGAACATGGTGTTGAAGATGCACAAGTTGACCGCCAAGGTTAACATAGAAGCTTTTCCCGGTCATTCGTACTATTATTACAATGATTCACTTGAATTCGATGAATTCTTAGACCATTTACAAGTCAAGTATTTCAACACCCTTACACCACGAGATGCCCTTGAAAACGCCCACAGGTTCATACATGATCAAATAGTGGTAGATAAAACCATGAGTGATAATTTGGTCGGTATAGCTATTGATAATAGGATCCCTAATTTCGGGTTGAAATTTATCACCAAAACACCTATTTCTTCGGACTTTTTCAGTGACCAGTTCAAATCTCACTTCAAAGTAGAAGAAGTAGAAGAAGAAATGATACATAAAAGACGGTTTTTGAACGGATTGTATGAGTCGGCCGATTCTCCTCCAAACTACAGTCTTTTACCATTTGATATGAATTTGGACTACATCAACGGTTTATCTCTTGATAAAGGGTGCTATGTTGGCCAGGAATTGACTATACGGACGTTTAACGGTGGAGTTATACGTAAAAGAATACTTCCAGTTCAATTCTTCGAGATTAATGAGCAGAATCTTCAAAATGCCGAAGACGATTTGGAATTGATAGAGAACGACGAGGTCATTCAACATTTGAACAAAATCAACGGTTCTACTATATCTAAACTTGATGTTACATTATTACATGAAGAACCCAAAGAAGAACCAGCTCCTTCACCTTTTGGAAAATCACCGTTTGGAAACTCACCGTTTGGCTCTGCTTCAAAACCAAGAAAAGTCACAACTGGTAAACTTCTTGCAGTTAAAGACAATTTGGGATTCATGTTAGTAAACCTCAAAGACGTCGATAAGAAGTTCTTCAAAGTGGAAGTCCCAGACTTCAACTCTCCAAAAATGATAGGTATTAAAGTGGTCAAGCCTAATTGGTGGCCCGAAGACGAAGTATAATTGCATATTTATTCACTTGTATATAATATGAGAGAGTGTTCTTTCTAAACGAAAGACCTGTCTCCTGCAACCCATCTGTTGAACATATCCAACGAATTGGATGGTTGATCAAATGGAACCATATGTCCAGCTCCAAACACCTGCAAGAAGGTGAAATTGTCGTAGTTTTTAACGTTTCCTGCATGTGTGTCTCCATTGAACCACTTGTCAATCGAAGCAGACCCAAACCCTTCAGATCCTGTCCATTTCAATCTATCAGTCCAAGCCTGGTTTCCTAACCAGTTGCAAATAAAGTCTTTATCTCCAGCATAAATTAAAACAGGCAATCCTTCATCCAACACCTCAATAATAGCATCCCTGAAGTACGATTGCATCCAATCACCCATCATTCTAAAATGGAGATTGATATCGTTGTTGCAACTGTAATAATGATTGACTTCTGCACCCACTGCTTCCTTAACAGATGGTAAATCCAAATACTGTTGAATGTACCCAATAGCATCATAACACAAAGGATTATCTTGACACTTCATAGTCACATCGTACATGTTCATATCCATGTCACTATAAGGGGACATTTCATAATCGTTACAAATTTCTGTGGCCGGGTAACAGTCTACTGGTGATTCGGTTTCATAACACTTTTTGATCAATGAAATACATTCTGGAATATGATCTTTCATGATCTTACAATTGTCTTCACTAACCACTGCAGGATATCCACCTTGTCCACAAGCCATTGGTTGATAATATTCATATTGCACCAACATATCTGTCAAACCATTACCAACCATTATCGACAGCAATTCGAAGTTCTTATCTTTTTTGGCCAAAATATCTCTTGCCAATCTAGGTACATAGTGTCCACCATAAGATTCTCCTGCAATGTGGAAAGGTACATCTAAAAAGTCCGGGAACTTAGTGAAAAAGATCTCCAAGAAAGCAATAACATCATGAGTAGTAACAAAGGTATTATTGACTTCATGACTCGAATACGAGTACCCAGTGTTTACAGGAGAGTCCAAGAAGATCACCGAAGCGTTATTGTTCCAAGAATATTCATTTTTGATTGGCTGCAAATTTGCGTCAATTGAAGAAGGTCCCAATTCGAAAAAGAGTCCCATCATTGAAGAACAACCAGGTCCTCCATTCAACCAGAGAACTATTGGGTCTGTTTTGGGGTCGTTTCTACTCTCAAAGAACCAATAGAACAAGTGCTTGTCTTCTTCTTCCATGTCGAAATATCCAGTGTATTGACTAACATCGTCAATTCCAAGGTGTTTTGGAGTTCCTTTGATTCGGATCTTGTGACTTTGATACTTATCAATTGTGAACTCTTGATCGAACTTTTTCTCGGTGAAAGCAGTTCCTTTGATTCCTTTGGCCACTCGGGAGATCTGGTCTCCGTTTTGTGCGATCATTTGAGCCCATTGGTTCTTGATTGTTTCGGGTCTATCATTTTTCATCAATTCTTCTTGAACTGACTGCAAAAACGAGGACTCTTCACCGGGGTTCAACTTGAAGGGTGCTTGAGGTACAGAAACGGCGCTTATTCCTGCCACAATGGCTAAGCTGCTTAAGATCTTGTTCAAATGCATAGATGAATTTACAACTTTCCTTGGATTGTACTAGTTGTTGGATGTACGGCACCACCGACGGCGATAAACGGCGTTAAGATCTTTGATTGATAATAAGAGAGTTGGCTTTTTGCCGCTAGTAGTTCGAGTTCGAGCTTGTGGACTGTGCAGACACGACTAGGCCCAAGTTGAGAGGGGTGGGCATTGGTGTGGGAGAGAGGAAGGGTATTGGTTATGAGCGATGGAAGAAGCTATGGGACATGAACGGAGGGACAAACGATGAACGATGGAGAGATGATAGAGAGATGATAGAGAGATGATAGAGAGATGATAGAGAAATGATGGAGGAGGACATCAAGAGCTTGGTCTTGGTATCCAGTGTTTGGTGATATTGAAGCTATTAGAGATGTAAGTCTAAGGGTTTCTTTGGCTGCAAAAAGAGAGGGTATAGTTGTATTAAAGCATTGAACTGTAACATGTATTAAAGCATTGAACGGTAACATGTATTAGATGCAAACGATCACAAACACTGTCCCCCCTCTCTCTCTAAACTCTCCCATTCCATTCAACCACATACGGTCCAAACGTCTCGTCATAATCACTCTCTTCGGATCCGTCATCCTCTCCCTCTTCCTCTCCCTCTCCCTCTCCCTCTTGCACAACAATCCTAAAGTCCGACGAACGATACTCGATCTTCATCATCTCAGGCCCTGTCAACTTCAACTTCAACCCACTCAACAATGCCATCTTCTCAATCATGTGGCTATTGTCTAGTGGACGTCCTCTATATTTGCAGCCACCAAAGTCAATGAACATAAGAAGTCCATCTTTCACTCTCAAGTCAGTGGCTTCAAGACCATCGTAACGGATCCCCATTTCTCCCATCTTTCTTAACTGTTCTACACCGTCTTGGTACTGGTTCACAGTCATTTTCTTCACCATTGGTCCCGCATAGTCAGTTATGATAAAGAATCCTTGCAAGAAATGACGAGATTGTGGATCTGTTAGAATCAAGTTGCCGAAATTGTGTAGAACTGGAACATTTATCCTTTCATGATACTCATCACTTTCATTGTTCTCTTTAATTACCTTGTAGCACTTGATTTCTTCAATCACTCGGTCGTAACAGATCTGTCTATACTCTTCCACAGTTTTTGACCAGTTACTGTACTTGAAACACTCGTCCATGTGACTATAATCAAACACTTTCAACACCAATTGGTGTTTTGGATCGTTGGTATTCACAGTAATGGAAGGGAATACTTTATTCAAATCTCCTGCGTTCACTGAGAATGTCAGTGCCGGCTTGGTGTAGGTTCCTTGGAGTCTCTTTAACACATTCACGTGATCAATGTTTCCAAAATGGATAATGTTTTGATATGGTTTGTTAGATATTTCTGTGAAACTCTTTTGCCTGTTCTTATCCTTTTTCTTCGGTTTGAAATCCACAAAAGTCCAAGAAAGAACTCCTGTTTTTTTGGGTGATTCTGAACCACTGTATCCAACACTACTTGATAGATCTTTAAGCGATAGATCTTTAAGCGTCTTTTTGGCTTCAAGGAGTTCTCCCAAACACAGTAGCCATAATTTCTCTTTGTTCTTTTCTTCCATCGAGAGATGACATCTGTTATAAAGAATGGCTGCAAGAGCTGCTTGAACAGTGATACTGTCTTCGTCGATTCCAATAACCATTGTTCGAATTGGAATGGTTTTTCTATCTGATCGGAGCCAATCTTCGTCGTCAAAAGCCAACTGCAAAATAAATGTGGTGTTGTGATCAGTTAGCATACATATGGGAACTCTTTCTCTGTCAAAAAAAATACAGATCTTCCGGAGGGGTCTGAACAACTTGTTCCCCACAAAACTATCGAGAGTGCTTGGATCAACCATCTTTGTGCCTTCTTTAAACTCATTTGTATCGAAGTTCTCAAAATGGATAATAAATTTGCAGCCATTTTTTGATTTGATTTTAACAGTACGAAACACGTCCATCTTAGGCAAGTAGCAAGTTTGATCAAAATAGTCTTCCGTAGTTATGTCCCACTTTGGACCTATAAGTTCTAAGATACTAGTAGCCACCTTCACAACGTCTCGTTCAAAAAGTCGACGATGTGCTACCTGTGGATGGAGATCTCTTTTGGGAGGTTGTTTAGTGAGTTCTTTGAAAAGGAATAATGTAGTTTTGGCACACCTTAAAAGCTTGTTCTTGTCCCAAGTCTTGATGTAACTCAACTCCCTATAAAGGTCTCCAATCATCTTATCCAAGTGAACACTGAAATTGTCCTTACTGACCATAAAACTGAAAGGTGATGCTAAGATGTACTCATGTCCTACAGTTTCACCTGGCCGAGTGAAAACTCTTCGAGGATGCAGGAGTGACAAAGCCACCTTATATATATTGATGACCAAAACCTCAGAGTCTTTCCAACACAGCAGCCAACCCGTCAAACTGCTGAATATCACACTGTGGGCTTCGTTATTATAAAATGACAAGAATGCTTCTTTGTAAAGGGGATCACGTCTCACTAGTGTCAAAAGAACTGAGTTTTTTGGAAGAACCATTCCGTTGTGGTGCTTCAACTCTTCTAAGCATGCTACCAGCGTAGGGGAGTGACGACTAAAAGGAGGCATTACTTGAAAGTTCTGATTTCAAAGTCGTATGCTTGTTTCGCAAGAATTTGCAGCCATTCTGATTACGTAAGCTTTTTGTAATGCCGCTTTTGTATCAGCTTTGTAATGTAAGCTTTTTGTGATGCTGACTGGGGGAAGTGATGGGGAAGAGACGGGGAAGTAACGAAGTGCTTATCTTGAAGTGATTGGTATTTTATTAGGTGGTTCGTGGATTCTTTGACCAAGACGAGTAATACTCAGCAGACCTTTTTTCTCTGTTCTGCGACTTTAAGGTACTGGTTCGTTGATATACATATCTTTCATCTACAATAATCCGTTGTTACACCACACTTACTAGTCAAACTGTACAATTGGGCATAAATAACCCAACTGTTACAGCTGCGTCACGTGATCTCATGTTAATTGTTCAATGCTTATTTTCCTAAAACGGGCGTGTGGCGTAGTTGGTAGCGCGTTTGCCTTGCAAGCAAAAGGTCACTGGTTCGATTCCTGTCTCGTCCATATTTTTTTCTTCTATTAAATGCCATACAAACTACAAAGCAGTTATCATAAATATTTAATTGGAGTTACTATTCTCCTCTATTTCCACATCTTTTGCTTCTAAAGAAGACTTGTTCTCATTTTCTTTGTCTGCATCTTTTACAGCTTCTCTTTCTTCGGCCTCTCTGTCTTTAGCTTCTCTTTCCTCTTTTGTTTGAACTTGGGCCTTCATTGGTACTTTGGCATTAGAGCCTGAAGCAGCAAACACAAACGCAAGAAATGCCATTCCAATACAGAAATAGTAAACATTTCTAATAGAACCCATTATTTGTCTCTTAACAAATGTGAGAGCTTGTGGCTGCAAATTTTGTAAAACGGTGGAATCAGAAGAAAGCAACGCCACACTGAAGTCCTTCAAACTGTCCTTCAAGGAACCATTTGGAAGTGCTTCGTAAGCTGTTTTGTACTTGTTGGTCAAAGAAGCATTGTAAATAATATCACCAAGAATGGTAGTCAAAGCACCTCCAAAGGCTCTAAGGAAGATAAGAAACGAAGACGACATGATGATTCCACCGTTTATCTTTGGAGCAGATACCTGAGCACCTGTGAAACATGTTTGTGTAAGTACACCAGTGGAAACTCCCAGTAAGATACAGTAACCAATTCTTTGGCTCAGGTTGGAGTCCACATCTAAAAGAGTAGTCAATCCACTACCAACAGTTCCAACCACACCTCCAAAGATAGCAAAAGGCTTCACAAGTCTTGTTTTACCTGTCAAAACACCAGTAGCCACCGAAGCTGCTATAGTCGGGATGATAAATGCCAAAATACTGATTCCTGCACGAATAGGACTTTGATCAAAGATAATCTGAAAGTATATCGACAAGTATAAAAGCAACGGCATGAAATATGCAAAAACAAAGAACGAAGTAATGGCACAAGAAGCCACACCCCATGTTAGAACCACTGGTGTAGGAATAATAGGAACTTTGGAGTATTTGAAGTTCCAAACACAGAAACCCACTGTCAATAGAACTCCTAATATTATGCAAGAAATAGTAGCCCCCGATTTCCATGGAAACTGCTTTGTGGATGTGAAAGTCAATCCCACTAAAAACAATGTCAACCCAGAAGCCACCAAGAAGGTACCAAAATAATCAATCAACTTGAATTTCTCTCTCAAATTGAACTTTGGTGTTGGAGGATTGAAAGTGATGTAAAAGAAAGTCAATGCCAAAGCACCAATAGGTAAATTGATATAAAAGCACCATCTCCATGAAACATTAGATGCAAATGCTCCACCGATCAATGGACCCATAACCACTGAAACTGACATAACCAACCCCAACAATGCAAATATAAAAGGTCTTTTATGAATAGGTGTAATCTCCGAACATATAATAAATGCGAGACCTTGAATACCACTAGCACCAACGCCGGCCAAAACTCTTCCTCCAATCAAAGTATTCATATTATTGGCCACAGCACATACCACTGATCCAAGTTCAAACAAGATTACTGCAGCTATCATGGCATATTTACGTCCAAAGATAATAGAAAGTTGACCCCAATTGGCTGCGAAAATCGTAACAGGAAGTAGAAATCCTGAAATCAACCAACCAACTTTATTCAAAGCATTGAACTTGCTTCCAACATCGTCCAAGATTGTGGCCACAATTGTCTGGTCCAATCCAATCAACACCAAACAGCAGACGTTAGCTACAACACAAAGATATAGTTTGGTGCCAGACATAAACATCTCTTCTCTTTTAGTTCCATCACCAGCGTCATTTTCCACAAACTTCTTGTCTTCTTCCATTTTGTCTTCTTCCATTTGGTTTCCCGTAACCAATGGGGCCTCTACAACCGTCTTTGCGTCTTCTGTCATTTGTCCTGTCAAATACGAGCGGCTGTGGCCATATTTATAGTTTTTTTGACAGCCTGGTGCAACGGCGTTACGAAGTTTTCAACGCAGAACGGAAAACATATAAAAGGACCTGTTTTTACTTTTCACAAAAAACACACACGAGCATCGGTCAAGCTGTAATACATAGTTTAGATCCCTTGAAATGGTTCTATTTGGGTCCGTCATCACAAAACTCTTTCCTTTCATGTATTTTTTGTGTTTCCCGTCAGATGTTGGAAATCCCGCCGTATGGTGCGGCTTAGGCTTCTCATACTAAATAGGGCAAGGTTACGAAAAACACATCTCTACTGTCGTTGCTTACGTTATTTGATACTTTACAATATCTATACACTAACATACATTAACCACGCTTCAAACCTTCGATCTCCTTGAGTAAATCCTTGATGTAGCTGGAAGCCAATTCCACGGTGGTGGCTTTGGACGGTATAGATACTCGTTCATGATAATGCTGAGGAATCAATGTTCCTAAAGCTTGTACAGCTGTGTTCATTCTATTTCTTCTTCCCTGTTCTGCCAACTTGTGACTAGCCTTTTTGGTGGAGGTTTTTTCGTATTTTGTCTCTTTTGTACCATTGTAACCATTAGGCATCAAGTTGGGAGAAGTATCGCTGGATTTGGTGGACCCGAAAGATGATTTCCTAGACTTCAAAACTGGACTCTCTTGTACTCTTCCACCTTGCAGTTTGGCAAGTTTTCCCATAGTGAACCCCATCATTTGTGGAGAAGTGTTTGTACTTTCAGGATCAATTTTTTTAAACGATTGTGGAGGGAGCATAGGTGTAGAATGAGACGAGTTTGTGTTTGATCTTGAAATAGTGGCTTCTGGCAACTTTTCAAACGTCGTAGGAGATGTAGCATGAGATCCATTTTGATCATGTGTTTGGATTATTGGTGTTCCATGAGGAGTTCTTCTTTTGAAGGTGTTTGGCTTATTTTCATCCACCGTAGAAAATGTAGAAGACGATTTCCTCTTGGTTTCTTGAGCTCCATTTTGTGCTTTCAATGCAGGAGACGTCAATGGTTCAAAAGAAGCTTGAATTGGTTTGGTATGGTGTTTTTTGGAGTCCAAAGGTGTTCCATGAGGAGATACCAAAGGTGTGAAAACCACATCTGGACGTACGTGTTGCAGATGTGGTAGATGCTCAAGGGTGTCTTTGGACTTGTTCCTTGTGAGTTTATGATAATAATGTTGTTTGTTGAACGATTTATCGTTCTGACTCGGTAATATAGGACTGCTTATCACTTGCGATTCCTTCATCAACCGTTTTCCATTCGGATGCATGGTTGGCGTATTGTGTACAGAAGATGCTGGAGGAAATGCAGATGACGAATTGTGATATGTTTCCTCTTTATTTGGACTAGTCTGTTGGTTCGAACCTGCTGACTCATTTGTGTGGGGAGTATATGAGAGACTGTCGTCAATATTGATGTTCGACTCGTCCAACACGAACTCATAATTGTCCAAAGAAAAGTCGTTGATTTTGTCTAATGGTGCTTGATTATTACCGTTTCTTTGATTATTCTGAAAGTTCTGTTTGGGTGGATTTTGACGATTTTGGCCCTGGTAAAACTCTCCTTCTAAATGATTCAAAATAAAAGCATCGTCGGCCTGGTAATTGCCGACCTTCGACACATCGAAATTACCATATAATTGATCATTCGGGTCAAAGTAAGACTCGGATTTGTTGGGGCTTAACGTATCCCATTGGTTTTCTTCCATCATTCAGGGGTGATGAAACTAGATGTTTATCTGGGTGAAAATAGGTAAAATGATGTATCACTTTCTGTATTTCACTCGATGTATCACTTTGCGTCAAGCGACTTTGTGGTATTTCAATATTTCAGTGTGTAAACTTGTCTGTTCTTGATGTTACTTGATCTATTGATATACCTCTTCTCTTCTCTTCTTCTCTTATAGTTTGCAATATTTCAGTCTCCTGAAGACAAATAATCAATAGTATCCTCTTGTACTATCAAACGTTCTTCCCGTCCAAACTATTTCTAATTCACTTGAAAGCTTTTCCTATTTATACGAATTCAACGGTGTCCAATATTTTTTTTAATTATTCTGCATATTCTCGATATGGATGCGTAGAGTCAAACTACAAGAGAACCACAAAAACACAAACCACAAACACAAAACGAGCACAAATACAACGGCATTTACAACCACAAAAACGTCTACAATCCACCAATGTCAACACTGTCTACTGTATCTGTCGTCCTTGCTGTCTTCTTGCCCTTTTAACCCCACCCAAGTCATCTTGTGATCCTAACACCAAAACTGGTAATTGATCTTTTATCCCACGTGGGACGGCTTTAGGTTGAATTAGCACTGTTGCATAATCCTGCATATTATTTATGTCAATTGGTTGCAATAAGCCAACAACGTCGGTGCAACAACAACAACGGAATGACGTAGAGAGCCGCAGACTTAAACGGTGGTGAAACTCGGGTTCTGTTTCTGTTGTTCAGATGCTGCAAACACCGTTTCGGGTCAAATGATCGCATTTTGATGCATAGGATCCTGTGGTCACGTGATTAGAATGATGTATGTCACGTGACTTTAAGGTACCGATTGCAACTGCAATTGCAACCGCAACTGCTTCTCATACAAGGTTAAGGTTTAGAGATGGAATCAGGTAGTAGAGGATTGATTGAACAGAGTCAGATATATTTATAAGTGAACTATTCAGGGTTTCAGGAAGTCATCCGGGTCGTTGCCGGGATGCCTGGCCATATCCTCCCATCGGCCAGCCTCCATCTGCCACCACAACTTCTCCACCCTTGAAGCTGCCAACTCTTCCTCAAGCTGCTTGATCCGGGCATCCAATGCCTCAAAATCCCGACGTTGACGTTCTCTGTATCGTCTAGCGGCCAAGGTATTCTTCACCTTTTTGATATCTCCTGGATTTTTCACCAGCACCTGTTCAAGTGGTCTAGTTCTCTTTCTTACCAACCGTTTTCTAATCTTATCAACATCATCGGCCGAAACGACTTGGAGACTTTGGGGACTTGGTTCCTTGGTGAATGCTGTTGTTTCATCCACCCATTTCCAAGTCCCTTCAGTTCCTTCACTCGTCACAGGCAGATAATCTAATCCGTTAAACGGTATATCCCCTTGGTCAAACGGCATCTCACCACTCTCACTGCCTCCACTGAAAGAGCTTCCAGACGTGGACTCTGGTCCTACTGCAAAGAGTTCATCTTCTAAGAAATTAGTAGTTCCGAGAAGTGACTCTAATGAAAACTCCTGAAATAAGTCTGATGGTTTCGGTGTAAACTGCTGCCATTGTGCGTCTCTTTCTGTTATCTAAACTATCTAAACCGGTTCTCTAGGTATAACCGGTTGTTCGCAAAGTCAATGTTAGGTCGTGTTGTAAACTTAACAGTCAACTTTTTCTAAAGAGAAAAAAAACCAGGGGATTTCTGCCTGTTTATATACGGCACTGATTTTCCCAATTAAGAAAATGAGTAATTGATTAGATCAGGGCTCATATCATACAATCAGGTGAAACACGTATTCAGTGGCTTTTTAGGGTAACTCAGATTCTAAGGCGATTTCATTTGCTTCAAACGATGTCGGTTGTTTCTTCATAGTATCCCACTGAACAGAAGAAACACTGGTGAATTTATATTAATGCTCTTTTGCAGCTATCGTAATGATTATAGTTTGCTCATTTTGAGACATCATTACTCATTGTCTGTTTAAGGACCTTGGCAGGCACAAGCCACAAAAGGCTGGCAAACACTGTTGCTGAGAGGGGAATGCAAGGATCTACGTGTGATACATCTACAATGTGATACATCTACAATGTGATACATCGCCAACTGCTTCAAGTCTTCTTCTCTCATTACTTATATTTACAATGCTCTATGAAATTGGCTCAGTCTCCTTGATTGGCTCGTACTGCTTGTTCGACTTGATCACCGTATTGCTTATAATCTTGTTCTTATTAATCTGTTCTCCCTTTATTATCTTCTCCATCTCTTCTTTTGTCAATGTTTCGTACTCCAATAATCCTTCAGCCAATCTCTTTAATTCCACTCTTTTCTCTTTCAACACGGCTCTTGTTCTCTCCTCACTGTTTACCAAAAACTTTCTGATCTCCTGGTCCGCTAAATCCCTCAAGTTGGTGGACCAGCTTTCCCAGTCGTCGCTCAATTTGATTGGTCCAATAACATCACTCATACCATAAGATAAAACCATGGCTCTGGCAACATTGGTAGCATTACTTAAATCACTAGAACATCCTGAAGTGACATTCTCGTATCCATTCACCATCTCCTCGGCAATCTTTCCTCCCATACAAACGTCCAATCTAGCAAAACATTCAGTACGAGTTAAATCAACCTTATCCATTTCAGGTAACTGGAAAGTGATCCCCAAAGCTCTACCTCTTGGAAGAATGGTGGCTTTGTACAAAGGAGTGGCTCCTTTAGAAAACATCGCCATAATAGCATGTCCTGCTTCATGGTATGCAGTGTTTTTTCTGCTTTCTTCTGTGATGACCATTTTCTTCTTGGCTGCTCCCATTAAGATTTTATCTTTAGCCCACTCGAAATGACCCATATCAACAGATGAAGCAGATAATTGAGATGCATGAACAGCAGCTTGGTTAACCAAATTCATTAATTCAGCTCCACTAAGTCCTGGTGTTCCTCTAGCAATGATAGAGGGGTCCACATCTTCAGAAGTTTCCACATTCTTCATGTGATGCTTCAAGATATCAACCCTTCCTCTTACATCGGGCAAGTCGACATTCACTTCTTTATCGAATCTTCCAGGTCTAGTCAAAGCTTTATCTAAACTTTCAGGAAAGTTAGTGGCACCGATAATAATGATTCCAGAAGTCTGGGAAAACCCGTCTAATTCCACCAATAACTGGTTCAAAGTCTGCTTGGCATAAGCTTGGTCTTTGGGGTTTCTTTTACCTCCAATAGCATCCAATTCATCAATGAAAATAATGGCAGGTGACTTTTCTCTGGCCTGAGAAAACAATTCCCTAATTCTTTTGGCTCCTACACCAACGTATAACTCGTCGAATTCACTTCCAGACATGAAAAAGAACGGAACACCTGCTTCTCCTGCTGTAGCTCTTGCCAATAACGTTTTACCTGTACCAGGTGGACCAGTTAATAAAACACCCTTTGGCAATTTACCACCTAACCCAGTGAACTTTGAAGGATCTTTCAAGAATTCCACAATCTCTTCTAATTCAGCCCTGGCTTCATCACATCCACATACATCAGTAAATTTCACAGTCAGCTGACTCACATCCACAGATTTATCAACCACTTCAGTGTTTTTGAAAATGGTACCATTTTCCACCAAATAATTGAATGCATTCGTAGCACCATAAGTCAACAAACCTACAGGTATAAGCCATTTTAACCACTTGGAAATGATGGTGAAGATACTCTCACTCACTATAACGTGCACCGGCTCGTATTTAGAGCCGAACCCATTTGGAAATCCATTGGTAGCCCCTTGTCCCGAAGCATTTAAGCTACTAAGTACCTGTTCAGCCTTGCCCTTCTTTCCGATCTTATTCAATGCATCCACATACAATGTAGTGCATTCCGGAGAAGATGCGATTCCTGGGGTCTCATATCTTTGTACCACAATATGAGGATAATTATTAGCCAAAAGTGACTTGTAGAACTCTGCTTGGGCCCCTGTGTTCTTCAAGTCACCGTTCGCGATCTGTTCTTGTGATTGTAACAAACTTATTGTGGAATTTGACACAAATCTCTTATTGTTGAAATTTCCCGTGACACTTCTAAACCGTGCAAAAGCGTTAGTTCTGCCGTAGATTCCCGTCGTGTGGAGATGCCTAGCGCTAACTGCAGCCAATCCAACGACATTTCTAGCCATTTTAAGCTTGTGGAAGATGATTAAACTCATCTTTTACGGGCTTTTTAATGATTCGAACAATTGGAAAAGAAAAGAAATTCGGTCAAGCGATCAAGTTGTAGTGGCGAGTACTCGTCGTGCACCAACCATTTTTAATATATTATACATACGTAAAGACACATTAAAACATCACAGTTTTGTGATTAAAAGCCCGTAATTTGAAGATCGTCGTGAAGCTCATTACTCGTGACGGTCAATTCATGCTCGTTGGCCAAATGTAAAAGACAAATGAAACAGAAACTGGTGGATAAGTCTTTCCTCTCTTCATTACTGTACATTTTCCCAATAGTTTCAACCAACCCTCCAAAAGTCTTCGTTTTGGTGTCTTCTTCTACTGTTTCAGGCTGTGTTTCCGGTTCCGGTGTTTCTAGTTTGATACCTTTCCAGAGGTTATCTTTCAACAACTTTATATCTACTCTCTTGGCTATTCTGGAGAAGTTAACATATTCTGGTCTAACTTTCCTTCCACCAATAAGCAAATTGTTATTGTTGCTTCCATCATTTGCATCCGGTGCATTGGCGTCACCTCCTTCTTCTAAAGCATCATTGAAATCAATACCACCGAAAACGTCTCCTTCATCTTCGTAATCTTGATTAATTTCTTCGAATTGTGCTTGATGGAATGATGCCATTCTATCTTGTTGATTATACTTTTCAGCAAAGTAGTTTTCATCTGTGAATTGGTTTTCTGGGTCTGATGTGGACTTCCGAACTTTTGGATATGAAAGAATGTTATTTTCAGGTTTGGAGAATAACGTGATCAATCTGTTCGAATTGTACTGAATATCCTCTGGCAATTTGGTAGCTATTGGTGTTTCTTTCTTCTTTAACGTTGCCAAACTGTTGGGTTTAGCGAAAAGATCATCTTCATCCATGTCATCGTCCCCAAAGAAATTGATTGTAATGGTGATTTTCTTAGCTCTAGGGGCTTTGGGTACTGCTGCAGGGGGAGTTTTCAGATCTCCGTTGGGGTCTTCGTTCTCCTTGTTTTCCTCTCCTTTGAGCTCTGCTATATTCTTAGACTTCTTATAAGCACTGACTTTCCAATGTTCTGGACCTCTCCAATTACTTTTCATTGTTTCGTCAAAGTAGGCCATCAAATCCTGATCGAGAATCTGGTTTCCTGGTCCGAGTTCGTATTCTTCTTCGTTTTCTTCTTTGGCTTCAAGCTCATTATCGTTATTATTGTCGTCATCTTTGTTCTCGTCAAATCCAAAATTGTCATCATTAAAATTGTTGTCGTTATAGTCATTAAAATCAAACCCTTCAGCATCTTCTATTTTACTGATAGATTTTTCATCAAGCCCCTGGCTATAATTATCCAAGTACTTATTATTTACATCTGAAAGGATCGATTTAGCTTGATCTATATCGTTAAGCACCACCTTCAATTGATCCATTGATGGACAAATAACCAAATCACTCAACTGATCATTTTTAAACAACATATTCTGTATTTTATCAAGATTAACAGACTTAGACTCTTCAGTCTCTTCTTCTTCAACTTCTTCGTCGTCATTTTTACCACCATTCGTCGTAGCATCAAAAACAACTCTTCCACTCTTGTCTATATTAAGAGTGTTCAACAACAAACTCTTAGCACCTCCTTCATCAAATTCAGCCAAAGCTTTTTTAAATAGCGGATCAATAGCCAATTCTTGGTCTAATTTCTTTATCCTTATAGTATCAAATTTAACCAATGTTGACTCTACCACTTTATTGAGTTTTCTGGTCTTTTTAGGTTCCCCATTCTCATTGACTTCTCCTTCTTCTGTTTCGCCCTCTTCTTCTTCATCTTCGTCTCCCTCTTGGTTCTTCTTATTAGCTAACCCACTCAATAATTTACCAGTTTCTGTCGCTACAGATTCCACTCTGCTACTATAAATCTTCACACAACCATCCAATGTAGCTGATGCTTTCTGGAAATTGATATCATCTCCATCCTTTATAACATTCAAATCATGAAAATAATCAATCAATGCAAACTGCCATGAATTCTTAGTGGTGATTTTATTATCTGTAGACAACTTGATCCATTCCTCAAAATTGGACATGATCGTATTTCGATTCAAATCGAAATTGATAGCTTCTTCCCCTAAAGACGTCTCGCCTTCATTTTCAAATAAGTCTCCTCTGTTTGAGACCACTCTCTTGCTTTTGGACACGGTTCTTCCTGAGATCACACGGCCCCGATTGGCCAAATCCTGGACACCTGAGTGGATCCGCTGGATCTCTCCATACCTGTTTCGTTTCTTTGGCAACGCCTGATTCGACATATCTATTTTGAATTGAAAAAAGATCAATTATTTAGAGATCAATTTTTGGGATGTTTTGTTTACGTTTATGCGATTTATATGTGGACGTGTATTTACCGTTTTCATATTCCTATGTAATATCATCTATGCTATCATCTTACCTTGATCACCTTTACTTATCTTGATCGTCTATGCTCATTTACTACTTACAGTTGACTATTTTGTTTATTCCTTGCCCCCGGGAAGTCCTGTGTCCTTGATATCTTTGTGGTACTCTTCTGGAGCATCTTTGGCATGATGGCCAATTTTGTCTCTTAAACTCTCAGGAATATCACTGAAAACAAGATCTTCTGTGGACGTGGAAACAGATTCACCTCTGGCTTTCAAAAGTTCCTCCAAGCTGAATTTTTGGTCTTTAAAAATGTTTAAATTGTCGGCTATTAGATGACGGTTTTTGCACCCTGGACATTGAATTGCCACAGTTCCTTTTGTGTAGGCCTGTTTGGAGAACGTATGAGATGATCTTGTGTCACACTTTTTGCACGTGAAAGCGATCATGAGTTGTGGGTCTTCTACTTTGAAACTGGCGGTTTTGTCGTCTTTGGTAGAATGAAATCTTTGAAATGTCAAACTGGACACTGGAAATTGCATTGGAGACTGGAATTTCGCAGTCATTCCTTGTGCAGCCACTCTCTTTGCAGTCGTCGAACCAACAGCGGCAACCCGGCTCTTTAATCCAATGCCAACTCCTCTTCCAATACCTCTTAACATCTTTAAAGAATATATTCTTTGGGTTTCTCATCGCACTCAATGATATGATATGGGTCGTGTCTTGGCCAATATTATATTCAACGAAGGTTCACCATTACTTCTTCTTCTTCTTCTTTTCCACTATAGGAACTCCCCAACCGTTGTCTACTGGAGCAGGAGAAGTGTTGAAAGGTATAGAATTCCATCCTTGAGAAGGAGTGGTAGAAACTGGGTTCACTCTTGGAAAAGCCTTCTTCACAGTCTTCTTTTCTAAAGGTGGAAACTTACTCTCTTGAATCTTTGAAGAAGATGCTGCAGAAACACTGGAAGATCCTTGCAGAGACACTGAAGATGAGGAAGATTGATTCTGGAGGTAAGTTGGCTTGAAATTAGCTGCTGCAGGTTGATTAATCACTGGTTTTCTAGGTTGCAGTTTGGTGATGGTAGTGTACCTTATTTTAGGATTAGCAGACACTTGTGGTACTTTAGAAGCACTACTTGGTTTGGCGAGCGCTGGAAATCTATCTGTAGACGAGTTTCTGCTGTTGGAAGAAGATCCCCATCCATGTAGATTGACAGAAGGCGAAGGACTACCAATTCTACCACCAAGAATAGGGAAATCGGCATCGGATGCTTTCTTGGAGAAAACCTTGATTACCTCCTGCAATGATGAGTATCTGGGGTTAGATTCACTGAATAACTCAGAGAATTCCGTAAGAAGTATGACAATCTCCTCTGTGGTTTGTTTGGAGAAGAGATTCTTATAAGTATCAACCACTTCATTGGCATCAATAGAACCCGACTTGAAACTCTCGTTGGTCTTCAAGAAACTGGCCATTTTGGATGCTTCTCCATGCAAGTAATGTTTTGCTCTTTCTTCAAATCTCATCTTTTTGATGGTATAACTATCAGCTTCTTCCATTCCATTGGTCTCATTATGAGTTCTGGTAGTCCCTTGGAACGTCGACAATTGAGACCTGAAGGATCTGGCACTTCCAATAGTCAACTTGTTGGTTCCCACCAATGAAGCGTGCTCTTCCAACATATGTGCAGCTAAATCGAGCTCTTCTCTAAATACCACAAACTTCTTATCCAAACAAGATTGGACATTACACACAAAATGGTCGGATTTGAAGTGGTCAAACAATGCATCGTAATTCCTGTAATAATCGGCAATTTTGGGACTGTGTTGGTCACAAATATAACATCTTTCGTGATTGTCTCTTATATGAATATTCAATTCGTCTTCTGAATAGAATCTCTTTTTAATGCAATGCTTACATGCC
The DNA here is from genome assembly GCA_030571835.1 of Yamadazyma dushanensis. Classification (NCBI taxonomy): domain Eukaryota; kingdom Fungi; phylum Ascomycota; class Pichiomycetes; order Serinales; family Debaryomycetaceae; genus Yamadazyma; species Yamadazyma dushanensis. The sequence continues at coordinate 334,775 of JAJLYZ010000005.1, read as the reverse complement.
GGATGCCCCTTAAACCCTTTACCGTCTCCTATAGACTGATGTGTTTGGAGCTGTTTGTAGAAATACAACGCCAACTCCAGTATAAAAGCCTTCTTGTTGCTGGAACAAATGAGACAGAAGAACTTATTATGAGCTTCTTTAATGTGGTCTTGAAGTTGTTTAAAAGTGGTGAATACTTCTTGACAATCCTTCACTGAGCATCTCAACTCCAACAATCCCATGCACTCATCCTTTATTTCTTCACTGGTGAAGTATATCTTGTATTTTTCATCCACTATTGTCAAATCAGTGAAATCGCTATACTGCGACTCCGAAAGGGTAGATATCACCACAAACTCGTTGGCGGACCGGCACACTAAGCACACATCTTTATCATACAACGCTCTTTGTCTCAAACTGCATTTGTGGCACGTAATATGGTTACAGGGCGTATAAGAAGCATATTGGATCTTTTCAGCACAAATTACACACTGCTCAGATTCGTCAATATTCTCATCATTGGAAGCGTCTCCAAGATTTTTGTACCCATTTTTTGGATTTTTGGGCTTCTGCTTACCCTTTTGAGCGTTTCTTCCAACTCGGGACTTCTTAGGAATGTCTGACATCCACGATTTAAACGGTATTGGAAACTTTCACTCTGAAAAAAAAAACCTTCAAATATGAGACAGTTACCCGGACATCGCGATAACCGTGAAAAACAAGTTATCGAACATCCGAAACTCACTTCTTTTCTTTCATGTTTAATATCAGCGCTACACTTAATGTGTCTAGATTGGCATACAATCCGTCTCTTTGTCTTCCTCACGTGACCGTGGCTTCTTTCGATAGGATGCCCATTCCGTTCAAGATACCGGGACAAGATGTGACTATTAAGGGTGTGGTTCTTGATAAGGACAATTGTTTTGCAAAGGATCATGACGACAAGGTGTGGCCTGCTTATGAGGTGCGTAGACTATAAATGATACATCGTTTAGACATTTGGCATTTGGATATGTTTGAATGTGTTTGAATGTATTGAATGTGTTGGATGTGTTGAATGTGTTGGATGTGTTGGATAATGTTTGATAGTCTTTTACTAACTATTAGGACACCTGGAAACAGCTCCAAGAAACGTATCCCAAAGAACATATTTTGATTGTAAGTAACTCGGCCGGGACTAATGATGATACCAACCACGAGCAAGCGGCTAAATTAGAGCAAACCACCGGTGTGAGTGTTCTTAGACATCCTACCAAGAAACCTGGTTGTTTCAATGAAATTCTCGAATACTTCAAAGCACAAGGCATCCACAACCACGAGATCATTGTTGTAGGAGATAGGCTTTTCACTGACATGTTGATGGCCAATATGATGGGATCTTGGGGCTTTTGGCTCAGTGAAGGTGTAGAAGAGTCGCAGAAAGTGTTTCCCAAATTAGAAAGAGGTGTGTACGATAGACTTGTCACTAGAAGATCAGACAACCCTTTTATTCCACCAACACCAACAAAACAGTAAACAATCAAACAGAGAATAACACAGCAGAGGAGCAGAGCAACAAACACCATTTGAACAATAATTATCTGCTATGCTTCCCTTTTGGGATATAATGAGGTTTTTCGCAGCCACATATTGTTTTGTCCATTTGCACCCTGACACATGTACAGCATCCCCAGAAACGTCCTTTTCGTCGACGAAGAGTCTGAGATCGGCTTACAAGACAACTTTGTGGGCGACCCAGCTCTGGCTCCTGTGTTACATGTAGAGAACTTTTACAACTTGAAAAAAATCTATGCATTCTTAGCGATGTATTTGGGGATATTGATTGTACAGTATGTGTGCGTGTTTTTGAGTGTTCCTTTCGACGAGGTGGAATATAGACCTTTTATCTGTGTTTTTTCACTGTTTGTGGACTTGAATATGGTATGTAACATGATGTTTTTGCATGTTCCTTTCTAACGTTTTAGTGTGTTGTGGGTTTTGTGATGTTCCCAATGAACTCGTCCATCCCAAGCATAAAGACCTTAAGGACTCTTTTGATATCTGTTTCTTGCCAGATTCTTGGCTTTGCAGTGTCTATACCTTCAGTTATCTGTGCTTGGAAAGTTGAAGCCATGTTTCTGTCTATTTACGATAGTGATTCGCATACTGATGTTAAAGTGGATGTCACCACTTATATTCGAACAATGACTTGTGTCAGCTTCGTGTTCCATGTGATGGGTCTTGGTGTTAATTTAGTGATCACCCACTTGGTGTACCTGGCACTCTGTAACATTGCTAACAGAACCAATAAGAAAGCCCAACACAAACCTTTTCCAGTTGAATTGGATGAATTGCCAAAGGTATTGATCTGATTTTGGTTACTTCTTAACCTGTTATCTCATATATACATTGTAAATCTACAGTAACTAACAATACAAATTTTAAAAGTAAGCCATCCACAAGGTATCGGCAGCAGCCAAGTTTCTTGGATTTACGGCTTGTGATATAAGCTCTAACACGTTCTGAGTAGCCACTGTTGGACCAGAAGAAATATGACCAACTGAAAGCACCCTCTTGATGATTATATCGACATTCACCCGTACAATATCTCTCAATTGTTTATCTTGAGGAACTGGACGTGGTGGATCTTGTTGACTACACCAGGAAATAACTTCATCACGAACAAACAATGTAAGATATTGTTCCAAGTCGGATTCTGGTTCAGTCAAAGCTCTGGCAATAGCCAAAATATACACTGAAAGGATACCTTCCATACCAGTTACACCAATAAGTTTTTGGATGTTTGGAGTAAGACGGAAAGGAACCAATTCGGCATTGTAGAACAATGGAGCTGGTCTTCCACCTTGTGAAGCGTCCAATGACGCATTCTTACTGGCAATCTTACATGGAAGCATGTCTGAAGTCCACACATTACCGGACTTTCTATTGACATGAATCTTTTGTGGTTGTCTGGTGTTGACACACATCATGTAAGTAATGAAGATGAAAGAAGCGTACTGAGAAGTGAATTGCTTACGGAATAACCAGAAGTCTTCGAATAAGACATAGTTATCCACAAAGTAATTCTTCAACACATTCGATGGAACCAATAATGTTTCAATAGAACTCAAGATTTCAACTCTAATACTCATGATTTCTGGTTTTGGTAATCTTGGATCAAAAGCAGCTCTTAATTTCTCAACAGTGTAAATGAAAGGTTCATCACGGTTCTTTCCGTTACGACGACAATAGTCTTCATATACTCTCTGAAGAGAGATATCAGCTGGATCATCGTTGATGATTCTAATGTGAGGTGAAAGTGGAACTGCAATTGGCAAAGTGAACAGAATATTACGACGTCTGGTTTCCACTTTTCTGGACAATGTGTCTCCAAAGATACGGAAAAGTTGGAAAAGCGATTCTTCACGTCTACAGTGACGAGCTGCTGGGAACTGGACACTGAATATGTGTTCACTTCCATCATGGCCTCTTATTTTTAATCTCTTGTAACAAGCGTTGGTTCCTCTCACAAGATCGATTGTTGGTAAGAATCTATCAATCTTTACAAAGTGGGAGTTGTTGTCTTTGTTCAAAAGATACTGACCAGGAACCTCGATTTCTTCGAACTTTTGGTGATGGAATTCACTCAAGTGTGGACAAAGGTTTTCAAGATTGATTTCAGCAAACCTTCTATCGAGCTTATCTTCAAGTCTATCACGCCATTTCCTTAACTTATTGATATAAGTTTCGAGGTTAGGCTTTTCAAGAACCAAATCCTTCTCGAACTCTGTTCTGATTTGTTTTGGAAGAACAGTTTCAGCAAATTTGGTAATATTAGCTTCAGTAACAGGGGGTAACTTAGCATCATCTCTTGGGTTTCCAAGTCTGTTAAGATATTGAACTCCATCATTGAGAAGTGCCACGCTCAATCTATAAGCATCTTCATCAGCAGTACATTTGAATCTTTGGTTGATTTGATCAACAAGCGACTCTAATGAAAGAGCAAGTAATGGGTAAGCTGTTTTGAGGATACCCATGATCTCTTCCACATGTTCCCATGATTTCCTAGCACCAATTGGTGTAGAATTATTGGCACTAAATGGTGGTTTAGTTCCTTCTTTGCTCTTATCTTCAGAGTTACCATTATCAGTTTTTTCTGATGGTTCTTCTTCTTTGTTTTCTTCTTCCTTTTCACCATCTTCTTCCATCTTATCTTCTTTTCCTTCAGTTTCTTCTTCTTTCTCTTCATTTTCAACACTTTCCTCCTTGAGTTCCGTCTTTTCTTCATCTTTTTCTTTTCCATTCTCTTCAGACTTATTCTCGTCCTTAACTCCGTTTTCTTCATTGGTCTTGGAATTCGGAGACTTTGTTTGTCTGTTCATTTCCATGTATTGTCTTTGTTTAGCAGCAAAATCTTCCTTGGTGGTACGAAGATGGAAATGCAATGCTTGAGGATAACTCTTTGCAATACGAATAAGAACTTGTCTTGCCAAACCAGCTTCCTTGTGAGACAAAGCAGAAAGTAATTGTGGAATGAAAGTGATCCAATACCAAACAGGAACTTCTCCTTTGAAGTTTTCAAACGCTTGAGTTAAAGTGCCTGAGTTATCATCCAAACTAATAAGCCATAACACTCTTGTAAGGAGTCTTCTAGTCTTGCCATTTTTATAGAGACCAGCTGCTTGTAAGTAACAACTAATAGCATTATTAGCATACACCATATCATTTGGATTCTCTTTAAAACGACGGTCATTGAATTGACCCCATTCAGCCCAAGCTTTAGGCAAGTTAAGATCAATTTGAACCGATGTTGCGAATGCTTTATTAGCTTCATCTTTTTGGTTCAATTTGTTCAAGAACATACCCTTCAAAGTAAAGAATTCAGCCTTTTGTTGAGTGGCAAAGTACACCAAATTGGTGTTACTAATAACATCCAAACCAGTGTTCAATTCATTGGCATTTTGGTAATGACATTTCACTTGTTCTTTCAACTTCAAGAAAGCTTCTTGAATCTCGATGTTTGGAAGTTGATAAATCTTTGTCAACTGGTTGATACAAACATCGGCCATTCCATGTTTTCTAGCAACATGAGCAAATCTGTTGATAACCCATGCAATTTCATGAAAGCCTCTGTAAGCGTATGAATTAGCATTGCTTCCAGAATTGGACTGTTGAAGAACAGGAATAAAAGGCATATAAACATCGTTGATGACCAGGAAAGCATGTTGACGCCAAGTGATCAAATCGTTCCAGATATTGATATCATCCCAGATGTTTGGCAATCTTTCACGCCAAACTTGCAACACTCTCTTCAAATCTTGCGATTTTACATCCAAGTTTTGAGCATTAGTAGAAACAAGACTCGAATAAACTTGACTTGCTTCCATAAATTCAACATACTGTTGGAAAGTATGCAAGAGTGGGATATGAGCATTATTGAATTTGGGTGGTAATCCATGCCATTTTCTTAAAGCCAATTGAATACCTTCATCACATAATTTAGACAAATCTGCCAATGTTTGTTTCTCTTGTCCATAACCTTGTAAACATAAGAAAGTCTCGAAAACTTGTCTTCTAGGAGTCGGAACATCCATGACACTCTTGACGGTTTGTTCAAGGGTTTCTCTATCTGCATTCCAATCAGCAACTCTCCAACCACACTCAAGAAGAAGATCTGAAAATCCTTCGTGTTTGGCAAGTTCTGTGAGAATATCCCAATGTTGAAGCTTTTCAGTACATAAAATCCAATGATCTTCCCAAAGAGCATATTCAGATTCACCATATGGTAAAGCACCACTTCTGGCCTTGATTTGAGCTGCTTCATATAACTGTTGGGCTTTCTCCCAAAGACCAATCTGTTCAAACGATAAAGCAGAAATGGTTTCAGAGTATTTAGCTCTTCTTCTCCACAATCCGTAGAACATATCATCTTCTTTCAAAGTTGCAAATAACTTAGACAAAGCATCTTGTGTAACTTCAAACACTTCGGAATTACCGTTGACAGACTGTTCTTCAATATTTTCAAGGATGCTGATACCATGAGACCAAGCATTGAAATTGGATGCAAGGCATTCTACTGCAAATGGAGGCAATTGTAACTCTTTACACTTGGAAATACCTTCCAATAAGGATTGAACAACATTTGGTCTACTGTCGATTTGACGAGTATGGTAATCTTTAGAAAGTAACACCACCAAGAATCTAGTGAAGTCAAGATGTTCAGACCTTGGAACAGAAGTGAAAGCAACAGGGAAAACAGTAGACCAAGCCTTGTGAATGGTTTCACTACTTTGGTAAAACATATCAATCAAAGGCTCTAAAATAGCACCGGCCTTCAAGTTGGAAACTTCACTCAAGAAAACTTTATGTTTTTCCAACACATCCTTCATTGTGACAGGTACATCCACATCCATGCCATCATCAAGAGTGAATGGGAAAGAATTGATTGGTGCCCATTTATACTCTCCTTCAACGAGCTCTATCTTCTTATCAAAGTCAAAAGATCCGTAAAGAAGCTGTAAGGCTTGGTTCAACCATGGATAATCAGCTAAGAATTCCCAGTTTTGTTCTCTAATAACATAGTACAATCTCTTATTGATATCCTTTTCTAAACTCTTGTTCAATAAAGACATCAATTTATGACGGATATCAACATCTGTGGACCTTGTACCAACCAAGAAAGGTTGTTCCATACGAACGGTCAATTCAGTACAACTAAAAGCGTCGTCTTCAAAGATATCGACAATTATTTGGTAAAATTCTTTAGAAAGTGTTGGTTCACCTCTAATTTCAAACACCATCATCTTTGCGAGAATAGCAGCCTTCTCTTTCGTTGTAGGGAATAAGTCAGTGTGAGAAAATACCCATCCTTTGACGATCTTGATGATCTTCTCTAATGTATCTTTATCAAGAGATCTTTCAATCAATTGTGCAAGTAATGACAAGAAGATACGTCTTTGATCTCCTAAACTGGATATTCTCATTGACGATAAGTTCAAGATTCTTTCCAATAATCTGGTAGTCATCTTTGCTTCTGATTCTGAATTGGAATTCTCTCCGGAATTGGTCTGTGATCCTTGGTGTGTGATAGTGATATGATCTTTGCACAATTTGCTGAATGTCTTCATTATCATTGGTAAAAGTGGATCCAAAGTGTTTGGCATATAATTGGCCAAAGTCCAAGATAATGTGACACCAGCAGCAACAGATGGCATTTCATTCAAATCTTCAGATACTGTTGTGGTTAACAAATCAACAAATTCTTTGACTTCGTCGTCCATATCTTCAGCCGATTCTTTATTCTCTTCATTAATAGCTTGAAGAATGGTTCGTAACACTCTTTGAAGTGCTTCTTGAATATCATGGTTATCTGATTTAATACATTTTTCAAGTAACTTGTGGAAATAAGCAAGATTCTTCAAAATCCATTCAGAAGTCTTCCATTCCAAAACCACTCCAAGAACTTCCAAAGCATTTAAGCAGTAACCTAACAAATTAGACGAGTTCAAGTCGTTAGAAAGTAAGAACTTCTCAAAGAAAGTCAATTTAACAGATACTTCAGACCAATGTTCAGGACTTAAGAAGTCACTTAAAATACCCAAAGCTTTTTGCCCAAGTTCACTTTCTGAAGCTCTTTGAGGGCTGATACAAACATAACGGATCAAGAAAGTTACACATGCTTCTTTTTGTCCTAAAGGAACTTGGAAAGCTGGTGAAGTAGTGAAATCACTATCGGGGCTCTCTTCTTCTTTTTCTTCATCTGTCAATTCCTTAGCTTTTGATTCCCACTTAAGAATGAGTTCAGCTAATTCTATAGCTAAGACTTGGTTCTCAATAGCAGGATTGGCTAAGATGGTCAATTTACCCATAGCAGTGATAATATTGGAAATGAAGTGTTCTCGAGCAACGAAGAAGATATCTGGGTGTTGAACAATGAATTGATACACATTCAACACTTGAGTGACATTGAAACCATCTTCAGAAATGACTCTTCTTGGCCATTTCAACCAGCTCAAAGGTGATTCCTCTTCAACTCTTTCTGGCATAACAGGAGCCAAAATATCCAAAGCTTGTTTGACAAGATGTCTTGAATCAGTTTGATGAGTACGAAGGAGTGCAACAAACACTTGAGTTGCAAGTTTACTTGGTGTTTCGTAAGCTGCAATGAAATAGGAAGTAGTAACATAAGCCACTTGTTTGGTGATATTATCATCCAATTTGATATAATTCCAACTGAACTTGATGATATCTTTCTTAACATCCGTCAAATGAGAAGATCCCCATCTAAGTAAGATGGCAGTAGACTCCAAAAGTTGATACCTATATCTGTCAAGTCTTCCTGAGGTGTGAGATGTGATGATATCATTCGTAGATTTCCACACTCCTTCACAAATTGATTTCAACCAAGCTGGTGACTCCTCCTCGGTGAAGAAACCATCAAGATTTCCACTCTTTTTCACCTCATACAAGATGATGGAATTGAATACCTTCTTGAGAATGAAAATCTTAGTTTTCAAGTTAGCTTCAGGTTTCATAATGAACTCGGTACATTTTTCCAAGTAGTCAGCTTTAAAAGACATGTCAGTTGAAGAAACAATTGAATCAAAGATAAAATCTTCGATTATTGTTGGGATTCGTTGCTTAGAACTCAAAATCTCGTCCACAACAACAAATAACACATCGGTTTCATTCTTATTGATTTCCAAGAAATTGATGATGATAGTTTCTATGTTGGTGATGGCTTGATCTGATTGAAAGTATGCTGCTGAAGACAGAGCTTCATTCTTGTTAATAACATCTTTTGTCATGACAAAAAGTTTAAGAATGGTATCTTTTTGTCCATTGAACCATTCAGTATCATGTTCAGAAATGGATTTTAAGATATCAACAGCATTGGCGTATTTAACCACCTTGACCTCGAAATCAGACTCCGTTTCGACATCTGTGATGATTTCATCGAATTTATCTCTCACCATATTCCTAACATTTTCACATTCAGGAAGACCAACGAAATAAGCTAACGTATTACCAAGTTTTCTGTTCTTGAAGTTGTTGAGGAAATACTCCACTGCATTTTCAGAGAATCTGTCCAAATATTTGGCAACAGGAGCTCTAAATGGTGAATTTTGGTGACGATCCAAGTGACCTTCCAAATATTGCAAGGTATTGATGATTTCCTCCATAAAAGCGTATGCTTTGGCTGGTAAGAGATGGAAAATGTTCAAAATTGCAATAACAATCTTGACTGTATGGTTATTTTCCAAGTCCTGACTGGAAATTTGTCTCAAGGTGTTAATTTGAGCCCAAGCCATAAGGTGGTCTAACAATTTACGACCGATTTCAACTCTGAAGTAGTAGATCAATAATTCCAAAAGTCTAGCTAAAGCTTCTAATCCTGGTACTGTAAGTTTCTTATGGTCAGATAAATTCATTAACATTGGTCTCAAGCCATTTTGTAGGATATCTTTTGGCAATTTGGCATTTCCTTGTAGACTGGCTTTCAATCCCAAATACGCAGCATGGATAATTTCTGTGGACTTGTTGCAAAGAGCTTTGAAGAACACACCCAAAATCTTAATTCTTGCTTCTGGAGCAGAACTTAATGTGAAATCTGGTCTTGATAATGCAAGAGATAATAACTTCACACAAACAACTCTTAACTCTATAAGTTGTTTGGAGGTTCTGTGTTCGTGAAGTCTATGTACATTAGCCAAAGATTCGTCCTCTGCATCAACCAATACCAAAGCCTCAAAGAGTAATCTGTTTAATTCTTCGTTGAAGGTCAAAAACGTTTCATCAAGACCCAAACAGAATGTAATAGCATCAATATTACCAATTTGCATTGGGAAAGGTAAAGCTCTCAAAGGTTTACCAAAGATAGGAGTCAATAATAACAGCTTGCAAGGACCAATAATCGTTGCAATTGGAACCCCTGTTGTCTCAGACAACACTTCCAATGATTTCTTCGATAATTCTCTGACATGTTGTTTAGCACTTGCCAAATCATACACCAAAGCACCAGCAATAGTCTGAAAAGGCTTTTCAAGTAAAGTTTCTTTGGTAACTCCTTCATTACAATCTTTTAACACTTTCAAGGTCAATTCTTCTGTTAACTCACGAACATTCAGTGGTGCAGTATCAGGAGTATCTCTTGTTATAAAGAAGAATGATCTGATCATCTCAAATTGGCGTTTTTGGAACCACGAAATTGGAATAGACAAATCTTCCACTAATGTTTTAAGACCAAGAATACCTCCCAATTTAGTATAGTAGAACTCACTGTAACAACAATGGGTGAACCTGTAAAAGATAGTTCTGAAGAAAGGGGAGTATAAAGCATCATCAGCAGATCCAAAAATGGCTACCGTCGTAGCATGAATGTTTTTGATGGTCTCAATACCTTGATCTCTCACATCTTTATCCCAGAAGCTCAAAGCATATATCAAAGCATTGAAGAAAGCATTTTCATTGATGAAAACTTTTCCCTCGTTGTCTTTAACACTGAAAGGACGTTCTTTCTTCACCTTTTCAGTAACCGAAACCCTTAAATATGTCAAAGTGACGTGGATTGTAATACCATCTATGAGCTTCTTAGCTTCTGCCTTCAATTCTGGAATGGTAACTGCAAAGAATAATGCTTCTAATAATCTTGAAAACAATTTCTGTTGAATATCAAGCTTAGAAGCATCTTTCACATCCGATTCTTCTAAAGTTATATCTTCTTCAATCTTTTCTTCCTTCAATATATTGACACATTTGGTGATATAACCAGGCAAATCTTCAGAAGCGGGAGTTGTATCGATCAAAAGCTTGAAGATCGAAGTCAAATACTTGAATGCACTTACACGGTAATGAACCTTGATTCTTGGATCTTCCAATAACTTCAAAGCAGATTCAACTCCTGGTGTAATTGAAACAGGAACTTCATCTTCTAAACCATGAATCAGGAATAAAGCCTTCACTTCTTGATCTAATGCAGATTGCGACTTCAAATTACTATATGGTTTGAAGTGTTTATGGTTTCTTCCGCCCAATTTTCCAAGAATTCTAATGGCGGTATGTGAATGTTGATGATGGTATGGAACAGGTTCCAAATGCTTCCAAAGAGCGGTCATAATCTCGTCAATAACAGGTTCAATCATTGGATCAAAGTATTCAGCAGTCAAATTATCCACACATAATTCAAATGTTCTTAAACCTTGACTAACTAATTCTTGGGATCCATTCAAAGCATGAACCAATGGTCTAGTCAAATAGTTCAAATGTGGAACTAACACGGAAAGACGAACGGGAACTGTCAAACACAATTCCACATATATGTCTCTCTCATAAGGACGACGAGCATTGGTTATCATTTTATTCAAGCTTTCTAGAAGAACAGGCAAGATAGGCATGATTTCTTTGTACAAGCTTTCAAATCGGCCTCCACTTATACTTCTGAATAAGATTCTTACCAAATAAGAATACACTATGGGTTCTTCAGCGTTGGTAGACAATTTCAATGACTCCAAGATCAAATGGTTCAAATGTGGTAATATCACAGCTTCGTTGGTGTTTGGGAATAAGTTTACAGACATGAAACACAATTTGAAGAGTCTGATCAAAATATTGGACTTAACAAGATCAACTTTACCCAATTCAACCAATTTAGATCTTAAAAATGAGACAAGCAACCCAGAAAAGTTGGCAGATGTGATCTCAGATGCTAAAAAGAACTGTGGCAAGTGTAGTAAAGCAGCATTATCCAACATAGACTCGAATAAGAAGGGTAATTCGGCTCCAATGATCTCATTGAAAGATGCTGGGTCCACATGAATGAAGATAGTTGCAAAGATTTCCATCAAATCCTTCTCTTCTTTAGAAGATGTGATTGGTAAGTTTGGCCCACCAGTGGAGAAGTCGAAGGCTTTAGTTTGTGGAGGTGTCTTTGGCTTTGAAATGGAAAAGAATCTAAGACAGCTTATACCGCTTCTGAACAATTCTCTTAAGATATTAACCTCTTCAAAAGATGTTATCTTAGCAGATTCATTCCACTTATCGTAATTAACCACTTGACCTCCTGTCTTAGGATCAGATGCTGTTGGCTGTGGAGGAACAGGTGGATTACAACTCTTTAAGCCAAATATGACTGATTTTAAGAAAGTCATTAGCGTTCTAAACAAGTATCTTGCATCTTTCAACATATCAGAATTGACACCAGAACTTGAAGAGTTGATTGGAGAAAATCCTTCAAGGTTGAAGATATCCACTTCATCTTGTTCTTGCAGATCTTCGATATCCACATCCATCTCATCTTTGGATTGTTCTTGAGTTTCTCCAGTAGTTAAAAGTCTTGTGTCTTCAGGTTTAGGAGGTTCGATTGATTGTTTCTTTGAAGAATAACGAGTAATGGCTTTCTTGGACTCAGCTTCCTTCTTAGCTTTATTCTTCTCGAACTCATTATGCACTCTTAATATATGGTCGTATTTCCGGTTCAAACTGTGGAATCTTTTAGCATAAGAATCAATTATAATCATGAAAAGCTGACGTCCTTCAAGTTTATTGGGCATTTTCATAATTCTTTCTACCAAATTCAATAACAATTTAGCACTCATGATTTGTACCGTCAAGGCCAAAGAATCATCTTTCAATAAATCACAATAGATAGTTACAGTAAGCCATATCTGCTTAGGAGTCAATTCATTTCTCACATTATGAATGAAATCTGCCACTGTGGAGTAGGCTAAGGGTCTTAAAGTCTCATAAGCTGTCAACCCTTCACCAATCAAGATCTTTTCGTCAAAAAGGAGTTCGATCTTTGGAATAAACTGAGATCTGAAAGGGGTGGACAATATATGTCTTGTAGCATGCAAAAGCTCTTTTCTAGCCACAGATAATTCAGCAGGACAATCCTGTAACAATCTCAAGATAACATCCGGTACTACCTTAGCTTGTTCAGGAGCCAAGTGTTGATTAGCATAGCCTCTTATAAACACATAAGCCAAAAATGAAGCAGCTTTAACTTGTCCCAATATAAAGTCACTATAATCCTGTCTATTTTTAATATCTGGAGAGATGGATGTTACCACCTTATTCTCATTCTGAGATGCTTCTCTATACTCTTTCTGTTGTTCCACTTGTAAATTCAACAAGTCTATAATTTTAGGTAAAAACACCTCCAAAGAAGACTGTACCAAAGTCTTATAAGATGAATATAATGACACCATGGTAATAGGACATTCAGCCAAGGTCTTAAACGAATGCATAGCCTTATTCAATGGTTTTGACGAAGTCTCTTCACCAAAAGTTGTAGGTGACATCTCTTTGTTATCCAGATCTTGAGATGAAGAGGTGGCATCTCTGCTAAACACGGTAGACACCGTTTCAGGTACATTATCATAGATCTGAGCTATCACATCTATGAAACTTTGCGACTTTTCAACCAAGTTGGCGCGGTAAGCTTTGTGTAAACTGGTAATTATTTTCATACACAAAACACCATTATCTTCATTCTCGTCCAGTAAGATCGTGGTCAAAGCGTCTAAAATTTGCTCAGAATATGGTTGGAACGTGTCGTTCATGATAGATCGATGCAATATCTCGAGCACCGAGTTTCTAACCTTCTGTTCTGGCGCTTGCGAACTGAACACAATTGGAACATCTTGTAAATATTTTAAGAAAATAGGTACCAAATTCGACAAAAAGTACTCGTATTCTGTGGCGCCATTGAACGTTTCAATCATGTCAAGCAATTCCGAAAGGATTGAATGAACATCTTTGAAGTCGTCGTTGTCGTTAAGTCTCGAGACAAACGTGTCGAGTTGTGCTTTATACGACATTTGGCGTTTACAGTACTTGAAAAAACAAAGAATCTGAGGTGGAAAAAAAAAGGTGGGAATTGGACTTGAAGATGTTAGAGGTTTTCACGTGAGAGTCGCGTGGATGTCACGTGATCTACCTGGTGCTCAAGTGCAATGGGTTGGCACCAATGAATTGAAGGTGGAACAGTAAAACAACACATTATAGGGAGTACAAAAGCAAGAAAGAGAAAGAGAACGCAAGACAGTCCTAGATACCTCACTTCTACTTGTTTTTGTCTTACTTTCATTCTCATATAAATGGCTGCGAAATCTACAAATAATTAATGGCTGCAAATTTCTAATACAACTTAGCTTCGATATTTGAAACCTTCTGTTTCCGTTGATTGAACAAGATGTACCCGTTTCCAATACTAACAACAACCAACATGGCAAAAGCAAGCCACGAAACAACCTCGGCTCTTTTCCCACTATCAACTTTGACGAGGTTCATAGAGGCACCAGGAACCAAAGATTGATTTGCTTTGGTAGCTTCGTGTTGGAGCATTGAGCCAATACCCCAAAGGACTGCACTGCATGGAGAAAGTACACACAAAGCTCTCCTGGTCCACATTTTAGCGGGCAATAAAGGAACCATATTCCAAATTAACAACACCAAACCCACTAAAGTAATGATTAAAACCACCATTAAAACGTATGAATAACAGATCCCATTGAACTTCTGTGCAAGTTTGATCAAATCGATTTTGGCAGAATCGTTACCCGTATCGACAGAGATAATGGGGTAGTTCTGGAGATTCTTTATATTAGCGAAGGTCGTGCACGACTTTTGCTGTTGGAATTGGGTGCAAAAACTGAGGTACCCTATCTTGATACTAAATCCTGATAAGTCCTGTTCGCTTGTGTTTGTGCCATTGAAAGAAACAACCAGGAGCTGGCTCTTGTTGAAGGTATAACTGGTAAGGAAAATGCCGGAATAAGCGTTGGCTTCGCTGTAGCAGCTGAGTAAAAGAAAACTTAACAAAAAGGTGGTAATGAACATAAAAAGGAACACGATAGCGGCAGGGAGCTTGGAAACGATGTTTAACATGACGGAGGAAGTTGAATTTATTGAAATTAGAGGGATTTTCGGTGATATTTATAGTTTTTTTTGGGATATCACATAATGTTTCAGATTGTTTCAGATGCGATTTTGTGTCATATTCTAAATTTGCGGCATAATTAAATCTATAGTACTAGCTTGACGATAAAAATCAAGCTTTTAATCATAAGGTAGGTAATCAAGAGGAGAATACCTGTTGTTCCGAAAACAGGTGGAATTTCCAACCAACTTCTCAACTTAACCTCTCCAAAAACAGTGGTGGTGCCTAGAGCCTTAAAAGACCCGTTCGCATAAAAGTGTTTCATCATGTCGTCTTTCTCGTACCAAACATCATATAGCCATTTCTCAAACCGTTTCAAGTCTTCTTCCTTGACATCATCGATATCTAGGGTTTCTTCTCCCAAGGGAATATCTTTAATTTGGAATGATCTGATAAAGTAGTTCACATGCTTGGGTCCTTTACCCGCAAGAAACACCTTCTTAAGCGTAAAAACATCTTCTCCACACTCTCCTGGTTTCAATCCTGAGTATCCTGTAGTGATATCGTACACGACTTCTACAGTGTTTCTCAACTTTCTCAATACTAAGAATAACCCTCTTACTCTAGGTAAAAGAACATGTGAGAGTAAAGGCAAGTCATTCTTCTCACAGTACCCTCTGGAAACCCCAATGGTTCTTTTAGAAGGAACCGTTCCTTCAGGATAGATCATAATTTCATAAGGAAAGATCTTATCACTAATCTTCTCTTGGGGCCACATTCTCACATCTTCAACACCTGTAACCACTTTGGCGGAAGCCACATGTTGAATTCCAGAAGCAGGACCCGATCCCCTTGCATTGGCATCAATTTCCAATAACTGGTTTGTCAATACCACTTTATCATTCTCCCATTTCCTAGATAAGAACATGAAATTGAAGTTAGTCATTCCGTACCCCAAAATAGGTGTTTTGGACATATCTTTCATGATAATGAACACATTATCAGCTAAATTGGATGTGTAAGTGATGAACCAAAGATAGAACCAATCGGTATAGATTTGATGATTTGAGAACATCACTGCATTAGGTGTCAAACACGTCAGCAAAACATGATCACTGAGCTCCTTAAACGAATCGGTAGCAGGCAAATTAGCAGGATCATAAGTGATGGATATTGACACGGGACTCACAATTGACAACACAAACGTCAAAAGTTGAATAAACTGCCTTTTAGTGAGGTTAATCAAGCCCTGTTTATAACTAGCATTATCTTTCAAAATAAACAAAAAAACCACTTGTGTGGCGACAATTGAAACACACCCGAAGAAGAAAACCACAAGAAGTGACACATTTCGAGCCACTAAAGCGATTTCACGGATACTAAGCGCCATGTTTGGTGGGTGATGGCAAAGGGATCAATGAGATGACCAAATACTCAATTGCAGCACGTGACACAGATTAGAAAGGTTCCCGACTTCGGCGGTTGAAGCGTTAATTCCAAACTCAGCAATCAAAACTTATTGCCACGGAAACTTGACTATTTATATTCAAATATACAACAAGTTGTAAACTCCAGAAATTTTTGGGTCTTTAAAAATGAGTATGAGTATGATAATCCGCTTTGTCCCGTATGCAGGAATGATGGGTTTTTCCTTCATATAGGCGTGGCATTGAGGATATCATCAAAGAGGAAATCAATATTGATTCCTTCTTCTTTCAAGTCTTCAAGCTGTTGGGAAAGAACCGATAAGAAGGACGAGAAAAGATGCTGATCTTTTATAAGAAGTTTTGTGTTTGCGTCGTCGTCTTCATCTTCTCTAACCAAAAGACTTCCTATTAGTTGTCTCTTAATAGCTGCGATGAGCTTATTACCTTCTTCAATACACCAATTTATAAGCCCCGACGAGTCCACGGCTCCATCACTATCTCTTTCTAGAATAGGAAAGATACATTCTTTGTAGGTGAGAATGGTTTTTTTCATGACAGAAACGTAAATGATGACCATATTGGAAATATAGTTTCCCACATCGGTTTTGGTGGACCCTTGAACTGTCAAAACGAGTTTGGCTATGATTCTTGAAAGATTTGTACTAGTGGCTTGTAGGAAAGAAGCGATTCCTTTATCCAAAACACCGAAACTGTAGAAAAACTCGAGGATTTCACCGATCTCCGAAGTCTTCAATTTGGAGATATTGTTTCGGAGATTGAACGATAACGAATGTTGAACTTCAGCTTTTCTGTTGGTGATTTTGATTTTGATCACATCCATGAGAAGCTTGATCTCTTCCAAAGAAGCCAAAGTCTCGTTATCGTACGATTCTGTCTTCAACACAATTCTTTCCACATTGGTGACTTTGTTTTCTATGTAATTGATCAATCCTACACCTTCATGGAATTTGTTATGGGAGATTTCCACATCCACTTCATCAAGACGTTCTTCCACTCTTCTCAACTCATTAAAGAATTGTCCTTTATCGTTTTTAGTGAAACTAGAGAATTTCCCATTAGCTGAGAAATCATGTGAACGGTTCCGAGAATGAACTCTTGCTGAAATATCTTGTAATAAGATATCACTGTGTCTATGAGTTCCACTTCTTCTCTTCAGGATCCCTTCTTCATCAAATACTCCCGAGTTCCTCAATGACTCTACAAGTTGTTTCTTCTCATCATCTGTTTCAAAACCATCTTCATGTATAGACCCTGTATCATATAATCTGTCTTTCTGTAACAATTCATTCTTCCCCTTGTTATAGGCTTCGGTTATCTTGACAAAATGATCGTATCTGTCAGTTTGAAACACATAGCTTACAGACTTTACGGTAACTTGAACAAAATAAACCTTTTCATCAGTCTGATTGGTCTGGTTGATGGGTTGAAGCTGAAGTTCATGCAATGGCCAGCAATGCACAGCTTGAAGCCTTGAAGAATTGTTCTTGTTGGCAACATTCGACGTTTTCCGAGTAGCTATCAAGATCAAATCATTTAATACGAAAATATGAATGGCTTTGATAGCTTTCCAATTCCCAAGGTTAACTTCAAACCAACGCCCACTCTCTGCCAACACGTGTCTTCCTTGAACACTCTGGATGAATTTTGAAGCTCCTTCAACGTGTTTGAACAAAGATTGTAATTCATTGATCCACATCTTCTCCAACACCATAATAGAACTACGGTCTTTCCTCTTTGGTTTCTTACCATATGGCGATCTATCATCAGGCTTATCCTCTAACGCCAATCTCCGTTCTGCCGAGTCCCGAAACTCGTCTAATACCCCATATAACTCCTTACTTGTGACTCTCAATTGAAGAAGTTCATCTTGCGTATTCTTCAAATCGGTCATAAGTTCGAGTATATGTTTCTGATTCTGATTGATATTGTTCTTGATATCTCTCGTGACCACCTCCTTTTGTTTCACAAGCACATTATAATAGTCATCGATCTCAGTAGCAGTTCCATTAGCCAAATCATTCATGATTCGATGTTGAATAGTATCTTCTTGTTTTGCAACCGCCATTTCAGGTAATTGGGGCACCGGCGGCAAATTTGCAGTCATTGTCATGTTCTTGGTATGCGCAGCCGCCGACGCAGACGCATGAATACTCAATCTTCTTGTTCTTTTGTTGTTGGTGGAATTGTTAGCGTACGGATTTGGAACCTGAAGCGAATCGCTGGTCGTTTCGCCCGGCGCTTGCACTGATGCATTGGCATACGGATTGTGGATCTTGTGGTTGTTTCCACTGGGAAGTTGCCACGGAGCTCTGCTTTTTCTGTGGGCTGCTTTGACGTCTAGTTCCATAGTTAGTTGAAGAAAAAAATGCGACTTGTGTTTTTTCTTTATTATGTCTTTATCAAGCAAAGAATTGAACTACTTGATATGGCGGTACCTTGAAGAGTCAGGGCACGGGTTGGCGGCTTATGCGTTTGATAAGCAGTGTAAATGCTCGGGGTTCGAATCTCAGGACGGGCTTGAAGTTTTAAAAAAAATTGAGCCGGGGTTTCTTGTGAGCTTAGTTCAGAAGGGAATCCTTTATTCTCTTGCAGAAGCCGATGTCAAGAAGGAGAAAGTTCAACCGGAAATACTAACGTTGTTTGGAGCTCTATTGCAGGAGGAAAAAGATAAAATGGTCATTGAAGATAAAATGGTGGATGGTGAAGAAGCAGCAGAACCTGCGAACTCTGTGGTTATAGAATCGTTTACCACCGAGAAACTCGAGCCGGCAATCACTTATGATGAGAGCTTGATATCGATGTGGCATCCTTCTACCAATGTGTTGGCATATATGAAAATTGATTCGAGTCTTTTGATTAGTGTTATTAATGATGGGAAAATATCTGAGACTGCGGCTTTACAGAGTTTAGGTCCTGATAATGGAAAGAACTTATCGGCTATGGCTTGGTCACCTTTAGGAAATTTGATAGCAACTGCTAATACTGCGGGAGACCTTTGTTCGTGGTCTCCAGGGGGACATCTTCGAAGTATAGTACGTGGAGTGGTGAAAAACGTCGATAAAACAGTATTAATGGAAATAGAATGGTCTCCAAACGGACAGTATTTCCTCACACTCGATTCCGGTGGCGGAGTATCTGTTTGGAATGGTACAAATTTGGATTTGGTGGGGGAAGTGAATTCTGAAGCATCTGGTGCCTTTTGTTGGTTTGATGATGTAAAATTCGCTGTTAGTAAAGATAATGTGATCAAGGTTGTTTCTGTAGACAACTCGGTGGTCAAGGTTGTAGGAGAACTCAGAGGACACACCGGATTAGTTACGAATTTGAAGTTTCATGATGGTTCAAGAAGACTCGCTTCTTACTCAAGTACTGACAATCTAGTCAAAGTATGGCTGCTGAGTTCTTCTTCTTCTTCAGAGGCAGTGACTTTAAGTTCTAAGTCAAGAATTCTTCCACTTGTATTGTTAGACTGGCTTGAAAATGGTTCTCTTGTGGCTGTTTCTTTGAATGGAGTAGTAAGAGTATGGAACCAAGAAGGCCAAGAAACCTGCACCAATGTCTTCAAAGATGAATCTGCCTACAACTTTGAAACACCACAAATCGGTACAGGTTCGCTCATTTACGCAGCAGATTTGTCTTCCACCGGATATCTTGCTTTGGGGGACAACACAGGAAGAGTCAGTGTATGGAAAATCGACCAAAAACTCACATGTAGAGGAGTGTTTGATATAGAAGGATTACAAGAGGAAGAAACCAAAGGAATTTCGTATATTACGTGGAACAACACCATTAATTTAAGTGTTTCATACAATGGAGTGCCCAGTGTAATTCTCAAACCGGAACTCTGAGTTTCATAATGTATTATATATGTAATATAAACCGATTAGCAACAGAATTAGAATCAAGAAATCAAGGAGCAGCAGTAGCAGTAGCAGAAGCAGTGGCAGAAGAAACCGCTTGAGCAGCTCTTCTTAAGGCAGGATTAGTACCAGGAAACACGAGATCCATGTAACAAGTACCCAAAGAAAGCACGGCAAAACAAAGTCTCAAGAAAGGAGGTTGTTGAGGAGAATCTTCAGCAGCTTCTGGCTTGTTGAGAGGTTCATTAAGAAACGATTGAACTGCCAAAAAAATTGACGCCCAAGATAACATCTTATTTCTCATGAACATAGCAGCCATTGGTAACGACTGTGAAACCATAGATGAAGCTTCTCCACGGGGTTTGGCTGGATAATGCTTGTAACTGAGATGTTAGTTATGACCATTGAAATGGGGTTGGTGAATTACTTACGGCACTACTAAATCTTCTCTTACTTTAGACATTTTAGGAGTGAATAAAGTGGATTTGAGATTTGAGATTTTTCGATACTTCGTCCACCGGTGAGGTGGATACGGGGTCGGTCACGTGACATTTTCCGAGTGGGTATTGGGAGTGGGTATTGGGAGTGGGTAGTGGTGGATATTCTGTTTTGAAGGCTTCGACGACAAGATCTTTCTGAAAGAATACGTGTTGGACGATGGTCACAATATATTCAAGTGTTTTTCTTGTTATCAAGGTCATCGAGGCAAGATCAGACGAGTCAAGGATCTTTGCAGCTTTCTTACCGAACTTTCGAATAACCGCCATGTCTTGGTGATGGAGTTGGGGACTGATACTGACAACAAGTCTGTGGATCCACTGGGAGAAATCAGCGGTTATATGGCCAGTTAACCAACTGGTGAAATAAGATATGAGCCGCATCATTGTAGCTAGATCAAAGTGTTGCATAACTGTAGAACGAACAGGAGGGCTTCCTAGAACGAGTTTTCTCCATTCTGCAGCGGTGGTGGGTTGGTCCCATGGACTTTGGGGAACATAACCGGCTGAAGATATGATGTGTTGTATGCTGTGGAAGTAGTCGAGATAGGTGGTTTGCCAGGGTTGAACGTGATGTGGGAGTGTAGGGTAAGATTTGGAAGCGGAGGAAGAGTCTTTGTGTTGTTCTTCAAGGTCTTGTTGTTTCCAGTGTTGTTCCTCCTCCCCGTCGTCCTCCCCGTCGTCCTCCCCGTCGTCCTCACTCTCGTCCATCTCTCTTTCCCGCTCCATCTCTCTTTCCCGCTCCATCTCTCGTTTCCCAATCCCAATCCCAATCCCATGACCCCGGAAATCACAGATCCTCTCTCGCCTCACACTCTCCAAGTACTCCTCCACACCGGATTCCTGCACCGGGACCCCTTCAATTGACAGCTGTGGGCCTGGGAGTGCACGATGCATCAGATAGTTAAATGCGAAATTCCACTAATGAGTAAAAGAACAAGAGACAGTGAATGTATCACAAACACAGTCAATAAGCCACAAAGTATTGTTTGCACGGCGTGTAAGCACGAGAAGGAGTTTGCAACCTATCCTGAGTATGAATTGCATGTCCAAACGTTCCATACACACATTTGTAACGAGTGTGGTAAAAGGTTCCAAAATGAAGGGTTGTTGACAATACACATCGAAGAGAATCATGATATGTTGTTTGTGGTGCGACGTGAAAGAGGTGAAAAGGTATACAGATGCTTGGAGTATATTAATGGCTGCAAAAAAAAATGTATCGACCGCAAAAAAAGACGGATGCATATGGTGGACAAACACGGGTACCCGAGGGAGTGGGATTTTGGAGTGATAGACCGGGGATACATGGAGTGAAAGGTTGGAGGATATGATTTTGGTTTGTTAGTTGGTGTAATTTGGTGTTTTGGTGAGTAGTTTGGTGTGTAATTTGGTGTTTTGGTGTGTAGTTTGGTGTGTAGTTTCGTACTCTTTTGGGTACCTGACACAGCTGATCATAGCTAATTACACCTTGA
Source organism: Yamadazyma dushanensis (assembly GCA_030571835.1). NCBI lineage: Eukaryota > Fungi > Ascomycota > Pichiomycetes > Serinales > Debaryomycetaceae > Yamadazyma > Yamadazyma dushanensis. The sequence continues at coordinate 312,659 of JAJLYZ010000005.1, read as the reverse complement.
TACAGAGCTAACCATATTTCTTACACCTCCTCCTTCTCCTCTCTCTTCCTCTTCACCACCGGTTTCCGTCTCATGTTGGCTATCAATTTCTCATCAAACATCGAGTTACACGTAGGACACCGACTATTCTCAGGCACAAAGCTCATTATACACAAGCACACCGAGCAAACATAACCAATTTCTACAGCTTTTCCCGTGACAAAACAACTGGCCCGGTAATTGACACTGGAATTGGTAGGAAGAATAATCAACGGCCGTATAGACGGCTCAATAAAGTAAGCAGTGCATAGCACTTGTATGAGCCCAAAAGGCTTCTCTATATGTAAATATACTCCGTTGGTGGCATCTGCTGCTTGCTGCAAATACGGGGAGTTGTTTTTGCCTAGTTTGACCACATCCATTGGAACCTTCATCTTTTGAGCTCCAAACATCGTCTTCATGAGTGAAATGTACTTGATATCTTCATTATCATTTGGTGTTACCACTAGAATCCTGGCCTTTATACGTGTAGATCCATAGCCTGACGTACCTACTGCTGTGGCGGTGGTGTCTTTGTTGGAAATGTTGGCGGCTGAAGAAATGGCGGAGGCAGTGGTGGTGGAAATGCTTTGATCGAGTTTCAACATCCGATTTGTGTATGTTAAAGCAAGGCTCAAAGCGCCTGAAAGACGAGACGACGTATGTGGTTCAGACTCTAGCATTGACTTGATGGATTTGTTCAATTCTTCGAGCACTGCTTCGTCAACTGTTCGGAATTGTCTGTACATGCCTTTATTGACCAAAGAAGGAGCCTCATTGAATTCGTTTGTTTCTGTGGATGTTTCTGTTTCTGTGTTTGTGTTTGTGTTTTTGTCTGTGTTTATGTCCTTGTCTGTGTTTGTGGCCCCTGGTTTGGGATACAAGAACCGCGACCCGTCAGGGGTACTTAAAATAAAACAAACTTGATTGGAGTTGTTCAACGCTAGATGAGCGTTTAAAAACACAAGCAATGATTTTACCACATCCATAAGTGACACATCGTCTTTGATGTTGAACCACCCACCAGGAGTGAGTTCTAGTACTAGAGTGAGGAGTGAAGGTCCATCGTCTTGTACTTCTGTGGCTTGGACATCCACAAAATTGTTATCAGAGATTTCGTCCATGATAAATTTTTTGTGAGATAATCATTATGTTTGAATATTTAGATATGAACAGAAATACGTTGTTGTGAAATGATGTATCACTTTGTGTCAGATTTTGTGGATGTGATGTATCGATTTGATGTATCGATGCGATGTATCACTTTGTATCACTTTGTGTCGCTTTGTGTCATTTGTTATCTTTTGTGTCCTACTTTCCTATGTCTTCATTCCAATCTTGAGGTCTCTCCTTGATGAACTTAGCCATCAAATCCTTACACTCTTGATTATCAAGATTGACCACTTCAATGCCATTCTTCAAAAGCCATTCTTCTCCCCCCACAAAAGTGTCATTTTCACCCATTACCACTCGCTTAACTCCGTACATCAAACAAGCACCTGAGCACATATTACAAGGAGATAACGTGGTGTACATGGTACAGTTCTTATAAACAGACCCTGGTAATCTTCCTGCATTTTCAAGAGTGTCGATTTCACCATGGAGCGTAGCAGAATTCTTTTGAAATCTCTGGTTATGGCCTCTGCCAAGAACAGTGCCATCTTCCAGAATCAAAGCTCCTCCAATTGGGACTCCTCCTTCAGCATACCCTGAAAGTTAGTAACAAAACATAACCCCATGTTTCTGGTGCTGCCAGAACGGCACATACCTTTCTTAGCTTCTTCTATGGCTATAGCCATTCCTTTCACATCATCAAATGCCATCAGTTATAATTGGAAAAAATGACTATCGCTTCCAAAAAGCGCAATTTCTCAACGGTTTTTTTTGTATGGAATTACGCCATAATCGTCAAAATTCCGCTCCGGTCAACCGTCACAATCATCTCGTACGGATTAGTCACTATGCCAATATCGGTGGGGATATCTCCATGTGTCTCTACCAAGTTTTGTGGTTTTTGTGGCTTTTTCTCGTTGGTTATTCCTTGTGCCAGATCCATATCTGTACGAATAAACGTTGCGAGCCCCGTGGAAACTGATTTTTCAAGCTGGTTTAAGTTCCAGAATACTACCTCTCCATTTTCCACAGTGGAAACGATGTAGTAACCGGTAATGTGGTTGAAGGTGGCAGTCACAGGTGTAAATGCCGCCTGGCTGTGATCTTGTTCCAAATCCAACGTTAGTTCCTGAAGAATATCAGATAATCTTGGGGTATCACTGGTAACTTCTTCCATCTGATACTGTTTTATCTTAGGAGTTGGAGTGTACGAACAAAGAACCTCTCTACACTTCAAACTGGGCATTTCCCAAACCGTTACATCGGTCTCTGAAGTGCCTCCAATCACCGAGAAATACGAAGTATGGGGTGTGGCTGGTGACGTGTCCGGGTTATAGTTAGTTAGAAGTGACAACTGGCTGATTGGTGTACCAGTTTTTTGACTCTTACAGACCACTTTCATACTCTTAACGAGTACACAGAATCGTATATCCCATAGGCAAAGCCTTCCTTTGTTTGTACCAACCAATAACCAAGTGCCTTTGGTATCTACAATCAAATTTGTAGGAACACCATGAATTAACGGATTGTTTAACATGAACTCTGGTTCCATGGTGATGACATTGAGCAGTATAATTCGACATTTTGATGTTGTGATAAGAAGATTGTCATTGTCAAATTTGATGTAGGTTGCAAATTCTCCTTGCTGCAAATCGTATTTCCTAATTAGAACAAGCTTGGAGTATCTTGCAATCTTCTTTGTTTTGCCTCTACTAACATCGATTCTGAACAACCGGAGTTTACCGTCTTTAGTACTCACGGCAATAACGTTTCTGTTGTCCATAAAGCACACTTTTGTTATGGGTGCTTTGAAATTGGCTGTAAGACTGGCGTTTTTAAACATGACATTCTTCTCGAGCTTCAGAGTGTCCCATATCTTAAGCAATCCCATCTCAGATCCTGTGACAAAGAATTCCGAAGTTGGGTTCACTGAAACACTATTCAAACTATCGGGAGTTCCAGGATTGATATTTGCATTGATTTGTGTAACAATGTTACCTCTGGGTTTCCAATCAGTTGATCTCGAAGTTGGTCTTTTAACAGGCTCTCCAAACTCTTGAAAAGATGCCAACGAAAGGTCAAAATTGGCATTTTCTAAGTAATGAAGAATATACTTGTTGTTTCCTTGGTAACTGTGTTTGACATTGGAAATGATTACTTTCTCGTTATTGGAACTAATAACTTTATGAGTAGCCTGATCTTGTTTACTGTTAGAATTGTTGATGTGTGAATGACCATGGGTGTCTCCATTGACTTCCAATTCTCCAAAGATATTTTCTTCGTTAGTTTGAAGAGATGCATTCACTTTGGAGATATTCGGAAGAACCAACGAATTAGAATCACTTCGTTCAGATTTTCTTGTTTCAATGATAGTTTCACTTTGGAAATTGGTGGTTAGTCCTTTTGAAGTATTTGCAACCACTTCAGATTTGTAAGTGACATCGAAAAACACGTTTCTTGGGGTAATATCCACAAGTTGAAGGTTCAGGAACGAATTGGTTGACAGGTTTCCATGCAATGCCAACCCACGACTAACTTGAGACACATAATTTCGTAAATTGTAGATTTTCCATGAATCTTTATCATCCAAGCCCACAGATCTGAGCTTTAAAAGCCACTGTTTATCTTCGTGAGATAAAGGAATCGACAGTTGATTCACAGGGGTCTTGCTTGGTGAAAGTGAACCATTGAAGTTCGAAGGAACATAAACTGATCGTCCTAGATCCTTCAGGAACGATGTGAACTTCGAAGGACTGGCCATGGTGAAATTATCTTGCTTCCAGAAAATGGTCTTGTCTGAATGAGTTCCTGCCCAATTCAAGAACACCTGGTACACTAATTTCGTCAACGGTTTGGTAAGACATGGATATAAAGTATCCCAATCAATGGTTGTTATATCATATGATAAATAAGTCTTAATTTGTGGGTATAAGAAACAGAATCTGTCAGCATTCAGAAGATTGTCGTTTATTACGAGAATCAAGTTGACCACCGATTGTCTTATCCATTCGTTCGGGTGAAGGAGCAAATGTGCAGTGTTTCCCAACAACTCTCTGTAGATATTCAAAGCATTGAACTCGGTAGCTGGGTTAATTAATCTCAGAGACACGAAGTGAACAAATATCTTTAGCACTTGAAGAACAACATGTTGCTCTGAATCACTTAGTGTCTGGATCAATAATGGAAGCAAATACTGTTCGAACGACAATACACCAACATAAGGGCCGAGAAACAAAATTGAATCAAGAAAGTGTAACTTTAATTCACTGTCTGGGTCATTAAGATAAGTTATCAAATGAGGAAGGATAAGATCGTTGGTTTTATCAACTCCAAAGAACTTACACAAAGGTTCAATATTACTAACAAGTCCTGCTCTAACCTTTGGGTTGGAGTCTGTTAGAATAAGTGTGGTCAATTCTTCAACAATTGAGAACAAAGCTTCTTTAGGAATAGTTAAATTATCATGAACTTCATGTTCTGCGTCTTCAACATTGACTTCTGAATGGATTTTGAACGTTTTAGCCATCAGCCAGAACCTCTGAGAAGTTTGAGCTATGGAAGGAATACATGAAGCGATTTTTATCTTTATAAGCTCTGAATCTCTGGTTGAAAAGTCCAGAGTGAAGTATTCTGCTAGTTTAGGCAACAAATACTCCGAAGTCATTGACACGTTCAATGGGGTAATGTAAGAACAAGATCCAAGAAGCGTCACTATACTTTCCAAAGCCACAATTATAGCTTTAGACGAAATTTCTCCTACATCTAAATCTGTTGAATTGACGGGAGCAGGTGTATTCATTGGAAAAGCATCAAATCGTCTAGCCGTTTTGACTATATCATTGTCAATTAACTTGCACAAGTAAGGCAAAGACCTATCGAGCTTACAAGCATCATTGACTCTTTCACTTAAAGCCACAATCAACTCACAAGCTTTGATCTTGGAAGCAGGCTGTTTCAAGGTATTCACAAGCGAAAAAACAAAGTTAAGAATGATCAATGCAGAATCTTCCAGGTGTATGGAGTTTTTGAAGCAGCTGGTAGGTCGTATTTTATAGTTTTTAGGCATTCCATTGAGATTAAGATTCATTCCTGATGATTCTTGTTCAATGTAGTTGAACTTCAAATTTTGAACGATTTTATCGAAATTTTCATGAATATAATTGATTCTTAGATCACTAGGAGTCGTGTTATTATCTGAATGTTTAATTTGGAACTTTTCATTATCATTTAACACTTCTAAGAAATCATATAAGAAAGTGTAAAAAGTGTTGGGGAAAACCGAATGTTTGTACAGGTCAAGGATCTCTGAAACAGTTATTCTTTCATCAGGATCAAATTGGATCAATTTCAGCACTATTTCCTTGATTTCTGGATCTTCTATACCAGTTAAATCTGGCACATGCTCTTTCTTCAAGTATTTGAAAAGTCCAGATAATGTAAATAACGGTTCTCCATCCATGTAAAGCTCTCCTATAACACATCCTAAACTGAACAAATCCATGGCTTCAGATACTTGGTTCTTCCCTACGAAATTACCCGAATCATCGAAGTTCTGAGGATTAACATTATCTCCCCTATAAAACCTTTCTGGCGCCAAATTGCACACTCTTCTATTGGACGTATCGAAGTAGAACGAGTACTGATTGGGATTGTCTTCGGGAATGTACACTGGTTTGACATAACTGGCGAAATCTGCCAACATAATCCAATTACTGCTTGAAACCAAAACATTCTCTAATTTCAAGTCTCCATGGCGGATATGTAGCTTATTATGCAATAAGTGCATGATTTGTAACAACTGAAACGTAATGAACTTCTTTTCAATGGGCTCCAAGAACGGTCTGATGGACAATCGATCGTATAAGTTTGTTTTAACCAATTGTCGTATCAAATAACCAGCTCTATCAGTTTCAATGATTTTGCTATTCGGAAGAAAGCAATTGTAGGATGAAAGCAACGACGCTTCTTTCACAAGTAGCTCTGTGTACTGCTGCAAGTTGATGTTGAAGGAATTGACGGTGTTGTTTGGTTTGATTAGAATTTTGATGACAACTGCATCGCCTGAAATGAGGTCAATTGCTTTGATTGTTTTGAGGAAACGAGAATCATTGATGGACTCGATGTATTGGAGATTGTCGAGGATGTCGACATACGACGAAAGGGCGACTGTTGGAGCAGACGGAGCTAGAAGAGAAAGTCTGGCGCCCATGAGAAAATGCGATAAGGTTTAGCGAGAAATAGAGGTACGGGGAGGAGGGGACGAGGGACACAAACACAAACAAGTGACACAAACACAAACAAGTGACACAAACACAAACACAAACACAACACAATGTACACAAACAAAGTGACACAGACACAAAGTAATACATCTCAACAATCTCAAACTGACCCTACGGTATGTTATACTGACCTTACGGTATGTTATACATTATTTTACCTAATTAACTAAAGCAGAAGCAGTGGCAGATTCGTATTTCCAGTTTGGTGGCAAAACAGCAACAGTTCTGTAGTATCTAGCCAATCTGTGGATTCTGGATTCGATCAAAATCAATCTGAACTTAGAGTCCTTGTCTTTTCTGTTTCTTTCCAAGTGCTTTCTGACAGAAACAGCCTTCTTGATCAAATAGTACAAATCTTCTGGGATTTCTGGAGCCAAACCGTTGGATTTCAAGATTCTCAAGATCTTGTTACCGGTGACAACCTTGGTGGCGGTGACACCGTGGGCATCTCTCAAGATAACACCGATTTGAGAAGGAGTCAAACCTTTTCTGGCGTTCTTGATGATTTGTTCAACAACATCGTCAGAAGACAATTTGAACCAAGAAGGAGCGTTTCTTGAGTATGGAGTGGCGGAGGAGGACATACCCTTACCCTAAAGATGTTAGTACCAACGCAAGTTGGACGATGGATGACTGGTGGGGAGGAAACCTCAACAGATGAGACACCAGGACTGACACAAAGACACAAAGACTGTTAGACACAAAGACAAAGACAACGACTGTCAGTCTGTTAGACAGCCACCAAAACCGAATCACCAGCTTTGTACTTGTCTTGTCTGAGTCCTAAGCTTGAACCACAAATGTGGCCTTTGGCATTGTCCAGCTCTACAAGAGCCCCGTCTGATCAACTAATAAAAGCAAGCAAACATCTCTGTTACACTTTTATCAAGACCAGATCATCAGACCCTTCACCAGCACAACCCATCACTTATTTTCATTGAACATACGGTAGAATGCATACGACCCATGATGACTAGTTATATTAATTGAAGAAATTTTTCACTGAAAATTTTTTTTAATGAGAAGATAGTTTTGATGGTCGAGGCACGCTATCGATTAAAAAATCCACCCAGACTGAAATAAACGCGGACGATAAGTTAATAATGGAATGACCGGCAATTGCGGTACTGGTTCCTAATTAGGAAGTGATGGCTTTGTGGTTCATTTCCTAAATAGGTATCGGTACACCCCCAATGTCGGTAGTTTAAAAGCCCAATTAAGCCTCCTTCCCTGCCACATCGTTGGCTTAGGTAACAAATCCTGAAAATCCTTTCCTATTTAGGCATACGTTCCTGAAGAGTTAATAACGGCAAACATTTGAATTACTAAGACTATTATGGATGAAATTCATATAAAAGGCCCTGAAAATCCTGAGTTTCTATTAACTATATTTTACAATGGTTAAAGTCTTACTTGCAGTCACTTCCAGCTTCCACGATTTCTACGCTGATGGTACCAAAACTGGTATCTTCTTCACCGAAGCCTTCCACCCTTATGAAACTTTCATCAATGCCGGGTTTGAAGTAGATGTTGTGTCAGAGACAGGTTCAATTGGTGGATTCGATGAACACTCGTTATTGGCCGCCTACGGAATTACCGAGGAAGAACTTGCCGTACACAATGACCCAACTTCTGCTTTCATGACTGCTATCAAGAACGTCAAAAAGGCTAGTGAAGTCAATGCCGATGATTATGTTATCTTTTTTGCAGCTGGTGGTCACGGTACTCTTTTCGACTTCCCAAGTGCCAAAGACTTAGTCAAGGTTGCTGAAGCTATCTATGCTAAGAATGGTGTTGTTGGAGCTGTGTGTCATGGTCCTGCTATCTACAACCTCATGAAAGATCCTGCTACTGGTAAACCAATTGTTGAAGGTAAAGAAGTTACTGCTTTCGTCAATGAAGGAGAAACCATGTTGTCTTTGGACTCTGTTTTTGAAAAGTACAATTTGCTTTACCCAGAAACCATGTTGAAGGACTTGGGTGCTACTTTCAAAGCTCCTGCTACTCCATGGGATGACTTCTCTGTTGCTGATGGAAGACTTATTACTGGTGTTAACCCAGCATCTGCTGTTTCTGCTGCCAAGAAGGCCATTGGTGCTTATGAAGCCACAAAGTAAATAGAATTGATATTGAGTTAGATCGATATTAGATTGATATGTTAGATTGAGTTTAAGTTAGATTGTGTTTATGTTAGATTGAATTTATGTTAGATTGAATATTGGATTGAGTTTATGTTTGATTGAATTGTTAGAATGAATTGTTGGATCGTGTTCATGTTAGATTGATATTAGAAACCCTTCTCAGGTCTTTCTGTCCCAACCTCGTTCTATACTGACCTCTTCTTCATCGTATCTTTCACGCTTTGTTTGAACCCAATAAGTATTAAGCAAAAGGTACGCAACAATGCATTCCATAGAAGTACCTAAAACATACTCGTAAATAGTCATTTTCCGGTGTCCATGTGCACTGAAGTAGTTGTCAATCAGCATATAGTTCATCTCTTGTAAGAAAATGGAGAGAAGTCCAAAGATTCCTCTTACTGTTATAAAAGGAATAACTGCAATCAACATCTTAACCACTGTAGTGTTCAACTTCTTGTACATGAAATTGTACACCGTGTAAGTACTCACAAGAACACTTGATACCAAGAAAACAGCTTGACCAGCACCTCTCAACCCCTTAGATGTCTGGACGTCTCCAGAATCACTGTTCAACTCTTCAACTGTCATTCCTCCAAGTATAGCACTTCCTGCTACCAAACATGCATTTGCAGCCACTAAAACATAATGGTATAATCCTTTAATGGACTTCTTTCTTAACAAGAACAAACTGGTGTCAAAACCATACTTCTCCTCTGTCAATGGAGATCTCCCAAATACAACTTTCTGCTCTTCTATCAAAAAATAAAGAGTACTTAACACCAAACAGAAATACCCTTCAGCTCCTAAAACCACATATGCAATCAACCACCGGTAATTAGTATCTCCATGGAAAGCAAATCCAATTCCAGAGATCTGTCCACCCACTCTGATGAGCCCATAGATCAATAAGATTGTATACTTGGACTTGAACCCTTTGTGGAAAACCACGTAAGTAGCTATGGCTACAAACACCACAAACACCCCCAATAAAACCGAAGCTGCTATACCTGTGTCGCTGAATTCGAACTTCATGTTGAAGTTTTCACACAGGAAAAATTGGAACCTTTAAATACCATAACTTTTGATAGCAGGCTGAAACTTAAAAGCACGGCTAACCAGCGCTTATGTAAGCAAGGCTGATCATATTGATGACTTTGTCAGCAGTCAACCAATTACGAGATCCAGGGCTCAAATTGTGACATCATGATCGTTCAGCAGGCCGTACACCAGTGCTAAACTATTGAGCTCCACCTTTAAACACCGATCTTGGTGGAAATTGTGATAATCACAGTTAAAAGCAAATGAAAAATGTGAAAAATGTGAAAACTGCAGGTTAAAGGATAATTTCAGATATGCAAGGGATTGTGTAAATTCATGCACAATGCACAAAAGCTATACAGAGGGGGTGAGTGGGAGTTTATCATATCTATTGAGTAGTCTGGTAGAGCGAGGGGGACTTGTGTTTCTGTGGTTGTCTCTCAGTCTCTCGGTCTCTCAATCTCCTTTGTCTCTCTCGTTGTCTCCTTATCTCTCCTTGTGTGTATCTATATCTCTTCTTCAGTCTTCTCTTTGTGCATCTATATCTCTTCCTCAGTCTTCTCTTTGTATATCTATATCTCTTCTTCAGTTCTCTTTGTGTATCTGTATCTCTCCTCATCCTCTCCTACCTCCTCCTCTCCTACCCCCTCAACTCACTCTCAATATCTCCCATCTCTTCTTCCTCCTCCACCTGCACCGTCTTAGACACTCCCGCCTTCCCCTTGAACAACTCAAGTGCTCCGGCATACAACATCTTACTCTGTTGTCCGCATGTCGCAGGCTTCCAATACACTAAAACTAAAGGGCTCACTAATCTCCCATCATCTGTCTTATATGGGTACGACAACAACACAAACCGAGGAGAATTGGGCGGAAGTTCTTCTGCCAACTCATCCATACTGCCGTAGATCTCTTCGTCCTCTCTTCTGACTTCATAGCTCTCCTTGTCGATCTCATAAATCACTGCTTGCATGGAGGTGGCTCTTCCGCTTGAAAACCGGAACTTCTGGAGACCGCTCAATGTCTCGGACGAAAACAGATAAAGATTCGTAGACTAAAAGTCAGTAATTGCCAAACACAAACCCAATATTCCACTTACCATTTGTGAAGCGTTAAACTGATTTCTAGATGTTCCAAATTCACTGAGTTAATAGTACCGGCGCCGCGCCGTCCCAAAACAGTAAAAACGACGTGTATTTACCAATTCAATAACACTTTTTCAAAACATATAAATCATCAAAGAAACTACAAAAAGATAAGTTTCAAAAGAGTTGAAAAGTGATACATCGATTAAGTCAAAACAACAAAACAACAAAAGAACAAAAGAACAAAAGAACACAAACAACAAAAGAACACAAACTTCATCTTACACTCTATCTGAAATCGTCCGTCCTTTCAAATGCCTAAAATCCCATTGATAGAATTCTTAAAGAACAGAATCTATCTTGGAGCTTACGATCACACGCCAAATGATACATCAGATCTCGTATATTTCACTATTGAAGAAGCTTTACCTTACAATTCGTTCCATCTCGACTTTGGTCCCTTGAACATCGGCAGTCTTTACCGGTTTGCAGTGATTCTTCATAACATCCTCAACGAGGAGTCGAACCAAGGTAAAGCAATTGTGTTTTACAGTACACCGGGACCCAAAGAGCGGACCAATGCCGCCTGTTTGTTGTGTTGTTATATGGTGTTGATTCAACTGTGGTCCCCCCACCAGGTATTACAGCCTATATCTCAAATCGATCCTCCTTTACAGAGCTTCAGAGACGCCGGCTACTCATCAGCTGACTTTGAAATAACCATTCAAGACGTCATTTATGGGATGTGGAGAGCCAAGGAAAGAGGTATGGTCGATTTAACTACTTTCAATTTGGAAGAATACGAGCAATATGAAAGAGTTGACCAAGGAGATTTTAATGTCATTTCCAAAGATTTCATTGCGTTTGCTTCTCCTCAACAGAATCATCGGAAATCCAACTCGTTGAATGAGCCGTTCAAGAAAGTATTGGGATATTTTTCCAAGAATAATGTTCAATTAGTTGTGAGACTCAATTCTCATCTTTATGATGCCAATGAGTTCGTAAAAAGAGGTATTCAACACATCGATATGATCTTCGATGATGGGACGTGTCCTACGTTAGAATATGTTCAAAAGTTCATTGGTGCTGCCGAATGTATTATAAACAGAGGAGGAAAGATCGCAGTTCATTGTAAAGCTGGTTTAGGTAGAACTGGATGTTTGATTGGAGCTCATTTGATCTACACTCATGGATTCACTGCCAATGAGTGCATTGGATATATGAGGATGATCAGACCTGGAATGGTGGTGGGTCCCCAACAACATTGGCTTTATTTACACCAAAATGACTTTAGAGATTGGAGACACACCATGTGCTTGGATAATAGACCAGACAGTTTCATTGGAGGGTTATTCTCCATGGTGCCTTATGATGAGTTCAAAATGAGATTGAGACAAGAAGCTAAGCAGCGAAAACAACAACAACAGACTTTGAATTCGTCCATTAGCCATATAGATTCTTCTTTCCAAACTCCAATTAGAAGAAGAAAGATTAGTGGAGCTTTGGCTGCTAAGATTCAAACAGCGGTTCCTCAAGAATCTCCAGGTCAACCAAGAAAGTACAACGATGAAAACGAAAACTCTGGAGTTGTAGAGATCTTCAATAATTCTGATGATGAAGAGTTTCAAGATGATAAGATGCAGGATGTAAAAACAGAGGAGAATAGAGATGCTTTAAGGTCTATTTCAGCTAATCAACTGCATTTCACACAACAAAAAGGAAAAAGGACTATGAGTGGCTTCTCTTCTTCTCCACAACAAACACAGTCTTCACCATTGATGAAACTGCCAAAAGCAAAGCCTCAATCAAGAGTCAGCTCTATACCTTCACGGTACAATCCCAGTCCTGTACGAGTTCATTCTGGCATCCGAAAGGTTAGTGGGAGAAAGTATTAGAACGAGAAACGCCGTCAATGTACAATGGGAAAGTATTAGGTAGAACGAGAAATGCAGTCAATGTACAATAGAAGAAAGGTCTCTCTCTCTCTCTTTCTCTCTCGTTAGAGTCTGTCGTCGTCTCTTTCTCTCTCTCTCGTCCCTCCTCGACCTCCTCGACCTCCTCGACCTCTTCGTCCTTCTCTCGTCCTCGACCTCTTCGTCCTTCTCTCGTCCTCGTCCCTCTCTCGTCCTCGTCCCCTCCCACTCTACTCTTCATAAGTAGCTTCAACTATCTCATACTCCTCCTCCCCAACCCTAAACGATATCAAATCATAATCTCTGAACGATAAGTCACCTAGTAACTCATCATTCAACTCCACCCATTCATTATTATAAGGCTGTGTCTTGTCCTTTGGAACTGCTAGCAGAATCAATGCTTCGTTCACCTCATCCACGTCTCTTACATCTTCATTCTCTTCTTTTACATCTTCATCTCTTGCATCTTCATCGTCATCGATAAACTCAGATTTGGGCACGTCTATGTCTTCAATTCCGTCCATCGTTTCTTCAGAACTCAATCCTCCAGACTGATTGATCATATTAGATAAGAGCTTCTTAAAGTTGGATACAGTTTGTGTCTTTGATGTCAACTCTACAGGTACCATATACGTGACTTTGGACCTTTTGAACTTCAAAATGGTCGAGTTGGCCTTTTTATCTTCGAGTTTCGGCGGCTATTTTGTTAATATCTCATTCGATGTATCACTTCGTTTCTACTTACCATTTTTCACTTAGTTAAAGGTAAATATTTAAATCGCACTTGATGAGCTATGTCTGCCATATCAGTGCTACACTTGTACAAACAGTTGCTACGAGCGTGCACAAAGACGAAACATGCACAAATACACTTGGATTCACAAACGGTGCCGAAAAGTGTACAAACAGAGTTCAATTTACAAAAAGAGATCAATTTGGCAAAGATTAATCAAGGTAAATATTTCACATATGCAACAGAAGAAGTGAAAAGCTACATAAAAGAAGAGTTTAAAACTCCAAAAGTGCCACAGAACCAGTTATTGCATTTGTACAAGCACGGAATATCCCTTCTTGAAGCTTTGCAAACCGTTGGTGACACAAAAAATGGTGTTCTACTCATCGAACAGGTTCTCAATCTCAGACATGTTCAAGCGGCTAAATACGAACGAATATCAAGCAAGTACAAAGCCAAAGGAATGACCGAGTTCTCCAACAAGCTTCCTCGGCGTATCACCAGAAACTTTGCCTTTCCAACCACCAGTTACGACCAATCAACCAACGATGAAAGAGAAAAACGACTCAAACTTGAACTTGACATAAGCAAGCAGAACAAGTACTCTCTCCTTCGGAAATACTTGAAAGAACTCCAACAAAACCACAAACTAGCAGTTCCGAACCTTCTTCCATACACTTCCACCCCAAATCCTTCACTGAAAATACGAAAACAATGGAAGATCTTTAAGTCTACTTCAGTTAAGAATATTCTACAAGCATACAACACAAGATACATAGAAGCAGTGATGGTCCCGGAACTTGAATTTGACATCAATAAGTATAATCTTTCCAAAATGGGTCATATTATCAACCAAAGAGGGCCTTATCAGGTAAAAATACGAACAACCAATGCAGGTCCTTCTTCTATTCTGTACTTACAGGTTCCTTATTCTCAATTAGCAGCCATGAAAGATATAGCTATGACCATCAAGAAACTGACAAAAGCAACAACTTTACTCACTTTATGGGAAACAGGGAAGGGAGACTCTGCCACCCGGAATCCTAAGCTTCCAGATGGAGCTTTTGAAGTCAATTGGTACAGGAAGTATGGACCACGGGCAATTATGTACCACCGAGCGTACCATGAAGAACTTGCACAAGCAGAAGCCGAATGGGAGCTATTGATGGAATTGGAAGCATTGAAAGGGACAGACGAAAATGGTAATTCGGTAGATAAGAATATGTTTAAACAGGATATCGACCGAATTAGGCAATCATATATCCGAGAATGGAAGGATCCATTAAACGTCACAACCAAGGTTTTAAGGGACGAAATCAACAAGTACACAAACAACTACAAAGGAGAGTATTTGCGTTCAATTGTCAACAGGAGAAGAGATGTACAACAAGTCATGAATAAACGTTATAACCACATCATACGAGCTTATACCAAAATCAGAAAAGATATAGAGACCCACAATGTCACCAAACATTCAGATCTTGTTGGTCCAAGAGTTACCACTTCAAACACAGACCATCTTCTTCGAATCAATGATAAAACTGTCAAACGAAGAAGAAAAGGTTTACCATTACTTGAGAGAAGAGGATTAGGTAAGAGGCTCAGTGATTACATGAGAGGATTTAAAATGGGAATGAAATGGGATAAGAGATTAGATTTGCGGACAAAACAGACAGGACAAGAACAGAAGAATAGATCGTAATTCATAAGATTAGCTAAATAACATGAAGAATGATGAATGAAGAATGATGATATGCGTTGATGGTAAGGGTGATTGAGATTGGTGGTAAGAGCGATTGAGATTGGTAGTGGGAGTGTTTGATGTTATGAGTGACAGATGCTTGAGATTGAGTCCTTTGGAATCGTGGTTCAAGTGAACTTCAAGTAAAGTCTCAATAGTTCAAGAAAAGTCTCAACAGTTCAAGTGAACAGTCCAAGTGAACAGTCCAAGTGAACAGTTCAAGTGAACAGGCCAAGTGCCAACAGCTCAACCATCTCTTATTCGTACCCAAAGTTCACTGCTTTCCGGAACAGCACCTGATCCTGGTCTCTCTCACCGTCAATCTCCTCTGTTTCCCTCTCCACAATCTCAAAATCCTCTATCAACTTGATAAGTTCCGACGTGTTCCCCTCATCGTCCACAGACAATCCACTCATCATCATAACTATCTCCAGTAAAGACTTACCATGATTTTCCACCTCTTTCTGTTTCGCAAGCACCTCTTCTAAGCATGTTATACCCAATTCATACCAATTAGCAGGATACCCGGCAGGAAATGGACTTGCCACCAAGATATCTTTCCTCGCAAACACAGCTTCTCCACTCAACTGGTTCTTATAGAATAAAGATGCCTGATAATGACTCTTACAGCAGTACTGCGATGAGAAAGTATTGGGCAAGATTATCGACGGTTTCCTATTATAAATCTGGTATTTCGTCTCACTGGAGCTAGTAGCAGTGGTTCCATTACTGTTGTTAGACAATCTTCTAGTAACAGGTCGTGTGGGGGTATTATTGCACACTATGTATCCACACAGATGCTCGATGTTTCGTTCTTCAACAATATCATCATATGATTCTTTTGTAAGAAACCGACTGAGAAACTTGAGAAGTTCATAGTCGACGTATCGATCGATAAGTAGTTCGGTGATAATAAGCAATAGCCGAGACGCTTCTCCTGGTGTTAGGAGTTCTTTATTGGAAAAACTGGATAAATGGGGGATGAATTGTGATAGTGTTAGGATTTCCATGGCGGAATTTCATGAAATTGTCAATTGGGAGCTTTTGTGACTTTTATAGCTTTTGTGGCACTTTGATTGTTTTTTTGCAATTGTGATAGATAAAAAATTTCCTTCTTTCGTTTTCGTTTTATACGGTTGATTTAAATGGTAAACAAAATTGGGTGGTTCACTCCTTTTGAATTTAGGATGATGTGCGTCGTGTCTCTACCGCTTTATTTATTTTGGTTAATTCAGGTCCACAGTTACCGCCGCACTGCGCGATCTTCCACAAAATTATTACAACTTGATCGGTTCTTTTTAAACAACCAGCTACTTCTTTTGGTTTATGACAAGTTCGAGATCGTCGATGTCACCAGAGGTTGCAGCCGCGGGGTCTTCGTCGGGTGTGGCTTTGGCGCCGTCCAATTCTGCCCACTCGTTCGATTTGGGTCCTAATGCCTCTTTAACCAGCGGCTTGCCAAACATTCAAGTGTCTCATCCACAAACATCGAACCACAGATCACAGGGCCGGTCTCGATCTCGGTCCAGGTCTCGACAGGGTTCAGTTGCCCGCCAGAGATCACGGTCTTCCGCTACGGGCTCGCTTCTTAATTTCCTATCAGAGAATAAGACCAAACAGAGACACGATTCAAAAGCAAGACACGATCCCAAGGTGTTTTCGCTATGGAAACTTTTGATGTTGGAATTGAACATTGGAAATGATTCCGAAATCCACACAGGCGCTTTGGAACTCGACAATCAGGCTTACAATCAGATATTGGATATGGTGAAAATACCTATGGTGCTTGAAAAATTCATGGGTCTTGGCCTTTTGATATGTTATAATTCGTTTCTTACGTTGTTCACTTTGGTACCGATCCGGATCTGTGCTGTGGCTATTTTGGCTGTGAAGTCGGCCTTTGCAGATGGTACCTTCAGTTTCGAATATCTTTCAACTAAATTTCGGAGAGCTAGAAGAGATGCCGTAACTGTGATATTGGTTATCATTGCTTTGCTTGTGCTTTCGCTTCCTCCTATAGATATCTCTAAAATGTACCATGATGTGAGAGGACAAGCACAAATCAAATTATATGTCATGTTTGGTGTGCTAGAAGTTGCTGATAAATTGTGTTCGTCTATCGGACAGAACATCTTGAGTATCTTGTACGACTTTGTAACAACAAAACTGAAAGTTAACAAGTTATCGATGTTGGTGATGTTTTTTGCTGCCATTATATACCTTGCGTTGCATGCTTATATCCTCATTTATCAGACAGTTTCTTTAAATGTTGCGGCCAATTCTTATTCCAATGCCCTTTTGACGTTGTTGCTTTCTAATCAATTTTCTGAACTTAGGGGATCTGTGTTCAAGAAGTTTGACAGAGAGGGCTTGTTTCAATTGTCGATGTCGGATTTGACTGAAAGGTACCAGCTTTCTTTAATGTTGGGAATGATCTCATTAAGGAACATCTTGCAATTGAATAGTATTGGTCAAGATTCGATGCCTAACAGTTGGAAAGCATGGAATAAATGGTTTGGGGTTCTTTTTGGTCCAAGCGTAGGTGTCATGGGAAGCGAGATATTGGTTGATTGGTTAAAACATTGTTATATTGCCAAGTTCAACAGAATTAAGCCTAGAATCTATTCCAATTTCATCTACGTATTAGCCTTGGACTACTTGGAAGTCTTTAGATCTTCTTCCTTAACAAGAAATGTTGAGTACGAATTATCAGATTACATGATATTAACCAAGAGAATTGGTCTCCCGCTTCTAGCTACAACTGTGTGTTTCCTTCGAATGTCATTGGGTGATTTAGTATCGGTGTTTACGGTGCAAACTGCATCCAACTTGTACTCTGTGCTATCTAGTGGATTACTTATTGGAGTGTCTTTTGTGATTTTACTTGTCACTAGACTCATTATGGGTATCGTTCTACTTAAAACAACCCAAACAATAAAACAAAAGCATATAATCAAAAGAGACGAAGAGACCCCACATATATTTAACCCCAAGGTTCTAATAGAGACAAACGACAGTCCTACCGATACACCATCAAAACCACCAACTTCACACGCTTCAATCACACATACGCCATTATCCCCAAAATCTCCCACTCCAATAGATTTGAATTTTTTACCGGGATCACCAAACACAGAAATGTCCACTATTAATCCAAGCACAAGGTCATACTTATATGATGAAGGAGAACAAATGCCTCCTTCACCAGAAGAAAAGAGGAACAAGGAGTTCAACGAGAAGTTCGTAGACGAGTACGACGAAGGATTAAACAAGGTTCTGAGGTACGAAATGGCTTCCAAACGTATATGGTAGATTTCAAGGTGTATCGTAAAACTTCAAAATTCCAAACTGCATTTCAATTTTATTTACAAGTTAATAGCATATATACAGATAATTGAGTAGACTAAGTACAAGAAAGTGTCTATGTTTGTTTGAGGAGCTTGGTGATATGTTTAAGAGCTTCAGGTCTTATCTTCTTCAATCTAGCACAGAAAGCCAAACATCCGGTCAATAACGCCAAAGCACCAGCTTGATGTAATGCAGCTAAAGGAATAGGAACCAAATAAATCAATGTGGTTATACCTAGAGTAGCTTGTAAAGTCACAAGACCCATCATTCCACCCAAAGCTTTAAAAGCAGGTCTTGGAATGATACTCTTATGTTTGATAGCATAAGTATGAGCTGCTAAAACTGCAAAGAAAGTAGATGTAGCCATTATACGGTGAACTAATTGAACAGTGGTTGGATTTTCCAACATGTTCCTCCACCACAAGTCGGAATGGTCAGCATTTCTAGCGAATGTACTGGACATTAGCTCATTTACACTGGGTATTATATCATCTCCCATATGAGGGAAAGTATTATAGATCAACCCAGCATCCAAACCTGCAACCATACCTCCAGACATAGCAGTCATAAATGTCAAACCAAGCAATCCCCAAGCCATGGACCGGAATCTGTTCAAGTTTGGAGATGCCAATTTACTTAGTAAGTTAGAAAGTTGTTCAGGATTAGAATTAACCATTTTAACCAACTTATTCTCATTTAAGATCTCGAATCCTGACCATAAAACACCCAAATACATCAAGAAAGCTGCTCCTAAGTGAGTAGTCAATCTGTATTGAGAAACAGTTGGTTTGGACTTTCTTTCATCAAGTTGTTGTTGATCCAAACCACTTTTGACCATCCACCAACCAATAGCACCTTGAAGACCCAAAAGCGCTGTCAATCCCACAATTCTCATCTTCATATGTGGAGAAATCCGCTTAGTACCCCAGAAATAAAAAGCTGGTAAGATAAAGAACATTCCAATAGCTCTTCCAACTAATCTATGACCCCATTCCATACTATAAATGAACTTATATTCTTCCAAAGTGATATGACTGTTCAACTGAGTGAACTCAGGAGATTCCTTGTATTTCTCAAACTCCAATTCCCATTCTATTTGGTTCATTGGCGGAAGAGCTCCTGTAACAGGTTTCCATTCTGTGATAGATAATCCAGATTCAGTTAATCTGGTCAAACCACCCAAAACCACGATCCCAAACACCAATGTTGAGGTTCCAAACAACCAGTAGCTCACCGATTTATCTGAAATGATGGGACTCTTCTTTGGAGTAGCAGTTTTGACGCTTTTGGCGGCGGTAGCAGGAATTTTCAAAGAAGCGGTTGAATAGCTTCTAAAATTGAACGCTGGGTTCGAAACAAAGTAGTTCTTCTGCAGCCTCAATAGTTTGACCACTTCCAACCCGTGGAAGATACTGTTTTTTGTGAAAAACACCCGAGACAGAAACATCTGGCGGCTATTTTTGTGGTTTTTATTGTGGTTTTTATAGTTGATTTCAAGAAACTGTTTAAGTGGTGTGAGAACAAACGTTGGCTTGAGGGCTGAGTCGTGCGCCAACCACACTGGTTGCAAATGCGTCGATTGTAAATGGGTGCAAAAATGAATCTCACAAACACCATATGAGCTCTAAAGTTGGAAAGAGTTCTAAGTCCCAATTCAACGTTGAACGGTTGGGACAGTTCGAGTACACACCGGAAGAAGTCATAACTAATGCTGTGTACATATATGTTGTTTTGCTTTTGTGTTACATTGGTATAGGGTTATTAGTGTATGGAACAAGAGAGTATTTGATGTCGTTTAAAAGCAGAGATGGATCCATCACATCTGCCAGAGCTCAGGGGAACTGGAGTCCAATGATTGATGATAAAGACAAGGATTTGGAGGCTTTGGGATCTATGAACAGACAGCCTAAACCGAAGTCTCTTATGCCCCTTTCCATACCTCAATTGAATGTTCAGAAAGTGAACGAAGTTCGTAACATTAGTGAAGGAAGCAGAAATGAAGTTGAAAGTACTTTGATGGAAGAGATGGATGAATTTCAAAGGATTGAAGTGATTTACGATGATATCAATACCAGAGAAGCCCAAAGTATTGATGAGTATCTTCAAGAGAGTCCAATGAATAAGATTGTTTACAGTATGAAACAATTACATGAAATAAACACCTCTCCAAAGAAACCCAAATACACCAAAGCCAAAAAAGTCAAGTTGTCAGATGTTTTGAAGTTTGAAACTGTGGTTCCAGTGGTGGAAAGTGCAAGTGTTTACCACAACAATAAGATAATAAATCAGATCAAAGTTGACTTGATTGAAGATAAAGAGTTGGATTTGGCAAGCAAGTCTGTTCTGTTAGTTGCATTGTTGATAATGGGGTACAAGGAAGCATTTAAGGACAACTTAAACTATTTTTTAGCTTCATTCAACGAGTTGATCGAGTTTATCACTGATACAGGAATCTTCTTTAATATGCTTGAGAAAATCACATCTGATGTATTAAAGGAATCATTAATTCAAATGATCTTGTGCTACTGTTGGGATCATTGGACGTTTGAAGGGGATAAGAAGCAATTGAATGTCCAAAGCAGAATCACCATCTTCCGAATTATGTGTAATTTGAAGTTAGGAGTTTCAGGGATTGAAAGTTTCACAGCCCCTCTCAGGCACAGAATCGAATTCAAAGTCCAAGCACTTCTCCGTGAGATGAACAAACGAAGCAAATGTTATGATTACTTAGAGATGATTCCAATGATAGCACAAGCTATTGATTTGGTAGAAGCTGTGAGTCTCAAGTACTTATTCTTTGATTTAGTGCTTGTTCTCGTTAAATCACATAGCATTTGCTGTATGAAAGAGTACTTGTCAGACCAAAGAACAGACCTTAAAGCCATCGTTCAGCATGGGTTCTGGTTCAAGAACGACCAACGAATCATCAACAAGGCCAATGAGATCTTCCAGTACTTGCTCACAGTCAACAATGAGATACACAAATGGCACAAAGATATCTCGGGAGGAAAACTTTATGTTGCCAGTGCCAAAGCTCCACAACCCAACACCAAGCCGCTTGACAAAACAACCACACCAGGAGCCTGGAAAATAGATAATATGTGAAGGTTTAAGATTCCAAAACTATGATATTTGCAGCAATTCAAACACACGGAATTTCGGAGTCAAGCCAACCCGGAAACCCCACCCAAAAACACCATGAGCTATTATGTTCACTAAATCGGGAACTTGCCGTCTTACTAACCCGATAAGAGCAATTTTTAGATCCTTTAAATACCTGTCAAATGATAGGTTCCATGCGAGCAAATTTGACGTCTCGATTTGGAAATCGACATGCACCATAAAAACGTCGCCGAATCCTAAGTTTTCTCTCCAACAATGCCAGTAAAGTTCAACGGTTTGGATTGTTTGGCCGATGCCGACGCTCCTGCTTATATGATGTATAGCTCACAACTGCAAGCTCAAGTGGCTTGGACAGACCAGCCAAAATACGGCTACTACACTATATACTTTGGCTGCGGGTTCATAATCGTAGCTTTAATGAAGCATGTATATTATACCACCAGAGATGTGACATATCGATTAAATGGACGTTCGAATGTGTTTACTTCGTTTGTGGACGTGTTTGTGAGTTATAGTCGTTTTTTTGGCTACAAACAAGTTCCTGCTGGATTGTCATATTATTGTTCTTTACCAGCTTCTGGAGGGTCTACATTATTTCTATTTGCAAGCAGTTTGTACTTGTTACTTTGGTGTTTTGTACCTCATTTCTGGTACAGAGGATGTCGTGGGTTTGGAAGTCCTCCTTTGGCGGTAAGAGCTGGGATTATGGCTACTGCTTTAACACCTTTTGTTTATTTATTGGCGGGAAAGTCCAACTTTATCACGTTTGTCACAGGTATAAGTTATGAAAAATTGAACTATATCCATCAATATGTTGGTGTGGCTGCTTTAGTTCTTTCTCTTATTCATACGATTCCATTCATGTACCAACCTATGGTAGAAGGTGGTTATGACAACTTAAAGGTCAGTTTCCAGGACTTTTCTCTTTACAGTGGGATTCCTCCTTTGGTATTGTTGATCTTGTTATGTACTTTGTCCAAGGCATCTATTAGGAAGATCTTCTACGAAGGTTTCTGGCACTTACATTGGGTTTTGGGTGCTGGTTATTTTGCTACTTTAACATGGCACGTATTTGGAATGTTAGGAACTACCAATTACATGTGGAGTGCTTTAGCTTTCTGGGGAGCTCAGGTGTTGTACAGAATACTAGTTAAGACATGTTTCAAGCCCAACTCGTTGTTCTTGAGACCTTCTGAAGCTAAGATCTTTAAATTGCCCGGATCTCCTGGTTTCCAAGTTAATGTCAGAAATAGATACATAAGATGGAAACCTGGCCAGCATGTTTATCTCAGATTCAAATCTAGGATTTTGGATAATCATCCTTTTTCCGTCAGTAGCATGCCAGATGAAAGTAGTCAGGAATTGAAGTTTGTCATTGTGCCAAAGCATGGATTCACCAAGGTTCTTTATGATAAAATCGATACGGTTCTTACAGAGAAAGTGTACCTTGATGGACCATACGGAGGATCTTCTAGAGACCACAGATCTTTCGACAACGTATATTTATTGGCATCGGGAAGTGGCATTACTGCAACTGTTAGTTATCTCACAGATTTGACTGAAGGGATAATGTCAAATCGAAATTTGATCACTAGAAAGGTTTACTTTGTGTGGATTGTAAGAAGAGAAGAAGACATCGAATGGTTCAAAACCGAACTTGAAAAAGCTTCAGAATGTTCTGCTGTTTCTATAACAATCTATGTGGTTTCATCTGGAAAGATAATCACTGAAAAGACACCATTTATGGACCTGAAACAAACAGATTCCGAACTAGAAGGTGTCATCGAAACCAAATCTACCACTTCCTTGGGAGTTATCTACCAGAAACCAAATGTTTCTAAGTTAGTCAGATCTTTCAAGTACACATTAGGTAAGAGAAACTTCTTTGTTTCTTCAGGAAGTGATTCTATGAAGATGGCCGTAAGTTCTTCTGTTTCGGCATTACAACCATTGATCTTCAATAGTGATCTCCACAACTACAACATAGAGGAGATATATTTGCATACTGAAAGTTTCGGATGGTAATATTTATCAATATTTATTACAGTATAATAGTCATAAAAAATCCACTGCATAAGTTAAAATATATGGGATGAATTGAATTGAAAACATTGAATTTGAAAGCATCTAGCTCCCATAATTCACCTAAACGACTTCTTTGGTTAAAGAGTCTTCACTGGCATACTCTTGGTTAGTAACTTCAGGCTTTCCATGTTCAACCATTCCATCTTGGAAAGCGTGTTGGGAAGGAGTGAAGTGGTGTGATTTCCAAGCATGAGCAACGTTTTCGTAAAGTTCGTCGACTTGTTCCAAAGTCAAACCCTTAGTCTCATAAACCATGAAGTAGGTGAACACAACAGCCAAGACATTACATCCACCCCAAATGAAAAACACATTAGTACCCAAGTTAGCATTACCAGGACCACTTTCCACCAAATAAGGAGTGGCATAAGCAATTGCCCAATTAAGTAACCAATTAGAAGCAGTACATAAAGCAATAGACTTAGCTCTGGTAGTCAATGGATAGATTTCAGAACATACAGCCCAACAAGTAGGACCCCAAGTGGCAGCAAAAGAACCAATGAAAATACAACTGAATGCAACCAACACATTATTTGAAGCAGTATTATCTCCAGAAACGGCAACTCCAACAATAGCAATAAGTAACTGAGCAATAGCCATACAAACAGCACCTCCTAACAACAACTTTCTTCTACCAATAATTTCAATCAATATAATACCTGGGATAGTCATACCAACATTGACGATATTGATAGCCAAAGAAGTAGTGAAACCAGCCACACCAGCATTTTCAAAGAAAGTGGTACCGAAGTAAAGAATAAAGTTGATACCAGTCAATTGTTGGAAGGCTTGTAAGAGCACACCAGTCATTAATCTCTTCAATTGTTTACCTCTGGTACTGAACACATGGAACCAGTTAGCTTTACCAAAAGAACGTTCGTATTCAAAGTTGGCTTTGATTTCTTCGTATTCTTCGACCAAGTCTGGGTGGTCAATAGGCAACTTTCTCAAAGTACCTAAAGCTTGAAGAGCCTTTTCGTTCTTGGATTTGGAAATGTAGAATCTTGGGGTCTCTGGCAACAAGCACATACCGAACCCTAAGATCAAAGACCATAAGAATTGAACAGCAAGAGGGATTCTATAAGAACCAGAATCATTTCTGTTACGAGTAGCTTGGTTGACACAAGAAGCCAATAACAAACCAATAGTGATGGCCCATTGGTAACAGGAAACAACAGCACCTCTAATCCATTTTGGAGTGGTTTCAGATTGATATAAGGGAACACAAGAACTGATTAAACCAACACCAAAACCTGCAATAGCTCTACCAGCACACAACAAAGGAATTCCAGTAG
This sequence comes from Yamadazyma dushanensis, assembly GCA_030571835.1. Taxonomy (NCBI): domain Eukaryota; kingdom Fungi; phylum Ascomycota; class Pichiomycetes; order Serinales; family Debaryomycetaceae; genus Yamadazyma; species Yamadazyma dushanensis. Next base: position 287,747 of record JAJLYZ010000005.1, on the reverse strand, counting down.
CAGCAGTTTGTAAGATAACCCCTAAGTTGAACACCACCAACGAAGATACAATCAAAGTAGGCTTTCTCCCAACCCAATCAGAGAAGATTGGAGCGATCAAAGCACCAAAGAAAGTACCAACAGACAAAATAGACACGATCAAAGACGACTCACTTGATGTGAAAGCGAGAGGATGTTCATGTGTAGCTCCAGCAGGAAATTCACCTCTTACCCAATCCATGGCCATGATACCAGAAATAGTACCAGTATCATATCCAAATAAAATACCTGCAAAAGCTGCAAATAAACCAACAAGGATCCCTCTGGTAGTAGAACCAGCCTTCTTTTCCCCCACGTTCATATACTTGCTAACGAAAGCGTTTTGTTCTAAACCCATGATTAATGAAGTGTTATTGAAATGTTAATGAAATAGTTGCAAAAAGAATGGGAGAAACACCCACTTTAAATACCCCAAAAAACCCAACTTCTGTACCATCACAAGTTGGATTGGTTACAAGCTCGGTCACTTCCCCCAGAACAACAACCAGTGGGGTAACTGGAGATATACCTACCAATGAATAGCAGGTTAGGTTAAGTTCCAAGTCAATATTTTTCCGGATTGACGAATCTGGAAAAACTTGCATTGTTAAAAATAATTAACCCCACCTTTTTTCCTTTGTTAGCCGCCAGGAAAAAAATTAATCCTCCTGCCAACACAACAAAACTCAAATGTGTGGCTGTAGCAACAATACCACCTTATCGTCATCAGTTTATGGGGTGATTATACTGTTGATCCTAAGGCAATCTATGGTCTGAACTTCCTGCGGAAATTAGTTTTTCCGATATATACACGATTGTGGGGCCGGCCGTGCATGGCACCCCGTTTTGGTGGAGGCTTGATACAATTGGTCAAGGTGAACAGGCATGCGCCCTCGGAACAATCCACGGACAAACCACGGCCATTTAAGCGGATGCGCTTCTGGCGTCAAGAGTTCATCCATGAATTTACAGGTTAATGATTTCGTGATGCAAGGCTCTACCAAGTGGTTAGCCTTTTTCCCCACAATAATGACGGAATAAAGGGTAAATCTATGGATAAATTGGAATGATATCACAAAAGATTCTGACGTAAAGGGCCTGTTTTAGAATATCCAAAATGGTTGTCTCAAACAATCTACTCTATAGCATAGCTACTAATCATAGATACGCCAGTTGTCTTGGAACGAACATGATCCTGAAACGACAACAATGAGCTACTGTGTTAAATTACAGGTTACGGTACTCCTAACGCCAAGGTGGACATTTAATCCACTGGTTATGTACCTTTGCCCCCAATTCGGCCGTTCTATGACTGAAGATATTTCTCCTCAAGTTGCCTAACTCCTCAGCAACGGATAATCAACGATACACAACTGGGGTCAAAGTGGAGTGTCCGTTATATTGCCTAGAAGGAACCAAGTATCATTCGACTTAGCTCCACATAAAAAGGAGTATCTCAATTACTCAAAAAGCATTATTTTATGGACCACGGAAGAATTAGGCGCTTACAAGCTTCGTAATTCCATTTGTCCTATCACAGCCACATGGTGGACGACGTTATAATTCGTGTTTAGCCGGTGGTTCGATATTTTTACTGGTTGATGATTCACGGCGTATGCACAAGAACCCCACAAGACCTTGCATTGGTTTGGTGCCCAACAACTTCTCAATTTGGATGCTCTTGTGGAGATAATTCTGAGTTCCAGAACACTGGTTGGGGGACAATGCCGAAGAATGAAGCGACAATAGTGGCGAGAAGCGAAGGAAATGAAGAACAAGACATAACGACCATAAAAGATAATTAAATCAACACGAAGAAGCAAGACCAGGGACCAACAGGTAACAATCACAATCAGAGTCACTGGAACGTTTTGGCGTCTAATGTCTGTCCCAACCTCGGGGTTTAGATCAGAACCAGTAATGTCACGGATCAAATATAGCAAAGAAGTTGTACATGAAACTCTCATCCATCAATCCTATCCCAACACCGATACATGGTGTTTGAGCATCAAAGTGCCAACCTACATCACAGAAACACATCAATAGCCAATGTTCCTCGGATTGAGCTACTTGTTCTTCACCCAGCACCAATAAAGTCATCGAAACCACCCCAAACTACGGAAACCCGATCCCAGTCCAATTAAAAACCAAACCCGAACCCAGTCCAATTAAAAGCCAATCCAATCACCAAGTACAAAACCTCAAACTCACAAGCACCTCACTTCCATGGCATATCACCGGCTTATCGCCTTTAAGTCAGTTCACATATCTCAGCCTCACTAATAAATCCGGACCAGTAACCACAAAATCAAACACAAGATCAAAACCACAAACCCAAACACCAAACACAAACACCAAACACCAAAACCATCACTAAACGCACCTTCCCACCAGTGTCGGGCCAAGTCCCGCTTCTTGCACCCATTTCTGCGGATCAACTAGACAACAAGCCGAACATCGTATTTGATTTCCTTTATGAAAGAAGATTTCCGTCGTGCACGGCCAACTAGGGCAAATTTCCGACCCACTACAAGTGCACAACACGGAACATTGCCAAGTAGCCACCACCACAAAAACGACGCCATCACCAAACATCGTCATTACCGTCACAAGACTATCACTTAATCACAAGACTATCGCTTCATCACAAGACTCACTTCATCAGAAAATGTGCCGTCTCAAATTTTCATCTCAGCCTACGTCATAAACTCTAAAATGCAACCTCGTTTATGCCAAATATTTAACTCCAAGATTAACTCGCAACAAAGAACCTTTTGCAGCCATCAATAGCTACAAACCCATATCGTTCCTTGCGCCTATAACCGCAAACCATGCGTTATCAAAAGTTTAATTACCTATTGTGATTTGCAATCGGCTATCAGTTCGTGCCTCAACTACATCCACTATCTTATCAGGAAAAACCACTGGCTCGTTTCTCAGTTTTAGGTAAATAAAACCTAGCACACGCCCTCCACACGTTTCAAGTATCTTAACCATGATATATAAAGGAAGTTTTTTCTTTTGAAAACTTTTTCATCTGTTGCTTTACAATATGTCTGTCATGGAGTCTTCACTGGCTGAACATCCTAGTAAGGAGAAGTTAAATGAGAATATCGACATTGAAAGTAGATCTTCCGTTCTGTCTCATCATGCAGATATGACTGATCTTGAAGAGGGCGATCCTGTTTTGGCTCGTAAAATGACGTTGATCAATGATACTTTGGATGAGATTGGGTTTACTTGGTTTCATTTCAAGTTCTTGATTATTGCAGGTTATGGGTATGCTGCTGAAACATTATTGGGTTATTCCCAATCGACTGTTATGACGTGGGTTCAACAGCAATTTGATGTTTCGTTCCCTGTGACCACTTTGGTGATGTACGCTGGTTACTTGATTGGATGTATCTTTTTGGGGTTCAGTGCTGATATCATTGGTCGTAAAGTTATTTTTAATTCTTCGTTGATGTTATCTGCTATTTTTGCTTTTGGTGTGGGTGGAAGTTCAAGTTATGCTATGCACAACATATTCTTGTTTCTTTCTTCTGTGGCTGTTGGTTCCAATTTAGCCATCGATAGTACTGTGTTTCTCGAAACTTTGGGTTCAAAGTATCAATTTTTGACCACTTTGTTTGCCTGTTTTTGGGCTTTGGGTCAAGCAGTGGCTTACGGTGTGGCTTACGGGTTTGCTGGTGATAAGTACCATTGTGCTACTGACGCTGTTGTTTGTGATTCTAGAGATAACAGAGGTTGGAGATATATCTGGTATGTTGACGCAGCTATTGTTCTTTTCTTCGCCTTTGGTAGATTATTCATGAAAATGCAAGAATCTCCAAAGTATTTGATCTCTAATAACAGAGACGAAGAAGCCTTCGAATTGTTGAAGGGTGTGGCTGAAAAGTACAATCGACCTTTCACTTTGACTTTGGAAAGTTTGAAAGAAGCTGGTGTAGTTCAAAAGAACAATTTTAATGACAACAGATCTCTCACTGTTTTCATTAAACAAGCTCTTTCTAACGTTAAGGCTTTGTTCAAAACTAGAAAAATGACTAGAAACATCTTATTATTGTGTGTTAGTTGGGGTTTGATCGGGTTATCTTACCCTCTTTATGCTGTTTTCTTGCCTCAATATTTGGCTGCAAAAGGTGCTAATACTGCAGCTGGTTCTACTGATCAGGTTTACAGAGACGCTCTTATATCAAACAGTCTTTCATTCTTTGGTCCAATCATTGGAGGGGCTTTAATTTTGGTTCCAAAGATTGGTTGTAGAGGAACTTTGTGTATTGGTGGTGTCTTGACTATGGTGTTCTTAATGTGTTATACTACTGTTAGAACTCATTCACAAGATTTGGCCTTTACCATCGTTTCTTATATTACCATTTATATTTATTACGGGTGTCTTTATGCCTACACCCCGTTGGTGTTACCTGCTTATTGTAGAGCTACCGGAACTTCTTTGTGTTTTGTGGTCAACAGATTTGTATCATTATTTGTGCCAGTCATTTCATATTACGCTGATACTTCCACTTCAGTTCCTATCTATGTGTGTGCAGCCGTGGTTGGTTTAATTGGACTTTTGGCACTTTTCCTTCCCTTCGAACCTTCAAGACAAAGATGTGTTTAAACAGCAGGTCTGTAGAGTAACAAGAAATAGAGTCTGTATTATCCTATTTGAATAATTTAACTAAAAGCATAGTTACCGCTTAACCATGTATTAAGCATGTCCAATGCTATTTCTGGTTGATCATGAGGAACCATATGTCCAGCGTCATAGACTCTTAAGAACGTGAAGTTTTCGTAACTTCTAACTTGACCAACTTCTTCTCCCTTGGAAGATAACCATGGTCCAAATTCTGTGGCTGCAAATTCTTCTTGATACTTGAATTCAATCCTATTGGAGACTGCATTGTAACCAAGCCAGTGACATACGAAATCCTTGTCACCTGCATAATGTAAAACAGGTACACCGTAGTCCAACACTTCAGCTACAAATTCATTGAATGGGATTTGACCATCATGAGCTCTTCCGAACTTTTCACCAACTTCTCTCTTACAGAATTCAAACTCCAAATCTTTAGGTACTCCAGCTGCTTTCTTGACAGAAGGAAGATTCATGAAGTCCGAAACATAGTCCATGTCATTGTAGCATAAACCATCGTTTTCACAAGGTCTTCTCAAGTCGTATGGATTAAGGCCTAAATCTCTTAATGGACCATAAGCTTGTTCACAGTAATAAGCAGATGGCAAACAAGTTAAGACACTTGAAGTCAAAGAACACAACTGTCTAAACACCAAGCATCTTTCTAAGTACTCTTCCATTTGTGTACAATTCTCTTGAGAGATAACATCAACACCACCTTCTCCACAAAGCATCTTTTGATCGTAATGAGTCTGGTAAAACATATCCACAGCACCATTACCCACCAAAACAGACTTCAAATCAAAAGTTCTTTCAGGGTGACGGATGATCTCAGCTGCAATTCTAGGGACATAATGCCCAGCATAAGATTCTCCAGATAAATGGAAATCGTTCTTCTTGAATTCAGGGAATCTCTCAAAGAATAATTCCAAAAACACATACACATCAGAAGCAGCTTTAGCCGAAGTGTCAACGTCTTCTTGACCTGCATAAGAATACCCAACTCCTACAGGTTGATCTAAAAAGATCACTGATGCATTGGCATTCCACGAGTATGGGTTATACACAGGCTTTAACTCACCATCAATGAAAGAAGGACCCAATTCGAAAAACAATCCACCATCAGATGCACATCCCGGACCTCCGTTAAGCCACAAGATGATAGGATCGGTCTTTGGGTCGTTTCTACTTTCAAAGAACCAATAAAAGAAATGCTTATCAACATCTCTCACATCGAAGTATCCGACATATTGTTCAACTGAATCCAAATTCAAAGAGTAAACATCCTTATTTTTCGTTCTCAAACCATAATTGCCACTGTCATGATTCAATACGTCAAACTCTTCTGAATCTTCGAAAGGTTGAAAAGTCTTTTGAGCAACTGGGGTTTCTTGCTCGAATTCCGAACCGGATAATTTACTTTTCACTTTATGTAAGTATTCGGTCAATTCTTCCGGTGGGACCGTTTCGAGTAAATGTTTCCATGATTGTTCGACGGTTTCCACATAAATTTCATCAGCCATAGCATGGAACTCTTGGAAAATATGGGGATTCTGAATAAGAATTGGATGGTCTGGTGAAAACACATTTCTGAAGTTAGGAAACGATGGACTAGCCAAAGCTTGACCAACTAAAGCCAATTGAGTAACAGAGGAAAACTTCATTTGCCAAAGTTAAGCAATTTAAAACAGGAACTTAACGTCTTTATATGTTATTTCAGGGGATAAACGGCCTTTCCTTTATTGTAATGATGGTTTATGCACGACGGTTGGGTTCGCAGCTGTAGATGGCACTGATATGAACCACGGTAATAACACGACTATTCCTTTATCTTTACTACGTTCAATACTCCAGGATGGTCTAAAACAAGTTTGGCAGCTTTAGCCATGGCTTTCTTCTTAGATATGTCACTGGCAAAAGCTAAGATCTTATTATTGACCATCAATTCGGCTTCGAATAACTTATTCTCTGTCTCTTTACAGACATATTCTGGGATGAGATTAAGTGATTTTGACACTATAGCATAAAGTTTGTTCCTAGCATCACTATCGAACTCCATATCTTCCGTTGCTTTCAAAGGTAACTGAAGATTCGGTACTGGTTCTTCAATAAAATTTTCAAGTGAAGAACTCGAATCGTTGACACCTGGTAGCTTTTGAGATGTGAGTGATTGCACCTTATCAGTTTTAAGACGGACTTGGATATACTTCTCTAATAACGGTTTGTTCTTCAATGCCACCATTGCAGCTCTAAGACCCGCTTCTTTAAGTCCGGGTGCTATCCCCGTACCCAAAATTTCATCACCCATTACACAGTCAACCTTAAAAGGCTTTGAGGCACCATCACCCGTCTTTATCACCTTATAGATAGGATGGAAAGCGGCAGACCCGACTAAAGAGTATAATTCCGACTTTGCATCCTTATTGACCTCTTCAGTGCCTTTGATCTCTGCATCAAAGTGTTCGAGTCGGCTGTAAAAGAGCTTATACAACCAATCTTTAATCACACCAAATTCCAAGTTATTCTCCATTGCCAAAGCACCAACATAAGCTTCAAAGATATCAGCAAAGATCTTCTGTTTACCTTGTCTCAAGATGGCATCATTAATGTTCGATTTAAGTTTCTTATCAAATCCATAATTGATTGAGAACTCAGCTAATGTCACATTATTCACTAAAATCGATCTCATCTTGGACAATTCCCCTTCTGGAGCTGTTGGATATCTCTCATACAAGATGATTGTAGCCACATTGTTGAGTACAGAATCACCGAGGAACTCGAGTCTTTCATTATGACTCGTACTCAACTCAGATTGATATAAGTAGGATTTGTTGTTAATAGTTGACTTGTGGATGAAAACACGTGCATATAAGTGAGGATCTCTAATGCGTGGAAGCCCTGGATGCAATTTGAAGTCAATGTCATCTTCAAACTCCAACTTATGGATCTCTCCCGTGTGAATGAAGTCGTGTACTGGAGATTCAGCTAAAGGTGTGGCTGATCTTGAAGAACTTATAGTAGCCTTTTCCAAGTCTAAATCATCTTCAAATTTCACTTCTGTAGTCAAATCATCCACATTGCCAGAGATTTTCCCATTGACAATTTGGTCAAGTACGTCAAGTTTTCCAGACTCGTAAACAGTCTTTAATTGGGCCGCTAAATGGACTAACTTATTGTTCCTCAAATTATCATAAGTCAAAGCATCCATATCGTGCTTTCTGTGGGACACCATGTCTACCAAATCCTTAACATCAGGCGCTTCATCAATGATAATCTTGATGTTTTTTTGTAAGATTCTAGCACTATGCTCCAACTTCTTAATATCCACAAACCCAAAATGGCTTCCTTTGGAAGGCGACTCCGAAATTGACGTACCCGACGTTTCACCACTTTCAACTGTACCATTTTCAGCCCTCGCACGCTTACCTGAGTCTGTGTTTTCATCCAAAAACCCTCTCTTTCTATCGTTACTTGAGGTCATATTCGATTCAAATGTATATGAAATGCGAGTTTCTGGGACATTTGAGGCTTTTAAACTGTTGGTTTCACGGTCTGAGGTGTTTGCGTTATTTGCTGTTTCTCCAACGAGGGGTCGTATCATTCCTATAAACAACCACAAGACAATTTAGGATTTTGAGTGAATAGTTGCCAATAAAAAACCTCAAAATTCCATCGCGATGCGTTATTTATTCAACAGCACTGCCATATTTTTACCCACGAGCAACAAGCAATAGTAGACACGGTTAGATACACCTGTACATCATCTACTGGTTCTACTGGCTACTTTTGGCACCCCTTTTATCATGGGCAATTTGCTAGACATATGTAGCGTGTCTAAACCACGTTCTTCAATAATGTTCTCAAAGTGAAAAACTGTTTTTCAAAGAGTGAAAAAATCTACATGTTCAGCTTAATCAGACCTTTCAAGGCTTTGTCTGCCTTTTCTGTGTCCAGAACGATACGTACACTTCCTTCTGTGTACAAACTCACATACCAAAGTTATTCTACCGAATCTCAATCATCTGCACAAGTTTTAAGAGAGTTCAAGAACAGAACAACCGCCAAAGGTCTTTTCTCCAGAAAGACTTTCTTGTTGGACTATTACAAACATTTGAACGACACAAATGATATTGTGTTGTATGTGCACCACAATAACATGACGAAGGCTGAAAACAAGAAATTAAGAGCTGATTTGGATAAACTTGAATCTAAATTGACAATAGTGAGCATTTCATTATATAGAGTTTATCTTAGATCAGAGAACGATGCTGATCCAGCAGATAAAGAAACCTCCGAGAAGAACAAAGATGTGGTACATCCTTTATTCCCGTTGTTGACAGGTCCAACTGCCATCATAACTATCCCAGCCAATGATCCATCGGTGGTAGCTCAAGTATTAAAGGTGTTGAAAAGTGCACAAGAAAAGTTGATTTTAATTGGTGCTAAAGTGGAAAACCGTACTTTCGACATTGACCAAGTGGACAAGTTCAAAGACTTACCATCCAAAGACCAATTACAAGCCCAATTAACAGGTTTATTGACTATGTTAAGTGGAGCCGGTTTGGTACAAACATTATCAGCCAGTCAAAACAGATTGTATTTGTCTTTGAAACAAAGTGTTTCAGACAGAACAGCAGAAGACCAAGACGATTCCAAACCATAGAAATATCTCTAAGCATAAATATTGTATATAGATCAAATGAAAGGCTTACATAATAATTTTTTGCTCATCTCGAAAATTAATTCATCAATGTCTGATCTTGATAAAGAAGCCCAAAGAAAGCACCAATTAGAAGCCGAGTCCAAGAGACGGGCTTATAGAGACAAGAAAGAACAACAGAGACAACAATCCAGAGAAGTTTCGTTCGAACCAGAAGTCAAACCAAAAAAAAAGAGATCAGATTTACCAAGAAAGAGATATTATAGACAACGAGCACATTCCAATCCATTCAGTGATCACAGATTGGATTATCCCAAAAGTCCCGATCAAATGGATTGGAGTAAGTTCTATCCCAAATTCTATGATGAACAAACTCAAAAAATGACTAAAGATGTAGAGATAGCAGATATCGGGTGTGGTTATGGAGGACTTTTACTTGGTTTAGCCAAACAGTACCCAGATAAATTGTTATTGGGAATGGAAATCAGAGTACAAGTTACCCAATACGTTGAAGACAGAATCATTGCTTTAAGAGAATCCCATGCTCGAGGCAAAATTAACTACCAGAACATTGCAGTTATCAGAGGTAATGCTATGAAATTCTTACCCAACTTCTTCAACAAAGGACAATTGTCCAAGATGTTCTTCTGTTTCCCAGATCCTCATTTCAAACAACGTAAACACAAAGCCAGAATCATCACCAATACGTTGTTGTCGGAGTATGCATATGCTTTGAAGGAGAACGGTGTAGTGTATACCATCACCGATGTGGAAGACTTGCATAAATGGATGGTGGAACACTTGGAAGATCATCCACTTTTCGAAAGATTAGACAAACAGTGGGAACAACAAGACGAATGTGTACAAATCATGTACAATTCCACGGAAGAGGGACAAAAAGTCGACAGAAACAACGGAAACAAGTGGATAGCTTGTTACAGAAGATTGCCTACTCCAGAGATATAGACCACTAGCACAATAATATATTCAGTGTGAATAACTTAATAAATAACAACACTTGTGCATCAATAGAAAATACAACACAGATACCACTCAAAACTGCTTTTGAGCTTCAGTGGCAGTAGTTTTAGCTTCTTCCACCAAATCTTCAAAAGTGGTGTCGTCTTTAATAGAATCAGTTGGTACTTCTGGGAACTTAGAAGCACCAGTAGTAGAAGCAGTGGTTGGTTCGGTAGAATTGGTGTAAGATGGAGATCTGTCAGCACCAACAGTTGAACCAGCGGTTCTGGTTGGAATTTTACTCTTAATGAAACTTCCAACAGGACCGGATTTTTCAACCAAGTTTTGAATGTGTGGAGCAGCCTTATCTTGAGCCAATTTAGTATATTCACTTGTTTTTTCCTTGGCCAATTTGGTATATTGAGCAACAGCAGCATCGATTTGCTTCTTGTTCTTAACGTAAATGGCTGGAGCAGTGAATAATAATACAAGAGAAGTAGTCAATAAGGTAAAGATGCTGAACCAAGAAGTAAGCTTGTACAACACATAAGATACACCAGCAGCTTTCAAAGTAGATTCAATGTCGTGAGAATAAGCGATCTTTTGAAGTTCACCTTCCAAACAACTGAACCCTTTACCAATTGCTGGTAAAATAGTATCGTTGACCGTTTTAGCATAAGCTTTGGTGGTTGGTTTGTATTTGGTGACAAACCCTTGGCCAGTGACCAATTTTCCAGCGTATTCAGCAGCAGCAGAGACTAGAAGGTTAGTAAGTTATAACAAACAAGTGACACATGCATGGCATTGAACCATTGAAGTGCTGAACCATTGGTTTGTCCATTATTGAATCAATTGAACCTGCGGCACAAAAACTTTTGTGAGTAATTCCAATTGTTCCTTAAATCTAATCAGATCCAATAATTACCTGTTTAAGTAAGGTGACAAGTCACACGATCAATAAACCAGTGTCTAAACATCCAATTGATACATACATAACAAGGCAATGTAAGCCAAGTGGAAAAAGATGTTAAGCAAGTTAATTAACTTGAAAACGATTAATCCTAACACAGCGGAACCAAATACCTTACCGGTCTTGATTGGGTCTTTCCAAGTCAACAAATCGGTCAATTCGGAGCTGGAGGTTTTAGGAAGAGTGCTTGTAGCAGGAGTTTCGACAACAGGAGCAGACATAGTATTAGTTGAATAATTCACTACGCTTTAAAAAAAAAGTGGTCAATGGAAGTTTTTTTAAGGGATAAATTTCACTCGCTGATGCATTTTTCAATCAAAGGACAGACGACCAGTTGCGAATGACTGTATATAAACCTATGCACAGTTTTGAGCTGTGTAGATAGCAAGTAAATCCCACTTGCTGCCACAATGTTTGGAAGTACCACGCCAGGTACCGTGGTCCGTTAGACACAATGAAAAGCCGTTAGTTACTGGGTTCTTGGTGGCTTTGAGTCCGGCAATATGGTCGCGTGACTTCTCTCCATATAGAAATCCACAATATCTCCATGGGAATTGGCTTTGACCATCTGATATTCTCGAATTTTGGCTGAACCAATGAAGTATTGCATCCAACACAAGACGTGGTGATTGAAACTTGCTGTGGTTAAGTCGATAAATTCGTCAATTAGATGAAGTACAATTGCTAATGGCTGCAACTTTTGAGATTGGTTTTTTTTAACAATTGCTGCAACTTGTGAGATTTGTTGTACGCAATTATTGATTTTGCTTATGATGTTAGTTTGAATTAGGCTCTTAAGGTTGTCTGTAAGTGTGGCAAGTCTCAGAAGCTTATGGGCGTATTTGTCGTACATCCCTTCGAAAAATTGGTCTCCTTGTAGAACCTTATTCCAGAGTTGTGCATATTTGATCTGCTGCTCCGTAAAAATATTAACCGAAACTAGAAACTTTTGGATAGCCTTTAGCATTTGAGTGAGACACTTTTGTTTATGAACGAGTTGTTGTAGAAAAGGATCTGATCGGTTGATTGATGTGTTCACTTTCTGGATATTAGCTTTGGTTCCACAGATCGTCACTTCTTCACCCGGTTCAAAGACATATTCGAGATTATTGTTGAATTGTCTATGCTGCTTATCTCCCATTTCTTGTTTGAGCTCGTGCCAGGAACAGATAGGTGGGGTATCTCCTATGTTTCTTAGAAGCTTATTCACTTTGATTAAAGCTATGTTCAAATCGTATGTGTCTGTTGTATGGTCCATGATCATCTTCAATTGATGTGGGTACCCATATACTCTGTCTAGTGCTTGGTCAAGTAGTTGGCTGAAATTGGTGCCTATTGTTTGGCCCTTGATCATTCTTTCACTTTCTGTCAACCACCTACTTACTAGACCATTTCCTGATTCTTTCTGCTTCAATACTGTATACATAAAAGATTTCTTTCTGTTCAAAGCCTTTAAAGTGGTCTGGTAACTTCGGTTTCCGAACAATTGGCCGTTGATTTGTCTTCCAATATTGATGTTCTGCAAACTGCACCCAGACACCAATTGTTGAATGTCTAGTTCAAAAATCTCCGAATCGTCTTCTTTACTCTTTCCTTTGCCATACACATTGTTTTGTCTTAGCACATTGTTCTCTCTTAGCTGATTCAATGTCTCATCAATAAACGTCTTTTTGAGCCTAGCCAACACAGAGATATCACCAAACAACAAGTTCATTTCACTGGTAGAAAGTAGCGTCTTATACTCTTCTTTATTCAAAAGGAGTGAATAGTACACCGAAACAATCAATCTAGCTCTTTTGTAACTTCCAATCTCGTCTTTGATAAATTCTATCCAAGCATTCTCCAAATCATGGCCTTTTTCTTCAGTTTTGTGGACAATCTCAACAGGTTCGTGGAAACTACTGGGTTTTGGGATCACCAATCCAAGGTTTAAAATATTGGTAACCATTGTGGAACGTTCAACTGCTGTTTATTTGTAAATAATTAAAATGTGGTATTTATTCTTACACATCTGATGCTAGTGTTTCAGATTTGGCTGCGAAAACCAATCCTGCATATAATCAATCATCACCCAATTGGACATATTCACTTTCCATAACCCCTTTTCCTAGATAGTTTGAAATGACCTTGAACTTATCGTTTGACTCTTGTAAAGTCAGAGTGAAAATAGCGATATCGTCCTTGGATCTTAGTTGTTCATCTCTCAAAGTTTGGAGCAGATCAATGTCATTAATGCAAATGGAACATATTGGTGCAGCATTCAATTTATCATTTGAGCTGAGATAATTATCGTTAAGACATCTCTGGTGGAAAGAGTGTTTGCATTTGAAATGAATCACTGGGAAGTCCAACTTCAAATTACATGCACTACATTTGTTGTTTTGTATGATGAAAGGTTTTGTTTTGAGTTCGGTTATCTTGTAGCTGTTTTTGATGGACTCTTTTTCATAAAATTCAACCAACTTTTCGTTATTTGTTATTTCTTGGTTTGCAATGTCAATTATTTCAATAAGGTAATCTCTGATCAACCCAATTGTTGCAAACTCAGTAGTGCTTAGAATCTGGATGATTTCAAGAGGAGATGCTAGATTCAAAGTCTTGAGTTTGCTGATGATATAGTTGAATTGTTTCCTGTCAACTTGTTTGAACACCTCTTCTTCGGAGATTACGAACCTCAATAGAAGCTTGTAAAGTTCTGGTTTCTTGTCACCGTATTTCTGGACGATCTCGAAGCACTTTGTGAAATCTTTACTTAATTGTGCTGCTCTGAATGCATCTTCTTCAAAACCGTCTTTTTCCAAGACATCTTCACAGTTGAATCCATAAATATGGGAAATCAACAATATTGTGGACTCGTCCAAAAGGTCAGAGAACTCTTTGATCAAGTCGTCAGCTTTACCAACCCAATCATCGTGATTCTCTGTCTCTTTCACTGAAAGAGATAGATACATTTCGAATAGGGTGATCAATAACTCTTTCTTATCCCTGATATTTCCTTGATACTTGTCAAAAGTTTCAATGCATGCTTCAAGGAAGATAACAAATTCGTTGGGGTTGTTGATGAAACTAGGAAAGATCAAACTTGGTCTTGGTGGTAAATAAGTTGGTTCATTATTTGCCGATGTGACTGTCACTTGATCATCTTCAATGGGGTTACCAGATAAGTAAGTCAAGAAAGATTTGTAACTGTTCAACGGGAACGAATCACCATATTGAGCCGCGATCCCATCATCACCACGAGAGTTATCAGTTTCTGTTTCCATCGACTTCGGGTACTCGTTCGGAATATACCTTCCTGTGAACACATTGATAAGCAATTCGGTGGTTTCGATTGGACAATTGTCAAGAAGAACTTTGGAATGTTCAATAAGAATCAAAAGTAAATCATCAATTGATAAAGTTTTGATATACCTTAAACTTCTTTGTGGCCTTTTGAGATCATTTAATTGGATGTCCACAATCAAACTAGGCTGCTTTAATTTTCTTAATAAATGAATAACTTCATTGTAGTAGCCACATTCTTTGAAAAGATTGATGATAAGAGAGAAATCAAGGTCAGAGTAATCTGCTTTGATTTCAATTTTCCCATTTTCTCCAATACTATCGGTTGAACTAGCTTCAACATTTGAATTCAAATCCAATTCACCAATAAACGACTTTATCCTATCCACCATCTTCAACTTACAGTAACAACACAACAACAACGTCACATGATCATTGTTGGCTATATGGAGCTTGTACAACTGGTAAAGAAACTCTGTCAAGTGAGTTACATTAGAAGCATCCTTGAACTTTGTTATGATATTTGTAATGAAATCATTCAAGGATTCATCTCTATCAGTTAATACCATCTTGGGATCCTTATAGTACTTCAAAGACCGTATAAAAGACTTAATAGACTCTTCGTACTCCAGCTGTGAATAAAGGTGTTCACCTTGGAGCTTGCACACTTTAAGCAAGGTTTGAACTGGCAAACCAGATTCTTTAGCTAACAGATAAGCCAATTGAAACAATTCTCTTTGAAGTATCAATTCCACCTGCTGGTTTACAGGTTTCTCATGCAATTTATATAACATTCCATCACTGCTCAATAAGTACAAGTCCCCCCACATTTCAAATACCTTATTTATAGTGGTATTCGGTATAGTGAGACTAAAAGATATATGTTTATAATTGAGATCAATTATAACCACTCTAGAACCCATTTTATTGGAATCACCACTGGGATCTTCAGGACACACCATTAACAAGTAATTCTTAGTGTACCTATGGATCAATCTTTTAGGAATCTCAAAATTAATAGTATGACTCTTGGATATATGGTTATAATACCTTATTGAATCGTCAGACCCCACTATCAACTCCTGCTTTTCAGGATCTACAGCAGAACACTGAAGTGGCACACCAGTCTTCTTACTTAACACTTTGAGTGGCTTTCCTTGATTCCTTCCAGTAGTAGGAACAGTTAATATCTTAGAGGTAGTAGTCACATACAATAGCTCATGAAACTCATTGAATAACAACCCTGTCACAGGATCAGCTGACTCATAGATAAGTCTCTGTTTAGCACCTCTATCTCGAATCAAATCACCTCTTACCAATACTACCTTCCCATTAGTATACCCTATAGCCAAACACGAAAGATCGGAATTGAATGTGAAACAACTTATAGGATACGAATTGTCTCCGTTCTGTATAAGGACTTGAGTTTGGAACTTCGATTTGAGTATTTCATCATCTTCCTGTATTTCCAAGTTCACCAACTTGTGAAGATCCCACAACTTTAACACCGATGGGTGCCCCTGTCTCTCAGCAAGAGTAACAACCAAATCCGAATTCGCCACAGTGTTCACAAAACTGATTCTGTACTCCAACTCGTAAGCCATAAACGTCTTTAAAGATATAAACTCTTTAGACACAATCTTCAAATAACATCCATTGATCGATAAAACCATGTACAGATTAGACGCCAGAATAGCTGTGAGAGTGGAATTGGAATACAAAGCATCGTCTGTGTTGTAGTTTGGATCTCGGATCGGCACCACATCAAAGAGTTGCAATTGTCTCCAGTTGGCTGGTAAAGACATGATAAATTCGTCTATAAAATGCGCTCGCTAAGAGTTGATAAGATATAAGAGAGAGGCATGGAGGGGGGAAGATTTGAACAAGATTTGAAGATTGTAAAGTGATGAGACCACAAAAGGGACACTTACACCAAACATTGACTTCTTTGGGTTTGAGATTGGAACCATGGAGTGGCTAATTGCAATTGGGGCTACCTATCACTTTTGAATAAATTGACCAGGACACGACCTTCATCCATCTACCGTATCCCCATCCATTGATCGAAGTATCACATCGTTGCTCAATTACACCAAATGTGTCCCAAACATCATTACCCGCCCAATCAACTATTCTCACGTCTTCCTTATTTCCCGTGATACTTTTGATACGCATATTTTTAGTTGATATGAAAAACTGTTGAGTAGTGAAAAAAATAAATTACCGAACAGAAACCATGAATTACGACCCTATTCATGACACGTTTGTGAACCAAGACAATATGTCAGTTTCAAATGTGAGTTCCACCGACACGGACCCTTCAAGTGTGTCCAATGCTGGGCCAGACGCCAATTCTGCACCTCATTCAGCGCCTGTTAGCCAAATAGTCAACCAGGGAGCAATAGATAACGAAGAACACGAGCGTGACGAGGAAGACGAAGACGAACACGATGAAAACGATCACAATGTATCGATGGTTGCTGAAACAGGTGATAAGAAATCGAAGACCAAAAGACCTGTGAGTGCTTCTATACCCAAAGGAATCCGGTACTTGAAGAAGTCAGATGGTGAACCTTTTTGGAGAAAGGATATCCAATATGATTTCTTAGACGCATTATTTAAAGATGATAGAAGAGTTTTTACTAACCCTTTTCCTTATTGTAGCGTATCTACGTTTTATGATGGTCCTAAGTATACTTTTGGAGAGTTGTATATTCGAACATTGGCGGAATCTCCCAAATGTTCAAAGGTGTTGAAGGAAAGACTCTTGAAAGATCTTGATATGGGAACTTCTGTTGCGAAGGTTTGTCTCTTGGTCAACACTGGGAGAATGAATACTACCATTAATTTTGTTCCTGAAATGAGATCCACTTTAAGGACTTACCATTCAATTCCTTCTTTACAAGCTGATCCTATAACCGGAAGCTCTAAACAACTTCAAGACACTCCAAGATTGAAATCCATACTAAAGGCAGTGAGTGACATGAGAGAAGATTTCAAGACAATTGAAGATCTCTTAGACCATCCACCGGCTGTTAAGCCAAATACAAATTTGGTATTGTTACTTTTCTTACTTAGTAACAATGTCAATGGAATCAAGTTCCACCACTTGCATACAGAAGAATGTCAGCATGCTTCCAACATCTTCATGGAGTTCTTTCTCGACACTCATATTCATCCTCATAATAGAGCTATGAGATTCTTATGGCTCATGTATACATACTTGGAGACGAGTTTCCAACCTGAAGAATTGGCTGCAAACCCTTTCCATCCGGATGTCATCCCCCCTGTTCAGTATATTGACGATAGTCAATTACATACTTTCGATAAAGATACCGACTACGAGATTGAATACTCCGAAAGAATGTACAGGACTAGATTGAAGTACCTTGCAGACGAGGAACATAACACCCAACCTAAGCGAGGCAATAAGTCCAAAAAGGATCGTGCAGAAGACGATGAGTCTGGTGCCGAAGAAGATGATAAAGGTAATTTAAAAATTACTATGAAGAGGAAAGCTGATGACAAATCTGACAAACAACGTAAAAAACAAAGCAAAACCACTACTGTTACATCTCCTAGTGCAAAAGCCACTAATGGATACTTTGATTTCGACAGGAAATCAAACGTTGGTACAGAAAAGTTCAAAAGTAGTCATCCAAAGTTCCCATTCCCATACCTCAATAAAGTGTTACAATTGAACGAACAGAAAGAAGAAATGAACCTTCCAGATGAGTTCTTGTCCAGTGCAAACAAAAAAGTGTTAATGGCTAAATTCCAACAATCTATGAAGAACAAGAAGGTCAACACAGAAGAAGTTCAAACTGGTATTCGAGCCATGGAAGAATGGGGCAGTAAGTTCTTCCAATACAAAAAGTCAACTGGCAATGGATTGTTAGACATGGAATGGGAAGATATACGATACGATATGCTTCATGGAATCGAAGATCATTTATACAGAAGTCAAGGAGGTGAATCATTCAAAGGTCCAACCATTGAGAAGGATCAAGAAGATCAAACCCACTATGAACCTCTCTATGAATATGAAACCAATGGTCAGAAATCACTGTTCATTTACGCTTTACTTCACAAGTTTACCAAATGGACCAAGAAGTCTGAAAAGCGTGAAAGAGTGAGTTTTGACCTAAATAATGAAACTATGGAATTTGTATGAATCTATAATTCTATTTCAAATAATGAAGAAAATAATACACGAATAGCCCCTTCCAAGCCATAATTGTCTAACAATTGCAAAAATATAGATGTAAGTGACTTTGTGGATGTTTCATCATACACAGACACATCTATATTAGCCCCACAAGCCCCCACTATATCTTTTAGTTCCACAATATCCCACACTATATGCAAAGTCTGTTGTCCTTGGCCTGAAGCCAACGGAACATGTATATGACATTCACTCATAGATTTAAGTAGTCTGAACACCACTTCATCTTTCGGATTTTCTTGTTTGAGTAGTTTTGGGATGTCGTCGGGCATATTGTCTCCCATGTACTTGTGACATAAACTCATAATGAGGTACCAGCCTCGAGCTCTTTTCTTCACTAATTCTGCCAATGAGTTGAGCGTCTGAAACACTATATGTATGCCAGAAGCTTTGTCCAATGTGATAGCACTGTTTGCTAGGTTAGAAACCGATCGTGGAACTTTCAGCATTGAACTAGACATGCCAAATGGTATAAATGAGAATTTCTTCACATATAAATCAGTTGCATCCACTTCCAAAGTTATTGGAACTCGAAACAAACCTGGTGAATGAATATGAAACTGATAAACTCTCAAAAGACTAGTGCTACCGTCTTTTTCGTCTCGATGTTCTGTTTGTACAGTGGCATTGTGGATTTCAATATGTTTGAAGAATCTCTTCACATACTCCAAACGAAGAACCCAATCAAGAGATGGTTGCACCGATAATTTCGAGTTCAAGTCCCACGAATCGTCTACTTCTTCAGACATAACCTTTCGTTTTTCTGCTACACCAGGTGCAAATTCGTTGTTATTTTGCTGGATCAACGCTTCAAGTGTTTTCTCTGCAATGAGACTTTGCTTGGTATCTTTCAACTTTCGTACCTTTCTCTTATTCCTATCGATTTGTGACACCAATTGTTGTCTCAATGACAAAAGACTATCTTTCTTCTTGAGCAATTCCACCTTCAAATGCTGTTTCTCTAGAAGATAATTTTCTGGATTCTGTGTGTCTTCTGGGTTTTGTGTCTCTTCTTGTGTTTCTGGATTCTGTGTCTCTTCTACTCTTTCTGGGGTACCGCGTGTAACTTGTTCCACTTCAACAGTTTCAGGGATCTTTTCAATAACTGTCAGCACATGGGATTGAACCTGCAGCCTCACAGGACTATTATTCGCACTTGACCCGGCCGGCGATCTCAAAAGGTCCGAATAAGTAGTGAACGTATCGTTCTCTGGCATTATCTATAAACTGAAAAATCGCGAGGTGAATATTTCCATATATAAAATGGTATCTGCTCCTGAACTAAAGAAGGTATGTGACCACAAGAAACGATGGTTGGAACTTTACTAACAAGGCAGTTTCTCAACAAACAAGTGCTGATTCAGTTGAACGGAAATAGGAAAGTGGTGGGAACTTTAAGAGCATTTGATGTACGTACTCATCTCACACTCATCTCCAGTGAAATACTAACATTTAAGGCGTTTTTGAATATAACATTGTCTGGAGCGTTGGAAGAGAGCATCAAAGGTGACAAAACAAACATAGGCTTAGCGGTACGTATAACTTCGACACGTCCCAAAAGTAATTACTAACAATTGTAGGTTATAAGAGGAAATTCAGTGGTTTCATTAGAGGTACGTAATTTCAGTGCCATTGGCATGTTTTTTTAAGGTTACTAACATATCTAGGCTCTCGAACAGGTTTGATGGATGATGGTTGTGTATCGTTTATATGTAATATATTAGAATTTCAAGTTCATGTTGTGCCCAGCATCAGTGTATCCACATTTCTCATAGAAGCCAACATTGTGTTCAGAACAGTCCAAAATGATCTTGTGACATCCCAAGTCTTGTGCGACATTGGTCAATCCCACAATCAAAGAGTATCCTAGCTTCTTTCCTTGTTCTGATTTGGCAACTGCAATATCTTCCACATGAGCATACTTGGCACACTCATGAATGGCTTTTCTCTCTATAAACACCATTCCTGTGGCCACAATCTTTCCTTGTTCGTTGGTAATCACGTGAGGATTGAATATGCCTGCGTTTGTCCAGTATTCGAACAACTCGTTGAATTTAGCTTCTGAAATTTCACCTACGTCCGTCAACACTGCAAGGGTCTCGAGGAAATTGTTGGAATAATCAGACTTCTCGAGCTTTCTGAACGTATACCCTTCAGGCAATGTCATTGTTTGGGTGTAAACCATTTTGTGGACTTGTTTGAAGATTTACCAAATCGATCTTCGATGGGGTACTGTTTACGTTTCCAGTTATGCGATAGTAGTCAAAAGTCACGTGACTGTCACGTGAGTTTATTTAATCATACAATGTATTATACAGTTAGTTATTTTTATGATCCAAGATATCATAAATGGTTTCTGATTGGTGTAAAGCACTCTTGAGTTCGTTATGGTTCTTAATTTGGTTGAAATAATTCACACAATCATGGTTGACACACACTTCGTATATCTGTTGTGTTTTGCAGCTATTCAATGTCAGGCTTATACACTGGCGACACAAAGCATTCAATTGATGTTGTTTAGCTTGAAGAGTTCTCACTTCATTGTTCACTGATAGCACCAAATTTGGCATATCCTGGAGACATGCCTTGCAGAGACTTTCCTCGTTGTTGTCCACTTTCTTCCCACAGTAGATACAAGATCTCTTCTGAATGAATTTGAAGTTTGTGATATTCAAAAGGGCTTTGTTGTCTGCTGGTGGCTTAGGGAGTTCTTTGTACCACAATTGGATATCTACACCCATGAGATTGAAGATTCTTTCTAATGGTGGAATCAATACCTTTGTGATATAGTATTCGTAATCCAATTGGAGCGGTTCTGTGGTGCTTAAGCTTTCGATGAACTCTTCAGGTGAGACACATCGATCTTTGAGTCGTTGCTTGCTAGGATCACGGTACACCACGTAAGGAACTCTTTCTCTGTATTGAGGTTCACTTCTCTCGTCATTATCTACCTTCTTTTGAGCCACAATAGCTCCTGGTGGAAGATACGCTTCATTCTTGTAAGTTCCGTACCTTACTTCTTTGGCAAAACAAAAGTCTTTGATAATCACTTTATTTGCTAGTATCTTGTTGAATTCACTCATCACATACTCTTTCACTAACGATAAGTTACTTGAGTCAAAAAGGATCTTAAGTGCTCTCTCGAGAATCTTTTGCTGTGCAGGTATACCATCTCTTCTGATTGTCTCAATGCCTTTAGCATCAAATTTGGGCTTTATTTGATCTCGAAACTCAAACATATTACCCACATATCTCTTTTTGCTTAGCAACACACAAGGATGGTATACTTTCTCGAACTTCAACTTCACAGGATCTGGAAATTCCTCTGTAATCGACTTAGCTAATTTTTCTCCAATATCAAAGGCTTCGTCTTTCGATTTGCCTGGTAAATACACAAAAAGAGAATCTGTATCTCCGTATACAACTTTGCAACCAAGACCACTTTGTTCAATCATATCAATCGATTTGGTAAGTATCTCCCTTCCTGTAGCTACAATTGCGTCTGCAATGTCAGAATTAGGCATTCTACCACTGAAAGTAGCTGATGTGTATCCATAAGTGACATTGGCTATCAATTTCAAAGCAAGTTGTCTGGAGTTGAACACTTTGAACAATTGGGGATTGTTGGCTCTAGAGAAGTTGTTCAAGAAGTTCTTGATATTTATCCGAAGTGATAAGATTTCTTGTAACATCGTAGCTAACACAGATTTTCTTATTTTGCTCTTCACAAACACCATTCCATTGGGTGTTAAGTTGATACAATCGTTTTTCTTCAAAAAGTCGAGTATCATCGGTTGCAAATGCATATGGTTCAAATATCCGATAGGATTCTTGCTTGGTTTAAACCCATGAAGCTTACATACAAATGTGGAAAAGCATAGGTTATAAGCGATGATGATGGAAGGGTATAATGACTGGAAATCTAGCACAATCAATGGTGATTTATAGAAATTTGAATCGGGTTCCATGATCAATGGGATCTGTTCCAAAGCTTTCATGTAGTGAATCTGAGTCTTTGAAGGAGAATTTAACAAGAAGTTTTCAGACTTGCACAACCTCCCCAATATAGATTCGACTTTAAATTGTGAACCTCTATAGAAATTAGAATTGAAGTCAACACCAATGAGTCTTGACATTTCCACATTTTTGTCAATCAAATCTTGGGAGTCCATGAAAAATTGTAAAATGCTGATCTTGTTTAAGTAGAAACGTAACACAAACAACATTTCGCTGTGGTCCTTACTCCTAAGGAGGTTGCTTAGTTGTAAGTTCGTAAATTTGGGGAACTCCCGATGATAGATGTGATGGCAGCAGTTTTCAAAACTGTAATTGTTCAAATTGAGTTCCTTTCTTATCAACCTCCATACATTCAAAGTGAATCTTCCAGTGACTTTGACGACTGAAGTATGTGTATAACCCCATCTATCTCCAAACTTTCCATTGTTACTCTCTTTACTCCTACCTAAACTCAGCAACACATTGATATTCATTGTCTTCCTTAGCCTTTCAACCAAGAAACCCCATGACATAGAGTTGATTTCAAAGCCAGAGAGAATGTCTGGATCGTAGAATTCAACCACTTCGATAAGCCGATTAACCATTCCGATTTCGTTATCTAGAACTTCAACTTTGATTCCATCCAACTCTTTCTGGAGAATGTTCGGGTTGAACTTCAAATCAGTGGATTTCTTGTTCACCAACACACCGACTTTAGTCGAAGATCCTGAGTACATCAAATTTGAATCGATGAACTTATAGAAAATGACAGAAATTTGATCAGTCAATGGATTAGGAAGCTGATTGTTCATGGTATTTACATGGACTTCCATTAACAAATTCGTCAACTGAATAAAGTCATCTGGTCTTCTTTCAATCAATTCATGATTACTGAACTTGAAATCATTCGACTTGGAGAATGGCATTTCAAGTTGAGATTTATACCTTCTATTAGCAGCATCTGCTTTGATTTGCTCTTCGAACGACCGGATAATATCTGCTTTAGTAGGTGGGGGGACAGAATAAGTCCAATTTTGTATGGATATCCTACTGTTTATATCCATCTGCAGTTTCAACACTTTCGAAAGCTCAACTTTGTCAGTAGTGAGAAACTTGATTGTGCTTTCATTCTTGTAAGGCACCTTTATCTTCTTGTTAGCGAAGATAAGTGGACGAGGTGGTAAATCTGACGCTCTATCGTAAAAAGGATCGTCATAGTCAATTTTGACCACTCCTTGTTCATCAAACTCTCTAAGAACACTGTCTCTTGATATAGGATTATCGAGCTCTTGAAATCGCTTCCTCTTTGCTGGAGCCTTTTGGGTCAAATCATGCAAAATCTGGCTATCGTTGAAGGTATTTTCTTCTATACCATCAACATCGTCATCTACTTCTTCAACTGGATCTTCTTTCACATCTACCAGCTCCTCTTCAGTTTTGGGTATTGAATTGACCTCTCCCTCCGATTCCACATCACTCAGTACATGGCCATTATCATCTTCTACCGCAGTCTCTTCAGATGCTTCAATTGAACTTGGAATTATTTGACTAGACCCAGACCCTTGATGTCCTATGAACAACTCGTTCACGTCTGTGTACTCATATAAGTCAGACATCATAACATTCAGGTTCCTGTAAACCTTTTCCTTATCCACCACCTGGAAAATGGTAGGATATGTCGACAATTTCTCATTGAAGTCTTCAAGAAACTTGGAAGCATAATGCAGTATACTTGAATCTCTTATAGAGTTAGTGACTTTGATAGAGTAGTCTAAGAGCTTTCTTAGCTCCAAATCATTAGTCCATTTAGTATCTCTCACTTTATCAGAAGTGTCCATGATACCACCATTAAATTCAAAGTTTGTGTTGTTTGATAACGACTGGTAACTGATTTCTTTGATGATTAGATCAATTGAATTCAACTTGACATCTTTATCGATAACATTGAAACCGTCAAAATTCGAATTATACATTTTCTCCAGTAGTCCTTTCCTGTTGAAAATATGACTAGACTTGATGTCCATTTCAAGCACTGATTTTCCCATACGATTGAACTTGGGGTTCAACACATTACGGTGGACAAACTTTTTCAAGTATGTTGTGAGTACATTCAAATTATCAGGGCCAGATGATTGTATGACGGGATACCGAAGAAAAAACGAAGCAAATTGAATCCAATTACAACTGAACAAGTTGAAATCCGTCAAGAACTGAGACGTGTACGGTATATGACTATCGAAGATCTCAAAATTGAATCTAGGCTCGGCAAACGGCGCTAACACAACTTGGCCATCATTGAACATATTAGTGAACTTAGACTTATACAAAGACGACAAAAAGTTGATTTTGTAGAACAACCGGTACCCTAACCGGTAACCATACACTGGCACACCTTTACAAAGACTAATAGAAGCAATAAACCTTCTTTTCCCTGTATCTACAGGCACATCTTCAAAGTCATCATCTTCTTCGCCGTCTCGTTTTCTTTTGAAAGATACCGCCATAACTGACTCCAAGTACGCCAACAACTTCCGTATATGGTCCTTTTCATCTTGC
Source organism: Yamadazyma dushanensis (assembly GCA_030571835.1). NCBI lineage: Eukaryota > Fungi > Ascomycota > Pichiomycetes > Serinales > Debaryomycetaceae > Yamadazyma > Yamadazyma dushanensis. The sequence goes on along the minus strand of JAJLYZ010000005.1, from coordinate 262,444 downwards.
TTAGATACAAATTCGTAATCACACGACACATATACGTAAGGATATACGTTGTGAACATGAATCAAAGTATTGAATGAGTATTTGACAGATTTGTGGTAAAATACCAATCCGCCATATATCCGTATAACGGGTACTTTAGCAACATCAGAAGCAAGATTGTCTAAGCACAGAGGTGTTGTTTGATACGAATCGTAATTATTAATTTGAACATGAATTATATCATTATTCATCAAGTAGTAAATTTCACGCGAGTCTCATTAAAATAATAATGGCTGCAAACATGCAACTCGAGTTCTGGAAATGTACCGAGACGCACATCTCAGATAAGAGGACACGAGAAGGGAACTAAACTTGCGGTATCTAGCAATAATCTCCATCATTAATAGCATTGCCTCTGCAATTTTCAATTGAGTTTGACTCTGTTCGTCATACATGCCCAAAAGGGAACGCGAGACACCGCACTGGAAAATAACCCATTTACGAGATAGACTCAATTTTTGCTATGAGTGGCGCCGAAACGAATTACAAGTCGAAAGACCTTAGCATCAACAACAAATAAAACTCAGGCTGTAATATTTGCGGACCGTTGTCTCATGTAAATCTTTGCCCATACTAATAATGGCCCTTACTATGGGATGCGATTACATAAGCGTGGAGCATCTTAATTATCATTCACCATCCGTATACGCAAAACCGCTACGCCCATCTGCAGCGTTTCGTAATATATAGTCTAAGTATGTGGCGTATGTCTCGGAAACATGCGTGACTTAGACCAGATCTCGTTTGATGGTTGAGTCAGATTAGAACCTTTAGGCAGTATCTCAAATTCAAAACCAAATCGGGTAAATACCTTATTAGTACTCCCCACTGAATAATAAAGTCTAAATTCATTGTTGCATCGAAAGATGAAACGAAAAATGCCTTAATTTATCCGGCGAACTGATGACCCAACAGAGTGACCTAACAGGTACCCGATTAAGCGGCTGATAAGCACATGATTGCTTTATAAGTCCCAGTTTAAAAGAACAAACGAACAATGCAGTGGAAGACCCCGTCCTGAAAAATTTTCTTTTTCCACCTCACAAAAGGTGCCAATGTTCATAAGCTGAAACTACGAAAAAGCTAGAGATGAGCCCAAAGTCAGGAACACCAAGGCACAAAAACCACAATGTTGTGCCAAGTACACAAATGGAATTTAGATTGTACCCACCCCTGTTGATTCAGTAAAAACAACCAACCTAAATTTAGATACTCCAAAAAAACGGTTAAACAGTTCACGAACGTGCATAAATACTTAAACTGACTGCCGCTTCAATGGCCCATTGTTCCTGTTGGTTGTTTGCACGGTTTCCCCTCTTACTGCACAATTTTGCACGGACGACTTACGAAGAAAGCCTTGTCTAAAAATAAACCCCGTCTGTTCATGTTGCAGTCCGGTGTATGAATAGTGAAAAATGCCTAAGGAAGTTGTGCACAGATTTATTTTTTGCCAGATGACGTGAACGTAATTATGCGTAGTTCCAAGTATCTGCACGATACGCACTGGAATCCAAATGACCAAGAAAGTCAGATCATTTAGGGGAAGCAGAACGCCATGCGCCGATCTCTGTTGTTTCTCGAATGTCAAATTGTACCCAATTGACTATTTCCCGTTTGTTCTTGTGGCTTCTTGTCTTTGGTGCCTTGTCGCGGGTTACCTGTCACTTTTGTCCTATTTACTCTCGCAAAAAATTGTTGGTTTTGTAATTGTTAGTGCGAATACAGGATTATTTTACAATAAAACCAAAGCAAATACTTGAGAACCTTTTTTTCGGATACACCACCGAAAATATTTTAAATAGACCTTCCACCGCCCCAAAAGTTTTTTCACTGTACAAGCGGTTTTGTCATCCTGATTCTTTCATTGTTAGGATTTGCTTTTTGTGTATCGTGGTATCATTTGCGAAGGATAATATCTCATTTTCTTGTGGATTGCTAACCTTAAAAAGTCGGTACCTTTCCCTTTTGATTTGTCAGTTGGTCGATCCTTGTATTTCCTTTCTTCTAACTGTCATTTGTTGCAACGCTGTTTGTAACATTTACTTCAAACCTTACTACACTAATTGGTCTTCGGTAGTCAATCACTTTGTTGCACTAACTACTTTTTTTCCTTGTCCTATCTCCTTTTGGGCTGATTCACAGGTGTAACTTTATTGAGGAACATTGACCAGTGTTTGACTTTGTGCATTAGTCATTGCTTCTGTGCTGTCATTGAATCGATTTGAAACTCACCGCTCAAATTTTGACATCGTTGAACCCCTATCCACTACACTGTTGTTCCCAATTCATAGGTTGTATTATTAAAAGGTCAACAACTTTGTCATAATTCTTCCTGGTATCTTGCATTATTACATCAATTTGTCATTCAACATTTAACATATCATGTCTTCTGACCTACCTGATCTAAATAGATCGGTTCAGAATTTGAATTTGAACATGAACCAGAGTCAATCGTCTTCCAGCTCCCCTATCAACGATCTGTCTCCGAAGTTCTACACTCCTTCCCAATCTCAATCACACACTCCAACAAGTCCTCTTGTCACTCCAAATATGAGTCATTCTCATAGTCAATTGAACAGTGATATCCAAGCTAGAATAATGGCTTTTCAACAGAAGAGAGCAAATAAGGCTCCCTCAAGTACTGCGAACACATCTGTTAGTTCTGGGGCACCTGGCTCTTCAAATACTCCTCATTTGATGCCCCACACTGATAGGGACATCAATAAATCCGATCTGAGCATTTTGGGTATCGAAAGAACTCTTTCTGAAACTCACCTGCTGGCACCAATTCCTCCATTCCCCAATCAGCTGATCAGATCGTTCTCTACCAATGATGCTAACGACAAAACAGCTGAAAGTCTTGATAGTAAAGTTACTTTGAACTTTGACCCTTCCCTGCAATCATCTTCAAATCCTCAATCAGGGTCAAGTTCCTTGTCGAACTCCTCTTCAAATTTGAATGAGGAACAATCCCATCCTACTATAGCGAAACTACCAGGTAAAAGTGGTTCTAAGTCAGAAGTTGGTTCATTGTCCCAAAGGAGAGGTAAACTTCAGTTGAATATCAGTGATTTAAATCCCACAGATGGTTTAAATCCTGCTCTTTCTTTTCCTGGAGACATTCCAGCTACACAACCAGTGACTGCAGCCAGTAACTTGCCAAGCTCAGTCAATCCCCCATCAGCTTCAATTCCACCATCGAAACCATTGATTGGTTCGACTGGTGAATTATCAAGAAGAATCAGTGAAAGGAAACGGAAACCCAACTTTAAACTCAACTTGAGTGACGACCCGAACTTGATTCTTAATTCACCTAAAACTCAATTCAATGAAGTCGGCACTCTTAATGACCCTAATGATGATAATGATAAAGCTACGCCCCGTATTCAATCACCCCTACAAGTTGGTTCCCCTCCATCGTCAATTGATTCACCTGGTCAAAATCAACCTAAATTACAAGGATTGTTTGCCAATTATTCTAAATATATCGACATTAAGTCTGGTTCTTTGAACTTCACAGGTAAAGCATCCTTGAATTCCACAGGTATCGATTTCTCCAGTGGAACTTCTTTCAGGATATCCTTGGACCAATTGCAATTCATTGAAGAGTTAGGAAGAGGTAACTACGGTACTGTATCTAAAGTGTTGCATAAACCTACTGGTGTTCTTATGGCCATGAAAGAAGTTCGACTAGAATTAGACGAATCCAAATTTACCCAAATTTTGATGGAATTGGACGTTTTACACAAGTGTCAATCCCCTTATATAGTGGACTTTTATGGTGCTTTCTTTGTTGAAGGTGCTGTGTACATGTGCATTGAGTATATGGACGGTGGATCCTTGGATAAAGTGTACGAAAAGGACGTGGGAATTAAAGATGAACGCCATTTGGCTTATATCACAGAATCAGTTATTCGTGGATTGAAAGAATTAAAGGACGTGCATAACATTATTCATAGGGATGTGAAACCAACGAATATCTTGATTAATTCCAAGGGAAAAGTCAAGTTGTGTGACTTTGGAGTATCAGGTAATTTGGTTGCTTCATTAGCCAAAACAAATATCGGGTGTCAAAGTTATATGGCACCAGAAAGAATTAAATCATTATCCCCAGATGATAATACTTATTCAGTGCAATCAGATATCTGGTCTTTGGGACTCACAATCTTGGAAATTGCCAAAGGGAACTACCCGTATCCAGCAGAAACTTATGATAACATTTTCTCCCAATTGAGTGCCATGGTCGATGGAGAGCCACCCAAGCTTGATGCTAAGCTCTTCAGCAAAGAGGCACAGATGTTTGTCAAATCGTGTCTCAACAAGAACCCCGACATGAGACCAAGCTACCAAACATTATTAAAGAACCCTTGGTTGGTTGACAACAGAGACAAGCCTGTTGAATCGTTTGAACACTACGTCAAACAGAGAATCAATCAAACTCAATTGGACAATAAACTTCGCAGAACGGCTCCAAAAACTAAGGAGAATGTCAGCTCTATTTTGAAAGGAAAAGTCCGTGCTCCTGCCCTTCACAGAGGTGGTCTTTTCAACAATAATAGAAGCTTCGTAAACCGTTGATAGAGAACGCATAATACATATATTTTTTTATTACATATATTATTTATAAAAATGCTTACGTAATTTCTTATGTCATCAAAAGTTCCCTATACTGCGCACTGGAAAAGTCTCCTTCCGAACAACTTTGAAGTCAACTAAAATGTTACAGATTGAAGAAAGCAATTTGTTATTAGAGAAAACCGTAACCGAATTGGTCAACACAGAAGTAGATGAGTTGAAGTCAATTGAAAGGCTTTTTACTGATTTTGATTTCACCACTTATCATGTATCCAATTCACCGGAAGATAAATCATTGATCATTCTTTCTATCTATGTCAAATGTTGGCAAGATTTAGTCAAGTATGATGTGGAATCGTTTTTGGATTCCAAGTACTCCGAGTTCAGTAAAGTGTTGGTAAAAATTGACGCTGAGGCCAATTACGATTATTCTTTTGCATTGAATTTAGACACTTTAAAGGGTGAGACCATTGAATATAAAGACGAATTGATCACCGAATTGGCCAATTTGAAGAGAAATTGTATAGCTGCTCCTTTCGAAAAGGCTTTTGCCAGGTACGATGAGTTAGCTCAAGTGTACGCCAACTCCAATGTTTATTCCGAAGAAGTTAAACAAGAATTGGACAATGAGAACATTTTAACTATCAATTACCGTGGTTTAGATGAAAGTTTATACATCAAGCCATCGTTCGACCGTGTGACTGTCATCTTTTCCACCATTTTCAAAGATGAAACCGATAAGATCTTTGGAAAAGTGTTTTTACAAGAGTTTGTAGATGCTAGAAGAAGATCCGTGCAAACAGCTCCCCAAGTGTTGTATTCCCACAATGAACCACCGTTGGATATTCAAAAGGTTGTGCACCATCAATCCGATAACAACAAAGGGTATGTCACATTTGTGTTGTTCCCAAGACACTTGATCAAAGGTGACAAGAGAACCAATTGTATATCACACATTCAATTCTTCAGAAACTATTTCCACTATCATATCAAGTGTGCAAAAGCCTACATGCACTCGAGAATGAGATTCAGAGTCAAGGAGTTCTTAAAAGTGTTGAACAGAGCCAAACCTGAAAACGTTGACGATTCGGGTAAACTAATAGAAAACAGAAAAACTGCCAGCGGTAGAAGATTTGAAGTCGATAGATAATACATGTGTATCACATAGTCTATATATGGAACGAAAAAAAAACCCTTTGTCAATGCTATTTACATGGTTTACTCTTGTGGTTTCTTAACACCATATTTAGATCTGGAAGTAGCTCTATTGGCCACACCAGTCAAATCATAAGCCCCTCTCACCAACTTGTAGTTCACACCCGGCAAATCCTGTACTTTTCCTCCTCTCACCAACACAACATGATGCTCTTGTAAGTTATGTCCTTCACCGGGTATTAAAGCAGAAACAACATTACCATTGGTTAATCTGACTCTACAACATCTTCTTTGAGCCGAGTTGGGTTTCTTTGGCTTCACAATCATCACTCTCAACACCACTCCTTTCTTGAATGGATGTCCACCCAAATGTGGTGCATCTGGGATGTATGGTTTATTTGGTTGTCCCTGCTTTCCAGATTTGATTTGATTTAATGTGGCATATCTTTTTTGGAAATTGGCCAAAGATGGGATGTTTTGTATTTGTGGTCTAACAATATTGTTTGTGATACTCTGGAGGTACGCCGTGCTGTTGAAAACAGGCTTTACTGCTCTGACGTTAAGTAAGGACCTGAACATGGTTAGCTGAAAAATTTTGAGCTGCGAAATTTCAAGGTTGTGTGAGGGTAGATTAGAGGTGTTAACTAAAAGATAAGAAGGAGACATGTCGAACAGGTGAAAGTTGACAAGTGTAACCTGATTGTATGGAGGTATGGGATGTCGTCTTTTTCCTGGTGAAATGGGGCTTTGTTTACTTATTTTTCATTTTTTTTCACTTTTTTCACTCTTATCACACTTCATTCTAAGATCCATTTTCTTTACATTCAACACCCTGGTCCCTCTGGTATTCAAATCTCTTCTTTCTGTCCCCTTTACATCGTTCTAGCGTAAAAGTATACATCGTATCTCTCTCTATATTCTGTTCCGGGTAACTCTTTTTTCGCATTGATTCTCATTCACCAACCAAAAAACACATATTTTGACTTACTTCAAGCATGTTCAGAACACTCGTCAAATCCAACATAACCAGATCGGTGTTGTTCAAGTCTGCCACAGCTGCCAGAAATGCTGCGCCAGCTTTCAAACCAAACGTCATTTCACAATTCAAAGCCCCAGCCGGCGTTCGTTTCTATTCTGCTTTCCCAGACTTAACGAGAGATATTGCCAAAGAAAGAATCTACGAATTGTTAGAAGGATTCGAAAAAGTGGCTCAAGGTAAAGAAATCACTGACAGTTCTTCGTTTATCCAAGATTTGGGCTTGGACTCTTTGGATGTTGTGGAAGTAGTAATGGAATTGGAACACGAATTCAATATTCAAATACCTGACAACGAAGCTGACTCTTTGAAGACCGTTGGCCAAACCATAGATTACATATTAGCTCAACCAGACGCTTGTTAGTTGCATATGAGACTAAGCCAAATACATGTTCATAATTGACTCAGGGTTCAATCGACTCGACAGAGAGGTGTTAGTATGGCATTAAACCATGACCCATACTCTCAGTACGTCCCGTCCTTTCTCTATTCCCCCTCTTCTTTGCTCTTTCCCTTGTTTTCCCACCCTTCTTTTCATCTTCGTCTTAGGATCTGGAATCTTGAATCACGTGACTTTTTCCATCTCGCACTTCCAGCCAATGGAAACGAGAAAAATTGAATCCAATAATCAACTAATAGCATCAACACAATGGTTTCAGTATGTAGCACAGACCCTAAGAGATGCCACAAATGCAACTATCATATCATCTAAATCGTCCACAGTCTTACTAACTTTTTTTTCAGTACATTAAAGGTCCTACTTACAAGCCAGTCTTCACCTTCATTGGTGTCAACATTCCATTAGTTAAGAAGTACCTTCCAAACTTAGTGTTATGGGGAGGCGCCGTCGGTGCTGGTGTTGCTACTTTCACTGAAGGTGTTCCATTGTTCCAAAACACTTTCTACAAGAAGATCCCATACTTTGGTGAACATTGGGTATACAACCCAGATCCAGAAGAAGTTCCAGTTTAATCTGAAAACCAGTTTGATCTGAAAATTTCAGTATAGATTCATAAGACGTAATAAAAAAGGCTAATTATCATGGTACGTAGGTCAAGGTCTTGCTGTCCATATCTCTCAGGATATACTCCTGAGTTATGAGGGCTTCAATGTTACTCTTGAGTTCTGGTATGGATATTGGTCCACTGGCATTGGCAAGGTCCATTGCTTTGGAAACAAGATCTCCATATAACATCTTTGTCTCTAGCTTCATGATTCTTATTATCATGCTTCTCAATTCGTTGTCTCTATTTCTTATAATCACCTTTTCGCTGGCTCCCACACTTCCTGTTTCTTTCTCTCTGGGTAATGGGATCTTCAACTTCTTAGACTTGTCTGAGAAGCCCTTGTTGAACTTGACCAGCTCTCTTTCTTCGATCAATATTCTGTACTTATCTGATAAAGAACTGATGATTCTTCTTAAAAGTTTAGGATCCATACCTGTGATGTCTATCAATTGTGTCATGGTAAGTTCTTCTTGGTCGTTGAACAATATGATTACTAATGCCTGCAACAAGTTGACGTTGAGTTCATAATCTCCAGATTCGAAGTGACCTATTATTGTAAGTTGATGTAAATTGTAGTTCCCCCAGTCCAAACTATGGTTCTTGAACTTTTCATCCAGTGATTTATGGTATTCATCAAACCTCTGTAACACTGTAAGGAACTCTGGAGGGAGCATTGTCAGAACATCAGGTTTGGGGATCTCTGGCCAATGTTTCTTTTCTAAGATCAAAGCACTAAATTCGGTTGGAGCATCACAAATGCCTGTTACATTCGTATAAGTGTTCTGAGAGTTGGCTAAGTCTCTGAACATACCATTGAGCCCCATTGTATCATCATTCTCTCCAACTATGGTGATTATAGAATCCACGAGCTTCTTCTCCATATTTATCAATACATTCCTACTCAACAATAATCGTCTTGCCAATTGGACTTTATAGTTATTCACCAAATCGTTCTTATTGTTCAAGAACTTGAAGATAGTCATAAATTTCTGTTCGAACTCCTGGTAATTCGTAGGAAGTTTCCTTTTGAAGAACGAGTCACTGATCTTGCATAATTGGTTGATTATAAAGACATTCACTTTTCTGTTCAAATTGATGGATTTACTGAATGAGTGTCTAACTTCGAATTCAAACTTTTCGTTATCTTTGAACTTAGTGGCTACTATCGAACGATAGTTTTCATACATGTCCACTAAATTAGATATAATAGACCCTGAGTTACTCTTCATGTCTGATTCTATCAAAGAATTGACCTCCTCATGTATCAATCTTCCCCATTGATTTACAAATATCGATATGGATTCAAGAGTATACTCTTTTGGTGTTAATTCACACAACTTGAACACCATATTCAAATGCAACCCATTGGCTTCTTTCAACATGGAAGGCAAGCAGCACTTAATGACATTATCGAAATCAGCGAATATTGTCACCCATTTCAATTTAAGTAATAGCTTCTCATTAAACAATTTAGCTTGACCACAGTCTTTGAAGAGAGTCACCACTTTGGACACATTCTTCAAGCAAGTTGGTATATAAGTGTCATAATTAAGAAACCATTCGTCTTTAAGAACTGTGAAGGTGTTAACACATTGATCTATTATCTCGGTGTTTAATTTAATCTTCTTCTTAAAGTTCAACTTAATCAATATCCTAGTAAACTCCAGAAGAGTGTCTATCGCTTCAGACTCATAGTTTTCTTGAATCAAGCAATGGTTCAAGAATTTCGTGTACCTTTGTATAGTCAATTTTCCAATGGTGGTTGTGGATGCCAAAAGCGTGTCGATATAAAGATCCAATCCTAATTCAAGTACAACCTTCTTATTTGGATGTGGAAGTAAATAACTCCTATCAAGGTACAAACACACCTTACTCAAGGATCTTAATCTGGCCTCCCAGCTTTTATAGATCTCCAAATACATCACTACAAAGTCTTGGATAGAGAGCTTATCATCATAAACCAAGTTTGACACTTTCATCTTCGTATCACCCTCAAATGCCTCCAGTATAGCACTCTTCAAATATTCGCCCAAACTGCTTTGTTCTGCATGCTTAAAATTGCAAATAGCTTCCACCTTCTGATAATAATAACTATATCCATAATCTAACTGATTACTCTTTAGTATAGAATCAATTACCGAATGAACCTCATTTCTAGCCTCTTCCAATTGTCTAAGTGACGACTCATTACCACCACTCCTGGCATTGTGTTTGACACGCTTTGGATTACCTTTCGACACGGTACTGTCAGACCTAGTCCTTGGTTGCATTAGATGTGAAACCAGATCAGAATCGGTCATGCTATCAATTGCAGACACAGCGCCACTTCCTGTGCTGAGAAAAGTGTCTGTACTACCTCCCCCAACAATACTCACGTCTTTCGAACCTGCAAAGTTCAATATCTCATGAACTGGCGGTTCTGACATGACATATATCAAAAGTATTTAATGTGTAAAGTGAATTTTCGCATTTCGTTTTTTAACTATGTCAGATAAGAGAGAAGAGCCTGAAATAAATGACCCCAAAGAGTTGGCGGTGATGTACAAGAAGAACGGGTTGTTCGATAAACAGAGAAGGTTGTTGTTGGACAATTTCAAAGAATCACAAACCCATTCAAACTTGTTATTAAAGCTCAAGGTAATGGTTGAGAACAAGATAAAGAACGACCCCAGCATATTATTAAAGAACAAGGCCAAAATGGCCGCTTTGATTCAAGGAGAAATAATGACTCAGTCTAAAGAGAACAGCTTGCTCAGTATAGTTGACAAAGATATCCAGGAAAAGATTATCGACTCTCCTGGTTTCCATGATAAACTCAAGTACGAGCTTCGAGATATGAAGAGAAAGCATGAAGGGATAAGCGATGAGGCTTTCGAAAGTATGCTAAAGGACGAAGAGGAGAGGATACGAAAAGCCGATCTTGATAAAAGACCTAAACCCAATAAGGTCACAAAAGCACCTCGATTTGTGTTTAATTCTAAGAGTTCAAATGTTAGTCCGAGGACCCCTACTGGTCCCAAACTGGAAAAAAAGGATTTCCATTTAATGTACTAACATTTCAGCACTGAACTGAAATAAACAAGGCTTAAAAGTCTACTGCATACAGTCTGTCATTTAATGTATTAAACTGGTAATATATAATAGGGTTTACTCATCAGTGTCGAAGATGTCATTAGCAATCAACATAAGCTCTTCCACCACTTTACTCTTATAGCTCAAATCTTGTGGGTTCATGGAATTATCATTTAGTATCACTGGTCCCCAGATTATAGCAAGATTCTTGATTGACATTCTATTGGAGTCTGCATGGGCTGCCACTTTATTTAAATGGAAAATCAATGCTCTTAAAGAAAAGTATGCACCATCTGGTAAGTTGTACACCAAATGGTGGATTTTCTTAGCTATGAAATTCTCGTCCAAAGACTTAACAGTCTCTATGAAACTCTGGTAGAACTCTTCAGTCAATAATGGTTCAGGTAAACTGGAGAAGTATAACTTGAGTAATGAAGCAATACAGTAAATGTCTGTATCGATCACATTATCAGGATCGATATTATTACCAATTAGCAAGTAATTAGTGAACTTTTGGTCAATGGATTCTTTTAAATTCTGCACTACTGTCACGTTTCCGCTCTTTCTGTAAATACCTTCGAGTTCAAGACCATAAGTTTCAAGAACTTCAATACATTTCTTGACTACCAAAGGAACATTATCGATACCAGCGAATGTTATCAACTCTTCGATAGACACTCCAAAAGTAGGTTGCTTAGGAGATTGAGCTGCAAACTTAGTAACTCCTACTGTGCTCATTTCTGGAGTGTTTGGTTGACTGTTTGGGTCTAAAGAGTTGTAGGTTATAGTAGTTTGAGCATCAGAAGCTTGATTTGTTGGAGAATGAGCCATATTCTTGTTTTCATTACCAGAATCATTGAATGAGTTGTTGTATGTGGAGAAATTGCTGTTTGTAGAAACCGGTTCAAGACCATTTCCACTAACATTCAATGTATTGCTAGCAGATCCATTAGGTGTCATAGAAGTTGCAGCAGCTCCTGCTACAGCTCCTCCCACAGCACCAGCAGCCACTCCACCTGTGAAACCGTTCCCATTACTGAACTTATTGCTTGAATTATTCAAGAATGGACGAGCTGGTTTATTATCGGAACTCTTTGCCAAAGAAGGATGAACCCTATAGTCTATTGGTACAAGGGATGTGCGGTTAGACACAAACTCTTTTTCGTGCTTGATAAGGTAGTCATAAAGGTCTTTTTCATTATCAACCGAATTGGCCAAAGCTTTCATAGATGGTTTATCAGCAGTTAAAGGACTAATTAATACCCCGGAATTCATCACCAACGTCTCATTCCAAGTAGCCAATTTCTGTAACTGCACGTTCATAGCAATGTCAGTTTCCAAGATTAAATTCTTCAACCTCTTGGAATGACTTGGTCTATGAACCATCAAAATTTCATCTTTCAATTTCTTGCATGTAGTGACCTTAGACTTATAATCTTGGTCAGCTAAATCAACTTTCCTCTGTAAATCGTCTTCTTGTTGCTCATAGCTCTTGTTTTTCAAGGAGAATGTCTTTTTTGGATCTCCACTTTTAAGCTTCTCCAAATCATCACATAAATGATAATACTTTATTTTGGCCTTATCTGCTGCCAGAATAGCATCCTGACAATCCTTCTCCTTCCTCTTGGCTTCATCTTTAAGGATCTTCCGGTTCCGGGATATGGTATTGATCAATGCTGTCAACTCATCATACATAACATTTAGAGCTGTGACATATGATGATCCTACCCCGTAAAGCTTCTCATCAAACTCAATTATTTTGTCCAATTTATTTGCAAATGAATCGGCCTTTAATTTACCAGGATTCTTCATGGATACTCTGAATTGACTCCCAAACTTCTTCAATTGTGAATAATGATCATCTTCTATGATAGCTTTCTTTTTGATGTATTTGGCAAATTCTTCTCCTGTAGTGATAGACTTTTTCAACCTACTCAACAAAAGGTCCAAAGAAGCATCACTATTTAAAATCCGGATGATCTGGTCCTGCTCTAGAAGACTAGATTCAGACATGTTTTGGTTATGAATACAGAAACAACAAAAAACACAAAAGAATAAGTTGTAAACTAGATAAAAAAAGAAGGCTTCGGTCGTATTTAAAAAATCCTGATCGATGTTTACACTAGGAATTTTGAGAGAGTGGTTGGTGCACGAAATGTTCTATATTTAACAAGAAGTACCCTTGAACTATGCTAATATGCCCTAATTGAAGAAGGTGCTATGTCTCTTTTCTTCTTCAAATGTGTTAATTCCATTTTCCACCGTAGCCACCGAGAATTCCAAGTCGTCAGTGGTAATCATGTCCCAGAACTTGTAGATCATCATCACTGTGAATAAATTACAGATGGACCCAAAAAAGAGTCCGTCCACGTAGTGTTTGGCCCCTTCACAGATCTGTTGACTGAATGCGTACGACAATACTTGCCCGGCACAGAAAAAGAACACTCCTAGGCAAATAGCTCCCAATGGCCAGTAGGAGTCTAACGCGAAAAACACCAACACCACCTGACTGGCAACGTAGACAAATAATATTAAGACATTGAGAATGTAACTGACAACAAACAACGGGAGGGTGTTTCTGTTATCCAAGGAAGACCAGTTTTTGAATGTCAAAAGAGATACCAAGAAGTTAACCACAAACCATATGATAGAAATGGATCTCAAGAGCCACATACTTCTTCTACTTCCATCTTCCCAGAACTGGAAACAAAGCAATCCATTGTAGAGCAAGGAAATGCAGCACATACTGGCAATTCCGAGCTGTACAGACACAAAGTACGCATAACTTGAGCTACTAGGAGGACTCACACCACAATCTACCACTAATGAACTGACAATTAATGCAATAAATAAGTAGAAAAAGTGTAACATTTCGGTTCTACCAATGGCTGTGTACTTACCTCTGACATTGAAGATGATAATCAACAAAACTATTAAAGATCCAAAATGAATAAAGGCGTTTCCCACTGAGAAGATCATAGTGTTAGCAAGTTCCACAGATCTCGAATAACATTGAGGTAAAATGCCCCTTGTGAATTCACTGGTTCCATTCACAGATCCAATCACTGAACACAACGGCAACGATGTCTTTGTGCAGATATCATCGAAAGTTCCAAACACCATAGTTGTCTAAATCGATAAATTTTTTCAAAGGTAAACATTCGCGGTTAACACCTGAAACAGTTATTTAATTAGAAACTATAATAGGAACTAATTAACTGCCAAATAGAACTGGTTAAAAACATGGCAAACTTGTTGTTTGAAAGATTGTACAGGTGTGTGCTTATCATTAGCGGGCTATTTACGTCGTTGCATGTTGTGTGGTGTCGTTACATGTGGTATGGAGGAGGTAAATCCATATAGAAATGCTTATGGTTCTGCATCTCAAGATTTCGCAACTCATTTAATTTCTGTTTGATGGACTTGGAATCCATGTAATTTATTGATTTGGTGTCCTGGTCTCTTTCTTTGTGATCTTTGGAGCCTTTAGATCCCATTGGTTCTTTAAGTTGTTCTGGTTCTGTGGAAGGTTCTTTTGGTTGTTCTGTTTCTTTGACTGGTTTGCTTGGTTCCTTTACTGGTTCCTTGACTGGCTCTTTCTCAAAGTCCACATACTCTTTGTTGGTGAAGTTGAAGTAGTTATTACCAATCCCTAATCCACTCAAGAAAGAACTGTTGGAATTGGTTGGTGATCCGCTATATAGACTCCTGTGAAAATGTGAATGCGAATGTATTGGCTTCATTTCTCCGAGCCTTACAGGCTTAGGATGTGCTATTTTAGATTCTTCATGAAATGTTGTGTCGTCATTCGTCAATTCATCGTCGTAAACCGTAGATGAAGGAGATCCCATCGCATTGGCCATTGGAGATCCAAATGCACTCACTGTCGTATCTTCCATCGTATCGTTGACAACGGTAGAATTTGAAGGGGAGTTCGACATATTTTCTGCCACTGGTTTGGATTTCTTGAGCTTAATGGTTCTTCTTTTGGGTTTCGATAAATTATTGGTGTTCTTCTGATAGTAGTTATTAGATTGAATGTTGGAGATATTCTTTATGATCTTTTGCACATCGTTGTAATCTTTGTTCATTAACACATTGATTGGGATCCCGTTAGTTGAATTATTGTCAACGAATCGCGTTTCCTGGTTGCCGTCTATCAAGCTCAATGAAGTCAATAAGTTAGGACTCAACTTCTTGTTGAACTTTTGTAAATTAGACCTTTGAATCAAATTATGGAACTTGGGTACACGAATGTTCAAAGTCTCCCTGGAATTGAAGAGTTTTAAATTCTTCTGTAAGTTTTTTGCTGAATAGTGGTTGATTCCATTATTCAAATCGAACAAGTTCAAATCATCATAATGAGTACTCAAAGTGAAATCATCGAACTTCAAGTTATTGAAAAAGTCTTCAGTGTTCGAAGTAATGTACTTGAGTGACAACTTATGCAAAACAGTGGGGAGAGTTTCTCTAAACAACTCTCTGATCTGACTCTCGATTTGTTTCTGCAAGAAATTTGCTAATACTTGCACCATATCGAAAGTAGAACTGACCTTAATTGAGTCCAAAGGATCATTACGGAAAACCAAAGTCAACCCTTTAGTCTTGGAAAAAACAATGATACCTATACCGGAGATCTTGATGTCACTTAATTTAAGGTCCAATGGTAACGAGAACTGATCATTAGATAACAAAAAATCAGGGGTGATGAAAGTAGATGCACAGTTCGATCCGAGTACGTAATTTTCCAACTCCACCAAATTATCGCTATAGATCTTCAAGGGGTTGGCCTGTACTTTTGTGTGTAACGTGATATGTGCGTCTCCATCATAATTGATCTTGAAGATACCTCTAAATCGATCTTTCTCCAATTCACCAATTTCAAGAATCTCGAATGTGGGAGGAATCTTTCCGAAGTTCAAGTCCTTGATCTCTATGTTTGACGCCAAAATATTGGGTCTCTTTCCGGAATTCAATGTTTCCGTGAGCAACTCCTTAGTCCACTCAGACATGGAATCTGTTTCTAGCAAGTTCCAATCCACTTTGAATGACATGGCCGTAATAAATAGAATAAATATGAATAGATATCTCTCTAGGAGAAGTCTTCAAGACTGTTTGAAATGAAGATAAAGTAGTCTGGGGAAGGAGGGCCCGGGTCAAATTTGATAAATCACAGTCAAGAACGTTCAATTCTTACTTGCAGTGAATTTTAAAAGTTTCAACAGAGTCCCTTCAGCGGCTATTGTTGACTTGTATAAATTGATCCGAGTTTTGTCTCCAAAATTATTGGACTATAAATCGTTTAAAACTAATCAGACGACTTGTAAAATTTTGTTTTTTATTTGTCTCCTGAGAAGTCTTGATAAAAAGTTACACAAAGTTGACTGAATGATGGAGCGTGTGTTTACCGTTTTTGCAACCGATAAGCAATAGAAGGAGAGGGACGGAGGTTGATTGAATCGAATACAAATGTGATATGGAAGATGGTTTTGTGTGCTTGAGATTGGGACATGAAGGGGAGGATGGTTTCGTATTAAAAAGCGCAATATTGCCCTTTCAATATCAACTGTATAATATCAACTATACTACCGTGTTTGATTTGTCAAATTCACGTATTAATTAATTGCTCTGTTGATACGTAACTGCCTTAGATGCTGTCACGCAAAGGGCGAGGAATTGTTTTTGCGAAAGTGTTCAGTGTTGTTCAGCCGCGAGAACAGGACCATTGATTGCTGAGTTGGACGAGTGGTTAAGTTTTGCAATTTCATTCCCAGAGAGGCTGAAAGGTAAATATGGAAAATGAATATGGAAAATGAATATGCAACATGGATGAGGAAAGATGAATGAAGTGAAAGATGAAGTGAGGCTGAGATGGAGGTGATAGATCGATCTTGTACCCAATGAAAAGCAAGAGTATAAGTATCAGTGTTTCACATTGTTGTGACACATTTGATTGTACCCACACCTCTTAACTCAAATCACTTACACCTATTAGACACAAACACAACACAAACACAACACAAACACAACAGCAACTCCAGACACAATTGTACACACCAGTTTCGAAGATTCATGTACTGCTCAAAAGAAACACATTCTTTTTGTGTCCAATAAAACCATATTGGTCTTAGTTATGAGTTTTTGTTTTTCTGGGTGCAAAATTAAACTTCACTTCCTTACTAGAACCAATTACGTCTTTGTCACATTATTGGTCACACTGGATGCTTTCCATCTCATACAGAGATGTTATAATAATCACAAATGACCTGTAGACATCGGAAAGTATCACTCTGGTACAGTTGAACCACCACCACCACCACCTTTACTTGACAAGAAAGATCTCCAAAGCCTTGTACACCATTGCATTCTTGAGCACCAATTCTCCAAGTTCCCCTAGCCTCAATCTCTCTTAAGTACGAGCTCGTCTCCAGCTTTCAACAATTCACATCCATCGACTCTTGTTCTTCTTCTCTATAAAATGTACCTGATACACTTCCTGTCCTAAAACAAGAGAATCGACGAGTCGCTTTCCTTAGGCGATCAGTCAGACCATCAAGTTATACATCATCCAAACACATATCCCGCTTTGGTACCGAATGCTAATTGGGCAACTCCGAGGTATATCATGGCTGTCAACATTTCGCATTTTAATAAAGACTCATTACATTTTTATGGTGACAGTTTATGATTTCAGTGTGACAGACGCCAACTCCAAGCCCTTCCTGCTCGACCAGTTCAGAGGTAAAGTGACAATTGTAGTCAATACTGCTTCCTTGTGCGGGTACACGCCACAATATCAGCAGTTGGAACTGCTTTATGATAAATACGAAGATTTAATTATTTTGGCTTTCCCGTGTAATCAATTTGCAAGAGAAGACCCAGGTCCTATTGAAGACATCATAAAAAACATACGATCGAAGTTTGGTGTCACATATCCCATCTTGAACAAGATTATAGTCAATGGAAGTGATTGTGAACCACTTTTCAAATACATGAAAGAAAAACGTCCCAACAAGCTCGGATTTAAAGGCGTGTTTTGGAACTTTGAAAAGTTTGTTGTAAATAGAAAAGGACATGTCGTTGCAAGGTTCACCAGCGATATACCCCCCATGGCTTTTGAAGGGTTGATTCAGCAACTATTGCATGAAAAGCTTACTTGATTTTATTAGACTGTACAATTTTACATATATGAACATACACTACTTTTTGGCCTTCTTCTTACCTACTTCTGGGGTTTCACTCTTTCTCTTGGCTGGAGGATTCATTTCTCTTAAAACACAAGCCAATAATGTTTGACACCTTCTGGAGATTTCTGCCGAATTTCTGGATTGGAGGAAGAAATCGAACTTGAATAACACTGATTCTCTTATAGCTTCCTTGATTCTCTCGTAGATATCGGGTCTGTCGATTCCAAATCTGTATAATTGGACCAACAAGTACCTGTCTTCGTCTTCTGTCCATACCTTCTTGTTGGAAGAAGCTGGTGGGAACTTCAAGATTAACTCTTGTAATGGATACTTATATTGGCTCAATTTCCTTCTCAAAGCTTCTTTCTGTAACTTCAACTTGATAATCTTTTCTTCACCAGCTTCAATCTGGTTGATATACCTTTCATATCCATCAATTTCTTCATACTTCTTCCAAAAGGCTTTTGCATACTCTCTGACTTCTTCTATAGTCTTGTCGTCAAACTCGTTTGCTATGAGTTGGATGGAGTTTCTTCCATATTTGATGTTTAATGTTATGAAATGTTGGAAGTCTCTTCTATTCCAGTTACCGAATCCTTGAGTTAACAATTGATCCTTTAATTGTTTTTCTTCTTCTGTCAACTCTCTTGAATTTTCAATCTCTTCTTGTTCCAACTTCTGATCCAATTGTCTTTGAGCCAATGTATTTGGCTCTCCACTTTCTAATGGTACCTCATACTTGATTTGTTTCTTGTAAAAGTTCTTTTCCAACTCTAACAATTCCAATAACTTAGGAGGGAAGAATTGATGATCATAGATGTTGTGTTGTTTTGGTGGTTTAGGTCCTGATTTGACTGCGGGTTTACTTCCCCCAGTATTCAAAACATCTCTATAGTACATGTCAATAGAATAGTTCTCTTTTCTTTCTCTCTTACCGGGATTGATCCATCCCAGTCCAAGATTTGTGATTCCTGAAATATCCTTTTTCTTGAAGTTTTCTCCATTCCATTCGTAAACTGATTCATCATTGGTGAAATTTTGTAAAGCATTAATATCCAACTTTTGGTATTTCTTGTTCAATTCCTTAGTTTTACCTTCAGACTTGGCCAAGATAGCTTCAATGTCGTCATCATCATCCTCCACAGAGCCTTCTTTCGAAGTTCCGTTGTTAAACATCTCACTGGCACCGTGTTGAATCATGTTTAATAATTCATCCTTAGAAGCAGCTTTATTACTTTGATTTCCAATATTAGGAGCGTTTCTACCTTGTTGAATAACCAATTGATCTAATCTTAACTTTTGTGCTGCTCTTTCTATAATCTTTTCCTCTATAGCATTTTCGGTGATGAATCTGAACACTTTAACTTGTTTAGTTTGACCAATTCTATGAGCTCTATCCATGGCCTGTAAATCAGCTTGAGGGTTCCAATCAGAATCAAATAAAATAACAATATCTGCCGTAGTTAAATTGATACCTAATCCACCAGCTCTTGTAGTCAACAAGAACACGAACTTAGAAGAATCGGGCTTATTATATTCGTCAATAGCAGTGATTCTATCAGCATGATCAGTTTGACCGTCGATTCTGCAATATTCGTATTCTCTGAACAACAAATAATCTTCCAAAATGTCCAACATTCTACTCATTTGTGAGAACACAAGCACTCTTGAACCTTCTTTTCTGAACTTGTTCAACAATTTGTCCAAGATAATCATTTTCTGGGAGTTGAAAACCAAATGTTCATCTGTGGTGAAAGGAGGACCAGGTTCAGCACCTTCAAATAAATATGGATGGTTACAACACTTTCTCAATTGCATCACAATGTTCAATAAACGAGTTTTACTCTCTCTTTTACCATTTGCACCATTAACAGCATCGATATCTTTCTCCAAGATCTTTTGATACCATTTCCTCTGCATATCACACATCTTGACATAAACGTTCATTTCTTGTTTTGGCAATAAGGACTTTTCAACTTCACTCTTAATTCTTCTCAACAAGAAAGGCTTTAAAACCTTGTGCAATTGCTGTACCACGGTATTTTCATCTTCGCCTTCGTTATTTTGAAACCACATATCAAAAGCTTCAGAATCACCGAAAACGTCTGGCAAGATAAAATTCAATAAAGCCCATAATTCGTGTAAATTGTTCTGTAATGGTGTTCCGGTAATCAATAATCTATTGTTGGAGTGGAACATTCTAATAATCTGAGAAAGAAGCGACTCTTCGTTTTTGATTCTATGAGCTTCATCTATAATAATGTACTCCCAGGCAAACTTCTTAAAGCTGGACTTTTCCTTGATGACAATTTCATATGAAGCGATAACCACATCGAAATCACAGGTCAACAATCTCCTCTGGATTAAATTCTGTCTCTCATCCTTATCACCTTGTAATAATAACACCCTAACTTCAGGAGTCCATCTTGCGAACTCTCTTGCCCAATTATCTAATGTGGATTTTGGAGTGATGATAATATGAGGGCCATTAATGTTCTTGAAGTATCTCAAATAGCCCAAAAACGATATAGTTTGTAAAGTCTTACCCAAACCCATCTCATCTGCCAATATACCAGATAAATTGTTCTCATATAAAGATACTAACCAGTTCAAACCTTGAATTTGATAGGGTCTCAAACTTCCTTGAACATAACTAGGACTCTCTGTGAACTCAGTGATAGTAGGTGTGTCAATTTCATCATTCAATAGTTCGGCGTCTTCTTCTTTCTCAGTTTTGCGTCCTCTATGATTGGCAGCATGAGTAGACTCAGTCTCCTGTTCGACTCTGTTCAAAATGTGTCTGATATGAGAGTCTTTCTCTGCTTTAGCACTGATGAAATGCTTGAAAAGATCTGTCAACCCCAACAAGTATTTAAAGCGTTTTGCAGTTTCTTCCACGTCAAGTTTATGATGTTCATGGGTGGTGAAATATTTCGCTTGATTGGCTTTGGTATTGGTAACAGTATCCTAAGAAAAACAGTTAGTAAAACCCCTTGAAAAATCTATTGCACGAATATGCACCACTAACACGTACCCCTGATGGAACCAAGGAATCCATTCCGTCTTTGGCAGCTTCCTCTGTCATTGCTTCAAACGTTGGAAATGTTGAATTTTTTTGTTTTTGAAACGCACCTCATATTTTTACGTGTGAGCTATCGATTGTTCGGACTAGGTTCACCAAACGAGCCATAACACCAGACAAACCACGTGATATGGCTGCAAAAGCGAACCACCAGCGGTGGGATCCAAACACCCGATTCAACAGAAGTGATGATTTGGAAGTTTGGGACGTGTTTCTGCAGTTTAGGACGCGTCATGGCGGTCAGTAGTCAAATCGCTGGTTCAATTAAACTGTGTTCTGTGCTCTTGATCAAACAAATTGCTTGTTGTAAATCATTGGTATTATATGGTAGCAATTTTCAATTGCAAACACTGTAAATCTTTGGGCAATCGCAAGAGAAGAGTCTGGACCTGCTTATGCAAGACTTATGTAAGATAGTTGGCACATGTAATACGGAATGAATAAGAGAAAAGGTTAATGTTTGTTTTGGTTAAGTGAAATTGGGTTTAATTCAGTTTGATTTTGTGTTTTGTAAACAGTTTAGTTGGGTAGTACTCAGTAACAGTACATTCTAGCATTACCTGATTGAGACATTTGCAGCCACGATAAACCATACTATATTCAACCCCTATTTGAGATCTGCAAGTGACATTGGCCCTGACATCTCACCAAAACTGATGTCACATTCTCTCATTTGCTTATCAGTGTTGGTGTTGCTGGAGCCCCGAAGTTTATTGCATACAGGCTTAAAAATATTTCAAGGACCCCCTGGTTTAATTTTTGTAATTAACCTTGGGTCCCAGGTGTTACATAAACTAGAAGATGCTGACAATGGTTAATAAGACAGAGATAACTCTGGTACTGAGTACGTTCACTATGCTTAGACAATTGGTTCGTGCTGTTATTCAAAAGTACTTATTGGTGATAATCTCAATGTTAGAGATTGGCAGGAACTTATTATTGTTTCCATATTTTTTGATAGCGAACGTCGACGATGTGAATGCTGCTACCCAGAGGTACATTGAGATAGTGAACATGGATTTGAGGTTAATCTATGACCAGGAATGAGCTGGTAAGGTGGTAAGGTGGTAGTGGGAATGTGGTTAACTGTGGCTGATGGTGAAAATAGGATGATGATGATAAATGGCTTGCTGTTGAACGACACCAGAACAATGAGATTCAATGAAACAGGTGTTTTTGTTGGTAAGAACGTACCGTAATCAGTCAGTTCTTGAAGCTTGATAGAAGGTGAATGGGAGTGTGTGGAACAGTTGTCCAGACTACTTCCTTCAAAGATCATTACAGATAAGAAAACAGGAAACTAGTCGGATTATCTTTCCAGCACCTTTCAGCACTGAACATCCCTGTCAACCACCTTTTTGGACACATCAGACTTGGTAGCCAAACTGACTCACGCAAGACCAAGCCAAACTGACTCAGGCGTCTCTCGAGTATCCAACTGTTCCCTTCCAAGCTTCAGTTCGGAATTCGGGAACAATTCGGTGGTTTCTCAATGGGGGCACATGTCCAAGAACTTTTCCCTCCTGGCGAATCCAGATTACCATAAGCCCGAAATCTCCTTCAATTCCCGTTTATCAGGAAAATGATTCGATTGTGGTTAGGAAAAGTATTTAATCCACAAAACTCATACCTCCACAATTTCTACCTCAAATACCACCACAAATACCACCAAGTCTTCATTCCCTTATCCAAACACTAGAACTCGTCTGGTTTGTTCAATATCCCCAGCCCATGTAATAAAATGCCATGGTCCGAATTAGCTCAATTCCGGTATTGCGAGCTCTTGTTCTCGTTAATGGCTGCAAAGTATCCCACCAAACAGTGTCCAACAATACCAAACGTTTGGAATCTATTGATGAATAGCCGTATGGTTTGTAAAATGTATGACATCACACCGGGTCAACCCCACCAAAAACCCTATTTTTACGATAAACATTACTTGCATAATTATCCGAGATCGAATGCGTCGGAATATAAATACGGCAATTGCTGCAAAATATTTTTCATATACTAAATTACATATCGAATTCTATATGCTCGTCCGATCCAAAAGATGAAGCATAATGGCTGCTTACAGAATGGGGAGATTCTTCCATGTTAGCACCATCGTTCATGATGTCGGGCTGTTCTGGAACTATTTTTGTGTGTTGGTTATCATCTTTAAGTTCTTCACCGGTTTCAGGTTTTGCTGGTGAATCTTTGGGGAAGAATCCCAAGGTACCACGACCTTTCCAAGCTGAATCTGCTGTTGGTGTTCCATATTGATACTGGTTGTCCAGGTTGGGATGGAACTGTGAGAAATGGTGTTGAAGTTGCATTTCCAACTGTTGCAACTGTTCAGCAGAAGGTGAATGAGTTTGCAGGAAGATTTGGAATGGTTGCTGTGATTGTTTAGACGGCTGAATTCCTAGGAAGTCAGTTTCGAAGTTGAGATTATTCCCTGGTGAAAGGGAGAACGCCATGGTCATTTGAGTGAATGGAGATTGTGGATTATTAGGTGATTGAACAATCGAAGGAATTTGTCCAGTTGCATCAAAATACCGGAGATCTGTTTCTGGTTTATTGAATTGTTGCTGGAAATTCTCCATGGCTGCTTGGAGTGAAGCATCGGGTGTTCTTTGCATTTGTATTGGTGACTGTTGGTTTTGTTTGTTCTTCAAACTTTCTTCTGAGCTGATGGATTCCCCATCATCATTCACTTCCTTGATATACGTCTTACCATTGTTCATAGAAGAAGGAACCGGCCTTTTATTGATGATGTTGGCAACCTTACTGTACAATTCCTGACCAATAGTGATATCACTTTTGAATTTTGACACCAAGTTGAAAACAGAAGTTAAGATGGAATATGATGTGAAACTTTCACTTTTAGTCATGGTACATTCATTGGCAGAATCTGCCACTGCTAAAGCAATTTCAAGTAATTTGACACAGACACCAGGTCCATTGGATTCGAAAGCAAATATCGCCAAATTCTCCGTACTTGTTAAGAAATCTTTGGCAATTTCTATTGGGAATTGGTAAGTTAAACAAAATTCTTCTGCATTAGTATGTTTCTTGATTAATAATCCATTTTGACTGGAAATATGCCATGCCAAAGCCCTCATCCAATGCTTGGATAAGATGATATTCAATCTTTGGGTATCACTGGAAGCATTTTCAATTTCAATCTTCTTAAGTTCATTTTGAACTTTCATGATCCAATTTTTAGTAGGAGTACCACTGGAACTGAACAAATTATTGAAATGAGGTACATTAGAAGGATTCTTCTTACTATAGTTGATCAAATTATCAAAGAACTTCTTGTCAGGGATAGAAAAGATCTTGACCAATTCAATAAATCCAGTCAAAAGTCCACTATATTCCTCATCTTCCAAAGCCGGCAATGGAATAGAAGGTTCTAAGCAAACAGGAACATTATCCTCTATACACATGAACCGTTCTGTAACCAACAACATGTAATAGATCTTACGTAATCTGTGGACTTCAGCTGCTGGTTTATTAATATAGGTCACAGGATCATGTAATCCCAATAATTGAGCAATAGAAATGGCTTCCTTCATATACAAAATAGCTGCATTGATACCACCTTGAACATTGACGTAATAAATGTAAAGGAAGAAGGAAATCAAAAGATTATCATGACTGGGTTCAAGTCTATAATCAAAAAGGTTTCTAGCCCTGACAGCTTCTTTTGCATATTCACTAGCCTCCACATTAGTAGGTACTCCCACTATAGGATTACCGGATGTCAAAAACATCAACTGTCTGGTGATTGCAGCACACACAGCACAACATAAACTGTAACTGGTAGCATTTGTAGGACTCAAAGTGGAGTCCGAAGAAGGATTCAACTGGACAATTCTCGATACCAAATGTGCCACTGACAACACCGGCCAAATCCCGTAATACCATGTCTGGTATATCTGTAAGCATGGCAACAACTTATCTAACGTCAAAATTTCGTTATGGTCACCTAAAGTATGGATTCTTGCATTCCCCATAGACAAACTATTGATGGAATCACGAGTCTTTTTATGGATATGTTTGGGACCACATTTCTTCTTCAATCTGTTATCAGTACAAGGCACATTATGTTCCACACATCTAGAACAAGGTTTCTTCTGGTCACATCTAACTTTCCTCAAAGCACATCCATCACAGGGTCTAGAGTATTTGGCCCTGACCGATCTTTTCCCCTTGGATTTTTTATTTTTGAAACCATCAGGTGTGGGCGAAGTAGATGTTTGACTCAGAGAAGCCATATCCTTCATCGCTAGATCGTTAACGGTCCAATCTCTCAAATCAACAGACGTTTGAACTTGAGCAGACATTGTGGAGAATATTTTTTTTCTGTGAGAAACGTTGGTTTGAAAGTTTGGGGTTTATATGCCACGAAAAATGATACTCCAAAGGTGGGGAGATGGTTATGAATTTACGAAGTTTTACGCACCAATAAGATACGGGACATGGGCGGTATCGGGAATCGAACTGAGGGAACGAGGACTTGTGGGATGGTCGAGGGATGTTGGGTGGGTATGTGGATCATAGGACTGGTGTCGTGGGTCCAAGTAGCGGTTGTTTTGGGTTGTTTGTTAGTGATCTAATGGTTTATTACTGGTGCGACGATGTGGGGGGACGTGGGGTAGTGCTCACTAATGACCAAACACCGAAATGACTTCATTTATGTAAGTAGACAAGAAAGACACAAAAGGTACCAAACTAAATAGGTACAAAAGGAAACACATATAAATCGAAATTACACAAGTGTAGAAACTGAAGTAAAGGTTCAAAAACTGAACATCCTGAATTTCTTGACTACATGTCGATTCTCAAATCTCGTAAGACTCGTTTGAATGTGTCTAACTCTTTTGTTTTCGTTTGTTTTCGTTTGTTTCTCCTTTGAGTGTCTCCTTTGTGTCTCATTGGATATGTTGGCCACATCTCCGAAGCATCTCCTTCTTGATTCCTCCACGTCTTGACCCAACGTTTCTTTCTCCTCTTTCACTAATGTAAGATAGTGAGATATGAAGTGGCCGCACCGAATTTTCACAATTCCGTTCTTACTTAATGGTACAGCAAAAGTACAACATAATCCTTGGGAATCGAGTCCGGTCCCGAAACGGATGTATCAACTGTAAGAAGAGCAAGAAGAAATGCGACGAGGAGTTCCCAACTTGCAGTTTGTGTTTTCGGAGGAAGATCCCGTGCTTATATGAGAATTTCAGATCCACTACTATTGAGAAGAACTCCGATAAAAACACCATCAGATTCGTCAAAGATAAGGTGCATAAGACTCTGGACCATAGAGTGTCGGGAACAGGTGGTGGAAGAAAGGGACTATTTATTTTCGAGAGATTGGAACCTGGTAAGAGATACAATGAGTCACAGGAGTCTGCGAAGAGGATAGTTGAACGTGAGCGTGAGCCTGTGTCTGTGCCTGTGCCTGTGCCTGTGTCTGTGCCTGTATCTGAGTCTGTGCTGGCACAAGAGGCCATTGGTGGAGATTCCGTGCAAGAAAAGGTTGTGGATGAAGGTATGCAGCCTGAGGAGGCACATTCCTTGGATCTACCTTCAATAATGCCAAAATCTCCTGGTTCATTATCTCTTGAAGAGATGTTTATGAACTTTCCTACTACACCTGAACTAGGAGCAACTGTGCCCAAGATTCAGGAATTAGATGATCTTGGGTTGGTTAAGAAAGATAGTCCTTCTGACGTACTTGCAGTGAGTCCTTCGGCTTTCAATCTACCTTTGACCCCTTCTCAAATCATGTCGCAAACGCATCTTCCTTCTACCATCGTGCCATCAACTTTTAGCTTATTCCTCGACGATGTAGGTGTCCAATTCCTTCAATACTTTGAAGAGAAAGTCAGCAATTTGCTTTGTATCGACAACAATTCGTCGAATTACTTCATCAAGACCTTCTTACAGATCAGTTTCACCGAAGAAAGTATATCCAATGCGTTGGCTTGTTGGGGAGGAGTTTTCAAATCGGAGGAAGGATTGAAAAATCAATTAGTTAAACGTCATCTTGACAAATCAGTCAAGTTGTTTGAAGACTTCCCCTTGAAAGATGATTCTCATTATTATGTCTTGCTTTGTTACTATCAGATCATGATAGGAATCCAAGTGTGCCAGGGGGACGTGAAGTATTGGAATACCATGTTCGAAAACTGCTACAATTTGATGAAAGCTAATGGAGGTGTTGCTGATTTGATGAAGAAATTCCATTATTCCAACGATATCAAGTGGTTGGTGTGCAATTTCCAGTACCATGACGTATTGGCCAGCGATGCTTTCATTTTTGGTACCAAGTTTCAAATGGAAGAGTATGATATGAATTTTGTGGATTACGGAGTCGACCCTTACCAAGGGTGCAATAATGAAATCATTGCCATGTTGGGAGAAATTTTGAATGAGAAGAACAGATTGAGTCATTATGGTGAAATCAGTGATTGGGGAGACAGCCATGATATCTTAACAAATAAATTAGAAACTTGTGAACCAATCGAATCACAGTTTCAGTTGATTGAAGACGCCGCAAAAGATAACTACATTCTGTTGTTTAAGCTTTATAAGCAGTGTGCAAAGCTCCTACTTCTGATGTACTTCAAGAGACTTCCGCCGTATGCATTAGATATGCAAATCATCGTACAGGATTCACTTGCATTGATTGAAAGTCTTCTCAACTCCAACGTCATTTCATGTTTGACATTTCCGGCTCTTCTAGTTGGAGTCAATGTTTTGGGTTCGACACGATTGAAGTATTTGGCATTCATTGATAGCATCATGCCAATATACAAAGTTGGCAATTTGGTGCGAGTCAAGCAAGTGGTGACTAACTATTGGGACAGGAATCCTGATGGAAAACGAGTTTTGGATTGGATAGATATTATCCGGGAATGGGATTGGAGGTTAAGTTTGACTTGATATTTATCATATTTATTTAACTATTGTGTAAATTAGAATTATAGATCTTTACAGTGTTCAACAACTTGTGAGTGAAGAAGTCACAAAAAAGGAAATTAATTTCGCAGCCAAAATCACAAATAAAACTAAAAGATGATTGCAGAGAAGTAATGGCTATGGTAGATTATCGATTAACAAGTCTATGTATCATTTGAACAAGCGCACGAATCTTTCTTTCAAAGTTGATGGTTGTTCTTCGACCTCTTTATCTGGACTGGTTGGGTCTTTCCCATTTTGGTTCTCTACCGCATTGTGAGAGTCTCCCAAGTAGTAATTGGTCTGAAAAAGACCTGCAACAAACGATATCACTTCCAAGGCCACAGGTGGAACAAACAAGAAGAATGAAGTGTGGGCGTAAGCTTTAATGGTACCTTGTCTGATTGGATCATCGATTGGTAAAGCTCTCAATAATGAGACATTTGAATAATAGTCAAACAACTCTGCGTCAGTGACGGTACTTGGTAAAAACTCTCTCATGTAAACAGGGAGCTTGGATGTCCATATTGGAGAAGCTACGGTTGAACCTATAGCAGCACCAATGGACGACCAAAGAAGTAACAATGCAATAACCAATGACAAATCTTGGTGAGGCACCGAAGCTTGAGATGAAGTTTGGGTTCCAATGACAGTGAAAGCACCACCTATACCTATAATAACTTGGGACATGATGAACGAAGCAAGATCTGCTAATTCTCCTTTTGGTCTAACACTGATACCGTATGCAAGAATCTTGAGGAGTAACCCAACTAATAGCATGTTCTTATACCGGTGTGTTACTCTACAGATAACACCAGCAATTACACCAAACACACACAAAGACATGGTCAAAGTGTTATTGTAGTATGTCCAATCACGATCGGTAATATCTTTTGTAACCCAAATTATGGTGGACAAATATTGACTCCTAATAGCACCAGCAAACTGATACATGAAATCAATAAGAGCAGCCGTCAAAAACGTCTTATTGAAAATGATTCTCTTGGGCATTGAAGGGAAAGGAGCCCAGTTTATCTCATAAACAGTGTATGTGATAAGTAAAACACCACCCACCACTACCATTGCTATCATGCTTGGGTTTTGCCAGCCTCCTTGAGCATAGGTGTACAATGAGAAAGGTAACAATAATAAAGACCAACCAAAGCCCAAGAGGAGCAAACCAAACGCATCCACCTCAATAAGAGCTTCAATGATGACCTTGGAAACTGGTGTCTGTTCTTTTTCAACTTTAGGAACCAACTTCTGTGCTTTGTGTTCAAAGAAATGTAACACACCAATGGCAGGAAAACACACTACTGGCATAAGAATAGCAAACATTCCATAACCCCATCTCCAGTTTCTAGCCAAAATGGCTTCAACAATCAATCCAGAAAACCATACATTGATAATATAAGGTGAAGCCAAAATCCCATTGATCAAACCTCTCCATTTCAAAGCAGTCAAATCTGCACAGACTAATTGCACTAAATATGAGATACCAGTAGATCCAACAGTTGTCAATACTTGACCTACCACAAAAGCAGTGATGTTGGTAGAAGCAGCGGCAACAATGGTACCTATCAAGTACAATACAAGAGCAATGGCAAAGCATTGAGGTCTTGAAGTGATATCTGAAATTTTGGCCAATATTGGGTTTAAAACTGATCCAATAATAGATGTAGCTATACCCACAGTTGACACCATAGAGTGTCTATTGAAACTAGAGGCTGCAGGTACGTCGTAGTTGTAAGTGGTAGACAGGTCCAAAGCACGAACCCATGATATTATCAAAAGACATGCACAGAATGCAATGGTGATGGTTTTACCTTTAGTGGCATCCTTCATCAAGATGGAAACGTTCTCGATTCTCCTGACCCCTCTGGTTTTAACATATTCGGTAGATTCCTTGGATGTGACTAAGTGCAAGTCTGTTGCAGACTCCAAGTCATCTTGCTTCTCTATGTCAGATACTGATTTCTCAGGGTTACTGTTAACAACCTCTTGTATGGACTCAACTGAATTTGCAGGCATTATAATAAGGCTGACTGATCACCAAATTGAAGGAAACTGTCTTCTATTATATACCTGCACCTGTTCTGCTAAATTTCTTATGTGGGAAGGAATTATGCAATACCATCCCTGGGCACAATTTTAATCCAATGAGACGGTTTTATCTTTTTGATCTAACAACCGAAAACTTTTGTCAGGACAATGAAAAATGGGACATGGACAAGGGAACTTGACTTCATGTGGACTTCCAATCCTACCTGTCTTTCATCTGGGCTGTAACTGATGTATTTTACGGTCCTGAACAATCCTTGATCATTCCAGCCCTTGATCTTCTTGATCATTTCAGCCTATCGTAACATCAACGGACAACAATAAGAAAAATAACAGTCAAAAGTGCTCATGTGCAATTAAGCCATAGGCAGATTCTATGATTGCCGTAAAGGAACAAATTAACGTTGAAACCTGCACCGAGAAAATTGTATGAAACTAGGCTCAAAATCCTCCATAAAAAGGCATATACTAAGGGATATGTCGTGGTTGGGATTGTATGAGGGCTCTTGGATAAAGTGGCTCGTCAGGAGACGTTTAAAGTTTGTGACACGAACTTGGCTTGAGAAAGTGGGTTTTTGCAGCCAAAAAGGAAGTGACTGTTTGAGTATAATTATGGAGATCAAGATCAAAAGATTGTAATCCTTCTAAGTATGGTATAAGAATGCCATCATATAGTGTTTCCTTGTTTTCCTCAGTTAAATACCTGTAAGGCCAATTACAGGCAACTTGGTTTAAACAGTATAATTCAAGGAGTCAAAAAATACCGTCAACACTAAATTTCCTTGGAAGAAGCATTTAACAGTGTGGCATCCAAGAAGTTCGTAAACCGAACAACAAATTGGACAACAAACCACCAAATTCCATCCGTTTTATCAGATCAATCTTTCTCGGCAACGCAACCATTTCTGGAAGTAATTCAATTTAACTTCTTTGCCGATCTTACGATCTAAGCGTTATACAACATTACCAAACGAGTTTCTGTTGATTTGAATCACACATAAGTAAACATAAGTAAACAGATCGCCTAGTAGATCTTGAAAAACGACAAACGCCAGTATAATCTATAGATCCTGGTTTTGGACCAACTTTGCATCTCCCATGTTATTTGCCGTTTCGGTTACTGGCGATGGCCATATTATTGTTCCCATAAAAAGAAACATCCATCTACCATAAGCCAAATGCCGAAGAAAGAAACTAGTCGAAACGGCCTTTTTCACGTCTGTCATTGGACTAGCTTAATTCCTCCGTCATGCCAAGATAATCCACTTTTACGACACATGGAGTTGCGGCTGCAAAACTTCTTAAACTCTAGAGCAGTTTTAGTTGGAAACCCGAGTCTGGCAGCTCTGGTTACCTATTTCATTGTTCGTGGATGTGGAGTAGAAATTGACACCTTTTCCGAGTTCGCTTTTGGCGTGTGAAGTTGACATGATGTTTGCATAGTTTGAACAAGCTAAGCTTTTTCATGTTCTCGAATCCAGTTGCTGGGTAAGGGGGAAAGATGATCCGATAGTTTTTAAATTGCATTGAGGACTGGTATCGTGCATAGGTGCCAGGCAAAAGTGCCTTTTAAGCCACAATTATTTCTACTCTTCGTCTATTTACGGTTTCCACCTGAAAGAGGTTGGGAGTAGAAATGAGCGATTTTATCTGGCCAAGTCCTTGGTTCTTGCTCCTCTTCTTCCTCTTCTTCCTTTTCTTCTTGGTGTTCTATTGCGTTCTGTGTGTCTCCCAAAAAGAAATTGGTCTGGAAGAAAGCTGCAATAAATGGAATAAACGAAAGTCCAAGAGCCGGCACAAACAAGTAGTACGTAGTGTCTGCATAAGCTTTAATAGCACCTTGTCGAATTGGATCATCGAACTCCAATGCTCTAAGAGCACTCAAATTACTGAAGTATTCAAAAACCTGTTCATCACTCACACTACTGGGAAGATACTTTCTTAAATATTCTGGCATTTTAGATGTCCAAATTGGACCAGCAATAGCAGACCCAATACCTGATCCTACTCTAGACCATAATTGTAATAAACCAATCACCAAAGACATATCTTGGTGAGGTACAGAAGCTTGTGACGCCACACGAGATCCAACCACAGAAAAAGCTCCTCCCATGCCGACTAAAATTTGCACCCACACCAATGAGGCAGTATTGGCCATGGCACCTTTGTTTCTGATTAGTATACCCATACCGATGATTTTGATACCCAAACCAATGATCTGCAAATGTTTGTATCTATGAGTGATTCTCTGGAGAATACCTGCAACTACACCAAAAACACACAAGGACAACGTTAAGGTGTTGTTAAAATAGGTCCAATTCTGATTTGACCAGTCCTTGACAATCCACACAAAAGAAGAGAAGTAAGTGGATCTCAAGTTCCCTGCCAACATGTAGATGAAATCAATGATTACAGCACAAATGAATGTCCTGTTAAAAACCACTCTTTTAGGCATAGATGGGAAACGACACCATTTTAATTCATATACCACATAACAAATCAAGAGAACACCTCCAACTGACATCATGGCTATCATACTTGGGTTTTTCCATCCACCATCGGCGTAAGCATACAAGGAAAATGGGATAAGTAACAAAGACCAACCAAACCCAAGAATCACCAACCCAATAGCATCCACTTCAATCAAGCCTTGAACTAGCAAGCTGACCCAGTTCTTCTTGGTGGTTACCACATTGTTTCTCTTATCAAACTTAGAAGATGCTACACTGATAGTTCCCGTCTCCTGAGCTTTATTATCCAAATATATCATGATAGCAATGGCAGGACTTAACACCACTGGCATAATGATTGCAAACATCCCATATCCCCATCTCCAGTTATGATCTAAGATAGCATCTACAATCAAACCTGAGAACCAAGTGTTGATGATGAATGGAGTGGACAACATGGAGCCCACAAACCCTCTCCATTTCAAAGGAGTCAAATCACCCACTATAACATCATTCAAGAAGTCTAACCCAGCACTTCCAACACTGATGAAAACATCACCAATGACATAAGCACTTATAGTACTAGAACTGGCAACGATTATATATCCCAAAGTGTACAAGAACAACACAATAATGTATGTTAATGGTCTTGAAGTGATATCACTGAACTTTCCTAATATTGGCTTGATAACTGCAGAAATGATCGAAGTTGCAATTCCCAAGGTGGAAATCATGGAATGTCTGTTGAAACTGCTGACTGCAGGAACAGAATAATTGTATGTGGTGGAGGAATCCAAAGAATAGGCCCAGGCACACACCAAGATACAGAATCCAAAGGCATACTTAAGAACTCTACCATTTTTCGTCAGGTCCATGGCTAGCTTCACATTTTCGATTCTACGAACGCCTCTTGATTTTTCAAATTCTGTTGTTTGGAGCTGTTGGTCTTGTGGTGCTTCCATGTCTCTTTCAGCATCTTGTTCTTCCTTAGTTAAGGAACCAGAAACTCTGTCAAAGTCTGTGGTTTCGGATGTTTTCATTTTACTGATGAAAAAGATTAGGATTTTGACGTCCTTTTATACTCATCTCTTCCAATTTCTGATGGTTAGTAAAAATGTACTAATTGTGTAAGGGGTATGTGCACCGATGTCATGGCCAAGAACAGACGTAACGTCTTTCAACACAGAAGAGAGATATTTCAAGGTCCCATGTGTTTTTAGGAACCGAAAAAAGGACCCGACAATTCTGTGATCCATACCTATCACTTGGCTTTGCTTGACATCGTTTCCACTTGTCAAAGGGCCATTTACAGGCTTCTAAACATTTGGTTAGATGGAATAGATAAAAACTTTTTTCTGCGGATCGACGTAAATGGCAATACAACATCATTAAAATCGTAAACCGTTCAGTTTTGAGACATATTCCACGTCTCCCACGGCATTTGCTGCAGCAAAGTGTTTGGGCACTTCCGTTGTTCGTTTCCGAGATGGTTGTGCCCGCTTTCATAGAAGGAACCTCAAAAGGTTTTTTTATTCACATTTAAGAAGACTGACTACGTGCCTGTTTGTACCTGCAAACCGCTTATGTTCATAGAACAATTTACGAAGTACAAACAGTACCAGGACTTTCGGGCACTCTTCTGTAATTCCTACTTTTATGGCAACGATTTCCTCGTCAGAAGGTCGTTCTTGGCTCCTTTAATTGGATTTCGTGTTTAATTCACCTTGCTTGTATTCTTCTGTTTTCAAGAACCGCTGTAGTTGAGTCCTTGTAGCAATGTCTGGGGCCAATGATGACTTTCCCCTTTTGAGAGATCACAAAGAACGATCACTAGTATCATGGCCATAATTACTATCTTTGGTCTGCTTTCCACAGATACCACAGATGCCACAGGTGCCACAGATGCCACAAACCATGACAAATTCATGAACAAATCCATGAAATTCTTTCAGAATCTCCTCAAAACACTAACGCTTCCCTACCAACAAACCCTGAGGACCCAAACCTTCTAGAAACCGAACACCAAGTACGTTTACTTCTTCGAGACCACCTCAATGTAAAAGCTTTTTGTCACTCATAAAGATTGATCTCTTATAGAAGCTGCGAAAAAGTTTAAATGGCTGCAAGAATACAAACCAACACAGATAGTTAATTTGATCAATCTGTTAACAAGAGTATCCCATGTATCTAACTGACACATCTAACTGACACACCTAAAACCCACATCCAAAACTTCCATAAGCAGTCGTCTCAAGTCTGTTTTGTCCCTTCCACAAACTCCGAACCGACTCTCAAATCGGCTCCAATATAACAGACCTCCCATATTCCGGGTCGTATCAGGTCACTGATCCGGCAAAAAAGATCCTCCATAGCCCCACGGCCAATTCATATCGTCAGCCTCATCATCACCTAATCTAGAACTGTGCCGTTTCCCCCCGCGTTTTTTCGTATCACTAACCAATTATATCACCTCAGATTGTAAGTGTTGAAAACAGTAAATTGGATACTTTGGTACTGTTTACTCTTGGTTTGTATTGTGTTCAGCTTCAAGTCTAAACACTAGTTTTTTTTGTGTCTTCAAGTGCTCTGGTTTAAACATTAGATCAAGTAATAGTACAAGACCCTTCTATTGCGTGCCTGAAACATGTCATCAAAGAAGAAAAGACCAATTAGCGTTTGTAACTTCTGTAGGAAACGGAAGATCAGATGTGATAAGTTGGAACCATGTTCTAGTTGTGTGAAATTTGGAAATGAAAAA
The DNA here is from genome assembly GCA_030571835.1 of Yamadazyma dushanensis. Lineage (NCBI taxonomy): Eukaryota > Fungi > Ascomycota > Pichiomycetes > Serinales > Debaryomycetaceae > Yamadazyma > Yamadazyma dushanensis. The sequence goes on along the minus strand of JAJLYZ010000005.1, from coordinate 227,074 downwards.
TGTGAATACGGAAACGAAGAACCTGATGGTATCTTAGGCAACTTAGCCGCTGTGAACTCGAGCTTTTTAAAGTTGAATGACCTTATTGGAGGTGAGAAAACAGAGCAGTTAATGGAGAGTATCATTAAACGGATCGACGAGTTCGAAGTTCATGTAAAAAAAGGTGAAGAGACCTCTCGGCCGTCTGTAAGCACCCCTAGTCAAATGGCCCTTAGTGAGAGTTTACACGCTGAAATCAATGCTACTATCAATACTAACACTTCCACATTGACGGAACCGAAGTCTCTGAACCCATATAATAACTATTCTTTGGGTGAATTCTTCGATGATGCCAATGTGGGGCATTTCAATGAACAGTTTCAACAATACCACGACCCCTACACGGAAGAGCATGACAATTTCTGGGACAAACTTCTTCTGGACGTTATACCTGGAGGGTTTGGGGGGTTTTCTCAAGGTCCCGATGATATGTCAATGATTGTAGATGCAATCGGTTCTCTTCCTCAATTGGGCCAAGTTGAAGCCCTGTCCAAGGTGCCTTTACCAGACAGGAACTTCCTAAGTGTCCTGAGTGGTGACAGTTTTGAGGGAGTATCTGCTCCAAGCATTCAGCAAAGTATCAGTCAAGCTTCTTCTGTGGGGTTGGATCCTTTGGTGGCAGATAATGGTTTCTTACAAGTTCCTGATTATATCAATCCAAGTGACCTTGTACCTTCTAGCAGTGTGCTGACAGATCTTGAAAGAAGCTCATTGGTTCATTCTGACCCTGGGTCCATTCTATTGTCAGCGAATTTGGCAGACCATTCGACTGTGTCTGCTGCTAAACAATATTCATTGGCCGATTATTTCGACGATGTTAATGATGGAAAGTTTGATAAATCAGAGAACAATCTTAATATCAAGTACTCCATCAGCTTAACTGATGGGAAATTCTGGAGCACATTTGCCCATAACGGTGCATATGATCAAACGAAACAGACAGTGTTCAATTATGCACAGTTACGTCGATTTGATGGTTCTAAATACTATCTTAGAAGATACTGTGTGGAAGAGGATCTTCCTATTCATCTGGATCTTGAGACAATTGATTGGATATCTTCCTTCCCTCAAAGTTTGAACCTTAACTCGCTTGGTTCATATCTATTGACAATTTTCCCACCAACCAAGACTATCAGAGACTCAGTTGACTACTTTTTCAAAGAGATATACTGCTTCGTTCCGGTGTTTGAAGAAGCTTCTTTTAGAGCTGAAATACAGAAGTTACTTGTTATCAATGACAGTGACCCAACTTTTGTCAAACATTTTAATTTCACTACTGATATGGATATGATGACAGCAGTGAATCTTTTATTGATGTGCCGGATGGTGGGGTTGATCAGTGAGACTTCTTTGGACCCTATGTTGACGAACTCGGCTGTTGAAATAGCAGAAATTTCTTCTTTCAGACAAGATATTCAATCTCTTGCAGCCACTCAATTGAGTTGTCTTTTACTATATTATTACAGCATAACAGGAGAAGTTGAAAAGTTAGAAAGCTTGTTCACCAAAGTCCTGACGTCAGCAATCACTACTGGTCTTAATAATTTGATGGGAGAGAGCTTAAGGAATAGAATATGGTTCTACTTATTATGGGTGAGTCTTAACTCCAATTTGAACTATAATCTCACAGACTACCTTATGAATGTGTTCTACACAACTAAGCTTCCAGTGACAAATTCTTATGGAGCATTGTCGTATTTCACCATGGATGTCACAAAGCTATTCGTGGACATTATTCCAACATTGATAGTGAACTTCAAACGTTTAAGAGCCCTTTTAAGTAACATGGAAGTGTGGGATCTTTACGAACAGATTGCCCATAGGATCATCACCATTGAAGAGTTGATTGGTAACCTTGAAACAGGGTCTATCCCGAAAGAACATGCACAGATTGTGGAGCTTAACAAATATAAGTGGTTATTGGTTTTAGGAGGCACCAAACTTTCTACTGGGTACCAATTGTTGACACATTTCATAGCAAAGAATAATGTTTCAGAAGTAGAAAGGTTTATGGAGTTGCTAGTGTTCGTCAGTCTTAGTGCCTATCATTTGATTCTAGAGGTAAGGGACAAAATAGTCAAACAAGGACTCAGATTGAAGTTCTTGGTGGTTATCGATTTATCCAACTTGATGGAAAAGCTATTCACCATCTTCATCTACCTCAGACTCTTATACAGAAGGCATCAAGGTATAAGCAATTCAATAGATTTGTTCTTAAGAAAATTGATGGTTACTACCCAGAATTTGCAACTAGATACCAAATTGTTCAAAAGTTGGAGAGTTTTTGTGTTGATCAAGTTTATCTTAGACAAGTCAAAAGATCAAGAGAGTATCAAATGGGAGATTCCAGACGGGTGTCAAATCGTCAACCCAAGTCTTTTAGATCGAGTGAAAGATTTGATAGATACTGGGAAAGCTCCATAAACGTATGAACCACAAAATTAAATTGAAAAAATTAATATATTAATACAAATATACTTAAGCTTCAACAGCAGCTTCTTCAGTTTGCTTGTAAGATTTGACGATTGGGGTAGTGATTTGTTCTTCGTCATCCTTAGCTTCAGCAACCTTAACAGCATCTGGTAAGGCCTTTGGACCGAATTTGTTTTGAGCTGGGTCCTTCATGATCTTGACCTTAACACCCAAAACACCTTGTCTCATCAAGACGTGTCTGATAGCAATGTCAATAAAGTCTTTGGTTGGTTGACCAGAGTGGATCATGAAACCATCAGCGTATTTTTGGGCTTTAGCTCTAGCACCTCTTAATTTACCGGAGATGACAACTTCAACACCTTTAGCACCGTTAGCCATGGCGAATCTCAAAACACCGTAAGCAGCTCTTCTGAATGGTAAACCGTTCAACAATTTAGCTTTCAAACCTTCAGCTTGAACAGCGGCAGATAAACCTCTGATTTCAACTCTTTCAGCATAGATAACAACTTGTTCCTTTGGGAGTTTAAATCTCTTACAGATCAAAGAGGTTAATTCGTGGATTCTTCTACCTTGTTCACCCAAAACACCTTGAGCGTTAGAAGCTTTAACAATGATTTCAGTCTTACTTGGGATAGATCTGACTTCAACACCAGCATATCCTTGTTCGGCCAATTCTCTGGTGAAGAATTCGTTTAATTCAGCGTAGAAGACACCGTCAGCTACTAATTTTCTTTTCTTGGAGATTAAAGCGTTAACCATTTTGTATAATAAGTTAAATGTAAGTGAAAAATTTTTCAGTGTGAAAAAAAATTGTAAAAGATGTAGTGGTGAAGTACACGACTTTTTTGAGGTTGAAAAATTCGTGGGACTTGTGTCATGTGAGCGGTTGGTGCACGACCGTCGTTCTCTTGAATGGTTGGTGCACGATAGTGGTTCCATGCAGGAGCATCTCGATGGGTGCAAAATTTAACAGTTTCAAGAAAATATCAAAGGTCTACTTCAAATATCAAAGGTCTACTTCAAACAGTTTCTAAACGTCAAATTATTAATCTATGAAACAAAGGGTACATTAATTGTCACTCACCCATTTACGAGCATTTCTGAACAATCTGATCCAAGGACCATATCCTTCCCATTCTTTGGCTTGGTCCTTTGGATAATATGAGTTGGATTCCATTCTGGTGACTCTTTCTGGATGTGGCATCATAGCTAACACTCTACCATTAGCAGAAGAGATACCAGCAATTCCATGAGGAGATCCGTTAGGGTTGAATGGATACTCCATAGTTGGCTTTCCGTAGTTATCAACGTATCTAATAACTCCTTGTTTATCATTTAAGAAACTATCTTCTCTTGTCTGATCAGCAAAATTGGCTCTACCCTCTCCGTGAGCAACAGCAATAGGTAACTTAGAAGACTCCATACCTTTTAAGAAGATAGAATTGGTCTGTTCTGGAACAACTTCCACCATAACAAATCTAGCTTCGTACTGTTCACTGAAGTTTCTTTCAAATGTTGGCCAGTGTTCAGTACCTGGAATCAACTCTTGAATTCTAGATAAGAATTGACACCCATTACAAGCACCAAATGCAAACGTATCATCTCTTTCAAAAAAGTTTTTGAATTCTTTTCTAGCTGCTTCATTGAACAAAATGGACTTGGCCCATCCTGCTCCAGCACCCAACACATCACCATAAGAGAAGCCACCACAGGCTGCAAACCCAGTGAAGTCTCTCAACGATACTTTACCAGTGAGAATATCGGTCATGTGCACATCATAGGTATCGAAACCAGCTTGTTGGAAAGACCAAGACATTTCTTGTTGGGAGTTAACCCCTTGTTCTCTCAAGATAGCTACCTTTGGTTTTTTGGTGTAACTGTTGATTCCCAAGTCATCTTGAACATTGTATGATAAATCGTAAGTGATACCTGGATTAGAATCATCTGCGATGGCATCATATTCTTGTTTGGAAGTTATTGGGTTGTCTCTCAATGATTGAATATGGTAAGAAGTGTTGGACCATAACTTTTGTAAGGTACTTCTGGTGTTTTCGTAGACTGGCTTTCCATTGAAGGTAACAGTCAACTTTTGTTCTTTGACAGGTTTACCAATGACTGAAATGAAGTCACTTGCAAGACCATTTGTTTCAAACACCTTGACAAATTCATCGTATTTACTGGACTCGATTTGGAAAACAGCACCTAATTCTTCATTGAACAATTCAACAAATTCATTGCCACCAGTCAATTCTAATGCCACACCTAATCTACTGGCAAAAGACATTTCAGCGATAGTAGTGATTAAACCACCTTCAGATCTATCATGGTATGCAAGGACATTGAAGTTTTTGTGTAAGACAACCAATGATTCTAAGAAAGCCTTCAATTCACTGTTGGAGTGAACAGTAGGTGCAGAATCACCCACTTCCTTGTAAACTTGAGCTAAAGCAGAACCACCCAATGATTTCTTGACTTTAGCAGCCAAATCGACCAATACCAACACTGTATCTTCCTTATCTTCCAATAATGGAGTCCAGGTGTTAGAAGTGTTGTCCACAGCAGAGAACGAAGTGACAGTCAAAGCCAATGGAGCAGTGACTTCCTTATCATCCCATTTCATCTTCATGGACATGGAATCTTTACCAACGGGAATAGAGATTCCCAAATCTGGACATAAGTCCAAACCAATGGCTTGAACAGCCTCATATAATTTGGCACCTTCACCAGGATGAGAAGCAGCAGACATCCAGTTGGCAGACAATTTAACTCTGTCTAAAGCAGGGATATCAGCAGCAAAGATGTTTAATAAGGATTCAGCCACGCACATCTTAGCAGAAGCAGAAGCATTAATCAAAGCCAATGTTGGTTTTTCACCTGTAGCCATAGCTTCACCAGTTATTAAAATGTTTTCACCTAATGAAGTGTTTGTAATTGCGACATCGGCCACAGGAACTTGCCAAGGACCAACCATTTGATCACGGTCGACCAAACCAGTAATGAATCTATCACCGATAGTGATAAGGAAGTTTTTGGATCCCACAGCTGGTAATTGCATGACTCTTTCAACTGATTCGTTGATGTTTAATCCTTTGACAGAGAATGGTTCAAGCTTCAACGGTTCAGTGATGGCAGTTCTCGACATCTTTGGAGGTTTACCGAACAACACAGACATGTCCAAGTCAATAGGAGTAGACTTTAACAAAGAATCAGTTAAAATTAATCTCTTTTCTTCAGTGGCTACACCAACAACAGCAAATGGACATCTTTCTCTTTCACAGACCTTGACGAACATATCGAGATTCTCTGGTGCAACACCCAATACAAATCTTTCTTGAGATTCATTACACCAGATTTCCATAGGAGACATACCAGGTTCCAAAGATAAGATTGATCTCAATTCGAATTTTGCACCCAAATCGTTATCATGGACCAATTCTGGTAAAGCATTACTTAAACCACCAGCACCAACATCGTGAATGGATTGAATTGGATTACCTTCTTTACCCAAAGAACAACAAGCAGTGATAACTTCTTGAGCTCTTCTTTGTAATTCAGGGTTACCTCTTTGAACAGAAGCGAAATCAAGATCTGCAGATCCTTCACCAGAAGAAACGGAAGAAGCAGCACCTCCACCAAGACCAATTAACATGGATTGACCACCTAAAACGATTAACTTAGCACCAGGAGTGATTCTTGTGTCTTTCAAAGCCAAGCCTGGCCTGACAGCACCCATACCACCTGCCAACATGATTGGTTTGTGGAAACCCCTGATTTCATTCTCCCCTTTATTGTTCTTCACTTCAGTAGTCAAAGTTCTGAAATATCCATTAATAGCAGGTCTACCGAATTCATTGTTGAAAGCAGCAGAACCCAAAGGAGCTTCAATCATGATATCCAAAGAAGAAGCAATATGGTTTGGTTTACCAACATCTCTTTCCCAAGGCTGTTTCAAACCTGGAATATTCAAGTCACTGACAGAGAAACCACTCAAACCAGCTTTGGTTTTGGATCCTCTACCAACAGCAGCTTCGTCTCTGATTTCACCACCAGATCCAGTAGATGCACCTGGGAAAGGAGACACGGCAGTAGGATGGTTATGGGTTTCCACTTTAACCAAAGTGAACACCTTCTCTTTGATAGACTTCCACTGCTTACTATCGAAATCTGGTGAAAACACATACCCATCAGGACCTTCAAAAACTGCAGCATTATCAGAGTAAGCACTAACAGTGAATTGAGGATTCTTATTGTGAGTGTTTCTGATCATCTTGAACAAAGTATAATCCTTCTTTTCACCATCAATAGTCCAATCAGCATTGAAGATCTTGTGTCTACAATGTTCGGAATTGACTTGAGCGAACATGAACAATTCCACATCTGTAGGGTTTCTACCAATGATTTTTGTGAAAGCATTGATCAAATAATCGATTTCACCTTGATCTAAAGCCAATCCCAAGTCTTTGTTAGCTTTAATAAGGTTTTCAGATCCACTCATCAAATCAACATGAACCAAAGGTTTTGGACTATGATGTTCAAACAAATCATTGTATTTAGGCAAGTTTTCGTTGATGTACAAAGTTTGAGTCATTCTATCAAATACACTGGACAAAATATCACTGTTGTCCAAGGCATGAGCGAAATCAAACCCTTCGTTCACTTCAATGAGTAAAGCAGAGCCTCTTTCAATCCTCTCAACTTTATCGGATAATCCACAAGTCATAGCAATATCAGTAGCTTTGGAAGACCAAGGGGAAATGGTTCCTGTTCTAGGCAACACTCTCACAAGGTACAAGTTGTTTCCAAGATTGAATGATTTAGCGTCCTCTTCACCATTCAACTTGGCCAAATTAACAAGTTGTTGCACAAACTCGTCATCCTTTTCAGCGGCGGTATCGTATTCCAACAACGTCTCCAACAACTTGGATTGACCAGGAGACAATTGGCTCTTCAAAGAAACATAATGCACAAAGATAGAGCTGATTTGTTTAATGAGACCTGGTTGATTGACTTTAGACTCGATTTCTTTGGTCAAATTTTGGACCCTGAAAGCAGACAAAGCTTTAGGACCCGGTAAAACCAAGAAATTAGAAGCACTCATATTGTCACAGGAACTGTCACAGGAACGAATAGTTATTTAATGAATCCTTCAAAGGATCTTTTAGGTAGATAACTGATTGAAAATTTGGGTCTTCTCATTTACCAGAGTCAAACAGGGCAGGTCGTGACCCGACCAAAAAGTTGGGATTATTTTCGCACCGGCGCGATGAGATAACTTCTTTACAACTTCAACTGAATGGCACAAGGGAACTTAAAACTTAAGTCCAAGGCTCCTGCTAGAGTGACCAAGAAACAAATCAACCCAAAGAAAGCAGCACCAAGAATCTATAAATCAAAAAAGGGAGATTTAACTGCGAAATTGGCCAAGAAACATCTGGCTAAATTGATGGGAAACACAGAAAAATTGGTTTCTAGTAGAGTTGGACATTTGGAATTATTGAAGGGATCAAGGAGAGAACTCGAGAAGAAGAGTAAAGACGAGAATAAGAGCAAAGAACAGAAGGGTAAGAGATGAAAGTAGAGGATATTTTATCGAAATTTCCTGTAATTGAAGGAGTTATTAATGAGCATAATAATGAGCATAATTTTAATGAGCATATTAATGACAATAATGACCATAATGTTAAACAGGTGGCTCCTTTGAAGAATAATGTGATTCTCCAAGACAAGGAACCATCAAGGGTGGAAACGGTTCCAGAATTGAAAGCATTGGACCCAGAAAAACCGAAAAAGCGTAGAAATTAATGAATTATACAAATAAACAATATAAAAATCTAAGTACCTGTTAGGTGTCCAAATAAATTATACATGTCTAATGAGGAATACCTCTGATAGAAGCTTCTTGAGCTTCAAGTTCAAGGCTTCTTCTCTTCAAAGACTTTTCTTGTGTTCTGACGTAGTGAATAAGAATAACTCCCAACACTGCTGTCAAAATTGTAAGGAACGAATTGATAGGAATAGGGTTCATGTGGAAAGTTTCATGGGTAGCTTTATCCATAACTTGTTGTAAGATGTTACAGATCCCAGAAAAGCAGATAATCGACCCGTAAACGGTTCCAAACGTCTCAAACCCGAAGACTTTGGCACAGAAGTCTGAAACTGCTGTATAATAGAAAGGTCTGTATAGCACCAATAACATGATTCCCAAGTAAGTACCAGGTAACCACGCTACAAGTCCTAAAATACCAATGGCCACAGATACTACAGTCAATATAGTTAAAGTGGCCAAGGTAGTCATATTGTCTAAAATCAAGCCAATGAAAGGAATAGAAAGGAGTCCACCAACAGGTAAAGCAACATCAAAGAAATGATTGATTTTGGTAGCCATTTCTTCATCTTGATATAAATAAGCTTCTTGAGATTTGACAGTTGCAACGAAATAGTTGATTCTTAACATTTGAATGGTTGTAAATAACGCCATTAAAATGAACCAAGACGATTTCAATTGTTCAGTTATGGTATAACCATGCATTATACCAAAAACACCACCTGATGAGTCAATTAACTTATCTTCAGCTTCTTGTTCGTATACAGACTTGATAGAACTTCTTGAAGCTAAACTGGTTCTGGAGAGAACAGAATCTCTTCTAGGAGTAGAAGCTCTTCTCATCAATAAAGAAGTGGTTTCGGATATAGTTGGTTGGGGAATTGGTTCAACAGCCACTTCGAAATCAACATTTCTATCTTCTGGAAGTAACAAATCTTGATTCAAAGGCTTTCCTGTTTCATCAATAGCAGTTTCTGCAATCTTTGCCAAAGTTCCCACTGTTTTATAGGAATCTCTAGGCATAATAAACACCTGACACCCAAGAATGAAAATTGGCACTATAAGGTAGTAACTGAAGAAAGTGCTCAAACCAATCTCCTTCACATTGGTATACAACAACCTGTACACCAAAAATAAAGCAGAAGACGAATCAAAAGCACCAGTTAATAACGCCAAAATCAACCCTGAATTCTTGGGGAAACTATTTGCTAATTGGAAGCATGAAATAAATACAAAAGGACCTCCCAAAGCCAATAAAGTGTATCCAGTCAAATAAGCATCAACAAATGCAATGGAATGGCCAAACTTCAAGAAAACACTCCCCAAAAAGATAATAAAAGACCCTATTATCCCAGTAACCTGAGGCCCATAACTGTCCAAAATTGAACCAACTGGTAAAGCAGATATGTTGGTCACCATACAAGCAACAGTGAACAAGAAGTTCAATGATAAGTCCTGGTCCACACAAGACTTTAACTTGGGGTCAGAAATGTCTCCCTTACATCTATCATGATAGATACCTTCATTGATTAAAATGGGCTTTAAAGCAGCGAATCCAAACACAGGACCCGCCGCTACCAAACACCATGCAATAGAACATAACACTTGAGCGGCTCTTCTTTGGGCAGACGGTAATTCTTGTGTCATGGTCAATAACAGAATTGAAAATTTTTACTATAGCAATAAGTGACTCTCGTTTGGTGGAGAAATGAGATGGGGTAGTGAGATAAACAATGTCAAGTAGTGTCTGTTCAATACACAATACACTCTATGTGAAGCTATATGCTAAAGGATAGGCTGGGGCTACTTGTAACGGCAGTTGTTAAAACTTGGTAAAAAAAAATGGTTATTGAAATGGGGAAATTGAAGGGTTTATATAATTTTTTTTTACCATGCAATATAACCATTGCAGCAATTGTAAGAGAAATCGAGGCTTTTGGGACTGATGTTTGTAGATGCAGAAACGGCCAAGAGGAATTCCTGGCATGTTACCGACTCCTTTGAGCAGAGTCATTGCTGAAGAATGTGACCACGGGATAATCCGAGATGCCCCTATGCATAAATCCGAAAAGATTTTTGATGTTTTGGGTGGATCTTTAATTGCATCTTGCAGATAGATCGGCGACTGTGTCTGTTTTTGGGTTTGTGAGTTTGTGAGTTTGTGAATTTGCTTGTCTGGGTCTGTGTCTGTTTCACATCAGAACGGTGAAAGTGTGTGTTCGACAGTTCTATATGATTTATTGGATGAGCTGAGCTTCATGAATATATGATGAATGGCAATGGCCACAAAATTGACCACTAGTATCCCGCCGAAAGCAATAGCGAACCTTATACCGCCATTATCAAGTGGTTTAAAAGGTTTATTATCTTTATTGTCGTCTCTTTTGTTTCTGCTGTCATTTTTAGACACCTTTTCACTGGTGTGTTCAAACCTGATCTGTTCAGAACTCGAGTCCTCTGTTTGTTTAAGACCCAAAGCCTCGTGTAATCTGCCCATCTCAAACAGATCAAAATTGTTTATTTTCAGCATTATGTCCACTATGTCGTCTTTTGGTTGGACCCATTGACCAATCATATAGTACATGACAGCCACCGAACAGGCGATGGAAATGACTCTCAAATAGGTTTGTGATTCGATCTTCATTGGAAATGTTTGTGTAAAGTATCTGTAGTTTGTTTGTACAAACCTCTTCTCTTTTATAAATGTGTTTCAAGTGGTCTAAAAATGGAACTTTTCGATTCAATTAAACGGCTTGAGATATTTTCATTTGTTCCCAAAAAAGGGTTAAATTGTAAAATTGTAAAGTCGCAAAATTGTAAGGGAGTGACATTCTTGGGACGACATTCTTAGCACGACATTCAAATGCGAAGAGTGAAATTTTTTTTATCAATAAGTGAACATACAATGTCTGGGGGAAGCATTTTGTTTGAGGACATGTTCAACGTGGAATCTGTTGATGCCGCCAGGTACAACAAGGTTGCTCGTATAACCGGTCAATCATCCACTTCACAAGACGTCAAAATCACCTTGGACATAAATAGTGAGTTATTCCCAGTCAGTGACAACGACTCACTTACCATCACTTTGGCGTCAAGTTTGGGAAATGAATCAAGCATGTTGACGTCAAATGGTTCCTGGAGACCACCTAAATCATCTGACAGATCCTTGGCTGATGATTACGATTATGTCATGTATGGAACTGTGTACAAGTTTGAAGAAAGCAGCACTACCGACAAGATGGCAGTGTATATATCATTTGGAGGATTGTTGATGTGTTTGGAAGGAGGATATAGGTCCTTGTCGAATCTTAAGCAAGAAAACGCTTATATTCTTATACGTCATTACAAGGACAGTTAACATGTATAATAGGTAATAAAATAGAACAACAAAGAAAGAGAGAAAGAAAGAACAGCAAAGAAAGAACACCAAGGACCAGTTGAATGAGGTGAGACTTTGTTGTCTTTGTGTCTCTCTGTCTCTCTGTGTCTCTGTGTCTCTGTCTCTCTGTGTCTCTCTCTCTCTCTCTTTCCCACTCTCATGTCTCTCAAATCTTATCTCATCTTTTTTCTGAGAATATAATGAACGACTCTGATAGACGTATGTATCGACTGCTTCACACATATCCTTCTCGTCCCTTCTAACATCACAGCTGATCCTCTACTCAAACAGGTGCCATTGGTGAAAAATCCTGTGTTCCAAGTGCCAAAACCCGTGACTTTGAACGCCAATTACAGTAACCTCGTCCCTAACTTATCAAGGACAGTGAAGCCTCCAAAATTGAATATGACAGAGGCAGACTTGCACAAATGGATAGATGACATTGAACAGAGGAAGCAGTTGTTCGACAAGAACAGTGATTTGAACAAGGAGGATGTGCAAAAGTTTGAGCAATGGCTTCAACAGAAGAAGTTGAAAGTGGCGCCTGGTTTTGATCTGATAATAACTCCCATGGCGAAAAAGGTGCAGGGGAAACAGATGCAAGCACAGACGGAAGCACAAACCGACGAGGTCAACCAGCTAGATCAGGTATTTGGCAAAGCTACATTGAATGATAATGAATAAATGGTATTAGTTAAGTGGCAGCGTGTTCTGTTTTCTGTGCCAATTGTCTCTGTTTGTGTCAGTTCTGTTCTCTGTGTCTCTGTTTGTGTCTCTTTGTCTCTTTGTCTATTTGTGTCACTTCCCTGTCCTCCCTGTCCTTCCCTGTCAACTTCTCATTCAGGTACCGAAAAATTCATGATCTGACTATGTTTAACAACTTACGGGTCCTAATAACTAACCTTCTACTTCGACAGAAAAGACTAGCGCTTGCTGCTGTGTTAATACTATGTGCCTTATTACATATATCCACTCACAAAACCGCCGCTGTGCTGGAACAGCCAGATCAATCAATAAATCTTCAAAAAAGAAGAAATGGTTATACTAACCCGATCTACGACAAATTCAGTTCCCACGCGTCGTTGCCCGAGACCATGCAAGACAGATGTTCATTGTACTTTCGGGAGCTTTCTCTGTTGTTCCCAGGGAAGCCCGGGCCCGATATAATCGATTTAGAGTACACTTTAGATTACGATTTTGACAAAACTATTTATAGAGAGAGAAGTTGGATGAAAGATGCCAAACGAAAATTGAAGAAAGAACTTCGGTTACAGAATAAGCGATACGCTTCGGCCAATGACGCCATTTTGAAGGGTCAATATCAAGAAAAAGTTCTGACATTGGCAGATTTTGAAAGCAGAGTAACCCAAGAATTCAACCATAAACGAGTATTCGGAAAATGTTTCTTAGCAGACGAACAAATTGACGTATCACAAGGCAAGATGTGTTCTGAGTTTGAGAAGAAGTTATACCCGTGGTTGGCTACTGACAACTATCCTACTTTTGAATATTGGAGAAGAACTCTGATGCCTGTAGGTCAAGTACCGGTGTATGATAGAACCAAAGAATTACCTGGTAAGGGAGATTGTTTCTTGGCTCAATGGAAGAAAATGAGTAATGGGAAAGGAATAGTTATACCAGTTCTTCGATCTTCCTCCGAAGGAAAGACGATATCTAATTTGAAGAATTTGATCAAAGTGATTAGACTATCTAAAAATAAGCTTCCTATTGAAATAGTGTTTATGGATGGGAGTCTCTCAGACTCTGATAAGAGAGCTTTGGTCTTGGAAGCTAGAACTGAAAAAGGATCATTGCCAGACAGTTATTATGAATATTTACTGTTAGCGAACGATTTACATCCTTTCAAAACTGAAATAGATTACCCGAAACAGGAGTTGTGGTTTGTGGATGTGTCTAATGTATTCAATAATCTTCAGCATCCATTGATTCCAAAAACCTATCAGTTTCATAGTTCTAACTTCATCTTGAGTTTGGCTACAATCTTTAATTCTTTTGAAGAGTTTGTGCTATTGGGAGAACATGCTATTCCCTTGGTTGATAATTTGGCACTTAATCTTCTTGATAACGAAAACTATAAGAAACATGGACAGTTGTTCTTCAAGAATCCTTTGAGACAAGTGGTTGAGAGAAGAAGATTAAAACCAGGGTTCAATGAAGTCAATGATCTTATGAAACATTATTTTATGCCTACTAAACTCGACCAGCAATATATCTCCTTGGAAAGAAGAACAAACAATCCAGTTTCTAACTTGTTATTCGATAACGGTTTGCAAGATATTGTTGATATGAATGTCATGGCTATAAACAAGATGAAACATTTATCTGGTCTTTTACTTTCATGTAACCTTCAACTATATAAGATCTTGGAGGCCAGACTCAAACTAGTAAAAGGGGAAGCAATTGGTGACTTTCTTTGGATGGGGATCGAAGTTTCAGGAATCAATAAGGATGTTTATTTCAATAGGTTCTTTGGTTCTGCTTCTGGTGTTCTCACACCTGCTGAAAATAAGCCTTATGATACACTTACCACATCCAATGAACTTTGTTCTTCTTCATGGAGTCAGGTATCTGATGTGGACGATTATACTCTCTTGTATGTCACGTCACATCAGTTGGAGAATTGGCAATCGGAAACTGGGTTTCAAGAAGATTTGACAAAGAAGTTCACCGTGAAACGAAAAGTTAATAAAGTCGACTATGATAACATGGTCAAACAAAAAGAGGAAGAGACTAAAGTCATGGAAGAGACTGAGAATAACTTATCACCAGAAGAGATAGTGGAACTTGAGGATTTGGAATATGAAAGACGATATAAAAAGTTGCACAACAAACCTGAGGAAATTGAAGAGAAACCAGAATCAGACGTTAAGAAGAGGGAAGAGGGACCAGAAGTCCAACAGCACAATGGTGAAGGAAGTGGTGGACAAGCAAACACTGAACAGACAAACGATCAACAACGAAGCAGTGAACTGGCAAATGATGAACAGAACAATGAACAGACAAATGATGAACAACGAAGCCCTGACCGTAAACCAGAAAATGGATCATCCAAAGAACAAGAGAATGTAGAAGTTCAAGATCAAAACCAGAAAGATCAAAACCAAGATCCGCCACAGGGGGGTATTCAAGGCGCTACAGACACTTCTCAAGAAGGTACAGACCCTTCTCAAGAACAACCACAATCGAACCAAGAGATCAAGCAAGGAACAGAAAACTTGGACTTAAACTCGAAACCAAAAGGTTTCACACTTCCGAAGCTCAAAATGGATCCACAAGAGCAGAATGACCAATCTGACGACGAGCAGCGTGTGTTGGAACCACCTCCATCGGACGAAGTCGAACTCAACGATCTAACAATCGTTAAAGACACTATCGAAAAAAATCCATTGTACATAAAAAGCACTTTGCGTCCACCAAACCTGCTCCACAAAGTGTTAGGTTCTGACCACAGAGAGCCCAAACGAGGCTGGTACAAGCAAGAATCGTTTGCTGGATACAGAGGTCATCAATATTGGTGTGCTTACGATATTGTGGGATCGCCAGATTTTACCCGAGGACTTCTTGACGAATATGGTGCCACCTTACAAGCCAAATATCGTAGTGTGTTGGATGTTTGGCTTCAATAAATGTAAATAGTTGCAAAAATAATGACGTTACAGACAGGATTCGAACCTGCGCAGGTAAAACCCAACGCCTAACAACTAATGTATTAGCAGGGCGTCGCCTTAACCACTCGGCCACTGTAACCTTTTCCCAATTAGGCAAGAATTTCGAGTATTTGAAGTGTGAACACTTGGCATCTTTTTTGGGTGCAAAATACGATGTACGTACCAACCAAGAGATCTACATACTTAAGCAACACATAAACAGCTCCATTCCATTGATACCAACTTCACTTATGGATCTTTTTTGGTGGATACACACCCCCTTATTGAACCTCTTATCTTTTAAAGCATCACCAAATCGCGCTTTAATCATTATGGATCCAACTTCTTTTGCTAGTGTTTTGGCGGGTGTCAAACGTATGCGAGAGCAATACGGTGAAGATGGAAAGAATGATTCTGCTGAGAAGGTTACAGAAACCACTGCTTCGGCTTCAACAACGGCTGAAAAACGCCAGAAAACGGTTGAGAACTCAAAGGGCATTTCTCAAGCACAAATACAATCTGGTGCTCAATCTGGTACTCAAGCTCCAGTACAGTCAAGTACACAAGCCCAAACGCGACCACAAATACATGTTCCAACACAAACACATACTTCGACCCAATCGGACACATCACAATCTTCTACACAATCACGAACCAAGTCGACGGTTCAACATCCTCGAAGACTTCCTTCACTGTCATCACCTCCTCCAATTGGAGTAGGGAATTCCAACCGTGTAAATAATGTCGCAAGAGGTACCACTGTTCAGATGTACAGTCAAATCCAAGTTGCACCATCGCAAAAAGGAAACCCCCTCTTTCAGAGTCCACTAATGAAACTGAAACCCGTCTCTTACAACAAAGAGATTCTTTCAGATTATTACATCAATCCTACTTTACAAGTGTTGTTCTTGTCTTTAAAGTACCATCAACTACATCCTGAATATGTATGGAGAAGATGTAAAAAATTGAATCAAGGGTCTACCATTTCTACAAGACAAGATAATGTATTGAAGATTTTGTTGGTAGTCATTGACATTGAAAACCCACAAGATGCTTTAAGAAAGTTGAACAATATATGTATACGACAAGATCTAACACTTATTGTTGCATGGTCCTTCGAACAAGCTGGTAATTATATAGCTATGTTGAAAGATAACGAATTACTGAGGAATAAAGTGAATCTTGCCATTAAAGGAATAAAAAAGCAAGATATCAAGTCGAATCTTATAGACAGTTTGACTACCATTAAATCAATTAACAAAACAGATGTGGTGAATTTGTTGATGGAAGTTGGTTCTTTTAAAGATATAGCGAAGGCTAAAGATATAAAAATCAGTGGCTTAGGTGAAAGAAAGATTCAAAACTTACGAGATGCATTTACTCTTCCCTTTGTATATAAAGAGGAATCTTGAACTGTTGGGAATATAAAATATCATGAATATATAACATAAACGGCATAACATGCGTAATCATATAAAATAACTTTTGAAAAGAACACCTTCCAAATCTTGCATTTGTGAATCACTGAACACCTTGCTATCGATATGCCAAGTATCTTGTCTTGTCTTTTTGAACTTACCAAGTGAATCTTTGGCAGTCTTTCCCACAACACCTGGTAAACCTGATGATTTGTTGGCCAACACTGTCAAAAGGTCTGGAACCCAAGTGGGTGGAGGTGACAAGAAGGAAAATGCATGGATGAGAGATCCCAATCCCAATGTAGCTCCTTGCACTGTAACGATTTCATCTGGTGTGACTTTTTTGAATCCGCTTTTCCTATGTTTATCTCTGAATTTATCCAAGTTCTTCTTGTATTGTTCTGTGAACTCAGCAATCAAAGTTTCAACTTCATTGGAAGGAGAAATATGAATAAGACCTGCCAATGTGGATGCTGCTGATTCTCTCACGGAAACCTGTTTATGATAAAGAAGATTATTGGTGAACTTAATCACTCTTTCTCTTTGATCTGAACTCATCTGGAAGAGATTCTTAAAGTAAAATGTTTCTGTGAACTCTCCAATAACCAAACATTGTACAACAGTCAATGACTTATCTTGTGAGTAAGCTTCGAGCATTTCGATTACTTGCGATACACTTTCCTTGCTGAAAGTCACTTGTGAACTTAGCTTCAATGACGTGATGGGGTCGATGTTTCCCATTTGACATACCTCTTTCAAATGAATCAACTTCACCATGAAAGGTACAATGTGAGACACCATAAATTCTTGGTAGTTGGTCGAAACATTAGTAACCAAAACTTGTCTCAACCAAGTCAAAACTGTCATGGAAGCATGGATATAATCAGATTTCAAGATCTCTTGTGGGGCTTTGTCGACCACCTCTAATCTCCATTTTTCAATTCTATCGAATATTATTGGAACAATTTCTTGAATTCTATTGGTAAAGGGTTGCTTCACAGATCCTTGGTTGCACAGCTCAATGAACGTACGTGCGTCTTTCATCGATGTTGGATAGTAAACAAAACTAAGAACAGACAATAAAGATCCAATTTGTTCCCTTACAGCTTGGTATTGGTGATTGATATTATCAAGGCACATTTGAAGAACTTCTTCAGCATTATTTGCTCTCCATGTTAAAGCGGCCATGAAGGATTTGATTAGTGTTAATCTTATAGAATCCTTAATAGCTGAGTTTGAAGACTTGTCCAAAGTGAAATCCATGACAATATTGGTTATCTCAGGGAATCTTCTGCTATCGATATGAGAAGGAACCCACCAAGAGAAAACATTCCAAATGCCACTTGTATCAGGACTAATGTCATTTCTCAATATATCACCAAGGAACTTAGCTATGAAGGTATCCCTTTGAGCCCTGATTTCCCTTGTCATTATCTTAGAACTCAATAACATACCTGCCAAAATCTCACAGATCACAATGTGTGAACTCTTGTCATCCTTCTCATAAACTTCTTCAATCACACTAAACAAATCTTCCAATTCAAAGCCTTTGGTGTAACCACTGGTAATCATCAACACAACTGCAGAAGTCAAGTAAACGTCAGTGGCTTGGTATGCTGTGGTAGCTTCGTTATCTGCAACCCACAACTTTACCATATCTCGAAACCATTCTTTGGAAACTGAAAGAGCCAATGATTTGAGGGTTTCTGTATCTTTTTCATCGAACTCGAGGGCAGAATTCGACTCTGGTACAACAACCTTCATGGAATCACCCCAGAAAAGCCATCCACTATCGATCTTTTGATCGATGAAATATGATGGTGATTTGGTATTCTTCATCTCTTTTTTCCATTTTGAGTAGTAAGAATCACTACCTTCGTTCGTATTGACAACCTTTATGTCTCTGTTGACAAAATCCAAGTCATAGATATTGTCCAACTTGTATTCTGCCAATTGGAGCACATACAACTTATTTATGATCTTAGTCAACCCCTTGGAAGCCAATCTCGAAATTGTAGGATGGTCACTGCTAGCTTTTTTGGCCAAAAGATTAAGCACTTCGTTGTTGGTTTCGATCTCCCAATCATACTGTAAGCCTATCAATAAGGACAAATTCAAGGAAGACAACTTCCAGTAGTTCGATGTCTTCTCATTATTAATAACACTGTTTTCAAGAGACTTCAATTTCTCGAGGTAAATCTCCCTCTTTCTCTCTTTTGCTAATCTGACGGCTTTGATTTCCAAATCGATGAAAGCGTCAGGAGGCCTAATCTCATCCACGCTGTCCAAGTTAATCAAACAGGTACTGCTTGGTGGAATAAGATTATCATAGATCCCTTTAAATAATACCTGGGCTGTCTCATTCACCTCCATATCATCAACCAACAAACACCTATGAAGCAAAGACACATACTTCTGCAAGTTGAAATAATCATTTTGAACTTTGTGCTTGATTCTCTTCAAACTGAAGAGATTCAATCCACTTAAGATCTTTTGTTCACTATTTTCATCCAAAGCTTTAGAAAGATATCTTAATGAAGACTTAACAATGACATTATACGAACCATTTAACCTTTTCATAGCTTCTATCAACGTTGCCTGAGCAGGCTCAGCAACTGCAGAATAAGTTGACACAGACAATTTGACCAAATCTTCAAGCAAGAGCTTATCTAGATCAGTTTGGGTTCTCGAAGTTGCATGAAGAGCCACTCTCAACAGGTGGTAAGATTCGATACGTGATCCAATCGCCATTCTGGTAAACGGTTTACGGACCCTGTTGATATTCTGGCTACCGCTGATGAAACTATAGTTAATTTTAGCATGACTGTCATCCAAAAGTCTTTCTCTTCCCACATCTGAGAACCAGATATTCAAAGCATAGAGGAAATGCTTGAACAATTTGGTATTATCATGAAAATTTGCAACCAAAAACTTGCAGATGATATGCAAACTTCTTCCGATGGAGTAACGATATCTATGTAACTTGATATAGGTTTTGCTAGCCCTTCTTGTTTCCATATCGTCACCAAAGAAATACCTTGAAGTGTAGAGTTTTCTCTCTCTAAAAGTGATAGCAGGATTCATTTGAGATAAAGCTACACCTTCAATACCTGGAGAAGCTCTGTAACTTGCATCTCTTGAATCTGGTGATTTTGTTTCAGCTCTGTCGATATCCAAAACGTGCCTCTTGGATGATTCTGAATAACCAGTTTCCTGTTTGTCTGCGGGAGTGTGAGTTTTCGTAGATTCCTTACTATCCTCCATGTTAATATCGTCGTCATCGTCCTTCTCCAAAATTTCATCAAAGTTCATGAAGTCGTCATTGCTCATATCTGCCACAATCTTTTGGAGATTCTCTTGAACATTTTCGATCCTTAGCTCGTCATTTCCCTTGCTACTTTCTTCCTTGACCGACCTAATCTGTTTCAAAAGAAGAAGCCTCTGTTGTATGGTCTCATTCTGATGTTGGTTTAATTTGGGAATATCTTCTTCGAATGATGGATCAAGCAAGAAAGCAATACCACTCAATGCATAACTCAAATATAAGAAAGAGTTTCTCAAGTCATCAGACAAGAGTAAGGAAGAGCTGCTTTTGGCAGAATCTTTGTTGTATGTCAGAATCAAAGTCAGAATTTGTGCAAGAACCTTTGAAGTAATATCAGTGAAAAGATTCACAGCATACTCGATCTCTCTGGTGGCAGGTAAAAACCATTCGAACTTCAAATTTTCATCTGAAAATCTTCTTTGATCGAATTGAAATCCACCCCAACAAGATTCATCAACTCCATGAGTCTTAGCAAATTCCGGTTGAATCAATCTAAGCTCTTTGACTCTGATCTTAGTTACAGCTTGCAAAATTTGATTCACCAAGTAAGATGCTGCAAAGACTGTAGGACCTTTCACTTTTTCCATGAGGAAATAAACCAACTGGTTCAAATCAGCACTTGCATCTACCACATATGAACCAGCGTTACCAATACATTCGTTCAAAACAACCAAGTACCAATAAAGTGGTTGGTCACGAGGTACAATGTCGACACCTGTCCTGGAAGCACCCAGTTCATTCTCTTCAATTTCGTCCCTGATCTTACTGATCAAGATTTCTGCATGCTTTTTGAAGAATTTAGGATTCCTCTTAACCACAGCCCCACTCAATTCGGCAATCACATCAGCCACTGGATGTATTGTGTTGTTGAAAATAAAGTCAAAAACAAGTCTTCCAACCTGATCGAAGAGTTCGTCCGACATCGATTCAAATATAATATAAAGGTATCTCGGCAAGTACTCAGCAATAGCTTTTTCAAACTTTCCACTCTTGCTTGGGTCCGGAAGGTTTTCAAGCAACGTGAAGATACGTTCAAGGAAAGATCTGACCATCAATGGGAAAACGGCTGTGGAAGCATTCAATGCGCTTACTTCAAGCTCATCATTGACTTCAAAAACACCAGAATTGGCGGATTCTCCATATATGCTTTGTTCGAATCCTTTATAAATTTTCATTTGTAAGAACTCGATGTGGGCTTGGGTGAATGCAACTGCAGGACTTTCATCGATTCCATTACTCAAGTCGTGAAATGGTACGAAACTGCCAACCGTTTGGAAAAGACTCAATGTGAGCAAAGTCTTCTCAAGATCATTGGAGTCAATACCTGGAATAGCCAATAATAAAAGCCTTGTTAAATGAACCCTGAAGATCTTGGTGCTAGCAAAATATCTTGAAAGCTCGTCAAGTGTTCTAAGAGCCACAGAAACTCTGTGAGTGGAAATAACACCTTCGAGAGATTCATAGATATCCAAAAGAACCCCTTCAAGAACAGTCTCTGAGTCAAGGTATGCCAAAAGACTCAAGGCACTTAAATAATTATCAACTGCAGCTTGTCTTTTTGACTGCAAACCTGTTCTTACGATAGGCAAGAAGATATTGACGAATGTTTTAACCACCTCTTTGTTAAGCTTAACATGCTCGGGTATTCCTTCTAATAAACCGTCTTCTTCGTGCTCTTGGTTGAAACGTTTATGGAACTGGTAGATGAATGCATAGACACACTTGGAAATGGCTTTAGTCCATCCACCAGTGTTTGTTGGATGAACGTAACTTTCAATAGCATTGAAAAGTGTTTGAATCTGATCCAAGATTCCATTTTCTCCCAAAGCCTCTTCACCGTTGATGGAATAAACAAGGGTTGAAGCATATCCATGGAAAAAGTTGGTATTGGAAGAGCCGAATTTTTCCTTCAGAATACCAATGCTATTCATGAGATAGTTCAAAAGGATTTGAATTTGATCATGAGTGAAGATCCCAAACTTTGTGAAACCTTCCAGAAAATGGCTCTCATCAGGTCCCAAAATCGACATCTCAGATAAGTAAGACATTGCGATTGTTCCAATTCGTGAAGTCAAGTGAGAATCTAGTTCCTGACTCTTCCTGAACTTCTGCCAGATGTAAAAAAAGGAAGAAATATAATGTCTTATATCTTTCTCACTATCTGGACCCTCTTCACTGAAAACTAATGGTAACAATGACATGGAACAAACTGCAAGGGCTGGATTGGAGATGGACAAATGCTGACCCAAAGCATTGTAAATTGGGAATATTGCCAGTGGATCGAAAAAATTACAAGCTCTTTCTGCTAATTTTAAAAGCTGCTTGTGGTCTTTCTTCTCGATGTTTGCCGTGGATGAATCGACATTTTCGAAATGGTTTTCTAGCTCGTTCAAAAGATCTTTCCAATCGAGGGACATGTGGTGCAGTCTTAACAATCTGATGTCTTTTGTCAATAACTCAAATGCTCTCACGTAAATCTTCAAATTGAGATACTGACCTCGACAGAGACAAATTGAATAATAGACCTTAGCCAATGCAATTCTTAACGATACAGGCATATCATACTTCATCTTCAACCACACCAATAATTCATTAGTCCAAATACGAACTCCAACAACGGCAGCCGATTTAGGAGACTTTTTATGTTGAGCAGCAGATTCATTAGCATTCCCACCATCTTCTGCATCATCGTCATCCTCGTCTTCGTCTTCTTCATACTCACTGTCAGATTCAGCATAATCATCTAAGGCAAAATAATTTCTAGTATCATCGTCAGCAGAATAATCAGCATCTGCATCACTGTTCGCCTCAAACAAGTCGGTTTCCAATGCAATATCCAAATCAGAAAGACCACTGACGTTTTTCAACAAAGCCAAATCCTTTGCTGTCACTGCTAAAGATCCCTGAATATCCAAACTCTTGATGGCAATATACAAATGTGCCACGATATGACTTAAAAATTTGGCCTGATCTTTTGGTAATTCCGTCTCATACGGAAGCAAAGAAGGCAAGTTCAATGTTCTGGGACGACTTCTAGCATAAAACCTGGAGTTTGGATCCAATTGAAGTTTGGCCACCTCTTCAGCATCTTCAGGATAATCCAAATGATAATGGGATTCCCGAGAGATCTCAATGCTGTTATATGAAGGTCTTCTGTTGGACACTCTCTGACTGGTGTTTGGAGTCATTGCTCTTAAATCTGCCAGTGGGATTCTATGATGGGGAAATGGTGCAACTTCCACAGAACGATCGAACTTGCCATCAAAATCGCCCATTTTGACCCGCTTACCCCTGACGGGTACTGGTGCTGGGAGATTGCGGTTATCTGAGCCATTGCTGGCACCTCTTTTGTCGTTTGACATGTTAGTTAAACAAGAGGTTTTGTGGTTATAAAATGATTGACGGCAAATTAAGATCGCATTTTTTGGGATGGCTGCAACTTGATGATGGAGAGACCTAAAAAAAATACGAGCCCAAATAGGAAACAAATGACCACAAAAACAGCCATAAAAAGAACCTGGTTTTGATTCTATGTCATGTGTACATTATGTTGAAACATTTGGTCCACTTTTTGTTGTTCGTTTTTGCAGCCAATTTCAACGCTCAAAAACAAGCCCAAATCCATTATCTTCTCTCGCCTTATCCTCTGTTGTCTTGGATTCCTTTCATGTTGGCTGGTTCTCCTTGTCTTTATCTTTGTCTTTATTTCTTCAAAACTGTTTCTGATCCATTTACGGCCCTCCAATATGTCCATCGCTATGAACCATCTCGGTCACGTGATTGGGATATGAAAAAAATTCTCATCGAAGATTCTACAATTTTTTTTCATACATAAAGTCATTGCTAATAAATATCTTTGAAAACTCAAACAATGTCTGCTGTTTCTGCCTCAAAAGCTAAAAGAGAAGCCAAGCGTTTGGAAAGAGAAGCCAAGAAAGCAGCTGAAGGAAAGGCCACCAAAAAGACCAAGAAACAAGCTGCTAAAGATGCTGAAGAGAAAGAAGTCGATGATGCATCTACTCAAATTGCCAAGTTGAAAATGCAAACTGACGAAGATGGGATCTCTGATAGAGTCACCACCGGTGTTTTGGCATCCTTGCAAACCTCCAGAGATATCAAGCTTTCTTCTGTGTCATTATTATTCCATGGTAAAGTATTGATCCAAGATTCGGTTTTGGAATTGAATTATGGTAGAAGATATGGTCTTTTAGGAGAAAATGGATGTGGTAAATCCACTCTTTTGAAGTCTATTGCAGCTAGAGAATTCCCTGTTCCTGAGCATATTGACATTTATTTATTAAACGAACCTGCTGAACCAACTGAATTTTCTGCTTTGGAATATGTTGTGAGAGAAGCTGAACACGAATTAAAGAGATTGGAAGATTTGGTGGAAGATTTAATTGTGAAAAATGGTCCTGAAGATCCAACTCTTGAAGGTTTATACGAAAAGATTGACGAAATGGATCCATCTACTTTCGAATCCAGAGCTGCTGTTATCTTGACTGGTTTGGGTTTCAATAAAATCACTATTAAGAAACACACTAAAGATATGTCTGGTGGATGGAGAATGAGAGTTGCTTTGGCCAAAGCCTTATTCGTTAAGCCAACCTTGTTGTTATTGGATGATCCAACTGCCCATTTGGATTTAGCTGCTTGTGTTTGGTTGGAAGAATACTTGAAGAGATGGGAACAAACTTTGATCTTAGTTTCTCACTCCCAAGATTTCTTGAACGGTGTCTGTACCAACATGATCGATATGAGATTGAAGAAATTGACTGCTTACGGTGGTAACTACGATTCTTATGTCAAGACCAGAAGTGAATTGGAAACTAACCAAATGAAACAATACAATAAACAACAAGAAGAAATTGCCCATATCAAGAAGTTTATTGCTTCTGCTGGTACTTATGCCAATTTGGTCAAGCAAGCTAAATCTAGACAAAAGATTTTGGATAAAATGGAAGCCGATGGTTTAATAGAGGCTGTTGTTCAAGATAAAGTGTTTTCTTTCAGATTTGCTGATGTGGAAAAGTTACCACCTCCAGTGTTGGCTTTCGACAACATGTCTTTTTCTTACAGTGGTAATCCAGAAGATAACTTGTACGAAAACTTGGATATCGGTATAGATATGGATTCCAGAGTGGCCTTAGTTGGTCCAAACGGTGTGGGTAAATCCACCTTATTGAAATTGTTCCAAGGTCAATTACAACCACAACAAGGAAGAGTCATCCAGCATACTCATATCAAATTGGGTGTCTACTCCCAACATTCTGCTGATCAATTGGACTTGACCAAGACTCCATTGGAATTCGTCCGTGACAAATTCCCTCACGTCTCTCAAGATTTCCAATACTGGAGACAACAATTGGGTCGTTACGGTTTAACTGGTGAAGGTCAAACCTCTCAAATGGCCACTTTATCCGAAGGTCAAAGATCAAGAGTTGTGTTTGCATTGTTAGCTTTAGAATCTCCAAACTTGATTCTTTTGGATGAACCTACTAACGGTTTAGATTTATCTACCATCGATTCTTTGGCTGAAGCCATCAATGCTTTCAACGGGGGTGTGGTTGTTGTTTCCCATGATTTCAGATTGTTGGACAAAGTCGCCAAAGATATTTTCGTTATCGAAAACAAGACTGCCACCAAATGGGAAGGTTCTATCTTGGACTACAAAAAGAAATTGGCAGACAAAGTTGTTCTTTAAGTGGTTTTTACATATTCTTCGGTGTATTCTAATAAACAGTTATCTATATATGCTTGCTACCTAATCACAATGCTCATTTTAAGGATCCCAGGCTCGAGAGACGGCAAACTTGGTACCTGAGAGATGTTCCTACTCTTAACGTATGACAAAAGGCACATCATCAAAGTAATTTTTAAAGACAATTTCATTCTCTTTGTAAAAGATTTTGTGGATTATGGCTGCGAAATTTTATAGATGTTTTTGTAGATTTTAGTGATTAAAAAGAAGAGCTGAAAACGGGTATATGTATATCCTCGCTGATACAACCGTAGCCTTCTGTGTTTACTCCAACTAATCATACAAAACATAAGCAAAAAAAAAATGGACGAGTCCGGAGTCGAACCGGAGACCTTTCCCATGCTAAGGGAACGCGCTACCAACTACGCCACACGCCCAGAAAACAATGGTCCCTAGCAGGATCGAACTGCTGATCTCGGAGTTATTAGCTCCGCGCCTTAACCAACTGGGCCAAGGGACCATTTTTATAAAAGGTCCTCATCGGTCCTTTTTAAGTCACGTGCCGGTCCTTTCACAACAAATATTAAAAAATGGCATATATCACTGAATAACAGTATTGAAAGCGTCAAGTTTTTGGGCCGGCTACAACTTTTGATGGTCAATATACTCTGCAAGTTCCAGCCAATTTTAGTGGTTCCTTTGTATACTTTACCAATGATTACTCATCGACCCTAGATACTTTATTTGAGAAACCATCTTTAAATCAATACTAAAAGTTTTTTTCCGTACCCAAAGTCGATTTTGACTTGTAATTATACTCAATGATGAAAACAGGCCCATTTAGACCTCCATACCTGTAATGGTGTCAGATAAAAGTTGCAATCTATGTATAGGTCGTGTCTAAACCGGGTCGCAAATGGGGTCGCAGACCCTCTTAACCATCTGGGGGGTCCAGCGATGTTAGGCGCGAGGGTCCAAAAAGGACCATTTGAAATGGTTCGCCAACAAAAAAGGACCATCTTACCAATGTGGGCTTGATATGCCCGCTTTTTTTTCAGCATCTCAAAATGAGATAAACATCGTGAGGGTTTCAGTTCCGCAACATTGTTAAAAATTTCTCCCTAATTTCAACCAAATCACCACCTTAACTATTTCAAAACACTACACCACTATATTTGGCAGTGCATTATTTTTACTGCAGAGTAAGCTGTGATTAGTTAAAAGGCAATAACAAGAATGGAACAGGATCTGATCAATACTAATGTTTTTAAGAACGATGAGTCTGTTGTTGAGTTAAGTGGTGAGGATTTCTCTGCTGCAATGGCTGCAAAAGATCGGGACTGCTCACCGTTGGTCAAGTGCAAGACGGCGAAAACTTTAAGATTCGGTGGGCTACTGAAGGGTGCGACTAAGAAGATAAGGGCTGAGCTGAAGGAAGGAGAGATAAGGGGACAGGGGGGTGTGGTTATGGAGAGGGATGTGGTTGGAGAGGGTGATGTGGTTGGAGAAGAAAGGGATGTGGTTAGAGAAAACAGTTGGGTGGTTACCGACGTGGCAGGATCCGGATCAGTACAGAAATTGACTCTGGTCCGTGAGAGTGATAAAGATGTATGTGATGTGTTACTTGAAAGCGAAAAAAGATCAAAATTACCACACACAACTAAAATAGGAAAAAAGCCAATAGGTCGCCTAGGATCTATTTTTAAGCCTCAAGCGACGAAAGCAAGTAAGAGCACAGGTGTCAATATCGAACCAAGTTTAAACAAAGCAACTGGTAAAGTTCCTATGTCAAGACCAAATAAAAACGATGTATCAGATGTGGTTGATGCTATTAAAATTTTGAGCTCTAAGGTAGAAGCAGGCTTCCAAAAGCTTGAAAGGTCTCAGAAAACTCAAGCAGAGGAGCTGAAGAGGAAGCTTGAGGCTATATCAAGAGAACTTGAAAAGCAAGTGTTGGCTTCACTGAGCTTGAGAACCCCAAGATCTCTGATCTCTGGTGTTGGAGAGAGTAAAACCGCTGGAATATCAGAAACAAATATTGCAGATGTAGTCTTTCTATCAGAAGAAGGGTCATTGTCTTCAGATCAGTCAATCGTAAAAGACGGCCTGGGAAAGCTTTCTGAGCAGATCAATGTTGTGGATGAGCTGATTAGTGGTACTAGTTTGCAAAACAAGGAAACTGTGCTTGAAGGCCCATTTTTTTCTCTGAAAATTCCCCCATTGAAACGAAACTCTTCTTCATTCACTGAAGTGGCGGAAGAATGGTTCTATGATAACACTCGTGGTGCTATAAGCCTTCCTTCTGTAAAAAGAAGACTTGCTAATGGTGATAAAGAGTGTATGAGCCAAAAAACAACTTTTAAAAGACGGAAAAGAATTGCAAACTTGATAGAAGAAATGAAGGCAATGAAGGAGTTCTCCGACATGTCGTACAGAGAAATTGCTGAGTTTTTAGACCAATATGGTAAGTCTAGACTGTTACTGGTGTATGAAGCGCTGGAAAGAATGACATATTACCATGATTGCTTGATCGAGGGAGCTGTCGATATTGTTCGAAAGAGATTACAATCTGATGGAACTGAACACAATGTGTGATGTTGAACGCCTAAGTGTTTGGCTGCAAAATAATAAACGGTAAGTGCACCTATCTTTACTCCGAGATCGACATGGCCTTAAAAGTAAGGCATGCTACCACAAATAAAGGTCTTGAAAATGAATGTCAAACGGGAGTAGCACATCATCATTGGGTATCCCTGGTCAGGGTCTCGATATTCACTCAAAACAAATTTCAATCGATGTAGTAAGATGCATTTAATCTCGCTTTATGTTGGCAGATAACCAAAAGCATGCAGCTAAATAACAAGCCACAAGAATTCAGTACATGAAATTTTCAAGTCTCTTTGTTTTATTCCTCCTGCAATTGAATTTTCAACCACAAAAACAAGTGATTCAAACTCAGCTAGTTTGCCAGAAGAAAAAAGCTTGACCAGCTTTCATTCTACGAGGAAGATAATAAAAACAATGCTATAGAAGAGTGCCATTCTGATGATGAGACGAAACAGATCCTTATGTGGAGAAATGCACAAGGATGAAATGAATAAGTAGAAAAAGATACCTGTGTACAATAATACAAAATAGTTATCTGTGAGATTTGCAATTTATTATAATTTGCAACCGTGTATTCGTTACCTAGAAATTTTCCATACACGACTCTATTAGAGTATTCTAGCGGTTCAAACGCAACGGCTAAACACAAACACAAACACAAACAGGAACAATAGAGATGCAAAGCCACCTGTGCCAATCCAAGATACGAAGGCATGATAATTCACTCACACAACCCAAAGGAAGGACTGGAATAATTAGAGTGGGTTAAGGACCTTTCACGAGATCTAGTTGGTGTCATCTATGCTTTGCTATCTCATAAATCTCGTAACCATAAAGGCTTGTCCTTATTCCTTTGCATAAAATGGTTGCAAAAATTAACGAGAAAAGCAGCTGTACATGAAATACAACACCAGGTACATTACCAAGATCAAGCACAAACAAACCCAAGCACAAGCACAAATAAGACACGAACACAAGCACCAAAGACACCAAACACAAAGCCACAAAAGCCTTTTAACTCTTATCACCAACGTGGTCTATCTATCACTTGCTCATCGTGACGTAAGTTCTCTGCATAAATAGATGCGGCGTGCGTGAAAATTAAATTTGATCAAGATGACTCGGTTTAAAGCCGTTAACTATTGGGGGTTTGGCATTTATAACGATGTCAAGACTCGGCTACCGTATTATGTGAGTGATTTCAAGGATGCTTGGAACTATCGAGTGATCCCTTCCACCACATTCATCTTTTTCACCAATCTCTTGCCTGCTATAGCCTTTGCGCAAGATATGTTTGATAATACTGATGATATGTATGGTTTAAATGAAGTGTTATTGAGCAGTGCTATTGCTGGTGTAGTGTTTGGTCTTATTTCTGGTCAACCGCTTTGTATTGTGGGAGTTACAGGACCCATCTCGATTTTCAGCTACACAGTATATGATATTATAAAACCTCGAGGGACACCATATTTTCCATTTATGTGTTGGATATACCTCTGGTCAATGGTGATGCACTTGTTGATAGCCGTCAGCAACATGATTTCGTTTTTGAAGATAATTAGTCTGTTTTCATGTGAAGTGTTTGGGTTCTTTATATGTGTGGTTTATATTCAGAAAGGAATCCAGATCTTGAGTAATCAGTTTAGTGATGTGGGGTTAGCAAGTGGCTATTTGTCTGCACTTTTGAGTGTTTTGATGGTAATCTGTGGTGTGGGGTCGTTTTTATTTGGTAATTACTTACACTATTTCAAACCATGGATAAGGAAAGTGTTTGTGGATTATGGAGTTCCCTTGGCTGTGATCTTCTTTACTGGGTTTATCCATTTCGGAGGATACTTAGAATCAACCGAAATGGCAAAATTACCTGTTTCAAAGAGTTTTGTCCCAACAGCTTCTGGTGAATTCAGACCTCATGGCTGGTTTATTCATTTTTGGCCTGGTGAAAATATTAGTACTGGTGACGTATTTCTAGCCATTCCATTCGCCATATTACTTACATTCTTGTTCTACTTTGATCACAATGTCAGTTCTTTGATGTGCCAATCCAAAGAATTCCCATTGACTAAACCATCTTCTTTTCATTGGGATTTTGCTTTATTGGGAATCACTACTGGTTTAGCTGGTATTCTTGGCATTCCTGCTCCAAATGGATTGATCCCGCAGGCTCCATTACATACTAGTTCGTTGGTGGTTCATGATATGAAGACAGGACAACCGATTTCTGTGGTTGAACAGAGAATCACTAATACCCTTCAAGGATTATTGACATTTGTCATGATGTCTCCACCATTCTTGGTAGTGTTGGGGTTGATCCCACAAGCGGTGTTATCTGGTTTATTTTTCATTATGGCACTCACAGGATTACATGGCAATCCTATATCTAATAAAATACGATATGTATTTTTAGATAAAGATTATCTCAGTGATCCATCATGTCCAGATTACTTTAAGGAATACGATCTGTATCCTTCAAAGAAATCATTCTACATATATTTAGTGCTTCAGATCATCGCAGCAGCTGCAGAAGTTGCTATTACCATGACAAAAGGAGCAGTAGGGTTCCCTGGTGTTTTACTATTCTTTGGATTTGCAGCCAAATGGATATGGCCGTTAATTATACCACCAGAAGATTTGAAAGTGTTAGACTCTGAAGTGGCAGATGAGTTGATCATAAAGAATCTTCTGATTGTTAATGACATCAAAAAAAGAGATTCCACCGATAAAGAAGAACTGGTGACCGAATCATATGAAGTCTTCCAAACCAACAGTTTAAGATCGAGGTAGTCAATGGTCAGTGATTCCAATAGCAGTCTCCAACTCTCAGATCCTTAGACCCAATAGAATCAATGATTAATAAATACATTTCATTTATTAACAGGATTAACAATTCACTTACTATTTATAAGACATTTTTGAATGGAGAACAGCATGGCTATTTACTCTTTTGAATGCTGAGTATCAAAAATTGCTGATTGCCGACCAAATCATTAACCTGTGGTATGCAAAAAAAAAAAAACCTAGTCCAAAATGAATCTCTTGAAATCATTCTTGACCCTTATTTCAATTTTGTTCAAGTCTTCATTATCATTAATCTCTATATTAGTACAACTTTTAATTGCATCTTTAATGATTTCATCATATTCTTTATTCAAATTCAATTGTTTGATTTGGTTCAAGATAATTTGAACCCTTTTGAAACTTAAAATGTTACTTATGCTAACAAATCCGGTTTCTTTGTTGAAACTCTTTCTCAAATACACATCTTTTATCAAGTTTTCAAATGAGAAGTAGTAATCGATTTGTTGAGTCAACGCACCAATTGGATCTTGTTTAGCAGTAATTGGTGGAGGAATTCCTTGCATTGGGAATTGTTGTGGGTATGGAGGAAATCCTGGAACTGAGGCTGGTGCCATGTTGAATGGTGGGATTGGGGTTTGTGGGTATGGGTAGTAGTTGGTTGGTAATGACTGATGATGGTATGGAGGAAATTGCATGTAGTTTCCATATTGGTTATTTGGTAATGAGTAACGGTTACTTCTATAATTCACCTTATACTGTCTGTTGTTGTAGAATTGCCCGTTGGTGGAGACATTAGAATCGGTAGTGGCAGGAGTTGCAGGACTATTAGAAGAAGAGCCATTGGATCTAGGAGATTGAGTTTCCACGGTTTCAGGTTCATCGATCGATTCAATTGGAGAAGTAGCTTCAATAATCTCTTCCTTTGCGTCACTGACAGAAAGGTCCTTGAACTCAGGTACAGTGTCTTCCTTAGCATCATCTTTTTTATCCTTTCTAGGCTTATTTTGACCATTGCCATTAGGGGTGGTTGAGCCATTCTTTTTATTTCTGTTATTTTTGACGTTATTTGTTTTTTTGTTATTTTTTTTGGAGTTAGGCAGAGACTGGGATCTGGAGCTTGGTAAAATCACTTTAGCGTTAATAGGTACCCATTTTGTCGAAGAAGCCTTGGTAAACTTTTGTGGTTTTGAAGAAGTTTGTGGTTTTGGAGCTTGTTGGTCAGGAGTAGGCCATTTATGTTGATCGATATTAGCAGCAGAAGAAGCAGAAGCAACATTGCCCCATGCACTGGTCACAGGCACAGGAGCAGGGGCCAATTTCTTATCCTTTGGCTTTTTATCTTCTTCTTTGGTGTCCTTCACTTCTTCAACAGTAGCAGGTACAGGAGATGGAGCACCAGAAGCGCCATTTGAGTTGGGAGAAGACGTGGAAGCGGAGTTTGGGGTGGAGGAGCCATTGGCCACCACGTTAGCGTAAGAAACAGTGGACATATCAAACAGAACCGGAACTGTGGGGAAATTTAGCAGGTTTTGTGACGGTTAAACGGTGAGACAGATCAACGAATTTACCGGTAGAAAACCCAGGAAAATGAAAGTGGACAAGTACCAATTAATGGAAGGGGATGATATGACGGAACAAATAACAAGAACTTTTCCAAAATATTGAGAAAAGAACAGTTAAATGAAGAAACTGAACACAGACGCTAGTTGGGCTAGATGAAAAATTTTTTTTCAGTTGAAGAAATTTCTCAGTGATTTTGCTCCAGTTATTTTGGCAGGAATTTACTTGAGTAAATTTGGTTGTCGCACAATTAGAGAAAACAGTCGGAAAAAGCTGTGAGAAGTTACCGCGGCAGCGACGACAGAATGACTAATGCAGTTTGCAACGTGACGCTTAGGTGCAATAAGATGAATCTTTTTGCGATAAGACGAATTTGACAGGACAATAAATACACAGGAATGAGGAAGAGTGGATGAGGATGTTATGTATATAATTGGAAGGACACAATATGATTGTGATTGGAAAGGAAGAAAGAAGTTGGCATTAGTATTGCCTAATGGGTATCAAATGCCAGCTGCAAATACCGATGAGAATGGATTACAATTATAAGAGTATTTCAAACCTGGGAGTAAACTGGCTGCTGGCATAGAAAGCTAACTGGGAGCGAATAATGGGCGACATTGAATAAACATTACTTAGACATCTGTGGAATAAGGTGGATGGTACCAGGTTGTCAGTGACTTTGACCATACATTTCTATATTAGTAGAATAACGTGTATTGTATTTAGTTTGCCAAAGAGGCATCGCACTAGTTCTGTTGTGTTTAGCTATATTGGTCGTTTGAGGGAGACCAGTAGTGTCAAGTTTTAGACACTTTTTTCTTCTTCATTTGTGTTTAACGATACATGGGTGTTGTAAGTGTGGAAATATCAGATCCATCCTTTGAAGGTCTAGCCAATTTCACAAGAGTATAAATCTGCTTACATAATCAATTTGGCTGCAAAAACTTCGACACACATATACATCTCGGGATAAAATGAAATAATCCGAGAGCGGCTCCAAGAGATCCAACCAGTAGTCTCAAGAAGTTATCCGTGTCAGTGAACGCCTTCGAATGAAACTTCGGGAAATTTACCTCTTAAGGACAAGGAATGGTTCCTGAACTGCAGTAAAGAGCATTGGAATCACAAAATGATTTTCCCCAGTCTCCCATACTTTGAAAAATGGATATGCCAATATTTGACGTACACGTTTCAGCACGATACTGTGTTTCGAGGCTACGGCTGGAAGATGAAGAGTGGCTGCAACCTCGACAGCCACAATTTGATAAAATCAACTGTCGCCAGGTTAGACGTGTGTAACCGATAATACACGTTACACTAGGCACACTAGGCACAAAAGCCACTCGTACTGTTGAGAAAGGGAATACAAGGGATTCAAATACTTGAAACCCATATGCTTGGCAGGTCGGGTCAGATCTTGAACCACACTCAATCACTCTTTCAGCAGCAATCTTGAAATTTCCACCCTTTCACCCTTTCAACGAAACCCACTCATCCCAATAAGAGACCCAGGGCAGTCCATTACAGTTCCTCGCATCAAACTGCCTTTACACTTTTCCACAACTATGAAACATGTCAGATGCTATCTATTTTTACGCTTTCGAAGTATGCAGGAATCGATCACAGCCGTAACAATTATGAACGGTGGTCCAACAATTGCAACAGTTTATCAAATCAAGAAATCTTGTGGTTGAATAGACACCCGTAAACAACCAATGAGAGATCCGTCAATGAGAGATCCGTCAATGAGAGATCCGTCCCAAGTTCCCCATTAAATCTATCAGCCATCTTTTCGATCTACTCTTTTAACTAACATGACTCAGATTACATAAGCGATACATCAGCCACAAACCACCACAACACTTAAAAAGGACTCCCCAACACCAAAACACCAAAACACCGGACACCAAACTCTAATTTCGTGTCTGGGGAACCAGTTTCGTATGTAGTTGCCAACAAGTGAACGGTGAACCGTGGATATAAACAATGGATCAGTTATCAGTGGCTTATCGCATCCCTTCAATCCGTTCCCGTTATCGTTTTTAGATAACAGATACTCTCCTCACTGGTTGGGGTCGTGTGGCTTGCATGATCCTTGACTTTGCAACAAAAATAATCAATGACCAAGTGATACATCGAGTCCACAGTTTCAAGTTTACTGCCGAAGATAACCTTTTTTTGAGTTAGCTGATGTTCTACAAGCCGTTTACACCGATGATTGAACAACCATTCATCAACAATTGATGGCACAATAGATTACAATTACGTATTATTAACTATTAAGACTCTCACAAAACATTACATACCTATGCTCTAAGCTTTACCAGTTTCGGATTTCTTGAACTTGTTCAAGAACTTGGTGAAGAACTTGTTCTTCTTGACTTCTTTACCAGCAGTTTCTAATTCTTTCTTGGTATCAGCAGCAGTTTCTTCAACGGTATCCTTGATGGTATCTTCAACCTTTGGAGCTTCGGCTTCCTTAGGTTCAACTTCTTCGGCCTTGGTTTCAACTTCTTTAGCTGGTTCTGCATCCTCAGAAGTACCTTCAACAGCTTCAATTGGTTCTTCAACCTTAGCTTCAGCATCCTTGACTGGTTCTTCAACCTTGGTTTCAGCATCCTTAGCTGGTTCAACAACTTCTTCAGCCTTGGTGTCTACATCCTTTGGAGATTCATCCTTGTCAGAATCGTTGATGAAAATCTTGGAAGCTCTTTTAACTCTGTCTTTAATACCCATTTTTACTTATATATAAATAGAAAACAGAAAATAAACATTAGGGAATTTGCAAGGGTTTAAATACATTTCTGCAAAAGTGACACAAAATCCTTTTGTCTATTTACACGAATTTAGCCCATTTAGATTTTCGTCAAATACAGAAAATTAATAACAAAAAAATACAAAAACAAGGCAATGGAAATCGCTGGCTTAAACTGAAATGCTTTGTAACCGGCACGAAGGCGTGTGGAACAATTCAGGTCTATATTTTCCTTTGTGGGTCGATTGTGTGCAAACCTTAAGTCAGTTTATTGTTACTCATTTTAGTGAAAAATATTTTTCTGTTATAGCCGTGTTCCCATCTCAGTAAGTGCGAGCGTATCATACGATGACGAACCAGGCTTATCCGGTCTTTTGGGTTGAAAGAAGTTTTGTTTGTGAACAGTTATTGAAGGCTGTTGATCGTTTGTACACAAAAACCTCAATGACCTATTAATAATGCACCATCGTCAAGGGGTGTTGATTGTTGTAAGGTACAATTTTTTTTTGTGTTCACAGCCTTGCTAATCGTCCCTGGACAGACGCGTCGTGAATTGGTGGCAGAACTGACCGCTGCCGATTCCTTGTTATTGTTTTGTCAGGTAATCGTAAGGACAACACATCTCAATTAGACGCTGGTGTCTGGGTGTTCGGCTGACGCATATGACTCTGCGACATGAAACATATTACTGTTTTGGGAAGCCATCGGCAGTCGCGATTTGTTTGACATGTAAACACAAAAATTGTCGATACATCAAACATGCTAAAGACTCCGTTACAGGACTCCACAAACCATTACAAGGCCAAATCCGCCAGGTCTAGCAGTAAAAATGTCAAGAGCTTAGTGGTGAGTCCACTGGTGGGACGAATTTCAAAGACTACCAAGTTTCTTCATACTTCCAACCTCAATAAACTCAAGTCTCCTGGTATTTCATTGAGTCAGTTTGAAATTGGCAAGACTTTGGGTAAGGGAAAGACTGGTAAGGCGTATTGTGTTTTACATAAGCCTTCAAATTTTGTTTGTGCTTTGAAGGTGATGGATTTACCGCTGCTCAAGTCTCATAATTTGATCAAGAATCTACAACGAGAAATAGAGATACAGTCTAATTTGAACCATGCGAATATCTTGAAGTGTTACAATTACTTCCAGACGTCGAAGAAAGTATATTTGATTCTTGAATATTGCATTTATGGTGAGTTATACCACCATTTAAAAACGAGCAAACGGTTCTCAAACCACTTGGCGAGTTACTACATATACCAAGTGGCTTTAGCATTACAATACTTGCATTCTAATGATATCATACATAGAGATATCAAACCGGAAAACATTTTAGTCGATTTCGACCATGTGGTTAAATTGTCTGATTTTGGCTGGTCCATACAAATCGAACAAAATAAAAGAAAGACTGTTTGTGGAACATTGGACTATTTGTGCCCCGAGATAGTCAATTCTGAAAAATACGACCACAGATCAGATATTTGGTCATTGGGAGTGTTGATATATGAATTGTTGGTGGGGGTTCCTCCTTTCGAGCATATAGACCGCCAGGTCACCTATAAAAAGATAGCCACACTAGACTATAGTTTCCCTAAATTTATCAATGAAGATGCAAAGGATTTGATTCGAAACTTATTGAAAATCAACCCTAATGATCGGTTTACTTTGAAGCAAGTATTGGAACATCCTTGGATAACCAAAAATAAAGGCAATTGGCCAATGAAATGAATTAAGAGTTATGATTTGTAATATAGATAATACCTTTAATAATACACAAAACTAGAATTTTACCTGTTTGCCTTATTGGCTTTGAGCTTGCACTTGTTGAGCTTGTTGCCTTTGTCTCATCAACATTTGCTGCTGTTGCATTTTCATAATTTGTTGTTGGAAAAGCTGTTGACTCATTGCATTTTGCTGAGCAGTCATTAAGATTTCTTTAGAAGGTGCTCTGACTTGGTACATTTCTCCTGTAATATTAGCACCATTTTGTGTGAGACTATCATTTTCCACCTTCTTAGAATCCACATTCACCAAAGCACATCTACCTTGTAAACCACCAATTGACCCACTAATAGCTTGGTTGGCCAAGGTCGTGTCTCCACCTTGTGAAGTGTTACTATTCCCGTTAGAATTAATGATTAAAGCATTAGCGTAGCTTTCTCTCATATATAAGAACTTATGTCTGCT
Source organism: Yamadazyma dushanensis (assembly GCA_030571835.1). Taxonomy (NCBI): domain Eukaryota; kingdom Fungi; phylum Ascomycota; class Pichiomycetes; order Serinales; family Debaryomycetaceae; genus Yamadazyma; species Yamadazyma dushanensis. The sequence goes on along the minus strand of JAJLYZ010000005.1, from coordinate 189,376 downwards.
GCGAACAGGCAAAATAACCTTTCTTTCTAGAGGTATTGGTTGATTTTTAGAAACACCTTCTAATACCAAGTACGTTTCATCATCTGGATCCAATACTCTATTCGCAGAAGCATCAGCATTCATATCATCATTAAACTCCTCATTCTCTCTCTTTTGAATAGCCAACGCATTATTAGCAGCCATTTTAGCTTGGTTCCTCTTTTGGTATTGTTGTAACAAGATATCATAAGGGGCACTACGGCCTGGAACCATTCTTTTAGCACCCATTGAATGAGTCTTACAAGTTAATGATCTAGCACAGAAGCCTCCATTTGGTAAAGGAACACCACACTGTTTTTCCACATCAACAGGTCCTTTATTCTTGACAGTTTTAGGTTGTTTAGCTTGAGTTTTCTTTTTCCTCCTATCACTAGAGTCTTGTGCTGCTGCATTGGCAGCCTCTTTCTCTTTTTGAGTTTGTGATTTCTTATACTTCTTCTTAGGTCTTCCAGTAGCTGCACTAATGGTAATTTCACCATCTTCATTCTTGCTACTTGGGGCAGGAGTGGAGTTCCTGCTATCTATTGAGCTTGTCTCAATATCTAATTTCTTTCTCTTCTTCATAGGCAAATCATCATCGTCTAATCTCTTTTTCTGTCTCATATCTAAACACTTTGTGTAATGTGTATCAATGGTTTCTGCTCCTACTGGTCGGTTACAGTTATTACAAATCTTATACTTGATGGCTTGATTGACCAAAGAACCAGCGAAACTCAAAGGATTGGTGGTTCCTGGTTGAATAACTAGTTTCTTATCTAAATAAACCCCAAGGTCTTTCCAAACGATTGGCTTGCTGTCTAACTTGAGGGAGTCAACTTGTTCTAAAGTAATCACCTGGTTTGATCTATTTGGCATTCTCTGATGAGAATCTGAACTGCTTTAGAGGGGTTGGATATATATTTTTTTTTCGCGGACTACGGTACACAGAAGTGGTGATAAGTGGTGAAAAGACGAAGATGATGTGAATGTCAGATACGATTAGGTTGGTGGGTCGGTTGAGTTGTGTAGATATTGTGTGTTTGTAAATTTGTGGATTCGTCACCGTTTTTTCGGTTTTTCCATCTCTTGTGTAACATATAACCTCTTTCTATTATCGCAGTAAAAAAATTTTCAGCTCCAATGGTTTCTAATCTGACGATAGTTGTGATAACACTTTATCTACTCGTTGGTGGTAGATTGACGTTTGTTGTGGCGGCTATAGCATTACTGTTGTTTCATAAACAGTCGAAAATTGAAGATGGAAAGCCTTTGAAACAGGTGAAACAGTCCCCTATTTATGCAGTTGATTTCACTAACTATACTCCAACTACTACAACTGTAATTCCTAGAAGGAAGAGAAGGACAAAAAACCCCAAAGTGTTCACATCCAAAAAGCCACAACCAAGAGATGTACCTACTCTTAATACTGTACAGTTATCCAAGTCCCAGATATATATCTTTTACACCACTTTGACAGGCTCATCTCAAAGAGTAGCTAAATCATTATATGAGAAAATCACATTAATGGAGTTGGAACATGATCCTAAATTGATGAGTTTAGATGACGATGTGGATGACTTGGAAGAGTATTTTTTGAAGATGCCAAAAGCCCCAAAAGACTCCCAAAACTTGTACCTTATGGTATTACCATCTTATGAGACAGATTCTCCAATTGATTACTTTTTAGAGCATTTGGCCGACACTTATCAAGACTTTAGAGTCGATAAGTATCCTTTGAGTGACTTGGGATTCGCTGTGTTGGGACTTGGAGATAGTGAATCGTGGGATGGTGAAAAATTCTGTTACCAATCAAGATTGGCAGACCGGTGGTTGGGTAAATTAGGTGGTAGAAGAGTTTTTCCCAGAGGAGAAGTATGTATGAAGTTCGAAGGAGAACCTAAAGCTCAAGAATGGATTCAGAACTTCGGAACTTTACTTATGGATGAAGAACCATTCGTTATGCATGAAATTGATGATAGTGATATGGAAGATGGTGGAAGTGAAGAAACTGACGATACCTTGGTCGATGTTGAAGATATGGGAGAGATCATTCGTAAAGAAGGTATCAGAGTAGGCAATGATCTCGAAACAAAAGAGATGGTCAGTAAGAACTCTCCAACGTATAAAAGTTTGACCAAGCAAGGATATACTATTGTTGGGTCTCATTCTGGTGTGAAGATTTGTAGATGGACCAAGAGTGCTTTAAGAGGTAGAGGTTCATGTTATAAGTTTGCATTCTATGGTATAAGAAGTCATCTATGTATGGAAACCACTCCTTCTTTAGCTTGTTCAAATAAGTGTGTATTCTGTTGGAGACATGGAACAAACCCTGTAGCCAAGCTGAACTGGAGATGGGTTTTGGATCCTCCAGAAAAGGTCATGGAAGGTGCTTTAAATGGTCATTATTCGAAGATTAAACAAATGAGAGGTATTCCAGGTATTCAAATGGATAGGTTTCAAGAAGCTTTCAAAGTGAAACACTGTGCTCTTTCATTAGTCGGGGAGCCTATTTTCTACCCACATATCAATGAGTTCGTTAGCATGCTTCATGACCAAGAAATTTCATCTTTCTTGGTGTGTAATGCCCAACATCCAGACAATTTGGCAGCTTTAAACAAAGTTACACAGCTTTATGTTAGTATTGATGCTCCAAACAGAGAAGATTTAAGAAAGATCGATAGACCATTAAACTCCGATTTCTGGGACAGAATGATGAAATGTTTGGATATCTTGAGAACTGTTCAAAGTCACCAACGTACTGTCTTCAGATTAACTTTGGTGAAAGGGTTCAATATGGATGAAATCAAAGGGTATGCTGATATGGTTGAAAGAGCGCAACCTTCACAAATCGAAGTCAAAGGTGCTACGTTCTGTGGGTCTTCCAATGGAAATGGTAATCCATTAACCATGCAAAATATCCCATTCTATGAAGAATGTAAGAATTTCGTGGAGTCTTTAACTGCCGAATTGAACTCCAGAGGTCAATCTTATCAAATAGCAGCAGAGCATGCCCATTCTTGTTGTATCTTGATCGCACACACCAAATTCAAAATCAACGATAAATGGCACACTCATATTGACTATCCACGATTCTTTGAGCTTCTTAGGTCAGGTCAACAGTTCAATGACTTAGATTATGTTAAAGAAACACCAAGCTGGGCAGTCTGGGGCTCAGAAGAAGCAGGTTTCAACCCTGATGACAGCAAATGGGACAGAAAAGCCGAAAAGTTGAAGAACAAGTTGGCCAGAGAAGAACAACAGAAGATAGCTTCCAGTTAATATTTATTCTTGTACAGTATTTATATCAAATAAACTATGTTAATAATTTTGCAGCTTTAAAGTTCACGCGGAATTTTTCACTTTTGACCATGAAGAATATCGCTTTTATACACCCCGATTTGGGCATTGGAGGAGCCGAACGGCTAGTAGTTGACGCTGCTGTAGGGCTTCAGGACCTAAAAAACGATATCACAGTTTATACATCACATTGTGACCCCACACATTGTTTTGAAGAGGTCAAATCATTGAAGGTCAAAGTGTATGGAGATTTCTTCCCCACGAATATCTTAAAGAAATTCCATATATTATGTGCCATTATCAGACAGATGTACTTGGTATTGAAGATGGTAATACTAGGAGAAGTTGAAAAATACGATTATTTCATTATTGATCAACTTTCGGTGTGTATTCCTATACTAGTGCTCTTTAAAAGACCCGACGCTAGAATTTTATTTTATTGTCATTTCCCCGACCAATTGTTGGCTATACCTACTGGAACGCTTAAAAAGATATATAGAGCACCCTTCAATTGGATAGAAGAGTACACAACTGGATTAAGTGATGTGATTGTGGTGAATTCCAATTTTACCAAAGGTGTTTTCCATTCTACATTTAACATCCAAACTGATCCCGAGGTTATATACCCATGTGTGGATATCAACCAGGCACTCATCGAGACAGATGAAGACAAGAAAGCAGACGAAGAAGTCAAGGCGTTTTTCCAAGTTGCTGGACAAGAGAAGAAGTATTTCTTGTCTATCAACAGATTTGAACGGAAGAAGAACATAGAATTGGCTATAAAAGCATTCAAATTGTTGAGAGATAAAGGATTAGATCAACCAAAACTCGTGGTTGCAGGAGGGTTCGATGCTAGAGTAAGAGAGAATGTGGAATATCTAAGTGAATTGAACGAGCTTTGTGAATCTCTAAGCCTCAAAGCTTTCACAATTAGAGGTAAGCTTTTGGTGATGCCTCCTTCTACGGATGTGTTGTTTTTGCCGTCCATTAAGAGTTCATTGAAGAATGCATTGTTGAAGAATGCGGTGTCGTTGCTTTATACCCCAAAGAATGAACATTTCGGGATTGTACCTGTTGAAAGTATGTTGTACAAAACCATAGTTTTAGGGCCTGACAATGGAGGTCCTGTCGAATCTATTGTCAATTATAACGAAGACAAAATTGGTGCCACAGGATTCAATGTTTCTCTTGTGCCAGATAAATGGGCAGATACTATGGAACAGATCCTAAACTTCTCTGGTACAGAAAAACATACCATAGGTAATAATGGGTTTAAGATGGTGTTGAAGAAATTCTCCAGACAGAATATGAGTGATATGTTCATGGACAGTTTGCTCAAAGCACAAGACACTTATAAAGGTGTTGGTATACTGTTTGCTAAAGTGTTGATCAGGTACTGGGGTTTGGTGATAGTGTTAATATTTTCCATATCATTGAGCCTATATAAGTGAACAAGAATTATATACAAGTTTGTCAAGATCACTTAGTTCTCTTTATATCTATAGTTCATGTTTTGGTTCATTCAATTCATTCTTCATATTCAAATCATCTCTTTTAATCATCTCTCTTAATCTCCATTCTTATTTCATCGCCCCTAGTTCATCTCTTTGAACATCTGTTTGAAAGAGTCCCATACATTGATCCTTTCAACTGGTCTTTGATTCACCACTTTCTGGTTCTCGAATAAACTCAATAGACCCTGACCTGTAGGAGAGTACACCGTCAAATCTTGTGCTACCAACGTTGAAAGATCACCGTACATCCGGGATACACAGCCTACCAACTCATCTGTGGCATTCAACTTGAGTTTATGGAAGTTGGCCGATGGTGACTGAAGATTATAATCTCTGATTCCAATATTGATAAGCTTAACTTTTTCAACAACATACCCCATATGTTTATTTATCATTCCCTGAGTAAGCTGATCCTCAGAAGGGATTCCGTGAAGACGACAATAAGCCACCACCATTCCTTCAAGATTCTTCCGAAATTTGGAGATGTCTACATTCAAGTTCTGCTGATTCTCCACCCATGGAGGTAACACTTCTTGTTTGTTCAAAATCTCGTTAATGAAGTAAGAAGTGTCAGTAGAGTTAGCCAAATGGTTTCTGTTCAAGGGTTTTCCTCTAACTTTTTCCATATTGGGATCATTGAACTTCCCAGTACTCATATCTATTTTAGCATTGATCTTAGCAGAAGCCATAGTATTGACCAAATTCAAAGTTGTTTGGGGATTCTGGCTATTGATCAACATTGCAGGACCAAGTAACCTCTCTTGGTACAATTCTCTGAAATTATCATCCTTTTCCAATGTCTTGGTCTCCTTATAGTCAGAAGACAGTTCTCTCGCAGAGATGATCCGTTTAGTTCGAGATTTATTCACCACTTTTGGTTTCGGTTTGGAATCAACTACCATTCGAAGACTGGCATCACTTGTGGTTTCAGTCCCTGACCACGGTTTCGCGTCAGCAACATCTTTAGCATGTTTGTTGTATTTTAGCAAAGGTTCCAGTTTGAGATAATGAAGCTGAGATTCAAATTGAGCATTGTATTTGGCTGATTCTGATTTGTTCAACTTGTTGAGAAGATTGGGATCGTTTTGGAGTTGCTGATTGATGAGTTCGTTGAACCTGTTTGTTATAGCTTGTTTGGAGTTAAACCGTCGAAATATCATAAGAAGAAATAATGCTCACTATTTGTTACTACACATCTATAAATCCCATAATAATACACAGTTAGGCACGCCTAACTAGACAAATGTCATGCCAGAAACCAAAAGACAGGTCATTTTCTGTTTGTGATCTGTTTGTGATCTGTTTGTCCACATTCTTGTCCACAGTCCCATCCCCTACAAAGCATAGAAGATTAATACCCCAGACCCAAACACCAATACCATCAATACCAACAATTTGAAGAAGAAACAAAACACATCTTCTTTCTTGCCGCCAGCTGTTTGGATAAGTTGATTTTCAAGATCGTATTCACTGAGTTTTCTGTTCCTGTTGGCATAAGGATTAGGACCATCTTCCTCATCAGATTTAGTAGATGAAACGGAATAAGAGTAGGCCCTGGCCTCTTTCAACACCGAGCTGGATCTGGATCTATTTGACGAGTTTGTGGTTGAAACCGTTATTTCAGGAGTAACATCCACTTTATCAGAGTTCATCGTTTGTTACAGAGCAAAATTGGGGCATCCCTCTACTTTATACGAAAAGCCGTTTGGTGGTGGGGGACACGACTGATAATTACTGTTTATAGCCCAAGGAGGAATTTTGCACCAGTGGCGCCTGCGCGGGGCTGTACATCCCTGCGCAGGACCGCCTTTTGCGCAGGCTGTGAAGTTTGTTTATTTTGCACGTTGTTTTGGTGTTGCTATATTTAATGAATAAGCGAGGTGGAGGTCGTGTAGAGGAGGATCTGGAGGGGGTGATGGGGTGGAGAGACGAGTGACAGGGATGGGGAGTGACAGAGATGGGGAGTGACAGCGAACGATGACAGCGGGTGACGTTGTGTTGGGTTTGTGTTGGGTTTGTGGCTGATCAGAAGTCACGTTGTGGTATTGGTTGGTATGTGTCATTTCATGTCTATGCAAAATAGGAAGTTTTGCAGCCAATATACGCTCGTTTTTATTACATAATCTGTACAGGAGAGAAATGAAATTACATATCTAAGTACTCTTTCGCCCAAGTAGGCAACACGAACGATGTTTCATGCACCTTGGACGAATAGTATTTGAAGTGTTTGGACTCATTATCCATGGTTCTCAATGGAACCGGTAAGTTCTTCGACTTATCGTTAGTGGCCACCAATAACCCTAATTGACCAGAAGTGTATGATGGCATGTAACATTGACAGTAGTTGACGTTGGAAAACACATCTTTGGCTTTGGAAATAAGCGATTTCAAGTATTCGATATTGAGCCAAATATTTTCACTGCTCTGCATAATAACAATTCCGTTCTCATTAAGAGAATTTTGCAATAATTTGAAATAGTTGACTTGGAAAAACTCTTCAGCAGGTCCTTCAGGATCGGAAGAGTCTGTTATTATCACATCGAATTTCCCGGTGTTTTCCTTCAAATATTTGAATCCATCGTCTATGACGAATTTGATGTTATCATTTTCAAAGAGATGAGACTGGGCCATGTCCGGCAAATACTTCCTGCTCAAATTAATCACCATATCATCGATTTCAACCATGGTCACCGACTCCACCGTTCCTTGTTCGATGTGTTTAGCAAGTTCTCTAACTACCCCACAATCTCCACCTCCAATCACCAACACTTTTTTAGGACTTGGGTGTGACATAATAGGCACATGAGTGATAAGTTCCTGATACACAAACTCATCTTTCTCGGTACACTGAACTATTCCATTCAAAACCAACACATTTCCAAAAGTGGAAGATTTAAAGATCAAAATGTCCTGGAATTCAGACTTGACATGATGTAATATCTCTACAATCTTAAGCGAGAAAGCCTGGCCCGGGAAACTACCACTATTGATCTCATGAAACCAATATTCACCATTCATCTGAGAAATAGACTCATGCTTAAACGTCTTCAAATCAATCATTTTTTACACTTTTGCAACTATCACACTAGCTTAACTAGTTTGAACGGTTCGAAAATTTTTCACTATCGCTAAACCCTCGCAAATACTGAGTCAGGGCCGACCCAAAAATTAAGGTTGAGAATAAAGTATCAATTCTTGAATTGTCACTTTGAATAACTTAAAACATTTTGGAAACCAGACGTTCTGGGATCTTTAAACGATGTTTGTGTTTCCTGCTTTTAATGAGAGTTATAACAAAAGGAAACGAACTTATAAATGTTGTAGGAAGTGTCGTTCCCGTAGAGTTAAATGCATTATTAAAAACAGTAACTACGATGCTACGGGGTGTGAAAATTGTCGAGACGAAGGCTTAGAGTGCGACTTGATAAGAAAAGGTGGTTCGGAGGCCAAGGCTGGGCCTTTGGTGAAGGGAGAGATGGACAGTGCTATAGAGTTTGAACCTGAGACCTTTGATAGATCTGACCAATCTGGGTCCAACAAAAGACACAGACGAGGCTCCAAAGTTAAACTGGAAAATGAAGGGCCCGATGAAGTGGTACAGCCGGTTTCTCAACCTCATCATCATGTTCAAACTCTACTTCAACGTGCTCCCTTACCACAAAATCGATCTGACTTAGGCTATTCAGCACCGAGCTCATATCCACATTACCAGCCGCAAATGGTGCCACAGGGTCTGATGGGCTCTCATCACGTACCTGTTGTGGTACAAATGCCACAACATGCTGCAATGAGTCAGCCTATGCATGGCATGTCTTCCATGCAGCTGGTCGTACCTGCACCGATTCCATATGGTTCTTCGATGCCACAAGTTCCTATGTATCAGCATCCACCACCCCCACCTCCTCCTCCACCACCTCCTCCAGCGATGCCTGGGTATAGTCCTGAGTTTGTGAATGTTCAGGCATCGTCTCGGACCGAGTATGGAAGGCTTGGTGCTGGTAATGGGAATATGAATGCATTTGGTGTAGATGATACAAGGGCCCTGGGCGTGGCGAATGGTAGTTCTGCCACAGATACGGAGTACGGTAAGAAGTCTACTTTTGGGGCATCAAATGGTACACAATTTGGTCCATCAGGAGACGAGATGTTTGATGAGGTGTTGGATGCTGAATTCTTGAGAAAACGGTATGGGTTCAATGTCTCGATCAATCTGTCAGCTGCTGCAAGTATTCCTACTTATAAAGAATCCGATTACAATACAATGACGAGAACTGAACTTCCAGCTAAGGGGTCCAATGGGTTGAGAAGCAGGGCTACTTACGAATTTTTGAGGGCCATAAATGCTTTCAAGCTTGAAGATCCTGATTTTAAGATTAATCATCTGCAAGAAGTGATGCTTCTTGGGTTATACTTCCGAGAAATCAATGATGTTTTCATGATAGTTGACGAAGAAGCTTTTTGGCAGCAATATGAGAATAAAGAAGCAAGCAGCGTTCTAATTTATTCGATTATCTTGAATATTATCAAATATGAAGGTGCTCGTCCTATTGTTGAAGGGATTATTGGTAAGGAGCTGTTCTTGCAGAAGTTGGATAATGTGTTATACAATTTGGAAAGGAAGATTCGTCAGCTTCTAATAGTTCTTCCCGAATTGGGAGACGAAGAGAAAATGACGAGAAGTGTGGTGTTTTGTTTGCTTAGTATGAATTTCACTCCTAATAAATATGGAAACGAACAAAGCAGTCAAGATCTCCATGCTGCTATAGGATTGGCTTTGAGTATGTTGATTCACATGAGCTATGTTCATGAGAACTTGAGAAGTCAAGACTTGGTTGGGAGACTGAGATACTATGCTAAATATTGGTGGACGTTGTACATTTTTGACAGGTTCAATGGAATTGTCAATACTAAAGCATTTATGATCAAACAAGAAGACTTTGATATAGAGGAAACTGATGATGAACAGTTTAATGGAATGATTCATGTTGTTCAAAGAATGGAAAACATAGTTTTCCTTATTTATCAGCCAAAGAGTGATAAGACATTCCTAAAGGTGAAAGAATATACTGCTGCTCTACAAGAAGCTATAAAGGAAGGAAATAAAACCATCCAGAGCAGTTCTGGTTTGCAAGTTAGAAGAGAGTTGTTGAAGTATATGGTTAACAATTTGATGATGATTATTATCAATATGATCTCACTTAAGGCGAATGGGAAACAACACCTTTTCGACCATATGCATGCTAATTGCTGTGCAAACGTTTTGAAAGCAGTAGATAAAGCAGCAGGTCTAAGAATGGTGCTTCATATTCCAATTGTGCCCAGCGTGGTGTCTTTGTGTTTGTCAGTGATGTTGAAGTACAAAATCAAGATCATCTACTTGTATAAGTTAAACAAACTTCATACAAGAAGAGACTTGAATCAACAGCGTATCGAGTTATTTCACCTGATGTTTGATGGATTGTACTCGAGTCTTGATAAGCATTTCAGGTGTTGGTGGTTTGTTCTGGAGATTCTTCGAAATATGAGCTATTTGGTCAATGGGTATAGCAAGAAGTACAACACTCATAACAGTTACTACTCGAGTTTGGTGAAGATCAGGGAAATGGCACCTCTTGAACCATCGGATTATGAACCTCAAAGTCAGGGTTCCTCGAGAGGTTCAGATAGACTTCGGATCAAATCATTGATCCTGAAAGAGATTTTACCTTCAGTTGTAACCATTTCTTCACCATCTTATTATTCAGCCAATATTGTCAAATCTGAGTTCTTAAGTGACGCAGAGAAAGAGCTAAGAGATAAAGGTATACCAACTGATCTTCTGGAAGGTGAAGAAAGACAAGAAACATCAGCACCACCAGATGCCAAATTCGAAGGAGAGCCATTGGCATTACCAGAAGAGCCAATCACCTATCCTTTAACTTCAAGGATCAGTACGCCAACTACCTCAATCAGCGATGGAAACCAAGCCGATATGTTCGACCTACCAAGTGATTTATTGGATGTCGAAAACAACCGACTTCTAGAGTATTTAAATGATGATTTATTCAATAACCCCAGTCTTGCAGAATTTGTAACAGAAGATCCCAACTTAAGAGGATTTTTCACAGGATTGGATTAGGAAATATTTGGGATAGGACTTTAGGAAATAGGAATGTATAATAGAAATAGGCAAAAATATAAAGTTGCAGCCAATAATAAAATGTCAGGTGACATCAACAAGGTTTATCGGAACCAATTTCCACATATAGATGCAAAACGATAGAGATAAGGAGTTCTTTGTGTCACAACAACATGCACGCAAGAACATGTACAAAACATGTACACAAAAACTGCGACCAATTGACCTGTCGATTGATGCTTTTGTGGACACCAACGAGTCAATTGCAACATCGTCTGCTAGTCTCTATAGGCTTTAGATGACACTAACTAGGTTAAAATCAAATACCTTTGAGCTATATGCAGGATGTCACGGCGATTATTGCGTTTGCAGCACCAAGGCGATTTGAGAGGGAAGATAAGAGACGCGACATTTAAACCTGAGATTCAGGATTGGGGAACCTGTTCAATCGGGATACTGGAGACAGAGACAGGTGCGACAGAGGTAAGCGGTTGTGATAGATAGAAAATGCTATTTGCAAAGTGTTGCAAAGTGATTAGCATTGTGTGGTGGAATGAACACCTGGGTATGAACCCATTTGTTCATTAGAATTTTCACCTTCCTCTTTCACCTACCTCTTTCACCTACCTTTTTCACCTACCTCCACCGCAACACATATTTTCTAACTCTCAAGATTCTGACTTCCACAACAGCTCAGTGTGATCCGTTGTTCCCTTGGTTGTTTCATCTAACTGTGCACAACCTCTCCACGCTCTCACACCCGAGACCACAGATATTGAAAAGAAAATACTCGCGATAACAACTCCCGCTACTGGTTTTCAAACAACTACAGCCGCCAATGACAAAATGCCAGTTGCAAACATCAAAATAGAAAACGCCAAGTGGCTATACACTCAAAGTTCAAGCACCATCGCCTCAACTTGTGATCACAAGAGAGTACACATAGTAAAAACATTTGATGCGAGCCGGTTATTTAAGGTTATCTGAGGATCTTGCGGCGGCGGCTAATAATTCCAGAACCTATAAAACCGTTTGGTTTCGCCGGAGTATAAGGCAAGGTGTTTCCTCTGATCCCGAAATAGTGCTTCCGATGGATGGCTTGGTAGTGGCGGTGAAGTAAACCATTCTTCCCCAGTTGTGCGTGAGGGTCTTTAATCCAAAATGCGTAATCTAAAGTTGAAAACGACATCCTGTTAAGAGGGCCCCATTCATGCCCATTGGCCAATGCATTGTGTTGAGACCACAAGTCGAACCATGAACAAAGCATTACATTATTTATGTGATAATGCTTAATACAGTAAAAATAAATACAGCATTTAGACGAGATCGCAAACTATTGAGAACTCACCATCGTGGGCATCAGATACTACTACCACACATAAACATACACAAACACAGACACAAACACAAACAACCACCAACACAGTCCAAACACCAAATCTGCAGTCTCACAGCACCCAAATCGTCAACTCAATGGCTCTATCTCTGCAACTATAAGCTGCACCAAAAAAAAATATCGGACTCAACCGTCTAGCATGCTGCAATCTAAAATCGGTTGGCGCACGACGTTGCAACCCCTCATACAGTTTTCCCAGCAACATGAGACACCATTTCAAGGATATGAGGTGCTAAAGATGGTCAAAAGCGTCGGAACACCGAAGGATCTATAGCCCGTCCATTGTACCACACTCCTTAAACAAGGGACCACAGAGCTTGGCTGAGGCTGTGGCCCCGACCGTTGTTTAGAACATTTCCGCACGACATTTAGTGCCTTTCACGACACGCACGCACGACTGTCCTAATCCTGTTTTTAGATTTCACACTGAGAAAATTTTTTTCCTTTCTTAACTCACCAGACTTTAGTATTTGTTTATAACTTGTCGGATTCGACGACTTTTATTGTATCATTGTGTAGTTGAAAAGTGCTTTAATACTTAAAGAAAGTCAACCGCTCCATAAAAACCAGAAGTTCTATTCCTATCCCCTGAAAACTCGCTATTTTTGGCCTAGTTGTGACAAAAAAGAAAGCAAGATATTCTAACGACTATACAAGTTTAAGTGTTATCCTTGAGTCATGAATAAAGTCTTGCTATACATATTAAATCACCCTTTGGTGAAGGTGTTTTTGACCATTTTATCATATTTCCTTTACCCATTCCAAGATATCTCCCAAAAACAAGATCCTTCTACTCCTAAGAAAGTATTACCTAAAATCTCCAACGACCATAATGACATTAACGACCATGACGACATAGAATCCACCAAGTCCACTTCTAGTTCTCCTATCAACAAAAATAATTTATTTCCTTCCACCATTACTAATAATAATGTTTTGACGAATTCGTCCATTAAACCATGTTCCACCGGATTATCCACCAAATTCTTACCTTTCAAGAATAACCAAGGAGAAATCGAATGGACTTTTGCTGATGATGATTCTTCAATTCACTCAAGTAATGGCGGTAAAATGGAGTATGAAACTTCCAATGAAATTTCTCCAACTGTGTCCAATTCCAGCTCCAACAACGAGTCAATCTTGTCCAACAACTTGAATAACCAATATCCTTCTAACTATACGAAAAATGGAGGTTTAAACATCGACGCCGAACACTCCCTTCAACATAGTTCGGTTTCCGGTGGTCACACTCCTCGGTCATTGAATACTCCTTCGCCAACCTTATCATCTGGAGGTGATGGCAAGGTTCACCAATGTCCACACTGTGAAGCCACTTTCAAGTTGAGAGGTTATCTCACCAGACACTTGAAGAAGCACTCTGTGAAAAAGGCTTATAGTTGTCCATTCCACAAGTTTTTTATTTATATTGATGAAAACAACATCACTCATAAATATCATCCTTCTGGTGGATTTTCCAGAAGAGATACATACAAGACTCACTTGAAATCCAGACATTTCAAATATCCAAAGGGAACCAAAACTAAAGATAGAGCCAAAACTGCTGGTACTTGTTCCATGTGTGGAGATTATTTCCCCAATTCTGAAATTTGGTGTGAAATCCACATTGAAGGTGGTGAATGTAAGTTCTTACCACCAGGCTTCAAAGGTAAGTCTAGAATCAAGAACAGATTGAAGAAAGAGTTGAAAAAGAAAGGTTATAACATCAATGGTGACGAACCTATTGATTATTCTAAATTGGTTAATGAAATTTCCAGACTGAACAACCAATACCAAAACTTAGATTTAGAATTGGAGTTGGATTTGGATTTGGATGTGGATGATAATCAAAGAGACGATTCTAGTTCTCCTTTCTCCAATAGTGATTTGAGCCAGAGCCCTGTACCAGACATGAATGGAATAAGTAATATGAGTGGAAGAACATCTTCACCAATCCAAGAAATAAGGCCCGTCCAACACATGTCACAATCTTTACCACAAGGAATGACACAAATGCATCAAAATATAGTGAATGTGCCACAACCAATATCACAATCAGTTGCACAATCAATTCCACAGTCAGTTCCACAACCCATCCAGTCTATTCCACAACAAGCACAAATGGACCACCCACATCATTCAGTGGAGTCCCAAGGTTATTTCACAGATTTGTATGACGGAGAGTCTTTCTACTACAAAATCTTGGACTACGACGACGAGTTCTGCTTAGATGTGGACCAATTGAATCAATTCTCCAACCAAGAGCAAGGTAACAGAACTGCTTTCTTGCAGCAACAATACCAAGCTATGCAAAATCAACTCCAAATGAATTTGATGATGTACCAACAACAAAAGCAGAACCACAACCAACAATCACAAGGTCACTATTCGGGATATGTGTATCCCCCCGAAGGGTTTAATTCGATGAGCACGGGGTTGGGAGTAGATGATATCCATTTGGATGCAAACTTACAACCTCAATACGTGCAGTATTAGTTTGTTTTACGTAATATATGAGAGTTTATGATAGTTCATAAATGTTCGTTATTATGAGAAGATGAGGTCTATATCACTTTTGGACTTTTTAGTCTTTTTGGACTTCTTATCCTTGTTCTTGTCTTTCTTTGTCTTTTTCTTTGCTCCGAAGATTGAATCTATGTCTAAGTCTGGTGTTGGGTCAGAGTTAGAGGGTACAGGTACACTTTCTTTGAGCTCTTTGTCCACCTTTTCTTTCACATCCACACCCACATCTACACCCATGTCAGCACCTTCAATCACCTCTCCTACGTCCTCAATCACCTCTCCTACGTCCTCAATCACCTCTCCCACGTCTTCTCCCATATCGCCCACATCCCCCCCTCTCTCTGTGACCCGCACAGTGTCTCTTGTACCTTCGCTTATTCCCTCTAAAATCACACCAATTCGACTTACCGCCGCCACAAGCACAAGTCCCAAGTTCAAGAACTGTCCCAACTGTATAACCCCATAAAATTCCCTGAAACATTTCGCCAATAGTTTCTTCTTTATCAACTTAGATAGCACTGCGTAATCTTGTGTGTTAAAGAACTGCCTCAAGTTCCTCACCAACATGTGTAAGTACCTCCACCACAAAGCCACTCGGTGCTGGTTCTTGTTTCTGTGGTACACCAATTGCAACAATCTCGTCTCATTCAACAACCTTTCATAGTGTTCTTCATCAAGTGTTAGTTGTTGCATAAGTTATAAGATTTGCGATGAGCAAAAAAATTACGTCTAAATCATTTCAACTATGACAATCATAGAGGAAGCCAAACACTTTCTCAGCAAGTCTCAGCCTGAAGAGGCTCTAGAGATCATGACTGCTAAGTTGTTGGACCATCAGAATGATATACTGTTTTTGCAATTATACGGAGAAGTTTTACTTGAGAATAACGCCGTGGAAGAAGCTTATAACATCTTTATAAAGACTTGTGAATTAGATCCCACCGGTGAAAAAGGAGTTGAAAAGTTCTTGTATTTGGGACAAATTATTGGAGGCGCTGAAGGAATACAGTACTTGGATGTGGGATTAAACCAGTTGAATCTGGTCGAAAACAAAGACTCAAATACTGTTAAGAAGCTCTTGGAGGGTATATTTGCACAGATCGAAATATGGATGACTGATTTGTGTATGGAGCCAGAAGCTGAGAGTAAATGTAATGAATTGATTGAATATGCTCTTCAATTGGATGATACCAATCCAGAATCATATTCTTTGCTTTCTTCTATCAGAATCAGTCAACAGATGAACGAAGAAGCTAAACAAGCGTTGAAGAAATCTTGGGACTTGTTTAGGGCTAAAAAGCAGTCTTTGGAAACAGAATTGACAGATGACGAGTTGAACTTTGAGTTCATAGAATTAATCCAACCACTAATGACTATTTGCAAATTTGCAATCGAGTTGGAAATGTATGATTTGGCTCTTGAAATGTGCCACACCATTCAAGAAATCAACGATGATATCTTGGAAGTGTACTATTACGAAACTATAGCTCATCTTTTCAAGGACAAACAACAAAGGGCCAAAGAAGGCATTGACTACAGAGAATTACCTAATAATGAAGTGAGTGGTGAAATTATTGAAGAAGTCAAATCTGTCTTAACCAATGCCTATAAAATACTTCAAACTTCAGAGAATCTTGATCCAGAGATTGTGGGGTCCATTAATGATCTTTTGGCAGAATTTGGAGGTCCGGTGATGTCTGAGTTGATGCCTGTAAGAATAGACGATAATGACGATGATTGGGAAGACGAAATAGAAGAAAGTTGATCATAAAATACATAATAATACACTTTTCACAATACTGTACTTACCGGGTCCAGGAGTCCGTTTTGGGCCAAGAAACTAGTATACCGATCGTACATGATAGATATGGCTTTCCATTTATGACGGTAAGGTTCTAATATCTTCACATAGTTGGTCATATTGTAAAAGTTTTTAGGTGTTTTCATCACCACATCGAAACTCACGCATAAAGCGTTCATGGTAATTGGTTGTTGAACAATCCAGCTTGAATTCAATTGAGCCATGTAGAATAAGATATTCTTTGCTCCATTGACAGAAAAATGGTTCTTTTCACTGGTGTTGACTTCATGCAAGATTAAAACCGTGTTGATGATGCATCTGCTTAAAGAATAAACCATGGCATATTTGAACTTGTCGAGTTGGTCTTCGATTTCTTGGATTGTAACGTTATCGGTGATCTCAAACACTTTTCTTGGTCTATCTTGGGCACACAACGACAATTCATCAGTTTCTAACATGATCTTATCCTTTGTGGGATAATCTCTTGCAATGAAATCATCTAGAGGTCTCAAAACCTTGATAAGCTTCAAAAGTTGTGGGTTGGCAGCTGGTGTGGCTGATATGTTGTCAAATGTCAACTCGTTCATTTTCAAATCGTCGAAGTGACCATTCACCAATAAATTATTGAGTTTGAAGAAGTATAGACTCCAAATTATATTCCTTCGGTGCTCCAAAGTGTCATCATCAAATGAATTATCGTCATGGTTCAAACCTAACGATAAAGCATACACTATACACTCCGATAAGTCACTTATTGAAGTAGCTTTATAGTTCTGGAATGAAGAACAATTAGTATCTTTGAAAGACAAGAAGAACAAACACAACATCTTTACACCACTTCCTATACCTGGGAGCATTCGTAGGCCCGTTCTTACTTTCCATTCAAGATCATCTGTTAGCCTCACCACTGCTCTTTCACAGTCACTATCACCGAAGTACCTTTTAAGCACTGGTTCACATAGTTTGTCCTTTACAATGAACATCAAAATAGCAAACACCAATATCGTAGGAGCTTCACCTTGATTGAATTCTTCCCAGAACGTTTGTTCGTGTACCATTGGAAACAAACTGTTAAACTTAACAAAATAGACCTTCAATAAAGCCCTTAAGTCTTCGTTTGAAAGGTTAGGTGAATCTAATAGGAAAACACCCACAGTTTCCAAGAATGTGAGAATATGTACCTTTAATAGCGCATCGTCAATAAGCGTATCGTCGATGGTCTTTGGCGGAAAGAATCTAGTTTCTAAAGCAGACAGAATATTGAAATTATATTTCATCTTAAGATAACTCTGTCTAGCAGCCTGTGCATTGAACATTTTAGCCCCTGACAATGAAGGTAATCTATCAGGCATCAAGTTGATCTTATCCACAACAGGAGGATCAAGATTTTGGTAGTCCGAAGGCTTTAAAGGTCCAAATTCAGCAGAAGAACGATTCTCTTGAAGCATACGTCTCTCAGTGGATCCAAGAGAAGCGTCAGTTGAAGTCGAAGGGTAATTGTTCATGCTGTAATAATTTCCATTGGCAGGGGCTTTGTTAGTAGGGGCTTCGTTAGAAGTATTTTCGGGATCTGTTGAACCATTTCCATTGGAGCCGCTCTCATTAATGTCACCATTATCACTACTTCTGAGGCCCAAAACACTTGAATTTGTGTTCACCAGATCATTGGCAATTCTTTGATTGTCTTGGTTTGAATCTCTTGCCTCGACCAGTAGTATTTTGCCATCTTCTTCGTCATTTCTGTTTGTCTTTTCAATTATTAGATCGCAAGCAGTTCCATATTCTAAGCAGCTTTTACACCCATTGACCTCGTAATTCTTTCTCAATTCACACTTGATTCTCTTCTCTCTACACGACTGACAACATACGAATGTTCTCTTTCTTTTCTTATAACTAGTGTTAAAAGCTGGAAATACATACATGCTTAGATAAGTTTCGCAGAATGAAATTTTCATGAGATAAACAAATGGCTACTAATCACAGACCAACTTTAGAGAGTAAACGAGGTAAGAAACGGCCAATAAGCGATACAATAGTTCATGCGCGATCTATAAAACAGCACACGGAATTGAAGTATCGACGAGACGCTCCGGAATATGGTGTTGATAAGGAAGAAGTGAAACAGTTTAATAAACTGATTAACAATGGAAACGAGAAAGAAAGCGAACAAAACGAACAAAACGACGCAAAAGGAAACACAAAAGAGAAATATGGTGTAGAAAGTGCGAAGAGTAGTACAAAAGCACAAGAATCTAGAGCAGAAGATGGGAAAGAAGACAAAAAGATGGCTCTAGATGAGTCTGTTTCTATCTCATCGCATAATGATTCTGAGTCTCACATCAATCCGTCTGAGGATGACTCTGAATTGGGAACTGGCTCTGAATCAGAAACTGACTCCGAGTCTGACACAGAAGCTTTGCTTGCAGAGTTGGAAAAGATCAAGAAAGAGAAACAACAGAAACAACAACAGAAACTTGATTCTAATCCACTACTTTCGTCTCAAAGAAAAAGTTGGAGAAGTTCAGCTTTTAAGAAGAGACCAGAAACTGATAAAGCCAAAGAATTCACAACCGATTCTTTGGAAACAGATTACCATAAGAAGTTCATGAAGAAGTTTATACGTTAAACAGTACTATAGATACATTGGGAATATTTGGGACAAATATTATAAATAATACACGAAATACGACGTTAAGTATCGTCACCTTACGTCAAGTCATCACCATAACTTAATCTGGCATCAAGGTTAGCAATATCTTCTTTCAAACTTGCTTCTTCGACGGTTTTCACCAACTCTTTGGTGCACTTAGCAATATCGAATGAAATACCTGCCAATCTTTGCTTGAAAGATCTGTCAGCGAATTCCAGGTCTTTCTTATCAGCGGAAGGTTTGCACAAGACGCCCATTCTATGATGACAGTCTTCTAAGCTCTTAACAACCCAGCTTCCATGCTCCTTCAATTGGGCATTTCTTGTTTGGTTCATGGAAGTGTTAGTGGCTTCTGTCATTTGGCTGATAACCTCTGTAATTGCATTAGATTTCTCTCTTAAATCTCCTCTGGTAGCATTTGGCTTTTTAATGGCTGTCAAAAGGATTTGAATGGTGTTGATAACTTCAACTGTTTGATGTTCCAAATAAAGTAACACTTGGGTTAAGGTATTATCTGGATCATCGATATCAAACAAATCGACATTGAAAGTAGCAGCGGCCATTGATTTTCTATACTCTTGTCTTTCTCTGGCTTTGGCTGTCTTTTCATCTTCTACTTCCGAGGACTCGTACTCTGAATCTTCGTCTGATTCTTGTCTAGAATGGATTTCCACTGGTTTAGCATCTGAAATCATCACCTTCTTTTTTGATACACCATTCAAGGAATTCAATGCATCGGTGTTTTGATCAGATTGATCTTTAATTGGTTGGTCTCTCGTTGGTTGATCTCTGGTTGGTTGATCTTTGGCTATTATACGTTCTGGTGATTCACTTACAGCTGCTGCTATATCTGATTCTTTGACTGTAGTGTCAGAGGCTGTCACTGATGGAACTCTTTCTGTCAATCTGTCACGAACGGACTGGAAAGATTTGCTTGGAGACACTTCCACATCGCTTACACTTTCCTTAGATGGAGTTGTTTCAGCTGTCAGAGGAAGAATATCATCGGCACTGGTTCCTTGCTTTCCGTTATCAGAAACATCATTTTCATCATTTTGTTCAGCTACTGGTTGAGATTGGTCCGTGAATCTATCACGAATACTTTGGAACAATCCTTTTGTTTTGGAATTACTACGAGCGGCAGCAGCTCCAGCAGCTCCTACGGCGGCTCCCACAGCACCAACAGAAGCAGCGCTCTTGAGGTTCTTAGGTGACTCAGACTCTTGTAACACTGGTTCTTGTGACTTTTCAATAGCAGCATCCGTTTTAGCTTCAGCCTGAGCCAAATCCTTCTCAGAAGGTTTCTCAACGTCTGAACTAACAGAACCAATAGAACCAGTACTTACATTTGGATCAACAGCTTTGCTCAAGATTGGAGATTTTTTAATTTCCAATGAAGATCTGTCCAAAATGAAGCTGTTACCACTGGCTTTTTCTTGTGGGGGCAGCTCGAAATGCTTAACCTTATCCATGATGTTGGATCTGTTGGCAGTCTTTGTTGGGGTAGCAGTTGGTGACTCAGTGAGAGTGTTGTTCAAAGAATCAGTCAGTCTCTCAAACTTAGAAGCCAAGGCATTAAATTTTCTACCAACAGGTAAGTCTTTAGAAGAATGGAAGCTGTCAACTGAGGTGGAGTTGGAGCTACCATTTTTCAACTTGTTAGCCATTCTCAACGGCCTGACAGCTATATCAGTTCCATCATCTTCTCCCTCGTTAGTCAAATCAAATGAAGAATTGTTGTTACTTCTGATATTGGCAACAGGTGGTTTCAATTCAGATTGTTGAGAAGAAACTGAATTCAAAGCAGCAGAATTGATCGATTTGTTATTGGTGATCTTGCTCTTTCCAACTAATTCACAAGTCGCAAACACCACATCGTTCATGGCTCTCTCTATCACCACTTTTGGTAAAATACTTGAATAAACAGTATAGTACCTTGTAACAGTTATCAAATGACTGGTACAATCTCTGAGCTGAACAGACAAGTCGTTCGAGTTCAAATGGTTACCGTCTCCGTGATTGGCAATCTCATTGGCAACGATTGACAACTTGGATATCTTATCGAATATGATATCACTGTTGAAATCCTTTCCATCTAAATACACCAAGAAGGTTTCACAGAGAGAATGCAATTGACCCACCAAGTCAATAGGTATCAAACCTTCAGACTTGACAAAGCCCTTCAATTGATTTTGACTCAATAAGTTTGTATTGAAATCTTTTACCAACTTTCCAGCTTTCAACTCCTCATACTTTTGTTGCCAGTTCAAGACGTCATTTCTCAATTGAACAAAAGACGATTTCTTCTCGTTTATTGGGGGAGCATCCAAACTAGTCAATTTTTCTAGTATAAGAGCCATTTGTGGACTTAACCCATTGGATTTGGTCTCTGTTGGATTATGAGCACTACCATTGGTGCTCAATTCCCTAGATAATTGATTTCCAAGACTATTAGATCTACTGTGATCTCTGGAGAAGGTATTTGCTGAATTCTTAAGTGATTGGTTTTCAAGTCTCAAAGCAGCAGTAGAAGACTTCATCTGTTCGAACTCTCTCAACAAATCGTTATACTCGGTCTTGTCTTCTAATCCACGGACTTTGGACTCGTATTCAGATTTGGCATCTTCCCAAGTAGCTTTTTCTTTGGTCAAATTGTAATTCTTGTCCAAAGTATCATCGAGTTCTTTTTGGACCCTATCCAAAGACAGTTTTAATTGATCATACTCAAACTCTTTGTCCTCTAATTGTTTTCTGAGGTCAGCAATGGTGCTTTTGTGATCAAGGGACCCATCAAGTTGTTCTAAAGACTTCTGGTCAGCTCTGTCTTTCACAAGAGTCGCGTCATTGACAGCTTTATCGTTATCATTCAAGTCATTATCATCATTATCCTCCTCATCACTAGACCATGTAAGAGTAGCTTTGGTTGGCACCACAGTTTTACTGGATATTCCGATACTTTGATTTAATACATCAGAGCCTTTGGACACATTAGATTCATCATGATCTTTAGGATATTGTTCCACTTCCACCTCTTCTTGAGGATAAGGCGCAGCAACTTCCCTTTCACGTATTGGTTCAGGTTCTGGGACATGAAGAGGTTCCGCAGCACGAATAGGTTCATGTTCCGGCTCTGGTTCAAGGACTGGTTCAGGCTCCTTTTCAGGTTCTGTATGCAATTTTCTTCTCTCGATCTCATAGGCTATGTCACCCACCAAATCTTTGAATCTATTTTGAGGTAAAGAACTCAATTTCTGTCTGGCTTGGTTCCTCATTGGATGGAATGATGACTTAGGTAATAAATAGTCAGGTTCACCTCTAGATTCATCTATTCTTCTTCTTAATTCATCATAAACATCAGTACTCAATTCTTTAAATTGACCGTCGCTCAACTTAAGCAACTTTTGCAACTTCCTTGAAGAAGGCTTTGGCTTGTTATTTCGATCATCGGAAATGTCAAGAAACTGTTTCAACACTTTATAATGGTGGGCTAAAGACTTCTCACTCATTTTGGATCACCAGTATAACAGTTTAAAAAAGGGCGTGGAAGTCGGGATTTAGCACGGGCACAAGTCAATTGGATAACAAAAGCGATATGACACTTGGAACTTTTCAAAAGGCAAACAACTACGTTTTATAAAAACAACAAAACCCACAAAAACAGATCACCAAAAAAATTTTCTCTGAAATTGATTTAACACAGACGCATTTATGAAACGAAAACATAAACGCGGTTGACACACGACGTTTTAACAGGTAAGAAGGGCTTGAAATAATAGGCAAACAATTGCATATTTGGAGTCTGTACATAATACAAGGGAAACCGATGTCTTGGGTTCCCGATTGGAATGTTTTCATCTGAAATAAACAAACCAAGACAATAGGGGTGAAAAAAACACAATAGAGTGTCAATCTCATGTGGCTGAAGACGTGCACAAACACGAGTTACAGGGACCAAGATCAATCCAGAAGGTGTGTAGAATGCGGTTGAGAGTGATATCTTTCGAATATGTATCGCTTCAGAAATTCTTTAGAAGTGAATAAATTGTACACTGTGAAATTTGCAGCCATTTGAAATCTGCGAAAAGTACTACAAAAAATGGTACCTGTTAGATCTATTTAACTTCGTGATATTACTATGTACATGATAACTATGCATGCTATACTTGAGTTTCAGGATTCTGGTCGGTCTCGATGATATCCTTGGTGATGGTTTCTACAGATGGTAAGATCTCATCATGAATAAACTGTTCACACACGTCCTTGCCATGGGTGAAATTAATGGCACCAATCAAAGCATAGATCATCTGGGCACTAACCTTCAATTCTCCACTATTCTCAAAATTTAATCCTTGGTTGTAACTGTTCCAGAACATTATAGTGTTCAATTTATTGATCTTTGCGAAAATTCCTAAAGATAACCGGCCAGAAAGCTCTTTGGAGATAGGTTGTCCCAAAATGTCCAAATTCTTTCCATTTACAGCCAAATCGTTGAATTTGTCAGTTGTAGAAGGCTTGTCAATGACCACTTTGGCAAAGTATAAGTTTAGTATTTTACTTCCCATGGCGCTCAATTTCTCATTATATGGTTTAATACCATTGGCAAATGATTTATGAGTTATCACTTGTAACGCCAACTCGTCGCTTATTCTGTACTTGTCACTAAGGAACGCCTTGATATGCTGGATGTTTGTTTCAATGTTGTCATAATGGTGGCCTTCTTTACTGGTGAAAACTTCAGTAGGGTCTCTCTTTAAACCTGCTATTCTGGGCCCTTTATGTAGGTATACGGATCTGGAGAACACGGTTTTCAGCACAGATCTTGGTACTACAACAGCCACCTGTCTTATCCAAGTGTTCATCATATCTTAGCACTTTTCCAATCCCAAAATGTCACCGAAACTATGTACCTTTTGATGTTCCAGTGAAAAAATTTTCAACTAGTGCGACGAAAAAATCTGCCTGCATTTAGTCTCATAATTTATTTCCTAATCTCATCTCATCTTTAAAATCATTATGGATATTTTCAGGGTTTTAACTAGAGGTGCTAGCATTAAGAAGAGCAAGAAGTTCAGCACAGACTTCGCATTGCCAAATAGTTCACAAAAGGAAAAAGAATCCAGAAAAGAAGAATCGTTGAAACACGAGATCGACCGTGAGACTGACTTCTTTAACACAAAGAAACACACTCATCACAAGGTTGTTGAAGCCTCAGAAGTCGAAGCTGAAGACGAAGAGCCTCCTTTAAAGATCGCCAACGAAGAAGATGCTGCTAAGTTCAGGAAAGTGAATAAGTCGAAAGTTACAGGTCATGATATTCCTTTGCCTATTGGATCATTTGAAGATTTGATCTCCAGATTCCAAATTCATAAGAGACTCTTGGACAATTTGATACTGTCGGAGTTCATTGAACCCACTCCTATCCAAGGAGAGTCTATTCCAATTGTTTTGTCTAATAATGATCTTATAGCTTGTGCCCCAACTGGTTCAGGTAAGACATTAGCATATTTAATTCCAATCTTACAGAAATACGGAACTATGACTCGTCCGAATAAAAAAGATACGGGTATAAAGTGTTTGATAATAGCACCAACTAATGAACTTATTAGTCAAATCCACCAAAATCTCGATGTTTTAAGTAAAGGTTTGAACTTGAAAACTAGCATATTAACCAAACAATTGGCCAATAAATTGACTGAGAAACAGGTGTCCAGCGACAAATACGACATTTTGGTTGCAACTCCACTCAGGTTGATCGATCTTGTTAAGAAAGAAGTGATAGATTTATCTAAAGTACAAAATTTAATCATCGATGAGGCTGATAAGTTATTTGAACAAGGCTTCCTACAACAAACAGATGCTATTTTGGCTAGTTTGAATGGTAAGAATTTACAGAAGACTGTGTTTTCTGCCACAATTCCTTCTGGAGTAGAAGAGATCTGCCAATCCATCATGATTAACCCAATAAGAGTAATCATTGGTCACAAAGAAGCTGCAAGTAATACAATTGACCAAAAATTGGTATTTACAGGTAATGAAGAAGGAAAGTTGTTGGCTATAAGGCAACTTATACAACAAAGTGAATTCAAACCTCCTGTGATTATCTTTTTACAGTCCATTATCAGAGCTAAAGCTTTATTTCACGAATTATTATACGATAAATTGAATGTTGATGTGATCCATGCAGAAAGAACCCCCAAACAAAGAGACGAGGTGATAAAGAGGTTCAAGAATGGAGACATTTGGGTGTTAATCACCACAGATGTATTGGCAAGAGGTGTGGATTTCAAAGGTATAAATCTTGTGATAAATTACGATGTTCCCCAAAGTGCCCAAGCTTATGTCCACAGAATCGGTAGAACTGGTAGAGGAGGTAAAGCAGGTAAGGCAATCACATTTTTCACCAAAGAAGACGACAAATTGATCCAACCAATTGTTAATGTCATGAAACAAAGTGGCTGCGAAGAAGGGTATGCTACTTGGATGGAAAAAGTCGGTAAACTCTCCAAGAAAGAAAAGAAGTCGTTAAAGAAGAACCAAATATCCAGAAAAGATATCACCACCGTTCCCAAAGTTATCAGTCATAAAAGAAAACAAAAACATGAAATGATTGAAGCATCAAAGAGAAGAAAAGCCAAAGAAGAAAAAGAACCACTGGACTCTTGAATAAATACGTGTATACACAGAAAACAAACATAAATACGTCAAATACTTTTTATTAGTCACTATCTATCTACCGGATCAACTCTAATGGTGATGTTCACCAGTGCTTGGGTAACCAAAGAGAGATCTTCTACCAATTATTTCACCTAATGAGAAAAATGCTAATAATTGGACACCATAGACACCAGCTTTAACAGCAGTGGATTTGGAAGGAGAAAAGTTGAGGGCTTTGACTAAGAATTCCTTTTGTAAAGCAGGACTTTGGACGAAGCTTAATGCATTTTTGTAGACTTGTTGGAATTGAGCAGAAGATGGAGGAGCCAATCCTTCTTTTTGATAGACGATTTTTCCCACTTCTCCCGACACTTTGGTCCAGTAGACAGCTGAGTTAGCTAATTGGGTGGACTTGGACACAACGCTGTTGACTAATCCTGTGGCTTTGGATACAATAGCTGACATTATGGAATACTGAAAACTTGAAGAAAAATTTCATGGTTCGCATAACCGGTGAGCCAATGAGAATGTCATGCGTATGATTGCCCAATTAGGAAAGATACTGCAATATCGCACACCATAAGCAGATCCTAGTTCATATGTATCACCTTTTATATTAAATACCACTATAACAGAACGCCAAATCTATCGGGCCAAAGAACAGGAGCTACTAAACTCCAGCCATAAAGAATGAAACACACCCAAGAACTGATGATTTTTACCCAAGATGAGAAGTATGTTCTTCCCACGGGAACAAAGTCTCCTACCTCATCTTGTTTGACGTTGATGGTAAGTAAAGTGGCTACATATTGAGTGGCCAAAAAGAAAATCACGTGGAACAACGCATAGTTATACTTGACACTATTTCTCTCTTCGTCACTGTTACCTTCGTCTTCATCGTAAAGACTTAATTGATTTAAAGCACTTTCCGGAAGTGAACCTTCTTCAACTGCTTGTTTAATAGCTTGATACCTCATTTCATTACGACCACTTGGTTGAGAGCTAATGAACCCATCAGTAGACGAGTTCAACTCGGTGCTGTCTTCATCAAAGAAAGCAGAATTGGCAGCTGCTCTTGTAGTAGTGTAAGCCATTGCGACAAATGTGAACATTGCACCCAACACAATAGATGCAGTTCTTGTACCTCTGGATCTCACCAACGGATTACATAACTTGTCATCTGGTTCAGAAGCCACGGCACTCATCACCAAATACGTACAATAGAAAACTACCATTGAAGATTGAGCTAAACCAGCATGAGGATTAGATTCTTGAATGGTTTGATTAATTGACATCCCCGAAATGACAATTGCAAAGATCATATTCATAGTTATAGCAGTTTTATTCATTCCACATCCATCACCTGCAAAAAACACAAACATCAACACTGTCACAATTATACTGGCAATGTACATCAATAAGGTACCACCAATTAACAAATTTTTCCAGAAACTAGCATTGTATTCACCTTCTCCTGTGAATTCTTCAAGCTCTATCTTCTCCAAACAAGTTTCCGCCCAGGCATGAGCAAAATCCACCAATAACACCAACCCTATACCAATAAATATAGTTGAGAATATAATGGCAATATGATTACCATAAAACACGAAAAAACTATCGGGAATCAAGAGGAAATTGACCAACATGAAAACCACGTACAAAAAGGATTTCATTTTCCACCATCCATTCTGTATAGCGGCTCTTGGGTTGGTGGTTGATTTGACATTCACCAATAAACCAGCTAATATTAAATGGAGCACCCCCAACGCCAAATTGATTCTGTGGACCGAAACAAAACTGATACATTGACCACCTTCAACTCCACATTTGCTATTGATGAAACCAAACGTCGCTTTCTCGAGTTTGTGTACAATAAAAGGTGACAACGCTATCCATGAAATTAATGAGTTCAATAAAAGGAAGAACGCATATGTAATTCTCGTCAAAATCGACGATTGGAAAGTACCTCCTATAGAAGTACAGAATGCTGAGCATGCCGCTGCTCCTACACACGACGATATCGACGATATCAATGTGGTGGAAGCTGCTAATGGTATAGAAACTAAAGCACCCATAAATAAAATTGAGAATGACAGAAAAGATAAGGCTGAGATTTTAGATGATGGCTGCAAAATATAGAGGGGTATGGTTGTGTTTGTGTTTGAGAGTGCTTTTGTGTTCGTTTGTGTTCGTTTGTGTTTATGATTGTGTTTGCTTGTGTTTGTGTTCGTTTGTGTCTATTTTTTTGTTTGGTCTAGTTTGTGTTTGTTCTGTCTATTTACTCAAACTCTTTCAATGCTTGTTTCCTTCGTTTATCCATACTACTCTTTATACCTCCCTTCGACTTTGGTCCCGTTATCCACCCCCAAACCTGTTTGATCTTAGAACTGGCCTTGGGAATAGTCGACACGTCTTGTGCCCCATTCAACGAAGATAAGTCAAATAAGTTTGATTTGAGGTTCTTCACTTCATCATATAAATCCTCAGGCTCTTCATCATCTAATGCCAATGAATAAGATTTTGCATCAACCAAATTGAACTTGACCATGACACTAAAGCAGTAATTGGCTATGGGTTTGATAATCATGGCTATTGGTGTAGGAAAGAAAGTGTATAATGCAAATTGTTCGGACCTATCACCTCGAATACTCACAGGCTCAAGATGAGAACTGGTATTTGCATCAGTATCTGTTTTCACTAGTCTCTTCTTCTGACTTCGTTTACGACTGAGTGAAAATGGAAGCAAATACGATTGAGCTTCGTTGGTTCCTTCTTTGTAATATCTCAAGTACATCCAACTGATTACAAAGCCATTGAGTGCCAAATCAAAGTTTATTCGAAACTCTTCACTCAACATCTGCAACACAAAAGTCGATAAAAGCATCAAAAACGGTAAATACTTGACTTTAATCCGGACATTCCCCTTAAAGAATATGAAATAATGAGATGGTATCCTCTGTTTAATAGCTATAAAGAATCCCATAATTATAGCCATTGGCGACACCACAACCGGAGGAACATCAGTCAATTCAAACCCTAAAGATCCATACACCACAAAGAACAAATAAAGCATCAAATTAGCCATCAACAAGTTGCACATGACAAATTTACCGTACTCTTTCCCTCCCCATACATTTTCCAAGTATCTTCCAAGATAGAACACCGTGACAAAACTCAATAAAAACCCCACAATATTCTCTTCTATGAAACTACACGTCACCATCACCCATGGACGCAGTAAAACAGGCGATTTCGTCGGTATGAAAGACAATAAAGGAACGTATAATTCGTGTGGATGAGGAATCTCCCCAGTTTCTTCAGTGATGTTATTGACATCATGAGCAGTTTTCTTCTTTGATGAAACCATTATAACGAAGTAAGTATAGTATTTCAATGCATTGTTCAACATCGAAAGTGACGTTAAAGCCACCAAGAAGATCCCGGTGATTTTAGGTACTTTCATAGAGGATGACGTAAAATGCGATAAAATGAGTATTTGACTTTATGATGTTAAGATCCGTGAAAAGTGTCAGGAGTGTGTTTGTAAGACACCAAAGTTCGATTCCTTTTAAGAGAAGAGCTACGTTTCGAGAGCTTCTCAGGACCCCGGCGTTTAAAACCTTGGCTTTGACAGTGGTTTTTGGGTGTACGGTAACAGAGTTGATTGCCAGAAGAAAGCAAATAGAGGACTTGAAAGAGTCTCATACTGTTAAGGTCGAAGTACTAAGAACTATTGTGGACAAGTTGAAGAAAGGGGGAAATGTGGATGTGCAGAAGGAGATGCAGGTTTTAGACCATGCAGAAATAGATATTGATAAGGAGATTAAAGAGTTCTTATACATGATTGAAGACAAGGAAGAGAAGAAGGAGAAACTTGTAGACATAAACAATGACCAGGTAGAACTGAGTAATGAGAGTGATAGATCACATACGTCAAAGTTTTTGTAACTAAACACTTTATATTCCTAATTTACAGTAGACTCCAAGTTTATACTAGACCAAATTCACTAGACTCCATTAATTTCACTAGACTCCAACTTTATACAGTTGTTACATTACCACAACTCTAGACACCCATTTTTCTGATAGTTTTCCTATGACTTTCTCCAGTTTCAATAACCTTTCCTTCTTGTTGCAATCTTCTAATAGCTTCATGAAGGTCGTTATTTTCAACTCTCATTGAAGATTTCTCGTTGATCTTTATAGACAACTCATTGAATCTAATCACGTTATTACTATCAGATAAGATTGACATGATCTCATTACCTAAATCTTCTTGCACTCTTCTTTGTGCAGAAGTTGTTCCGGTCTGGACCATATCCATATCGATTCTTCCGGTGATAGGATCAGTAGCATAATCTTTAATGGCAGTTTTGATCAATCTGATTGCTTCTTTGACATCGATCAATTGAACTTCCGGTGATAATCTCATCTTAGCATGAGCTTCTGATAATCTGATCATCGACTCCAATTGTCTAGTGGTAGCAGTGACTCTTCTCTCAGAAGCTCTGCTATCGTCTCCCATCTTTCTCATTTCTACGTAAGCTTTAACCAACTCGTTCTTTCCTTCTGGAGTGATCACAGGATGGATATTCTCTTTAGCATATTGGATGTAAGTGGTCAAAAATTCCACTGGTAACACAACATTTTCTGTAACTCTGTCTGGAACATCTTCCAAGTACATGTTGGTTAAATGTCTAGCCAATTGTCTGTCGAGTCTTTCATCCACTTTATCCAACATTAAGTATACCAAATCGAATCTTGAAAGTAAAGGAGGTGGTAAGTCAATATTAGACGTAACTGGCAAATTTGGATCGTATCTGGAGTTAATAGGATTAGCAGAAGCCAAGATTGAAGTTCTGGCATTTAAAGTGGTGATAATACCAGCTTTAGCAACAGAAATCGTCTGTTGTTCCATCACTTCATGTAATACCGATCTGGTAGCATCTGACATCTTATCAAATTCATCAATACAACAGATACCTCCATCAGATAACACTAAAGCTCCACTTTCTAATACCAATTGCTTGGTATCAACATCTCTGGTGATATAAGCAGTCAAACCAACAGCAGACGAACCTTTACCAGAAGTATAGACACCTCTTGGAGAGATTCTGTGGACGTATTGTAACAATTGAGACTTGGAAGTAGATGGATCTCCACATAAGAGAATATTAATATCTCCTCTGTATCTACCACCTTTCTTGAATGTTTTGTTAGTACCTCCAAATAACTGTAACAAAACACCTTTCTTGACATCATCCATTTCGTAGATAGAAGGAGCCAAAGATCTGGCTAAAACTTCATATAAATCATCTCTTTGACTAACTTCTTTGATTCTAGAGATTTCTTCTGGAGTGATCTTTCTAACTTGTTCGACTTCTTGTTCTTTTTCACTAGCTTCTTGCTCTAAAGTAGAAGTATCTGCACCCATTCTCTTCTTATCGATCTTCTTGATATGAACTACATCCAAGTATGTCTTGTACAAGCTTTTAACAGCTCTCATTCTTGGATTAGACCTTACTGGTAAACTTCTGAAGATCCCACACACTTCTACTCTGTCACCAGCTCTACAAGCATCGACCAAATCATCATAAACACACAAATTGATGGAGTGTGGAGTTTGTCCATCAGGAACCAAATCTGGTGTTTCTTGTAATTTGATAACTTGCTTATCAGCAAAAGAAGATCTATTGTGGATAATTGTCATAGAATTAGATTGTCCACAAACCTGTCTAGGACACTTTGAAGGCTCTGAAATCACTCCTCTATCGATTTCAACAGCAATAGTGTGATCACAAGCATTACATTTGAAAAAGGCAACCTTCATATCTGGAATAATAGCAGTACTTCTCAATACGAGACCTTTTACACTAACCAATTTGTCAATATCGTTAGGATTTAATTCTCTCATACCTTTTTCCACTTGATTAATGTTATAAGGACGAACAGTATAAACATTGGTTTCGATTTCGTCGACGTTATTGTTAGTATCAAAACCACCATCCATCACCAAAGAAACCATACAATCTTTGATAGTTTGATCCATGATTGGAATCACTTCTTGTGGATAGTTTAACAACTGGTAATACAACTTTCTGGTTGGAGCATAAGCATTCAAGTTTCTAGCATCTAAGTTCAAATTGGTTAAACCAAGTTCTCTCATATTGTTCAATTGTTGAACATAATGTAATTCGTTGTCATCATAAATGATTTGACCATCTTCATGAAGCCTTCTGTACTTCATCTTGAACGACATCAAGAAGTCTCTGAATGAGTTGGAACAATCTTGGATAGAAACATTAGTCCCCCAAATGACTCTCACGGGTTCATCTTCATTGGCAACAGGTTCCGAGTTAGCATTGGATAAAGGATTGGTTGGGTCAGAAGGTTGGCTTGGCGGTTGCAGGCCTGGTGATTCAACAAATGTTCTTCTACGCATTGGAGAAGATACGCTATCTTGAATGTCACTTCTATTATGTCTTCTAACAATTCTGTCGACTTCACTAGTGAGTCTATCACTTCTGAGTCTGCTGCTTCCTGCAGGTCTGTTGTTGTCAGAAGTGTGGTGAGCAGAAGAGGACGAGTAACGTAAAGGAGACGATACATCTGTTCTCCTTTGACCTTGACTGCTTAATTGAGCTTCACGGTTAGCATCTGAACGAGGTTGAGATGAGGAAGAATGGAAGAACAATGGAGACGAAGGGACCGCTGGGTTTTGAGATTGTGATTGTGACACGGATTCTTGATTTCTTGACGGTTCATTTTGTCCTGAAGAGTCAGGATTGTGAACTGGAGATGACATGTTTGAAGAAGAAAAAGTAGATGAATAAAATATAAAGATTTAAGACGCGTTGAAAAATGTTCAATAATACTTCCTAATTGGGTTTAATTGAGACGCGGCAAGATGGAGACGTAGAACATTAAATATAGAGAGCACAAAAAGAGATAGATTACCACAAACACAACAATGAAAAGGAGTTCGAACATGTTTGGAGTTTAAGCTTATAGGAGTTTGTGTTGTAAGGGAGTGTAATGCCACAAAGTCATTGAAACCAAGGAAATTGGTGTATAACATAAACTCTACAACGAACTCGACAACAAACTACACAAACTCGACAACACAAACTCAACACAGACTCAACACAGACTCAACACAAATGTCTTGACTTGATTCGTCTCCTACAATCCATTACTTCCTGCATTTTAAACCACTTTCTGTACATCGTTTCTCTTCTTTTTGCACGAAATTTTGCAACCGCGTTTTTTCACTCTTTAAATGGCTACTGACAAGATAACCCTTGGGCCACAAACACAACTCAGGCCAAAAGACACAAACCTGTTGAACAGGACGTCTCCATTGCTGCAGAAGATCGTTGTCAGATCGAGATCGTTAAGTCCCGAAAGAAATCGGCCCGGAAGTGCAGAATCCACTTCCCCCATAAGAAGAAGTGGTTCCCCTGTTCGTAGACAACAAATTCAAGAGATCGAAGAGCAGTACAGGTTGAAAAGGAAAGCTGCAGAGATAGAAAAAGAAGGGAAGTCGGTCAAATTTAACGATGACGTGCAATTCTTTGAAAATAACAGTATGACTAGTCCACAATTGAAGCTCAGAAAGGTAGATGAAAAAGCGTTAGAGGACCAAATGCAAGAAATGTTTACAATGTTGGGCGAAGTCAAACAGTCACAACAAGAGATGCTGAATATGATGGAAGTGGTCAACAAGAAATTGGACCTCATAATTAGTGGAATGATTTAATGTAGACTTCATGTATAGATAATGTATGATGAGATCGAAGACACTTAGAAATCTATAGACTTGGTGGTCTGTTTCTCCTGGTGATCTGGATGGTTATGAGATTGATGTGAATGATCTTCTTTATCATTGGAATCATCTTCAACAGGTATACCCCATTCTTCGATCTCGAACTTCTTTCTTCCATTCTTGAAAGCGAATTCTCCTTGGTGAATCGTCATAGAACCTCGTTCACTCAACACTGGTAACTTCAAGATGTTTACTAACCCATGTTGAATCTTGGTTGGTTCGTTCTTGTATGCCTTTTCAATCAATTGGGTCATGGCTTGGTTGAATGGCTGCAAGTGAATCACTGAATCTACTAGGTTTTCTATTATGGTTGTCAAGGTCGATGTTCTTGGATACAAATCCAAGGGCAACGAGCAAATCAATGAAGCATTGTCCAGGTACTGCTTCAACAACGACCTCAAGCTGTGTATAAAAGGTACCATGAAGGTAGACTGTGATAATGATGGAGGGTAAAGCGAAGGAATCAAAAGATTTGGTATGATAATTCTGACGGTTCTTGATGGGTTGGCTTTGATTTGTTGCTGAACAATGTTAGAAATGTTCATACATATCCTCTTATAATCATTTGTTAATTGAACAAATGAAACTTCTTGTGCAGAAGGCAAGGGCCTTATTCTTTCAGTGATATCGAATTGATTATTATAATTCTCATTAACCTCCGACATTATCTCTTCTTCCACCTTCTTGTTCAACCCGTATCTCCAGGCAATCTTCAAGTCTCTTTCTTGTGAAGCTTGCGATAAGTTCGACACATTGATCTTCGACTCATTAGATTGAATCAATGCCTTCTTCTTATCTTTAGAAGATCCTTTATAGAGTCCGGGTAATTCTTTCAACCACTCATTAGACATACCAACAACGATGATATGACAATTGACTTCCTTATTGTCTTCGATTCTGTTATGCATTATTCCTTGTGAAGCAAAGCATCTTAGTATAATGGACCCAAAATCTGTTGTACCTGATTCTTCAATAAGAAGAGAATTACCCAAAGGAAGCCCTTGATGTCCCAATATTTTGTCGAGATCTCCCGTACCTGTGGATATTGTTGGCTGAGATGTTAAAATTGAAGGTCTTATACCTGGGTTATTGAGCTGTACTGGCTCTTGTTTTTCTTGTTCTTTCACCAGTGGTTGTCTACCAATTGGTGCTCTTCCCAAAGGAACTCTTGGAGATGGTCTACCGGGTACCACACGACCTCCTGGTACAATAGGAGCCGGAGCTGGTGGAGTCCTTCCAGGAACTGCCGGACGTCCGGTGTTGTTCAATACTTCGCTTCTCTTCCTAAAAGACATGAGATGAGCTTTTTATATGTGGTGCGAAATGGCGATAATCGTGGACAATTTTACCGCTACAGTCGTTACTCCGGTGCGAAGTGGCTGGATTTGGTGCTGGTGCTGGTACTGGGGCTATCTATAGTTAATATAATACATAGGAGATCTAAGACGTTTCATCGACAACAGTCTCAGAAGTATCACTTACTTGTTGGGTTTTAAGGTCTTCGGGGACCTCTTCTGTCCCACTTTGTGGCTGGTTCAAGGTCCTCTTAATGCGGCCCAAGATCAAATCACGTCTGTCATACCAATTATCTGTCAACTCCAAATCAAACAGTTTACCCAAGTTATTGGACAAGACTCTTGCATGGTCGTATTTTTCCAAATCAATCCACTCTTTAATTGAAATCAAGTACCAAATAGACGACTTTTTAAACCTGTTTAAACCATAGTTGAAGTCAGTCGGAGGTGTGAGTTTGCTTTCATTGACATACATTCCTTCTTCTTCTTCTTCTTCCGGTTTTTTCTCGTTGGTGTCGAGGTCCACAAGACTCTCAGTAGAGCATTTTCCAAAGACATAACCCAATCTCTCATAGATTATGGCTTTAATCACTTGCAGTTTATGATTGGACGCTGTCAAATGGGTATCGAACTCTTGAACCGCTTTAATCAAGTACTTTTCTACCAAGTCAATCCACCACCAGTACATTTTGAACGTCGAACACATACATAATAATAGTTCCACAACTACTAATAATGTTCTTAGGTTGTAGGTCTTAAGATTCAATCTGGACTTGTAAGTGTAGGACAAGTTGTCCAAATAAGGCTCGATTATGTCATGTCTAATCTTCCTGAGGGTATTCCTATCAGGTGGAGAAGTTTGGTTGGTAATTATCTGAGTTTGAACTAGTAATAATGACACAATACACATTTCCTGGGTTGAAGCCACATAGATCCATGCCTTGTCATTATTATAGTCTTTTTTGATGAAATCATACACGGAATAACTGTATTTGAAATCCTTTAGAATCAAAGACCAATCTGCAAGCTTTTTGATCGCCTGTTCTGGCGATGACTTATGATAATAGTTTTCCAGGTAATTAAATGAGCTTGTACCACCAGTAGACAGCTCGTTGGTAATATTGTTGTTATTATTGAAGAATTTCTTCGATACAGAAAAGAACCTGTTGGTTATAGACTTCTTCGGAGATAATATTTGATCATCCCACACTCTTACTTTCTGTTCCATGTGAGGGATCAAATGATCAGTTATGAATTTGTTTACAGCTATCCTGAAAGCCTGATCAATATTTTTCGGGATAATGAAATGGTTGATTTTCGATTGAAAAGATAATTGTTGAAGATCTTCGTCAATTGTGGAGTTTTCGTTTTTATCGATTTTGATAGTTTCTGAAGATGCATCCTTGAATATAATTGGCACAAAATTGCATGATATAGACAAGGTTTTTCGTACAGTCTCTTCAAAATCAGCTATTTCTTGGGCAGAGACCTTATTTTCATCGAATAATATGAATGCATGGAATAAAAGATCATTTAACTGGAAGAACTTGGGGAAAACACAGTTTCTAAAATCGGCAATTTTATTCCTCAAAAACTCTAATGAGTCTGTCTCGTAGTCTATTATAAAGATCTGAGCAATTGGGTGGTTGAACGTATCAAACGGTACTATGGCGTTGGAAGTTATGACTTTATTAAAGAATTCCAAGTACAAGTCCACGTTTGATTCGAAAGTGCTATTCTTGAGCAACAATTCCAACGATGATATGCTGAACAACTGTTGAAGGGACGAAGTGCTCTTTGTGGAAGTTTTGGAGCTTGCGGAAGAAGAAGATGTCACTCTAGACAACTGGGTATTCTGGCTCGTAGAATGGCTCACAGAACTCGCCACTTTCAACGATAAAAGCTCTGGTAACGGGAAATCAAATCGTACAGGGAAACTTGGATATGTCTTTGTGAGCAATTGGTTGTTTGTGATCCGAAACGACTGGTTTGGAGCGGGATACTTGACATTGTTCCCATATGATTTCAACACCGATAAGATTGAGGAATCGATGCTCAAAATTGATTGGAGAAGGACGTCGGCATTTTGAGATGCATCCACTGACACGAGCGGTGAATATATGTGATGCAAGAGGTGTTGCCTGGAGGTGTAAGGATCAGCACCTTTGAAATCGATCATCGCTTATGTAGGACAGAAAGTTGCGAGAAGTGGTGGGAAAGCTGCCGCGCGCTTAGGCAGAATCAGATAAGAATGAGAATCAGAGACGCAAAAGATGAACAGGTCTTGAGGTACAAGGGACTGTCAAAAAGGGTTACTGGATTTACTCACACCCCACCTCATAAGATGGTGCAAGCATACATCCAATGGGTATATTATCTTGAAACAAGAAAAAACGGTATGATCACGTGACATGGTCTTGTTTGGTGTAAGGGTCGACGGGCCCTTTCGCTACTGTTTCACGTTCACGTGACAAATTCGCATCCCTGTCCGGGTAAGTTTTGTGGATCAATATTTCCCGTTTGGGAATAAATGTAAATATTACAACTTTAACTCTAGAAGAAGCCATCACCCACCAGAAACAAAAGCATCAGACACGTCAAACAAAGCAAAAAGAACAAAGGTTAGAAACAAGCTGATCAGATTCGGAACAACTTGGAATTTCGGGGTTTTGTCGTACACAAACAACCACAACCGCCCACCACAACAGCTGGGTAAACACTCGTCAATCAATGCCTCTATCTCGTCTGTTTCATAAGCAGTTCGTTAAACCGTCGTGTTAACTCTCGTTAAAAAAAGCACATTCCAAATTATCACATATCGCTGGCTTTTTTTGGTCTGTCTATTTTTGAGTTTTCGCTCCTTCTAATTTCTTGTCTCGTCTAAAAAAAATTTGTCTGAAAACAACAACTTAATACTTAACATTCGCTTTTCCACAAGCACAAACTTCTGCATAAAACTACATCACAGTCATTACCGTCTGTTGTTACAAGTCTCATACGACCCTGCATTTCATCTGAGTTTTTTTTTCTAAGCTCCCACGTTCGATCCTTGTCCACTCAACATATTTCATTTCATCGATGTTGCGACCTTTGTTGTTACTACTATTAATTCAGTTTGTACAAGCTGTGCAGTCCATAAACCATCCCAACTTGGATTTTAAGAAGCTAGGAGGTAGATTAGCTATTTTGGGATCATACGACTCCATATCGTTTTATTCCCACTCTAATGCGTCATCTTCATTATCATTAACTCCCACACCACAAGATTCACAGTCAAATAGATTATTTCTACGAGATTCACAAAACGACACAGTTGACAATTTCGCAGAGGTCAATGGTGAACTTACAAGTGTTCAACCATTGGGAGACTCTACTGTGTTGATCAATGGGGATTTTGATGAGTTCAATAATCAATCATGCCTGCCTCCAATCATATACAATTTAACAAGTCGAGAAGTGACGAACTTGTTCTCACCACCTGATGCTATGGCTAAAAGAGATGGTATACCACCTTTGGATGGAACTGTTAAAACCACTTTCGTAGATGGTGAGTTAATTTACTTGGGAGGAAATTTCACCTACCAAAATTCTTCAGGAGCTTTAATTTATAACCAAACATCCCAACAGCTCATAGAATTACCATTTCTCGGATTTGGCGAGAACTCCTCGATAGAGGCCATCACAAAGCTTGCTGCTGACCAAGAAGATCTGGGATCTATAATATTCGGTGGTAGGTTTGATACTTTGGGTATACCCGATTTATTGGTCCACAATTTGACCAACTTCAATGCCACTACAAACCATTCAAATTCAACTAATACTTCACTTGTCACTGCTGAGCAGAAAATAGCATTAAAACATGGGGCATTCACCGACATTAATGGTGACGGTTCCGATCCTTCGGCATTAGTTTGTCCTTCCACATCTGCTCAATGGGCTCCACAAGCTGGTGGAGGTGGTCAATGGTTGGTGGAGTTGCCAAAACCAATGAAAGGTATAACTCCTACAAAGGTGCGGCTTTATGTTCCTGAAGGAGATGATTCAATCAACTTATTCAGAATATACTCTTACCCTAATAATGGTATCATGAACCTTACCTATATTGACCCAGACACCAACGAGTTACTGTACTGTGATGCCTGGTGTCCATTATCGACATTATCGCAGTTATCGGATGCTACATCGAATAACCTTGACAATATTGAAGACTTGAACATGGACGATGTTTTCATTGGGGAAGATGACGGGACTTTTTCAATGTACTATGATCCTTCCACTCAAACTAAAACTCTTTCATATGCACAGAATTTCCAAGAGTTTGCATTCGAAAATGAAGTTGGCATTGATCAGGTAGGACTTACTGTAATTTCATGGCATGGTTCTAAAGGTGCAGTAGCCGGCTTTGAATTGTACACCAACCAAATCTATGTTTACAGTAACGACACTTTAAACGAGCCTAATTGTGGTGAAGATGCTGACAAAATGAATTCTTTCGTAGTTGATGAAGGAACTTTTAACAGTGTGTCCACTTTACGCTCGGATTTACCTACAGATTACAGTGTTTCTGTTGGCACCAATGGAAAAGTCACCATGTACCCCAACATCACTTATTCTGGTGACTATTCTATCATTGTTTTGACGCCCGGATGTATTGCAGATGGCAGTTGTGATGTTAGATCAATTGTCAATGTAACTATGTTTGATACTGAAGGTAGTGTATTGGCTACTAGACTGATCTTCCAAAATAATGATTATGACAAGTTCGATTACTTGTTCTTTGGACATTTGGAAGGATCCACGTTGAGTGAAGGACAAAACAGAATTGAAATAGAATTCGATAGTTCTATTATCCCAGATGTCTCAGAGCCATGGATGGTTGTTGATAGAATACGAGCAGACATCGTTGAATTGGATGATTATTATGATAGGAACTCAACCAATAGAACCAGAAGTCATAACGGTACCGAATTCGAATTGGTCGAGTTGAAGTTGAGTGGTCTTTTCGAATATTCATTAGCTAATTTCAGTTATTTCGATGAATCACTCATCTACGGAGAGACCAGAGACGAAATCTCGCCATATAATCTATTTGTTGGTAACTCCACCATAAATGTGTTGAGTAGTGAATTAACTGATCTGTCAGTGGTAACACAATTCAATTTGGCTTCTGACTCATTGATGATTTTGGGTGATTTCAATTCAAACTCCACTAATTTGACTTTGAGCAATGACAACATCATCAATTTGGCTCTAGGACAGTACAACACCACATCTAATTCATCTATTTCTCGAATCGAGAGAAGATTGGTAGATCCAGATGAATTTGAAGACTTTGACTTGCTTGATGAAGAACTAGAAGGCTTCGATGCAACTGAGTATGTGAGTCTTGTTAAGCGAGACGATTCTACTCTTTTCGGTGCCACATTCAATGATAGCGTTGTCACTATTGCCAATTATTACAATTCCCAAGTGTTACTTGGACGATTCAGTATGGACAACAATGATAACACATCGGTGAGGATCAATGATCTTTCAAACAATAACGATTCGACATCAGAAGCTAATAACTTTGTGTTGTACGATGGATCAGAATTTTACAGCTTCGGCAATGACTACGAAGACGAAACTTTCGATAGGTTCACAAACATCACTATCAAATCCACTGAATACTTTGTGTTTTCCACTCCACAAACAACAAGGACTTGGGACAACACCAGAAAACAATGGATAACTGACGCAAACAGACAACTTAATATTTCAGAAGCAATAAGTTTGCCAGATGGAAGACAAATTATTAGTGGTTCATCTTTCAGTATCATGGATTCATATCTTTACAACCAGGCTTATGTCTCAGACAACCGGGCCATAAGTAATGGTACATTCAGTCAGTTCAATATCAACATGACAAATGGAGTTTTCACGAATTCTTACTACATCAATTCCACCACTAGTGTAATTGGTGGTAAGTTCGAAACCAATGGTAACAATAGAGTCAACGACATTGGATTAGTCACAAATAACGCTTTCAGTTCTTTAGAGGGCCAGTTCACATTGTTCGACAACTTCACCCTTCAAAACTTGTATGTGGATTCGAATGAACAGTATTTGGTCATTGGTTACAATGGTAGCGTTGAAGTCAACAACAACATGTTATCAGGAGGTATTATAATCTATGATTTGCAAGCAGACAATTTCACTAGTTTCCAACCAGCAGAATTATCATCAGCCGGAGATTCGTTAACGGTCAATTCAATTGTATTGTACAACGATGCTGATAAATTACTTGTTGGAGGACAATTCGATAATGCTGGGTCATTGGACTGTACCAATTTGTGTATGTATGACATTAAGAACACCAGATGGGAAGC
Organism: Yamadazyma dushanensis; assembly: GCA_030571835.1. Lineage (NCBI taxonomy): Eukaryota > Fungi > Ascomycota > Pichiomycetes > Serinales > Debaryomycetaceae > Yamadazyma > Yamadazyma dushanensis. The sequence goes on along the minus strand of JAJLYZ010000005.1, from coordinate 147,920 downwards.
TCCAAGTATCGATGTTGCTGGTGTCGTGACAGACCTCAAGTTCTATACTAAACAGCGAGTTTTGATCACCGGTGACTTCGACAGCAAATTCACCACTTACAACATCAATTCAGATGAAGGATCTGGTATCTCATCATTGTCAAATGGCTTAGGTAATAACGAATTTATTACAAAGCTTGTTATGACTGATGATAGCTACGATGATAGTTTGGATGGTCGTTTTGTTGGTATTGGAAATGGATTTATTAAAGGTTACGATGGTGATACCTGGCATACAATAAGCGGAATTAATTTTGATTCCGACACTAATTTAACCGATGTCAAACTCTTGACATTGGAAAGCTCCGAATCTTCCAATAATGAAAGCTTCTTTGACAATAACAGGATCTTGGTGGTCAGCGGAAGGTTCTCCTTGCGTCGTTATGGTCTTGTGAATGTGGCTTTATACAATGGAGACAGATGGATTCCGTTAGCATTTACGGCCAGCAGTAGTAACCAATTGGGACAGGTCAATACGATCTTGGTTGAAGACCAATTCAGATTCTTATCTTCAGAGGATATAGAAAGAAATTCTCTGGCATTGAGTGCAGGTAAGGTTGTTGGTATATCATTGGCATGTGCGTTAGGATCAACAATGGTATTAAGTTTGCTTTATATTATCCCTTATCTTTTGTTATTTAGACGGAAGGAGGTGGACACTAATGAGAGGATTGGAGAGAAGGAGATGATGGATGCAGTTAATCCTGAAGACTTATTTCATGAGATCGATTTACAGAGACATCATTAGATAGAGGAAATGTACGATAAAAGTTAAAAGCCATATCTATAATCTATAAAATCTATCAATAATTTAAAACTTGTCACACAACACTTCAAGTTCATCAGTGGAGTCGTAGTTTTTCAACAACTTCAACCACTTTTCATTCTCTTCTTGTGCTTCTTTGGTGAATAATTCACTTCTTTCAAACAAAGTCTGAGGAGGAACTGTGATCCTGCCCAACTTAAACACATACTTCGTCACACCTATAGCCACGAGTCTCTTGTCCTTGGTTTTCACAAACTTACTGATCACATACAACCATTTCTCGTCCCAAGCACCAATTTTAGAGATAATCTGGAACTTTTCAAAGAGCTTCAATTCTTTTCTAAAAGAACACTCAACTCTAGCAACAGGAACAAACAATTGGTTGAACATTGAATCGTTTTTGAAGTCTTTGTACTCATTTTCCGTGTATGACATTAACCCTTTCTGTATAACCATACAAAGTAATTTGAGTCTAGCGAAGTCCATATCTGTAAAATAAGTGGAATTGTTCTTGTGGAAGAACATATCATATTCTAAGGGAGAAACATACGAATCATAGGAAACAGCCTCAAATAAAGCCAATGGGCCCTTTTCAGCTACAGTGTATCCAAAAGTGTTCTTTCTTCCCAACTTTCTATACTTTGATCTCTGAGATAAGATATACTGCCAGTAAACATGGTAAAACTTGAATACATAAGCAAACGGAATAGCTTTATAACTTGTAATGGCCACAATGGCCAACACAACCTTCAAAATTGACACCATTTCAACAGAAATTACAGTGAAATATTAGTGTAAAATTGTTGGGTGTGGTTTTATACATAAAATTCACCGCGATGTGTTGGGCCGTCGGCTATAGAGATACGCTAAATTCCGATGGTGTAGCCATGCAGAACTATTGGGAGATTACCCGGTTATGGTCCAATGAGCTTCAAGGGGCGTGTGGGGGATCGATTTAGCCAAAAGGCAGGATGAATTAAATGGACCGCTTATGGTAATTAGTGAAAGTCGTGTACCAGAAAACGTGAATATCACATAAGTGCGATGCGGTGGCTCAATTGGTAGAGTTTTCGATTCCAAATCGAACGGTTGCAGGTTCGAGTCCTGTCCGTGTCACACGTTTGTTTTTTTTTTTGGTTTATTGGTTTGGAGGGTATTGTTGTTTATGGAGTTGGCTAGGTCTTTGGTTTTGTTCGGGAGATTGTGCTATGATTTTTTGTTCTTTGACAATGATTAATTTTTTTTGTGAAAAGTACCAGCACAGTTTTTGCAACCATTTTTTGACAGTGCTTAAATTGATACATATTAAAAACACGTCCAATTGCCTGATTCCCAACGTTTAAGGTCCGAACATTCGAGATGCTACTTCCTTATGACTGTACTTGGGGTTGTCCACAGAAGCACAGCTTGTTCAGACTTAAACTTGCAAAATACCAATAAAATCACAAACACACCTACACCCTCTCTAAAACCAGGAGTCCAACGGTATTCAATCCCTGTCTCCTGTTCACCCTTCATATCCATCCTTGCCTCTGCAACTCTGCCCAGTTGCAACCGTCGTGTATTTACCATACGCACACGAACTCCTGATCGAGCACAGGTGGAAGAAAACTGAAAAAAACAACGTCAATCGATCTAATGGTTGTTTTAGCTGCTAGTATATGTACTAGAGGAGGAAAAGCTCTTTTGTCCAGACAATTCAAGGACATCACCAAAGACAAGATCACCAGCTTGTTGTCGAACTTTCCCAGTTTGATTTCCAATGCGTCCACTCAGCACACCACTGTCGAAGATGGAAGTATTAGATACGTGTATCAGCCATTGGAAGAGTTCTATGTGGTGTTATTGACAAACAAGCATTCTAATATCTTGCAAGACATTGACACTTTGCATTTGTTTGTTAGTACTATCAGCAATCTTTTAAAAACTATTGACGAAAGAGAGATCTTTGATAATGCGTTTGAAATTTTGAGTTCTTTTGATGAGATCATCAACAACGGATACAAAGAAAACTTGACGTTGTCACAAGTTCAAAACTTCTTGGAGATGGACTCTCACGAAGAAAAGATCCAAGAAATCATCGAAAAAAATAAAGAAATGGAAGCTAATGAAGAAAGAAAAAGGAGAGCGAAAGAGATCCAGAGAAAAGAATTGGCTAGAAAGAATATGGAAACTTCATTCGGCAGTAATCAATATGGTTATGAAGACTCATCTAATGGATATAATGGATCAGGAAATATGGCCCCAACTTATCAAACATCAACGATAAATGAAACTATCGAAACTCCTCAACATACTAAACCAATGCCTTCGAGAGCCGGAGGATTGCAATTGGGTAAAAAACCTGCTAACAGACCAGAGGCTCACCAGCCTTTGTTGTTCAACGGTACCAGAAATTTCACTCCTACACCAGCTGCTGTTTCTAATACGGTAAGTGCTAGTGCTACTCCACAACCAACAGCTCCGAGAGTTGCCAACAATGGTATATTGGTTACACTTAACGAGAAGTTCAATGCTCAATTACAAAGGGATGGATCTATTTTGTCCACTGAAGTTAAAGGTGATTTGCAATTGAGAATTAATAACGAAGAATTGAGCCATTGTAAGATCATATTGAAAACTGCTGCTGATCACAAAGAAGTGCAATATAAGACACATCCAAACGTTGACCGTAATTTGTTCCAGCAAGAGCTGATCATTGGATTGAAAGATGCTAATAAATCGTTCCCATCGAATGATCAAAGTTTGGGGGTTTTGAGATGGAGATGCGTGGGTAAAAACGATGACACGAAATATTTACCAATTTTAATCACTATTTGGTGTAGTGTGAACGATGATTCTATTGATGTGACAGTTGAATACGAGTTGACATCGGAGTTTGTCAAAAATAGTGTCACCAACACTGAGATTAAGGACGTTAAGATCATATTACCAATTCAAGATGCTGACATCAATTTGAAAGACGATACCGACCTCGGAGCTATTGACTTCACCGTTGAAGATGTAGGAACCGTTTTCAACATCTCCAACATCTCAGTTGATGATCCACAAGGATCTTTCGAGTTCACCATCAGCAATGTGGTTGATGAAGACTCACTATTCCCAATGGATTTACACTTCAACATAGATTTTGATACAATCAACGACAGTGACAACTGTTTCGGAAAAGTGCAAGTGCTTGATATTGTAAGTCCAGAAGAAGAATCATTACCTTTTGATTTACGGAGTAACTTAGTTACAGAATCGTATCAAATTATCTAGAATGTTATTTAGTAGTCTAGCCTAAAATACAAATCTATACCACAATTGAAACTCCTGATAATGCTATAGAAAATTGGAGTTTCAAATTGTATTCTTCGTTCAATTCATTTAAATTTTGTAAAATATTAGATCTGGGATCAAAAGTCCCATCACTTTCTTTTACATGGTTGATGATTATATTCAATCCTTCTAATGGATGTGATTTACTTGTTCGAGTAGCACAGCAGTCTCGAAGGTTGCACAATTCTTTCATAAGGTATGAAGGGTTTAGATGGCCGTATAATTTATGCTCAAAACACGCAGTGTTTGAACATTCAAGAACAATAGTTTTAAGATGACCGTCAACGATCAACGAACTAATTTCTATCCATATCAATGCATTCAAGTTCAAATTCGAGATCAAATCGCTTTCAAAATCTCCAAATATAAGGATGTTTTGATCAGTTTTCATGTAATTGATAAGAAATGCGGAGGAAACATAAGTGGTTGAATCTGCTTCCTGATAAGATCCTTTAAAATTTTCATTGATAGCAATTGAATTGTGTCGCTTGTTCTTTGTAAGTTTACCATGACTCAATTTGAACATCTTCACCCTATAGTTATCATTAATCGTAAATGGTTCATTAAAGTTAACCACATTAAATCTCAAAATATTAAATTCTTGCATATTAGGCCATATGATCCCATTGAAGATATGGGAATTCAAGGCATTGATAGTTTCAGTATTCCCAAACACTTCTTTGTGGTTCTCCAGGGTGAAATTGGGTGAATTGAGTACCAATGAATAGATATGATCAAGATGTGGATGGGAGATAAGATAATTCTTAATATGCTTGAAAATATTAGTAGACAATTCATAAGGAGATTTTTGAGGGTCTAACCCCAGGAAAGGAGTTGAGATTCGAACCTTGGATGAAAAGTAATGCAGAACCGGGTGTCCGTTATTATAAAGCGTCAAAAGCTTAGACGCCAGTTGACGCTTGTGAACATTATGAAATATTATGTCAGACAACTTAGCAAGGCCAGCTCCCGCGTCTACACACAACAAATCGTCAGTGGAAGTAGAATCAACAATGTCATTATAAGAAATAGCCGCCGGCTTCACCAAAATACAACAGTTTGACCCTTCAATAGGACCTCCACTACTCCCTAAAAAAGTGAGTTCAAAAGACATTAATGAGCAAGTTTCTCTGCGGAACTATAAATAGTTAGCCTCACCAACTGGAAAAGGAAAAGGAAAAGGAAAAGGAAAAGGAATAAGTGGAAAAGGAAAAGGAATTAGGAACTTTAAAAGTCAAAACATCACCAATATATAAGCAAGTGACCCACCACAAGTCAAAGTTTGTCGATCGTCCGTATATGTGGACATAAACCACAGGAAGCCCGAAATACAATAGATCTGGTTGGGGAACCCTGACGTTTTCTAGAGCCTCACAGTATTCTAGAAGATGAAATCGTCGACATGTCAGCGTCCCGACCAATAGAGACGGGGTCGAAATTGCTTTTTCTGTAGGATCGCCTGTTTTTTCTAGAAACAAGTTGCGTTTCGGTTGCATGAGGTATAATTGTTGGATATAAACAAAGTCCGGTTGTGAACTCGAAGATGATATCACTTTATTGGACAGAAGGGCGGCGGGGCCACGAGTTGACGACTTTATTTCTTGTTGTATACGTGTAAGGAATCGTCGTTTAGATTGATGATCCGAGAATTTAGGGGTATTGATACTGGGTGGTTGTGGCTGGGGAAAGGAGTTCTCCGTATCCATAAGCAGAGTATTTTTTTTGTATGCATGGATGGCTTGCATGGGCGGTTCGTGGCTTATTTTGCTTATTTGGGACCTTTACGTGGTTTGGTTCCTTTGGTGGTTTGGTTCCTTACGTGTATTGGTTCCGTTACTGGTTTAGGCTAATGAATCTTGCAGAGAAGAATTGACGACCGCAAGTTTTCGGTCCGGTTCCGGTGGGTTATTGTGGTTTTCGTGGTTATCGTGGTTATTGTGGTTATTGTGGTTACATTTTTATACACCTACAATTGTTTAGGACCATATCCCGTGATGTTTTTGGCAAATTCCCAGCTCTGTTCCGTCACCTGGACATTCTTATCGAATTGAACTCCTTCCTTTGTTACGGTCACCAATGTGAAGGTTTCGGCTGATCTAGCATCTCTGTAGAACAATACCCTCATACTATCCATTATAGCTTTTTTAGCTTGTTCTACTGTCACTTTAGTGTAGTCTTGGTCATAAGGAATCAATTGTCTTAACAAAGGAATGGCAAGATACGATCCGAATCCAGTGGCTAAAGTTGAAGCTCCGTATGTCACTCCCAAGTAGTCAATGTATCTTAAAAAGGGACTGCCATCTTCATTATACCCTCCAACTATTACAGCATTCCATAAAGGATCCATTTTAGATCTTCGATTATACAACACTTTACTCAAGAATTCATGAACATGAGGAGCTTTTAAATTATTGGAACCATCTGCATTATCATATACTTCCTCATCTGTTTCTAATTCGTCCAAGATTCTCTCAATTTGCTGGAAATCTGATATATCGCCTCCAACTCCCACAACTGTTTCTTTACCAACTTTGATTAATCTTTCGATGTTGTTGAATCTCAACAAGGATCCATATGATCCCAAGTTATCTGCAGCCATGACAATTCCGTCCTTAAATTTGAGACCCAAAACTGAGGTTCCTGTAATAATGGGGGATTGTGTGTTCATTTTTGGGAAACTTTGACTGTTGAAAGTATCATTATTATTAGCTTTGGCGATTGCGTGGTTGTAAGCGCCATAAGTTTGATCGCTGGGTCTTCCCCATTGGAATGGATCGTGGTTCATGATACAGTGGCGAAAGAGAAGAAATTAAAAACCGCGAAACTACAGACAAGTCGCAAAATGGGTCTCGCGAGATTCGGTGTGAGAGACTATAGGGTGAGGGTACAAAAAGTGATACATCACAAAAGGAAGGTCAAAGACAATAGGTCATACGGTGAAATTTAAGACCAACTGGTCAAATGGCTATACCATCTGATCAATTCTTTGTCACCTGACCATAGTCAGTTCCTGTCGGGTGTCTTGAATAAATATATTTCTCTAGAAAACGACCTCAGCACCTCCACTAACAATATTATCGATCTCATCGATCTTTGGAGCTTTATATCTGAATCTTAAAGGCAATTCACTTCTACTGAAGTATTCGCCTTCTTTTGGTTCTATAGGATTAGCATTGAAAAATGGAGTCCCACTTGGTCTTAAACCGTGAGGTGCCATAGGATGTACACCGGCAGCGGCATCTATTTTGTTAGTATAAAAGTCCCCGGATAGTATTTGGAAACAACATACGTGCATGCTTATGAGGACCTCCAATGAACTTGATCAACGGAGTGTGTTTAAGAAGTGGTTGAGTGAGTCTCATGATGTGGGAATTATTATTGGATGAAAAATTTAATGATCGCGAATTGCAATTGTGACTAGTGGAGTGGTTTAATCGAAGAAGTCACAAAAAGAAATATTCGTCACTGAACATTTGTTGTAACGTTACGAGTCACACAAAGCTTGTGTTGGGGGTGTATTTAAGAAAATTTGTCTGGTTATTTTTTGCTTCGCTTGTTGTTCGGTTATCTGATCATACATTTTGGGTGCAAAAAAATGTTGTTGCAAATACCAGTTGAAGTTCTACGAAAGATATTGATCATTTTGGTTCTTGCTGGCGACAAGACTCAAGTCCAATACACTTGTAAGTATATTTGGACTGAGTATATCAAGGTTAGGTATGAGTACAAGTGGGTGGTAGCAAAAGATGTACCTACTAGTGATATGGCGTTGTTATATATGCGAAATTTGAGCTTGGTTAAAGTACCAAAGAAATTTATAAACACAATGATGCTTTCGAAGTTGTGTAAATTGACAGTTGAAATAACTCACACGGTACATTGGAAGGTGCTACAAACACTTCCGAAGACACTCAAACAGTTGACGTTAAATGTGGCCATGTCTCATAATTATCGAAAGCTCATAAATGAGTTAAGTATTAGCCAAGTGGATTTGACAAGATTGATTATCCGGTCAAATAAGGTGGTTCAGAAAAGGTTACAAAATCTATTTGCTGAAAGACGGTTTTTACCGGGGTTAAACCACTTTTCTAACATGGTTTATCATAACACCGAAAGTCTAGGTCGTTTACTTCACAAAATAGTGTCACATTTCAGCCAAAGTTTATTATTAGTTGAAGTTGGCAATATCGACTTGAATTTGATATTTGAAGAATCTGGTGCTATTGAGTTTGCTCAATTACGGCTTTTGTTGTTTGATAATAGCTCGTTGACTAATTTGAATAAGTTTCTTCCGAAACTCAATGAGATGAACCAAAGAAGGTCCCAACCATTATTTTACACCCTTGTTGATCTGTTGGAAAATAGAATTCTCACTTCTACTTCCAACAACGAAGGGAACTGGTCTACTTTGGTGTATGAAGAGGGTGAAATCGAAAGGATAAAGCGTCATCTTAGAATCTAGATTGTACATAGAGTGCTATCCAGCATATAAACATAAAAAAGCTACATACAAAAGTTGGTTGTATTAGATAAGGTAATATATGAAAGGAATAAAATAGTCGGTTCCTCTTACTTTGTGGCATTATGTCCTAATAGTAAACGGAAATTTATTCATCCCAGTGCATGTTGAATTTCCAGTGCAGTCGGAAAAAAACTATCATGAGTGACAAGTTAACCAGAACTATCCAGCGATTCCAAAGTAAAATCGACTCGGGAAGCTTTTACGAAGCACACCAGACTCTTAGAACCATTGTGAACAGATATGTCAAATCCAAGCAATATACTGAGTCCATTGACCTTTTATACCAGGGATCAATAATTTTATCTAAGAATAAAGAATTCACCAGTGCCTCTGATTTAATGGTTTATTTGGTGGAAATCTTGAATGAAAGCGGCACAACTGTTGACAATCATGACACAAAAACCAAACTTATCGAGTTGGTTAATTATATCCCAAATAATGATCCAGCATTGGCGGATTTATCTAAGATAATCATTGAATGGTCTAAAACACCAAGTAATAAGTTCGGAGACGCCGATTTACATAGCTTATTTGGTGTGAAGTTCTTGGGGGCTATATCTGCAGGTGTGGAGGATAAAGCTAAGGTGTTCAGTGTAGGAGAGTTCCATTGTATTTTTGGTAATATCAACTCATTAAATGCTTATATTGATTTCCTTTTCGATATGAGTGTTTCCAATGACCAAGATCCCGGAACCTACTTGTTACGAGCAGTGGTCAACTATGCATACCTCAAGAACTTGGAGTTTGTGAAATTGGCCATAGATAAGTTCATTAAGAAGCTCCCGCAAAATTATGAAACCATTGATAGTGTGTGTTATTTCAAAGAGTACCAATTGGTGAACTTTTCACAGTTGTTATACGTCACATTGACCAAGAAAGACAGTGGGAAAAAGTTTTTGAAATTATATGAAACATATAAACCACAATTGGTCCAAAGTGAATTTTTAGCACCGGTGGAGTATTTGGGCCGGTTTTATTTAAATTTAAAACTAGGAAATGCTAATGCTAATCAAAATATGTTGGCCAATTTAATGGGCGGACTTCTTAAGTAGGAGTCAAGTGTGATCAGTTGTTGGTCAACGGTTAGGACCTCAATAATCATCATGACTAATGTCAGTGTCTTCATCTTTCAATATACAAGACAGATTCAAAGCCTGGACCAATTCGGGTCTTCTGGCCTTCAACAACTCATGTTTGGCCTCACTATACGAACACCACCTCCTCAGTCTCTTTTCCAGCTCAGGCCATTTCGTGTGTAATGTATCGACTATCATCTCATAGAAGTGAAATTCGCTCTTTGGAACTGTCTTTTTAGGGTCAAAATCTCCCTTCAAAACTGGCGCTTTATCTCCTCTACTATCGTACACAATTGGCAATTTTTCCAGAATCTTACCTTCACAGCCTGCTTCTTCCCATGTTTCCCTTACAGCGCTGACCACAAAATCGTCTCCTTCATCCAATTCAATGCCTCCTTTTGGAAACACCCATTTTGAGGTGTTTACAGAAGACAGGATCATGATGACTTTATCCTTATCTTCATTCAAACAAATACATCCTGCAACCATCCTCGCATTGGATTGAGGATTGTACCGTTGGTTTTCTCTGCCTACACGACTTTCAAGACTTTTATGTGGCAAGTTTGGATTAGACATAATCTGGGGAAGGAGTGAAAAAATGAGAGTTGTATTTTTTTTTGTACCTTTTCAGGTTTTGATATCATAAACATGAAAGGGCCATTATTTCTTTTTTTTGTGTCACTTGTAGTAGCACACGGCAGTCACAATGAGATCAAACAGAAACCGTCTGGCGTGTCTTGGCAAGATTGGCATATGTTGGAAGAACATCAGCTTGAAGAGTATGATTCGCTCACGTTCTTCAAATTACATGATTTAGACGCCAGTGGAAAGTGGCAACCTAAAGACATTTTGAACATCTACGGATTGGCCAGAGACACCGTAGTTGGAGACGGGTCAGGAATGGGGTCACATGACCACGAAAGAGAGGTGGTGACGGAAGATGCTAAGAACCATGTAATCGATACTATTCTCAAGCTTATGGACAAGAATAACGACGGACAGATAGATGCACAAGAATGGGTTGATTACAGAGAGAGCGGCAAGGAAATGCCTGATTTTGGGTATGGACAAGGTCATCATCTTGATTTCGAAAGTGAATATGAAGAGCATCATTGGAATAAGTACCATAAAGACCAAGATCCTGAGGTGTTGATCAAACACAAAGAAGATATAGAACATGAGCTTTTACACCATGAACATGAAATCGAAGAGTCTCATAATGATAGTCCTGATATAAGAGAGGTTACAAACAACTTCCAGTCTCCTATAAAGCTCCAAAACTTACCTCCAAAATATAAGAGAAGTTAAACATAGAGGAAGTGTAATGGCTTAAGCAATGAATATATCAAGGTATGTAATCTATAATATCTTTTTACAGGTTCTTTTTGATGGACCCAAAAGCACATTCCCGTAACTCCTCCAAGTCCTTCTTGCACTGTTGTGGTCCGTTTGTCCTCAAACACAGCTCATATGCTTGTAGTTTGGCAGCACATTCACCTTGAATCTTTTGAAATGAAGGCACCGTTCTGATACATCGAGCCAAGTTTTGTTGTTGCAAATCACAGTCTGTGTCCGGGTGAGACATGCACTGGTGGAACGCGAGAAACTGCTGCGGACACGTCTTTGCTATATCGTCAAGTAGTATCTGATCTAAAAGTCCAGACATGATGATTAAATGCGAAATTTCCATATGTTTCAAGTAAAGACTGTTGTGGCAGGGTTGACTTGGATCCCTGTATTGTACACATTCACGGAACATGTGTACCAACCGTACTTTATAAATGGCATATCTATGACGCCGGCGTTCAATCCCGGCACTGAGTCAACTACAAATGACATTGCTTTGGTACAGAAATTTGGGTTGAAGAAACTGGATAGTTTGGTTAGAGGTGATGTTATAATGTTTAGGTCGCCGTTAGATCCAGAGAAGATCTTGACAAAGCGTGTGGTGGGGGTCAGTGGTGATGATGTGCGGTGTACGAAGCGATATCCGAAGCCTAGGGCCCGAGTACCTCGCAATCATTTGTGGGTGGAGGGAGATAATGAGTTTCATTCTATTGATTCGAATAACTTTGGTCCTATCAGCCAGGCGTTGGTGGTGGGGAAGGTAGTGGGGATAATTTGGCCGGTGGGACGAATAGGTGCTAATTTGGCGGGTGGAAGGGACGCAGTAGAGAGAGGGGGAGGTGGAGGTGTTGATGGAGGTGTTAATTGAATGTGGGTTTTATCAACTGTGAAGGGTGCTATCAACTGTGAAGGGTGCTATTAACTGTGAAGGGTGCTATTAACTGTGAAGTGAGCTGTTGTGAACTGACGAAGTGAACTGACTTGAACTGACAGACTGTGGAATTGAACTGACAAATTGAACTGACAAATTGATCTGACGGAGTGATCTTATGAAGTGATCTGTTGAATTGATCTGTCGAATTGAACTGACGAAGACCCCTGTCGAATTGATCTGTCGAATTGAACTCTCCAATCAAACTGGTCATCAATCAACATCGATAACTCGTGCTGTTCTTTTACCCTTACTCCTTCCCTGCTTTACCCTTTGCTTTCGTCACCTCCCATGGATCCTTGAACACACTTTCTATCTCCTGTAAATACTTTCCTCCATAGTACATGTTCTGCTTATGGATCCCTGTCATCTCATAAACCATCCTGCTGTATGCCATGGCATTTTCATCCATCTTTTTCACCCAGATCCGAAGTTTGGGGTCCCATTTATGCTTGTTGAACTCATTATAATAAATACCTCTTGGATACTCTCTTTTCAAGATCTGTTTAAATCCTGTTGGAACATACGTCAAAGTACCTTCAAAAACCACTGGTTTGAGCTGGAGTTCATCCAATGTATAGAAATGGTTATTCTTGCAGTTGAAGATGCTCTTGCTATTGACTAACTCGGCTCTTTTGTGGAAAAGTTTCTTATGAAGATCGGCTTCCAAAAGGGTTTGGGACCGTTCATTATCGACATAATCTGGGTCCAAAAGCTTGTTGAACTCAAGCAGTTGTTTAGAACTGATGGAAATATGTTTTGCTGAGTCGGTGAAACTGAGTGCTGTGATATCAATGTAGAAACCGGTTCTTACATCGATAAACCTAGCATCAATAACATTGTTCCCATTGGACTTTGTCCTGTCGAATATTTGAGTGTTCACATCAATCAAATACTGCCCAAACAACTCGTTGTCAACCACCAAAGTCTGGTTGTATTGTTCGGAAAGCTGGAGAAGTGATTCCATAGTCATTTGAACGTCTACGTCATTATCCCACGGCAAATTCATCCCGTTCCAATACCAACCCAACAAAGTACCATGTGCAGCCCACGTCTTCAAACCAGCGATGGATGCAAACTTGAACCAAGCCCTTGTCAATTTGTGGAGATAAGTTATTCTTTCATAGTCTGTATAATGAAGCTTTTGAAAGAATCTCCAGTCAAAATGACCACCACCTTTAATTTTCGGTTCATTGAAGTACTTTGCCTTGGGAATCGATAGCTGGTGTATTAACGATTCAAGTGATATAGCTGATAACGTTTTGGGGACTAGCAAGAACTCTTCGGGTGTAATTCTCGTAACCAGCGGCGATTTAACTCGCTTAATATTTCGTCTAGATGATAGTGTAGATACCCGGGCTTCAAGGGCCGAAATCTCCTTTGTGTAGTTTAAATAGCACGGAATCTGCACTTTTGAACCGTAAGTTTGTGTTGTAATGCTTGAGTTGTGAAGTAAGAGCATGATTTGACGAGGAATCGGTGATGTTTGGAGATAAACCTTGCCGTAAAAAGCCAAATTATGCTCTGAAGTCGATACATTCAACGGACTTATAATCATTGGCGTGTAATCAGACGATTTGGACTGTTTGTGGCAATACAGTTCCATGTTTTGGGGTGTTATTCCCATGGTTTTAAAGAGACTCTCACAATCACCAGTAAAGTCAGCTTTCCATAACAAATCAGACCAATTGAAAGGAAGCTTCACATCCAAATCATCCAAGCTTCCGTTTATGATCTGCAACCATCTTCCAGGAACCACACGAGGATCAAAACTTGGATCTTCTTCACAATTGAACTCTTGTATGTTTGTGCGATCAAGTTCCACGTCAGCAAACGAGACAGAGTCTTTAGTGGTTGGCGGTCGAAGAGTGACACAGATCGCCACAAGAAGCAACACAGAAACGAATTTGATGTTCCGTAGAAGTGTACGTACGAGTTTGGTTGATATTGCAACAATCATAAATAAATGATAGGTCGCACAGAAAGAGAGAAGAGAGGAAAGAGAAAAGAGAGAGAAAAGAGAGAAGAGATGAGACACAGAACAAGTTTGAACAAGAGACAATGATTGTGACTCGTCGATCCACAAAGAGTCAGGAGCAAACAACATTTAACAAAGAGAATTAGACAATTCAATTCATCTTTTGCAGTCATTATTACTCTTTTTTAGGATCTCTTTTTGCAGCCAATATACCATTCGCAGTATTGACAAAGATAAGTATCAAAACCGCTAGGTATGGAATTTTTTGTGTAGGAGGTGTTTTTGTGGATTGGCCAAGTCATAATTTGGTTCCTTTCTATGTATTCACTTTTCATTATCATTAATATGCTGTATGGAATCATTTTCATCACTCGTTTATCACTCTTTCATCACTCGCCTATCACTCGCTTATCACATTTCTCACTTACAAGCCACGCCCTTCGCCCTTCATCTCATCACCTATCTCATCACCTTCATTGAGACTCCGTCTTTCTTGTTCTCACACGACTCGCTTACCGGTGATGATGCTGGGACAATGGCCATAGACGAAAATTTCGCCGCAACCGTTAAAACTATCTCATATCTTTCATCAACTGTATAGCACTCATATGAAGCTTGACAAAGATCTTATCGTCGCCTGTCAACTCCACCAATGACTTCGGTTTGATAAGAGACCGTCTCAAGTAATTTTCATTGGTGTTGTTCTTAGACTTCTCTTTATATGCAATCACTGTCAGGACCTTGGATTGTATAGAACTAATCATCTCTGTTAGATATTTGGTTATCACGTCCCAATTCTTCATGATTTTAGTCTCTTTATCTGATAGCACCATGAGACTGTACTTCCGTTCACCGCCTCGTGCATTGACGTCTTTTATCTTAAAGATCTTACTCAAACTGTATCCATTAACGCTGTCTCCTACAAATAAAGGCTTGGAAAGATTGGAGGTGGTTTCCACAGAAAGCGTCTTCATGATGAGTTTTGTGAGCGATGTGTATCTTTCTTGGAATGTGGGATATTGAGTCGATACATACTCGATAGTCTGGGAAGAAGTGTTTCTGGTTAAAAGGTTGATTTTGTCATGAGGTAGTTGCAATTTACAGGAACTGCAGGTTTGGAGTTTGGAGGTGTTTTGAAGGAGCAATTTACTCAAAAGCTTGGACCCGGGTGATATTTGTGTACATATAACACTGCTGGGGCCATGAAGTTCACAAAAATGTGATAGACAAATCATGTAGTTTGACATTTGTGAAATTTTTCAGTTTATATATTTTTGAGCGACATCAATTTACGACATCTTCTGAAACAGTAGTCAATTGATATCGAAAAAGCACAAACAAAAAGCACAAAAAGAGTGAAACACAAACACAAACACAAACAGAGTGAAACACAGACACTCGTTCCACAATGCACAATTGCAGAATACGAAACCTTCAAGCACTATTTATCCGCAACATCAAACATGGAAAAGCTCTGGTAGACGATTACCATGACAGTTACAAATTGATCGATGTGAACCAACACAGGATCGTCGACAGCTTCTTCACGCTCCATTACCACGACGGCAAGGTGTTCTATATCTCCGAGGTCTGCGGTTCGAACATGAACCCCAACTTTAATAGCATTTCAGTTCCCAAGACGAATAATTGGGCTTCGAATATCATTGTTAAAGTATGGATAAGAGAAGACGACCAATGGATGGTGTTGATTGAATGGTATGTTGATTTGCACAAATTGATATGTATCGAGGAAGAAGATGTTGAACATTTGGGTGACAATGCTATAGTGTTCAAGATTCATCTGAAACTATTTACTGGACTGTTTAATTTAGAACACGCTACACATCACAAACAACCAGTTAAAGTCCCGATTTTGAGTTACAATTTCGACACTATACGATCCATTAACAATTTGGATAGGTCACTCAAAGAATTGGCTGGTGGAAAGAGAGTTATTTCTAAGACTATAGACAAGCTTATGAGCAACAAGGACACCAAGACATATGAATGGGTCACAAACGAACTGCATAGACTCCAGGATCGGTTGACTCGATTGAACAAGTATTGTAATAGTCAAAGAAACAACAATGATGGGATAATGTCCAGTATAATGAACATAAAGACACAAATCAATGAAATTAGAGAACTTCGAGACGAACAAGTTCCTGAGGTGAAAACCAACTTTGAAACAGAGATTGAATTGGTCCAGAATCAAACTCCGAGTTATAACGAAACTCTCGAAACGATTTACCGCCTGATCAAACAATATTTACGAGATTATGGAACAATCATCAGTGAAGTGATTCAAATCTCCAAAGGAGACGGTCCTTATGATATGGCTATTATGGGGATCAATTTTCCCAGTAGTATTAAAGATCTAATGACCGAGGTTTACAACGGGGATTCTGAGTTGATCAATAGTGGTTTGAGTTACATTGTTCAACTAATCATCTTACTTATTGAGTTAACGGATTTAGAGATCTTTTATCCAATAGAGTTTAAAGGTAATTATTCAATTATCAAAGATTTCAACCAGAAACCATACCCTTTGTTTTACAATGGTAAACTCACTAAAAAGATTGACAATGTGTTCATAAATGAACCTTTTGAAGCAGGAATCACTCTTCTTCATAAGAATCTTCTTTTATTGACCCATCGAGTTAATGTGCTTTATACCACTTTTGAAACAGGAACTTCTTTATTGAATCAGATCCCAATCGATTGTTTGGACAATTTTTTATGGAATTTGGAATATTTGATTCTATTTATGACAAAATAATGGTATTACAGTTATAATAAAGCCACGGCAATTGCACCCAAAACAGCACCAACTGGGGCAATTAAAGATCCAGCAACATCACCGGAGGAAGTAGAAGCGGAGGAAGAAGATGAAGAAGAAGATGAAGAAGATGAACTTCTTGAGGCTGCTTCGACAGAACCTGTTTCACTGGCACTTTCATCATCTTCAGCATCAACAATTCTGGTATACCATGGTAATTGAGTAGCAAAACCCTCCAAAGAGCTGACATCGAGTCCATCATCATCCAACAATGTTGTGTAGGAATCATCGGTATAAGTAGCCACTTGGATTGCAAGAGATGTCAAAACAGCAGGAATTTCTGAGGCCGTCCTTATAAAGTTAGCGTAATCACCAGTATGACTCTTATAGTCGTTAACCAAATTGGTTAAGAAGTTAACATCCGAGGAATCGGCTGCAGATACAGTACAAGCTAAAGCAGCAGCAATAACAAACAATTTCATGATACCGAAACAAAAAAAAACCGGATTATCCAACGACTTTATAGTGAAAACTCCTGACATTCAAAGTTACCGCATTTGGATAATTAACAACTTTAAAATGTGTGTAACCCAGACGCATCGTTGTGAGGAAAATACCGCGGGGTCGTGGTAACATGGTACCGGGATAAGGAGAAATTACGAGCGATGACTGTTACGCTCACACGACTTCCCCAATTTTGATGGCGATGCTTCGAATCTTCGGTGGGGTACTATATGTCATATGCTGCAAAGTTAAAAGCCAGTTACCATCCACTAAAAACCTTTAAAGTCATGCTTTTTTGTAATAATACAATAGTTCCTTAAGCAAAGGGTCCAGCTGCTAAACAAAGGTTTCTTCTGGTAAAATGAACCTTGTAAACAGGAGTCTTTTTTGTGAAGTATGCAGTCATGTGGTCAGCTGTTGCAACTATTTCTCTTTTGGTTTTTCCACTCTTTTTAGAACTAGAGTTTCCATTTGAAGATGCTTGGGTATCAGACGCGTTAGCTTCGTAATTGAAAGGTTCGGGTTCGGGTCCGGCATCGTTGGTGTTCTTTTTGATATCCCAAACTCTTACTGTATTGTCTCCTCCACCACTTACGAGAACTCCGTTATCTTGGGAGAAAGCTAATGAATAAATAGATGATCTACCATGACCTCTCATGGTTTTAAGTCTTCTACCACTGCCTATATCCCACACATTAATTACGGTATCTTCCCCTGCACTGGCGAGCCATCTTCCGTCTGGAGATACTGCCATGCAGTTAATTGGCCCCGTGTGGCCCATGAAAACTCTCACAGCATTGCCTGTTTGAACATCCCACATTCTGCAGGTTTTATCGGAAGACCCTGTAAACACGTAGTTGGAATTAGGATGGAATTCCACACAGTCTACGTCGTTGATGTGCCCAGCAAATATCCGAAGGGGGTAAATATGATCGGTGGCCCATAATCTAGCAGTTTGGTCGTGTGAAGCTGTAGCAAAGTAGTGTCCTAAGGGAGAGAATTTAACATCCCAAACTGGTTGATTATGCCCCTTATAAGATACAAGACTGGTGTATGAATCAAGCGACCATAATCTCACGGTTTTATCCTCACTTCCACTGATTAAGTATCGATTATCTGGCGAGAACGATACCAGGTAAACAGGTCCACTATGTCCTATTAATTTTCTGGTGTTATCGTTGTTGTGTTTATCTTTTTTGAAGATCGACTTTAACGGTTTCCCATCAATACTCCAAAGCTTGATGTACGAGTCTTGGAACCCTCCTGCAACAACTGTTGAATCTTGGTTGAATTCCAAGCATGTTAAGTCATTGTTGGAGTTGTGGAAAGTGTACATACAAACACTTGGACAAACTGCTTGAATGTCACTTAATTTGATTTTAGACCTTGAATCTTCTACTTGTAAGATCATTCTTTTGATATCATTAGAATCTCTCAATGGTAAAGGTAATGAGTCTTTAACAGGAGAATCTTCATCTGGTTCATTCATTTTTTGAAACTCATCTAAAAGTGTTTTACCATTTACTGGTTCTATTTGTTCATCTTTCACTTTCAATTCGGCTTCAATTTCTTCTTGGGTATCTTGATCCAAAGGATACTTACCAAGAGAAACAGACTGTTCATTGAATTTATCAATTTCTTTCACCTCATCTGATAATCCTTCTTCGAAGTTGGCTTCTCCTGGTAATTCAAGCTTGTCAGGTTGTGTGATTCTGATAATTGGATTAAGATACTGGTTGATGATTCTAATCAATATAGCACCTCCAACAGCTTCGTTTTCATGAAGGAAATACAATAACAAGTTGATAGACGTTTTGGAAATGATGATTCGGTACTTATGATTTCTGAATTTCGTAGCCAATTCATTTTCTGTTAAGTGTTCTGGTAAGGATAAACCACTCAACAGTCTGAGTTCTTCACCATGAAGTACTTCGTGATCTGTCTTGAATTTTTCAAAAAACTGCTTACCATAATCAGAATTCCCTTTATTTATCAATTCCAAATAGCAGTGAATGAAAATTGGGTACAAAAGCTTGGAAAGTTCAGGTTTATAAAGATCAAGCGATGTTTCAACCCATCTTCTTAACGTGTTGTAACAAATAAGGTATATTTCAGGATCACTTTCTATTTTTTTCTTCTCTTCAAATTCTTTCAATTCTTGTAATTCTTTTTCTTTAGCCAATCTTACTTCTCGGTCTTTGGTGTCTCTTAATTCCCGTTCAACTCGCCCTTGTTTATCTCTCAAGTCTCTCAAATCTCTGGTAACTCTCTCTTGTTCGTTATCACCTATTTCTCCAGGATAAGCTAAAGAGGTGGTGCTCGGATTCGGTAAACTAACAGCTGGTGTAGGAGTATTCGAACTTTCAAGTCTCAACATCGACTCGGTTTTGTGGTACCCCTTCTTGCTTAAGTACTCTAACACGATCCTGTTCAAGTCAGCCTGTGAATAATTGGAGGATTGTGAACCTCTTTGTTGTTGAGCATTTTGAGGTTTAGCTTGGGAGTTTGCATCTGTTTGAGATCGTACGGCAGCGGAAGAAACGCCGTTCGTGTTTAATTTGCTGCTGGAACTGCTTGAACCAAGCCCATTGCTTCCATCCGACATATCAACGATGATTGATGACGCTTAAAAACCTTTTAACAATTTAGTTTTAGTTATACTTCGTTTTTTGCATTGTCGCACAAAAGTTCTGTCAAACTAGTATGGTAGATACACGACCTTTATATATATTACTTAGATCTGATTATAGGTTTGGCTATATCCCAAGGACCGGAAAGTTCGTTCTTGTACCGCTGTAGGAAAATGAAGTATGCTGGAAGTACGAAAACGATGGTGATTTGAGACGAAATCCACAAAAGAAGCACTTTCAAATCAACTAGTTTGTACAACAAATAGTACACCACAGAAACCAGCACAAACAACACCAAATAGTGGGATTTTTTGTGTGATTGCTTTCGTAATGAAAAGTCGAACAATGGTAGTAGAATGTTGATTTGAATGGACATGAGAATAAAGCAAAATACCTGATTTGTGGAAGTTAATCTCGAGGCTAGCACTAAAGCATTAGAAAGGGAGATGTTTGTAGACACTATCGGTTTATAATGGGCCACAGACGTGTCCATAGCATAATCATGTAGGATCAAGTTTGCAAAAGTAAGCATAAATGACAAAGACCAAATGGAGTCAGAAGAAGTGGATCTAGTCAATGATTTTAGCACCGGAGACAAGATCGATAGCACAAATATAAGCAAAAGCGACAGTGTAAGTGCTTTGGATGTGAAAGGGCTTGTATTGAGACCAATCTGCCAAATGATGTAGCCGATAAGTGCACAAACACTCGTTATTGCAGCCGGCACCTTAGGGTCCCAATTGTAGTGATAGATGCCGGAAAAAAGAACAATGACAAGCACCAAGTTGTTGATATGAAACACAATCAACGAGAAGTCTTGAATTAGCTTTGTGTACGCTATTTTTGAAACAGTTTCGTTTCTTCTCAATTGAGCCAAAAATGATTCATCGGTGTAATTGTCGGGATACGGCTGTTTCAAGTAAAGAAGCTTCTTCCAAGGGGTCCTTACCACACCGTCGTCCACCAGGGAACATGACACGACATTTTGCAGCCAATTTGCTGACATAATAAATGTGATGTATCGAAACCAATATATTAAACCTAATAAACAATTTCGCATATTAAATAAATTTAACTTAAAACACAAAACATGCCACAAACCAAATATAGACCTCGTGAATCGCATGGAACGTCCACAAATTCAAGCCAAGTACCTCCATTTTCGCGTGCAAACAGCTCCTATCGACTTTCAAGAACGAGTACAAACACAAATGCACCAGATGCTTATGATAATCTGAGTTTAAGAACCCTTGATAGAATCTCCAGTAGTAAGCCCAGTGTGACGTACCTGGATAAGTTATGGACACAAATCGATGTTTTGGATGATGTGAAGATGATGTCTATGCAAGTTAAGGATAAGGGGTCGTTTTTCAATGATCGGTTTAATGAAGAGTTAAACAAGCTTAAACAACTGCAAGAGAAGTTGATAGATGTCATGGCCAACCAACAGAACAAGAGTGGTAGCTTAGAAAGGCCCAAAACCACCAAGAAGACCGGCGCTTCGACGGTGGAACTGAGTGATGATGATAGTGATGGAGATGAAGATACTAGAAGGAAGAGATTCAAGGGCTTCTTTGGGACCCGGAAAAAGGCCAATCAGAAGATTGTATACAAGAAACAAAACTTTGATGAGATCAACGATTACGTTAACGAAGTGAAAACATGCTTACAGGTGGTGAGTGGGTCGATGAAAAAATTCGATGACACCACACGAGATTTGTGGTAAATGGTAATGGAGGTGTTTGTGGAGATGATTGGAGACGGATGGAGACGGTTGGAGATGCCGTGGGGTGAAACACCTAACGTGGGAGCATGACATCACCCAACAGATATTCGGAATAATTGACCAATGATACATAGGGGCAAGTGGTGTGTTCTGATTGTTTCGGAAAAATAGTGAGATCTGGGCGCATAACCATCGGAACAATCGTGTTGTTTTTATCAAGGAAGAAGCAGTGAAGAACCCAAGGACAATAGGGGATATTGATGGTTATGGTGGCTTGGGTTGTATTGGCGTCTGTGCCTATTTGTGGCCCTCGTTTTTCCGTACCTTTTGTGGTTGTTCTTCCAAGCTATTTCCAGTATCCCCAAAAAAGCGCTATTGATGTCCGTTGCGCACAAAAATACGCCCAATTTTCTTCTCCAGAGTATAAATATCGTGGAATATCCTCTGAAAATCACAAACACAAACAAAGTTAAACAAAGTTAAACATGGTACATTTAGGACCAAAGAAGCCGCAACACAGAAAGGGAACATTTACTGATGTTCCTGAAGCTTGGATGGAAGAGTTACATGAGGTTGAAAAATTATTAACTGTTAGCCCTGAGACTTTGAAGAAGATCACTGAACACTTTATCAGTGAATTGGAAAAGGGATTGAGTAAAGCTGGTGGTAATATTCCTATGATTCCAACTTGGGTCATGGATACTCCTACAGGTAAAGAAAAAGGAGACTACTTGGCAATTGATTTGGGAGGAACTAATTTAAGAGTGGTTTTGGTTAAACTTGGAGGTGATACTACTTTTGATACTACTCAGTCTAAATTTGCTTTACCAGAGACTATGAGAACTGGAACTGCTGATGAGTTGTTTGATTTCATCGCTCAATGCTTGAAGAACTTCGTCGAAGAAGAATATCCTGAAGGATGTAAGGAACCATTACCATTAGGGTTCACATTTTCATACCCAGCATCTCAATCTAAGATCAATAGTGGAGTTTTACAAAGATGGACTAAAGGGTTCGATATTGATAATGTTGAAGGACATGATGTGGTTCCAATGTTGCAAGCTTCCATTAAGAAAGTTGATGTGCCAATTAATGTAGTGGCTTTAATCAATGATACTACTGGTACTCTTGTTGCTTCTATGTACACTGACCCAGAAGCTAAGATGGGTTTGATTTTCGGTACTGGTTGTAATGGAGCTTATTACGATATAGTTAAAGATATTCCTAAATTGGAAGGAAAGATGCCAAAAGATATCCCACAAGATTCCTTTATGGCTATCAATTGTGAATATGGTGCTTTTGATAACGAACATTATGTTTTACCAAGAACCAAATACGATATTCAAATCGATGAAGAAAGTCCAAGACCTGGTCAACAAGCTTTTGAAAAGATGATCAGTGGTTACTATTTAGGAGAAGTTCTTAGATTGGTGTTATTGGATTTGACGGAATCTAAAGGATTGTTCTTCAAAGGACAAGATTTGACCAAGTTGAAGAAACCTTTCATTATGGATACTTCATTCCCAGCCAGAATCGAAGAAGATCCTTTTGAAAACTTGTCTGATGTGGCCGAATTGTTCCAATCTGTGTTAGGTATCCAAGTGACTTTGCCAGAAAGAAAAGTTATCAGAAGATTAGCTGAATTGATTGGAGAAAGATCCGCCAGATTGAGTATCTGTGGTATTGCAGCCATTTGTAAAAAGAGAGGATACAAGAAAGCTCATTGTGCAGCTGATGGTTCTGTGTACAACAAATACCCAGGATTCAAAGAAAGAGCTGCTAAAGGTTTAAGAGACATCTTCGATTGGGAAGAAAAAGAAGATCCAATTGTCATTATCCCAGCAGAAGATGGTTCTGGTGTGGGGGCTGCAGTTATCGCAGCTTTAACCGAAAAGAGATTAGCCCAAGGATTATCTGTTGGTGTTGAAGAGTGAAGTCAACTTTAGTCGAGTTTTATAGCATAATGTATGTTTCATAGATGCAGGAATTGGCATATTGTATATCGCATGGTATCGATATACCGAAAATTGAAGTCTTCGCAATTTCGCAACTATCAAACATGTCATTTGAACAACAAAAGCCACAAACGGAGATGATTCAAGTCACAAGTGTGGAGGAACAGAACGACTTGATTGTTCTAACCAATCAGATCTCTCCCGATGAGCTTGTGAACGACGAAGATATACTAAACACCGAGAGTATTATTCAAGCTAGTAGAGAAGAAACAAGTGGAACGACGTATTACTTCAATATTTGGGACGTGTTGAAGAAAGGAGCTATCAATTTGGTTTTGCCATTCATCAATGGGATGATGCTAGGCTTTGGAGAGATATTGGCGCATGAGATTGGGTTTAAGTACAATTGGCAGGGCGCTAAGGTTGTACCTGTAAGAAGACAAGAGAGAGTACAAAGCCGGTACTTGTAGGGGTGAGGAAGGGATGAAGGAAGTGGTGAGGTAGCACGAGGAAGGGGTGAAGATGAGGAGCGATAAGGAGGGACGCTGGTGACGGAAACGAGAGAGTACAGGATGATACAGTTATGGTAATTATTTACATACTAATTTACAGATAGTTTACAGATTTGTTCCAGATACGTTACAGGTGAGCTGCATTAGACAGACTGGAACCACTGGGCTTACGTCTCATTTTCCTTTTCACAGAAAAGCTTGTAATTTGGATCTTTTCCCACCGGAAACCTCTTTACAGTTTGACACACCGTGCAAGCATACACCAAAACGTCGTTTTGTGGATTTTGTGATTTCTGTGGTTTCTGTGATTGCAAATTACACAAACGAACACTCATGGTCACACCCGGAACCAAAACAACATGGCATTTCTTACACATTGTTCGTTTAAGAGCTGGCGCTAGTCTTAACACTGATTTCTTAGATATTGTGGAAGCACACTTACTATACCCCCTAGAAAGTGGGGACGCCGGGGCAAAACGGGAAATCTGGTAAAGATACGCTATTCGGGTATATTCATCTTTCTTTGGCGCCGAAGAGGGCGGTTTTAGTGGTTTGGACATGGACTATGTTTTAAGTGGAGTCTCAGGACGTTGGCGCGATGATGAAAAAAAAATGGCGATAAATTAGAGAGAAGAAATTCGCGATTTCAAAGGCAAATATGAGTGGATACGATAGTGCTTTATCGATTTTTTCGTATGTAATAAGAGAGGAAAAGAGTTGATGAATGGGATATGAGTTGTTTGTGGCTGTATGGTTTTGTGTGTTGTTTTTTTGCCGCCATTGAACCTGTTGTTTTTGAGATACTTGACCCTTGATTCATTGCCACCATTTTGGACATACTAACACATTTAGCCCTGATGGACATGTTTTTCAAGTCGAATACGCTTCAGAAGCTGTGAAAAGAGGTACTTGTGCAGTGGGAGTCAAAGGGAAACTGTGTGTTGTGTTGGGATGTGAAAAGAGAACAACATTGAAACTACAAGACCCTAGAATCACACCTTCAAAGATATGCAAAATTGACCATCATGCGGTATTGGCATTCGCAGGACTCAATGCAGATGCTCGTATTCTTGTGGACAAGGCCAGAGTGGAAGCTCAGAGTCATAGATTGACTTTAGAAGATGCTGTATCTATAGAGTACTTGACAAAATATATTGCGGGTATTCAACAGAAGTACACGCAATCTGGAGGAGTTAGACCTTTTGGACTTGCTACTATCATTGCAGGGTTCGATACCAACGATACGGTTCCAAAATTGTACCAAACAGAGCCTTCTGGGGTGTATAATGCATGGAAAGCTCATGCTATTGGAAGATCAGCTAAAACTGTGAAGGAATTCTTGGAGAAGAATTACGAAGAAGAAATGTCTGATGAAGATGCTTTGAAATTGACCGTGAAATCTCTTTTGGAAGTGGTACAAACTGGTGCTAAAAACATCGAAATATCGGTGTTGAAACCAGGAAATGAGATTGTTCAATTAGATAGTGAAGAAATTAAGAAATATGTCGATGAAATTGAAGCTGAAAAGGCTGCTGAAGCCGAGAAAAAAAGACCAAGAGGCGAATAACTGAAGAGGTGAATAACTGAACTGTTTAATATAAACTGACTAGAATCATTTTCTCTTCTTTTTAGGGGCATTTTTATCTGATGATGCTTTCCTTTTTTCGGGTTTACCTTTGTTCCCGTTTTCTTTCGGTACAACTTTGAAGAACCCATCTAATCTACCTTGTACTCCACTCTTGACACCTTTTTTCAACTTTTCCACTCCATTTTTTACTCTATCTTCACTGAAACCTTTTTCTTTAACCATAAACTGTAAAAGACCTTCTAAATCAGGTTCTATCCATTTCATGGTCACATCAGAAGCTGGGGTTACTTCTGGGTTCATGAACAACTCTCTAGCTTCATCGTAGGGCCACACTTCTGGTAATTTATACTTGGAATCGGGGTTTTCTTGAATGAATTTAACAATATTATCAATACTCCCATGTTGTTTGATCAATTTAAGAGCTGTAACAGGACCCACTCCTTTTATCGTCTCACAGTAATCACATCCCAATAGAATACACAAATCAATAAAGGTTTTTTTATCCATTTCGAACCCTTCAATTGCCAAATTACAATCAATTTGATCAATTGGAACCTTTCTTGCTTCTGCAAACGTCAAATGACGTAACAAAAACGGAGGGGAATAACATAACGTATCCATATCTTCAGAAGCTGCAGCATATACCTTTCCACCTCTTGCTAATTCGGCACATTGGGCTTCTGCTTCACAAGGTGCTTCTACGTAAGGAATTCCCATCAATTTCAACAACTTTTTAGCTTCATCGTTTTGTTCTCTTGAAACCCGGACCATTCGTTTCTCGTATTTCAACATCTCTTCCGCCAGTCCTGTTTCTTTAGCGTCTTCCATCAGTTTTATAGCTTCTTCTTTACGAAGATACCGTTTTTCCAATTCTCCTCCTTTAAGAACCGGCGGTTTACCATCAAACACATATACAGGCTTTATACCGCTTTCTACAAGCCTTAAAGTTCGGTAGAACATTCCCAGTAAGTGAGAAGTGATTTCTCCGTTTTCGTTGGTCAAATTTTGTCCATCTCCTTGTCTGACGGCAATAAGGTACTGGTACAAACACATTGAAGCGTCAATGGCGACCTTTCGGCCGAAGAGGTTCTTGAGCTGAATCTGTTTGATTGACAGCGGCGAATGATCTTTTATAAGTGAATTAAGTCCTGAGATGTTAGTACTGAAAAAGGAATGAAGTGTTTGATTTGTGGTTGTGTTTGTGTTTGTGTTTTTTGTGGTTGTGGTTGTGTTTGTGTTTGTTTGTTTGTGTTCGTTTGTGTTTGTGTTTGTGTTGGCACTTCTTTGTACTCTTACATACCTTTAACACCCATTGGTAAAGATGATACGCGTACAATTAATTATATATGCGCGAAGGGGCGGCCCCGCCTCCGGTCTAAATAGATGATACTTCAAACTGCCAATCTCCTGTGACGGCATCGTAACTTATGAAGTTGATTCCTTCCAATTGTTTTAACTTTCCAATATGCTTTTTGAGGATTGGATCATTGGGATCCAAAATTGGAAGTTTATCTTTTTTGTTGATTGGATAACAACCATGCAAGGTGATCCGACACGGAATATTTAACCCTTCACCAGGTCTTGGTTTGCCGTTGGGGTAAATGACACAGAGTTTGGACTTGAAAGAAACGACATTTCCCACGATTTCGTCAAGGTTGAGTAACGACGATAAGTCCACTGGTTGTAAGAAATGCACTTCTCCATAGTGTTTTCTACCGACTTTGAAGTCGGGGATGGAATGGAGTTCTTTAAGTGACATTTTCTTGAGTTGCGACAATGGTGGTGATGTCCAGTATCCTTCATCGTCGACTTCCACAACCGCATCGGTTGTTTTGAGTTGGATGTCCGATGAACCGTTAGCTTTAGTTCCATTAGACTTGGTTCCATTCGCTTTGGTTCCGTTAACTTTGGTTCCATTGGCTTTTGGTTTACCCTTGAAATCCACATGCTCTGTTATATCGTTTTCTTTAGCCACTGGTTTCTTGTCCAAGATCAACTTCTTAACTGACTCTTTGGGTGCAAAAATGTCGGAAGCAAGAATAGCGGCGTCTGTTTTTGAATCAGCACTTCCAAAGGAAAATGTTGTGGATGGTGCAGGTGCCTGAGGAGTGGATGTCGGCTGATGGATGCTTGTTTGGAACAATGGTGCTATTTTGTGACTCCTGCGTAAGATCACTTGTTTTTTGGTGGCATTAGACTGAACTAAAGTAGCCATTGGGTTATTTATGACATTTGTTTGGCTGGAAGGGACATTTAAGTTCCTGAACAACGGATTATCACCATATGGGCTCTGGAATGAAGGTTGTTGTTGATTTTGTTGTTGATTTTGTTGGAAGTTGTTGGTGTTGTTGGTGTTTGAAGCAGTATTATTACCTCCAAAAAGACCTCCAGAATTGGAGCTTCCAAATAATCCTGTGTTACCACTGGTGGTTGGTTTATTACCGAATAATCCACCGGAATTACCTGTGTTTGATCCAAGAGTGCTGGTATTGGAATTGTTGCCAAATAATCCTCCTGAAGTGGTGTTGCTTGTGTTATTATTACCCCCAAAAAGACCTCCTGTGGTTCCAGCTGGAGCTGCTGGTTTACTACCAAAAAGTCCACCGGAATTGTTGTTGTTGTTTCCACCGAAAAGTCCTCCGGTGGTTTGATTAGATGCTTGGTTGTTTGCTCCAAATGTGTTATTGGATTGAGTATTGCCTCCAAAAAGACCTCCTCCTGCAGGTTTGTTACCAAAAAGCCCACCCGATGTTCCTGTGTTAGCTCCGGTTCCTGCTGTAGAATTATTGTTACCAAAAAGACCTCCAGTAGTGTTCTGGGCGTTGTTGTTTCCGAAAAGACCACCAGAAGCTGCTGGTGCGGCTGGTTTGTTACCAAATAATCCACCAGAGGTGTTATTGGTATTGTTATTGCCTCCAAACAATCCTCCACTGGCATTATTATTAGCACCAAATCCTCCTGTAGCGTTGTTGTTACTTCCAAACAATCCACCAGAGGTTGCAGGCTTGTTAAAGGCGTTGGTGGACGTAGAAGTACCGAATCCACCTCCAAAAGCTGGTTTATTAGCTCCAAAGCCCCCAGTGTTGGCATTGTTTGAGCTTCCAAAAAGACCACCTCCAGTAGCTCCAGCGGCTCCAGAACTGCCAAATGCATTGTTGGTATTCAGCCCAAACCCTGTACTGGCGGAGCTGTTGTTATTGGCTCCAAATGGTGAAGAATTGTTGTTGCTGGCTCCAAATCCCGTGTTGGTATTTCCTCCAAAGGCAGAAGAGTTGTTATTGGCTCCAAAACCACCGGTTGTGTTGGCGTTCGTGGAATTATTAGCTCCAAAACCACCTCCAAAAGTAGATCTATTGTTATTAGCTCCGAAACCACTGCCAAATCCAGAAGAGCCAGTGTTTCCAAAACTATTAGAAGCACCTCCGAATCCTGAAGTTGCAGGGGCATTATTATTGGCACCGAAAGCGCTGGACCCTCCGAAAGCGGATCCAGTGTTTGCGGCGGTGTTAGTGTTACCTCCAAAAGGTGATGTAGTGTTTCCGAACCCACTGGAAGCTCCGCCAAAAGGTGAATTATTGTTGTTGGCACCACCAAATCCGAACCCGGTGCCCGTAGAGCCTGCTGCTGCAGTGCCATTCCCCACAGCTTGACCATCATTGAATCTCCTGTTCTGTTCGTAATCCTTTAACCTCAATTCTTCAAACGAGAAGTTTTTGTACTCTGGCATTGACGAGATGTTCTGAAAAATGTTGGTTCCTGAAGTATCCTTCTCCTGAAATGGAGTGAATGGTTTTGTGGCTGTACCATTATTCACATTGGGGTCTGAAGCAGCTCCAAATCCACCGGTATTGCCTCCAAAAGGAGATCCTGTGGCATTGTTTGTGACAGTACTGGGACTTCCAAAACCACCAAAAGTCGACTTAGCACCAAACATTCCACCACTTGTATTTGTTGTTGCGTTTGTAGTTGAAGCACCTCCGAAGCCAGAATTTCCCCCAAACCCACTACTGGCTCCTCCAAAAGGAGATGTTGTGTTGTTTGATCCAAATAAGTTACCGCCAGTATTTGTGGCTCCAAAAGTGGAATTGTTGGTGTTCGTGGCAGCATTGTTACCAAATGCAGACGTGTTTGTGTTTGCACCACCAAAAGCGGAGTTTCCTGTTGATCCAAAGCCAGAATTGTTGCCAAAACTCGATCCTGAATTTCCAAAGATTCCACCCGAATTGGCGTTATTTGCGCCAGTGTTGGCGGCAAAGGGAGACGTTGAAGTGGCATTCAGATTATTGGGAGCGCTGGATCCGAACGGTGAGCCCAGAGTGGTTCTATTGGCGCCAAACCCACCGAATCCTGAGTTGTTACTACCAAACATTGGATATTTTTGTTGAGATTTTTTTTTCTTTAGTTTTTCAATCACTTTTGTGCGAGTGCGATGCGGCGAGAAATCGCAGTACCTGGCGATAGTTCGATGGAGGTGATGGGTACTGTCGCGGGTTGATGTTAATAGGGCGAAATGTCGTGTGTCGTGTGTGTCGTTAATTGTCGTCAATTGTCGTCAATTGTCGGTGAGTTTGAAGGTGGTACGACATTCCGACTTTTTTTTCTCTCCATCGGCGATAACCCCCAGATGGGAAACAGAATTTCAGATGTATCTTTGCGACTTTTGGTCCATGTCGCGGTGATGTAGGCCCTGCCGAAAGAAAGCCCCCGCGACACCGTCTAATTAACCTTCTCCATGCGGCTGGTGAATAAACAAAATTTTCACTCCCTAAATGTCTGCAGACATATCAGATTCCTCCCAACTAGAGGGCAACCTTGCTCAACTTGATGATATAGAAGGACAGATTGTCCTCATAGACAGCGAAGACGAAGATGAATTCGTTCGTAAATTTGGAGATGTTCAATTTCAATACATAAAAAGACCTAAAACAGGAGTATGGTTTATTCGTCCTCATGCTTTAAATTACTTTAAAGATGGAGTGTTATATCGTACAAAAGGAGAAAGGTCGTCCACAAAAACCGAATTGTTTCTTGATTTGATGTATGTCGGTATTATTGCCAATTTAGCAGGAGATGCTGTTGAGCATGCTGGCTGGGGTGCATTATTGAAGTACTTGATTATCTTTGGAGCTGTATGGACGGTTTGGTGTGATATAAAAGACTTCACAAACTACTACTACAACGAAGATTTAAGCCAAAAGGCGTATATTTTGTGGATTTTGGCATTATTGACGCTTATTTGTAATAATCAAACTGCTGTCTTGGATGGAAGAACTGGCGCTGAATATGTGGTTATTCCTTACATTTTGTGCAGATTGTCCCTAGCAGCAAGTTTGTTCATATACACGTTTTATATCCCAGAACATCGCGTGCAGCAAAGGGCGTACAGTGCAAGTCTTGTGGTGACTTCATCATTGTGGATTAGTGTGATTTTTGTAGACACAAGAACCAAAATAGCTTTGTCTATTGTGTTTTTGGCATTGGAACAGTCGTTCTTCTGTTTCTGTTTCCACCCATATTTCAAGAAAATCATGGGTTTGACGGTTTCAACAGCTTTGAACATCGAACACGAAGTTGAAAGGTTCTCGGTGTTTGTTACCATTGCTTTGGGGGAGTTCTTGTACAAGATTGTGGCTACTCACGAATTGGGTTTGAGGTTCCAGGAACACTTCTGGAGAGGTATTTTCTTGTTGATAGACGCCTATGTACTCTTCTGGCTTTACAACTACGGTTCCATGGCCATGAGAGCTACTCATCCTTTGAGACATTCTGGTTTCAGAGCTGTGTCGTGGATTTATTTGCATTTACCTTTGGTGGCTGCTTTGGTGTTGTCGGCCGATGCTGGGGGTGATTTGTGTAAGATCAACGACCCTGCTGCAGAGCCTGAAACTACCACTACTGGAGGGGTTCATGGTGAGGCAGTAGAAGCGGCTGGAGAGGGTGAATCTGAACATGAGCCCAATATTCAAGCTATCAAATTCTTTTTCAGTGGTGGGATCTTTATTTCGTTGTTGGCTTTGTGTTTGTTGGGATTATTAGACGCACCGAAGGACCCAAAGGGTTCACATCTTGTACCAAGATTCTGGAGAGTAATCTTTAGATTCCCTATTGGTGTTATCATTTTAGTTCTCCCATTTGCCAATATCACCACCACCTTGATGATGGGTTTGAGCAGTCTTTTATTAGTTATATTATTGGTATGGGAGTCAGTAGTGGGCACTCCAAGAAAGTTTTTGTCCTTGGTAAGGAAGTAAGGTATTGAATAAACGCTGTAATAGTAAATGTCTTGCTAGTAGTACCGAATGTCTGTGTCGTGTATGCACCAGGTCAATCCTGGTGTCTGGGTGAAAAATCGACTTTTTCCCTTGGTGTAAGGATGTTCGGGTAGACACGACCTCCATTGGGTTTGTGTAAACCCTTTTAATGTCACAAAAAAAAACTTGTTTGTGCACGATAAAAATAGGTTTTTGTGCACGGTCCTAATCTTTGTAAACTTCGCTTATGGGGCCGCTCATACACGAAAATCGCCCAAATCTCGCACCCTTGACACCACTCTGCCGCGGCAGTCTCGTCTCAATTTCACGTTACTCAAGAAAAAACCGAAATTCCACAAACGTAATAAAAAAAACTTGCTAACCCTTTTTCCCCAAACCAACTATATACCTTTGCTAGAGAAACTTGCTTATAACCCCAACTTCTCCGTCTATGAAACAACCCTCACCGAGAAATAATGTGTCAGTAACGGGATCGCTATCCAGGCTATTTGTGCTTTGTGCACAAATTCCAAAATTCATGGCCTTGCCCATTGGCGCAAGGACCATCAACCATATCAAAACCAAACCTGAACACATGACTCCTGAACAATTCTACTTGAACTTGATTGTGTCAATGGTTTTAGTGCTATTGGGAGGCTGTTTTGCCGGCTTAACCATTGGTTTAATGGGTCAAGACGAAGTTTACTTGAAAGTCATGGCCACCAGTGGAGATGCCCATGAAAGAAAGCACGCTAAAAAGGTGTTAAGATTGATTGGTCGCGGTAAGCACTGGGTGTTGATCACCTTGTTGTTGAGCAATGTCATTACCAACGAAACTTTACCAATTGTGTTGGATAGATGCCTAGGAGGTGGATGGCCAGCTGTGGTTACATCCACAGCATCTATTGTGATCTTTGGAGAAATCATTCCACAAAGTATTTGTGTAAGATACGGATTAGAAGTGGGTGCTTATTGCGCACCTTTTGTGTTACTTTTGATGTATGTGATGTACCCTGTTGCATATCCTATTGCCCTTCTTTTAGATCATATTTTAGGAGAAGACCACGGGACTGTTTATAAGAAATCAGGTCTTAAGACTTTGGTTACACTTCATCAAACTATGGGTGTGGAAAGATTGAACGAAGATGAAGTCACAATCATCAGTGCTGTGCTAGATTTGAAAGAGAAACCAGTTAGTGCTATTATGACTCCAATGGATAGAGTCTATACCATGAGTGCCGACACTATATTAGACGAGAAGACTGTAGAGGAGATCTTCAATGCTGGCTTTTCCAGAATTCCTATTCATTTACCTGGCGAACCAATGAACTTCATTGGAATGTTGTTGGTTCGTGTTTTGATCAGTTATGATCCGGAAGATGCTTTACCTGTGGCTTCGTTTCCTTTGGCTACTTTACCAGAAACTGCCACAGACACCTCGTGTCTTAACATCTTGAACTACTTTCAAGAAGGTAAATCTCATATGATTGTGGTAAGTGAAAATCCCGGGGAGCCTTATGGAGCTTTAGGGGTTCTTACACTTGAAGATGTTATTGAAGAGTTGATTGGTGAAGAAATTGTGGATGAATCTGATGTGTACATTGATATCAACAAGAACATCAAACGTACTCAACCAGGACCTCTTTCTAAGCGAAATTTAACCAGTTATCTTCACAATTTGTATCAGAAGTCTTCAAATGCGTCAAAGAGAACTTCTCTTGATGATGGTGCTATCAGTAAAGCTCTGTTGCAACAGAGGCAAGTGGCCACTTCTCCGCAACGTAACGGTGGAGCTAATGGAACCGCAAATGGTAGTACTACTTGGAAACCAATCAATCCTGCTTCGAATCCTTTGGAAACAAGTAAGTCTTTTGTAACTATCAAAAGACCAGATATTGAAAGCGTGAAGAACTCGGTTCTTCAAAGTCCTAGGGGCATTCCTGAACCTGGTGATGTTCTTGAAAACGACAAATATGGTAACATCCATATCACAGAACAATCAGCCATTGATCAACTGAAATCTCAATTCACGGAAGACCATAAATTCTTGCTTCCCAGCGAAAGAGAGGCAGACATTTCGGATTTCAGTCGAGTCAGTCTCCCCGTCGACGGAGAGATCAGCCAACAAAAGCATTACAGAACCGGAGGAATCGTTGAAAGTGTAATCAACGTTCAAGGAGTGCATAAAACCATCATAGAGAATGTCAGCGATGAGGAGAGAGAATTTTCTATTGCCGATGGTGATAGTGAAAGACACGGACTTTTAGGAAGTAGAAAAAGTAGTCGTCTGAGTAAGAGTGGATAACAGTGGATAATAGCTAAAATATTTAGTAACGTTGATTGTGTTTAACTATGTTTCTCTGGTGATTCACCACCTGATTCACTATTCGTATCTGGTTCCGTGGGTACCTTATCTATTTGTGTGTCTGGCTAGATTCATCTACTTTTAATTACAGGTTAACCGGTGGATTTGTGATCATTTCCATTTGTGATCATTTCCATTTGTGTGCATTAAATATTTTCCGTTTGTGACCATTAAGTATTTCCGTTTGTGTATTATGACATGTTATTCCGCCTCCACCTGTGTCTATCCCCATTTCTGCCACAATAAGCTTTTCCGTCTCTAAGGTCCCGTCTCTTACACGGATTTACAACCCTCAATTGCCGCGCGTCAGTCACAGCAAAAATCATCACCATCTTCCTTATACATGAAAGACGAAAGTAAAACGTCTTTGAAAAACTTCTTCAAAGCCAATCTGGCTAGTACCACAGGCAGCGAAGACGACCGTAGTTATCGGTTCTTTTTAAAGAGAAGAGATACCCGAAACTCGAGCTCTAGCTCCCTCGATAATTTGTCTAGCGCCGGTTCAAAAAGCTCCCAATCGGAGAGCAAAATCTCCAATTCGGAGAAGAAGCACTCCCAATTGTCTTTAAGACGTTTCTTGAAGAAGTTGAAACATGAAGACAAGGATAAAAAAGATAAAGACAAGAAGCGTCATCATCTTCTTCCAGTGCACGCATCTAGTGATTTGTACAGAAAGTATACAAAAGGTAGATTATTGGGTGCAGGAGCTTCGGGATCTGTTAACTTGGTTCATCTTAAGACCGATCCTTCCAAGATCTATGCTGTCAAGAAGTTCAGAAGTAAGTTACCCAATGAGGCAGAAAATGATTATATGGTTAAAGTGAATAATGAATTCAAGATTGGTGAAGTTTTAGACCATGAAAATTTGATCAAAACGGTGGAATTGATTGAAGATCTGGCGGGAGTTTTCTCTCATACTGAATACTATATTATCATGGAATATTGTCCCTATGATTTTTTCAATTTAGTGATGTCTGGATTGATGGACCAACCAGAAATCAACTGCTACTTTAGACAAATTATTAAAGGAACTCATTATTTGCATTCGATGGGTTTGGCACATCGAGACTTGAAATTAGACAATTGTGTGGTCAACAAACAAGGAGTGTTGAAGTTGATAGACTTTGGGTCTGCTGTGCAATTTAGAAAACCTTTAGATGTTACAACTCCAGAAACTGAAGTTCTTGAACAAGATGGAAAACGTTACAGGTTAGCAAAATCCCGTGGAATTGTTGGCAGTGATCCGTACCTCAGTCCCGAAGTATTTGATCAAGAAGTATCGTCTCCCGAACCTTCGGGCCTTTCTTCATCTCCGGTTCTGTCTCCAGCTCCAAGTACCGGTTATGATGCCCGAAAGGTTGACGTATGGTCCATAGCCATCATATTTTGTTGCATGGTTCTTAGACGGTTCCCTTGGAAATTGCCTAAAACTTCAGATACCAGCTTCAAACTGTTTCTTGCAAATCATGATAAGCTTTATCGGTTATTACCTCAAGAATCGGTGCCGATAATCTCCCAAATGCTCAAACCACAAGAAGAACGATGGTTGATGGATCAAGTGGCGGAAGATGAGTTTGTGGTTGGTATTGATGTTTGTACAACTGAACATACAGCTCCAAACCACAAACACAACTTGGTCACAGAAGAAGAACTTGAACAAGTAAAGAAAGAGAAGGAAGTTATGAAGAAGTTGCAAAACTCCGGAATGACATAGTCACGTGACCACCATCACGTGACACGGCCCCCCAAAAAAGAACTAGAATCATCTCAATTCATCTAGGTACGGTAATTTTTTTCGGGCTATACGCAGGAATTTGTAACCTATTACAGTTACATTTTAACAAGAATCTCGTATGCATGCTAAAATGTCACAAAATGGAATGGAAGCGAATTTGAAGAGATAACAAAGAAGTTCCAGGTACAAACAAAGACAGCAACTACAACTCCTAGAACAACCAACAGGCAACAAGTTACACAAACCGCCAGCAACAATCTTAGACCCTGGCAATTGTACAATAGCACAATAGCAAGCGCCTGCAGGCGGAGGGCGTGCACCGGCCCCCGGCGCACAAGGCGGTACGGTCGGTCGCAGTTTCTAACCTGCAATCCGTCAACAATGTTTCTAAGGCAATCTGCAATCCAATTATTCCCCTTCTGGGATGTGCCCCTGGCGTACTATAAAGTATTTAAATAGTCCCACATTTCTGGGAAACTTTAAAACATTCATCACTCATACATTCTTTTTGGGGTTTTGTAATATTTAAACAGGTCAAATCCCTTGAATCCGTACATTATGTTGAAAGCGTTCAAACTGAGCAGGCCCGAGGCCGCCCCCAAACCCAAACCCCGTACTTCCAGTTCCAGTTCCACCTCCAAACCTACCATCAACATTGACACCCTTCATCGAAACAAGTCGGTTCAGTCTCATAAATCTGTCACCAGCGTGAAAAGCAATGGTAGTATGAACTCCATCAAGTCGTCTAGCTCAGTTTCGTCGGCTTCGTCAATGAGTCACAAGAGTTCTATCGACCAAAATATCCAGGCAAGTACAATGTTCAGTCCTATTGCTCAGAGCAGTTTTATACCCAATTTTACCAGTTACAAGTTTTTGATTGTGGATGATAATTTGATAAATTTGAAGATCTTGTACAAGATACTATCAAAGTTGTTTCCAAACGCTTTGATTGTGAAGTTAAATAACTCTTCAACTGTGCTTAAGTTGATTGAGCAAGAAAAGTTTGACCTCATTTTTTTGGATATTGAGATGCCTCCAATAAACGGGATAGAAATCACCAAGAGAATCCGGTCGGTTAAGAAATACAACAAGATAGGGTTGATAGCGGTGACTACTAAGTCAAATGAAAAAGACTTACAGATTTACAAGAAAGTGGGGATTGACTTTACATTCAAGAAACCGATGAATTACAACATGAATTTGATCTTGAATAACATCGAGATCATTTTGAATTACAGAAAGAACAAGTAAGCACGAAACAAGTGTCACAAACAACTGATACAAGTGACACTTTATCTGTTTACCCGAATACCCAAAAATGCTCAAGCGCCAAACGCAACCCCAACCTCCAGTGCTCACTGGCCCTTACACTACCTTGACCTTCCTTATGACTAACGACGCAACTGACATGAAATAGTTGCTTTACGAACCACTTTATACTTAAACTGCACTGATGTGTCTCTTGGCCTCAAGTGCTTTGTATACTATGTAATATAGCAATCCACTTAACCTGTAAACAATAAAGCTTGTTTCAACGCGGTTGCTTGTTTCATTGCTAACCGCGTAGTTCCATCGTTGTGGGCGCTGGTGTTTTTTCGGGTGTAAAATTGGTGCGTACAACTATGCTCCTTAAGGTGAAGACTTCAGAGCCTCGAGATGCTCTACAAAGTGAGCGGACATGTCTTCTGTTCATTCGGTTCAGTACGACCTTGTTCATCACGTCGTTTGGGATCTTGCTCAACTTCAAACTAGACTCTAACAACTCGTCCAATCACTCAGTATCTCTGTATTCAGAGATCTTAAGTTACTGTTTGCTTGGATTATCGGTGATGTTTTTGGTGTTAAGTGGGGTGTCGTATTATATAACCATCGACAGGTACAAGTTCGAGAAGATACATAATTTTGGATTTAATAATGTCATGAATTCGGTGTTGATGACGGTGTTGGTGGTGGTATTGGTGGGGGTGAATATAGCGTTGTTAGTAGATGGATTTAAGAGGACATGACGGGTGTAGGGATGCCTGGGGAGTGGCTGCAGTGGCTGGAGTGGCTGGAGGAGTGATGTCTCTTTAGGCATCTCTCTGTTTAATGTCTCGAGTGAAAGATCAAGGACTTGACTTTCTCAAAATGATGTATCACTTATTTGAAGTTGCGATGTATCGCTCACGTGCGGTGTATCATGTCCGACCGATCATACTGGATGTGCTTGTAAATGATGTATGAGTCGGTATACAGTGTTATGACAAGCAGTGAGTGTGGAGACACAGGTTCAAGTCTCAAAGGGAGTCTAAATTGGTCTGTGAATCTTTTGAGAGTGTCTGTGAACCTTTTGAGTGTGTCTGTGAACCTTCTGGGAGTGTTGTCTCTGAATCATCCAAGAGTCTATAGTCAGCGGTTCTGTCGATCTATAGTTTCTGGTTCAAGGCTCTACCCACTTGAGCTTCATTTTGTGTTATAAACGTTGTTATGAACGACCAAGACCACACTGGATCGATACCCACTCCTAGTTGGGATCATTCTTTGGGTCATTCTTCAATTCAGTGTATCGAATCCGATACCTCTCTTCTGGTTAAAGATATTGGAAACAAAACAAACAGCATGAGGATAAGGAGTGCACAAGAGCTGCATGAGGACTGCACGAAACACTAGTTGTCATGGGAAGCTGGTTGTTACAAGGAACTGACTGTTTGGGTATGTCACTCTAGGGATAATAACTGGAGTGCCAAAACCTGGTGCTTGTTGAACTGGCCCTTGCTGAACTGGCCCTTCTGTGTTCAGGACGCTTATCTACAGAAATTGGTATTCAAAGACCGCAAGAGTTGTGTTGAGGTGGGGAAGCTGAGGAAGTGATGATGATGAATTCATGCATGAGAAGTGGAGGAATCGGGTCTGAACTGGATTCGTCTGAGCTGTGCTTGCTATAGTGCGTGTTATAGTGCTTATTATAGTGCTGTAAGTATACAGGTTCTTGTAGTTATACTCGAACTTTTCTGGTTCTTGTACCTCGAAAACTGAAGCAACTGCTTGTCAACACAATCAAAAGAACACAATCAAAGGTGGTACCCAAAGTTCTTCTACGTCCGCTTCTGTGGATGCTATTTACTCGTGAATCCTTCAAGCTGCCTGAATCCAGGGTTCCTTCACGACAGAACACCTACCCAGCTGCACCACCACTCTGAACACTTGTCAATTTGGCTATCAGACCACATTCTCTTCTAAAGTTGCTCCTCTGCTGTGGCTCTCAAACCACAGCACTGTCGGTTAATTTGGTGTATACGAAACGGTGGTCGAACAGGTACCAAGTCAAACAGGTACATCCAAGGGTGAACGAAAGTTAAAACCAATCATCAAACACAAATTATCCCACACTCCCATATCACCTGCTCCCATATCACCTGCTCCCATATCACCTGCTCCCATATCACCTGCTCCCATATCACCTGCTCCCATATCACCTGCTCCCATACCTGTTCTTCCTTTCTGGTTCCTCCACCTTGCCTCCATTGACTGTCCCATTTCCTCCTCCACTTCCACGGCTATCTGACTTCCATGTCACACAAACGTCGTCACTGCTTCTGTCCGAGATCGGCACCACAAACTTTTGCAACCAGACACAACTGCACCAAAACGCACAAACTGCACCAGACTCAGACACCATTCTCACACCTCTTCTACACCAATTTTGCAGCCAAATAATGCCACAACACCCAGACCACAAACACAGTCAAACCAACCACATGCTCGTCTTCAGTGTTCCCATAGCCATTGCTCTCCCACCGTCACTCTCCCGTTTCTGATCCGTCCCCTTCAGCCTCGCATCTTTTTGCAGTCGTTCACTATAGCTATTTGCGAGATACTTTCCAGCACTAACTTCCACGAAATTTTCCCGACCCCAGAAAACTAAAGTAGTTGGCGGCGAGACTCCACTTCACCTTTCTTAACCGGATCGTATTTGAGACCACATTTCGCTTGAGCACAAACAGTTTGATCGCTTTAAACATCGCTCAAGTGACGTACCTAACCAAGTACAGACACCACATTTGCACAAACGCGTCAAATTTTCCGGTTTCTTGCCACAAACTCCTGTTCCTCACCTCCGCCGTCTCCTGTTAGCCTTTCGAAAGATCTGACACCTCCATGAATTTACCCCAGTCCCTGTCATTTCAGGATTGGAACTATATAAACTGTAGGAAATCTCATTAAAACCATCAAACAAAATGGATACAGTGGATTCGATAGATCGCAAGGCTAAGCCTGAGATTGCACACTTGGAAGAAGCTTCTGATGCTTCGTCTTTTAAACAAGATTTGGCTAAAACTGCTTTTGTGTTGGAAGATGCTAAGATAGGTACTCAAGCTGAAAAAGACATGACTTTAAAACAAGCTTTGATGTCTCATAAAAAGGCAGCTTTTTGGGCTGTGGTGATGTCTTTGACTATTGTTATGGAAGGTTATGATAATATTTTAATTTCCAGTTTTTACGGGTATCCATCTTTCCAGGCCAAATATGGTGAACCAACTGGAGATGGTGGGTTTGAATTGGCTGGAAGATGGCAGTCGGCTTTAGGGGCTGCTTCCAATGTTGGTACGATCTTTGGTGTGTTTGCTAATGGTTATTTGATCGAAAAATTCGGTCATAGAATGGTTATTATGGTGGCCTTGGTGTTCATGTCTGGTTTTATCTTTGTACCTTTCTTTGCTCCAAATGTCCAGGTTTTGGTAGTGGGTCAGATCTTATGTGGTTTACCATGGGGTATTTTTGCAACCATGGGTCCTACTTATTCTTCAGAAGTTTGTCCAATGGCTTTGAGAGGTTATTTGACTGCTTATGTCAATATGTGTTGGGCTATTGGTCAATTCATTGCTGCTGGTGTTTTACAAGGGTTAGTTAATAACACCACAGAATGGTCTTATAGGGTCCCATTTGCTATTCAATGGGTATGGCCTGTTCCTCTTTTCATTTTGACATTCTTGGCTCCTGATTCTCCTTGGTGGTTGGTCAGAAGAGGAAGACATGAAGATGCTGAAAAGGCTTTAAAGAGATTATCTTCCAAAGAATCTCACCACAAGGTACCAAACCAATTGGCTTTGATGATCCATACTAATGCTTTGGAACAAGCTCAACATAATAGTAGAAGTGACGATGAAAAGGGTTGGAAAGGTTACTTACAATGTTTCCAAGGTACTAACTTGAGGAGAACTGAAATCGTTTGTCTTGCCTTTGCTGGTCAAGTGTTATCAGGTTCTACTTTTGCTTACAGTCCCTCTTATTTCTTTTCTCAAGCTGGTTTGTCCCCTGATGATGTTTATAAGTTAAACTTGGGTGTCACGGGTATTTCGTTTACTGGGTGTGTTTGTTCATGGTTCTTATTGAGTAGATTTGGAAGAAGATCAATTTACACCATTGGATACACCATTTTGACGTTCTTGTTACTTTTGATTGGTATTTTGGCATCTCCCGAACCAACTCCTGGCCTTCAATGGGCTCAAGCTGGTTTAACGTTGGCATGGGTTGCAACTTATGCTTCTACAATTGGTCCTTTAGCTTTCACCATTGTATCTGAAATGTCTGCTACCAGATTAAGAGCCCAATCTATTGCATTGGCTAGAAATGCTTATAATCTTATATCATTGATTTCCCAAGTGGTAGAACCATACTTGATCAATCCAGGAGAAGCTAATTTAAGAGGTAAAACTGGGTTCGTTTGGTTCGCTACTGCTTTTCCAACCATGATTTGGGCGTGGTTGAGATTACCAGAAACCAAAGATCGTACTTACGAAGAGTTGGATATCTTATTCGAAAGAAGAATCAGTGCCAGAAAATTCGCCGGCGTCGATGTTGACTTGGCTGAAGATGTTGAAATTAAATAATGAATGGTGTTAATAAAAATGTACTTGTGTTTATGAATTGACCCTCTCTTATCGGGATTTTTGCCATGCGTGGTCCTCCCCCTCTCTTTACAATGCCAGAACCTGCTTCGCCAAGCCACGATAAGTGATCAGACCTGGAATGACCTATCACTTCCTATCAGTTTCGTTTACGTTGTACAAAAAGGCGAGTTTGTGTATTTTAGATAAAAAAGCGTCCGATCGACGAACGGCTGCAAATCTCAAGTTTGAGCGTCGATGATATTTTCAACCACTCCATTTACGTCTATGTTGGCATATTTGGCGTTCATCAACACGGCAATCAACTTCTTCACTCCCAAGCTCAATGGTTCAAACCTTTGTAACTGGGACAAGATTTCTTGTTGGTCGTTAGAAGTCATAAAATTGAGTTGTTTCATAATAATTTGCAATTCACTAACAGTGGTAACCGATTTGATTTCGATGGTTTTAGTGAAACAGTCAACCAAATTCATAGATTTAAGGATGGAATATTGTGATGTGGTGGCCAAGATCAATAATCTTCTTCCATTTGGAGGTTTTCTGTTTAAATAAACCATCAACATTTGTAAGATATCGTTGGAGAATCTAGGACCAATTGGAACATAATTGATGATACTTTCAATCTTATCAATGATCAAAACATTCAATGGAGATTTATACACATCTCTAAAGATGTTATCAATAGCATTTATCTTCATTAATTCATTCATACCAACCAAAGTATCACCATTCAAAATCTTGATAAATGGGAACTTGGAATTTAAGGCCAATTGAGTAACCAATGCAGTTTTACCAACACCAATTTTACCATGGAATAACAAACTGATTAACCGTTCGTTTTCACTGTTGGATACTTCATTGATGTATGAATCTCCCATAGACAACACCTTATCCACTGAGTTGTTATATTTGATGATACCGTAAGGAATACTTTCAGACAAATTTTCTTCATTAACACCAAAAGCAGGTTTGACTTCACTTAAAGCCAACTCAAAATGTGCCCAGGTCAACTTCATTTTGTTGATATTCTCGTCAACTTTAGCCAAACTATCAGACTTGGTGAATGAATTGATTGCAAAAGACGTAGCACTATTAACCAATCCTTCTAATTCAGCACCAGTGAAATTCTTAGTAAGTTTACTCAACTTATGGAAATCAATATCGTTCTCCAACATGTTGTTAACCTTCATCTTTTTCGTGTGAATCAATAAAATCTCATAACGACCTTTTTCATCAGGTAAAGAGATCTCGATTTGAATCTCAAATCTACCTGGTCTAAGCAAAGCATTATCGATCAAATCCAATCTATTGGTCATACCAATGATCAAGATATTGTTCAATTGATCAACACCATCCATTTTAGACAATAATTGATTCACCACATTATCTCCTACACCAGTACCATCGGATTTATTGTTTCCTCTTTGCTTGAAAACACTATCTAATTCATCAAAGATAATGATATGCAAATTGGAATTTTCTCCCTTCTGTTTAT
Source organism: Yamadazyma dushanensis (assembly GCA_030571835.1). Taxonomy (NCBI): domain Eukaryota; kingdom Fungi; phylum Ascomycota; class Pichiomycetes; order Serinales; family Debaryomycetaceae; genus Yamadazyma; species Yamadazyma dushanensis. The sequence goes on along the minus strand of JAJLYZ010000005.1, from coordinate 104,512 downwards.
ATTCTTGTTCTGCATCTTTGAACAAGTTTCTAATGTTTTCTTCAGATGCCCCCACAAATTTACTTAACATTTCAGGTCCATTAACAATTTTAGGTTCCTTAACATTAAGCATTTTCCCGATTTGTCTGGCAATCAATGTCTTACCAGTACCTGGAGGTCCAAACAATAATAACCCTTTAACGTGTCTTAACCCTAATTTATTAACCAAATCAGGACTAATGATTCTCGAGGCGAAAGCTCTTCTAAAAATTTGTTGGAATTCTTGATCCAAACCACCGATTCCCAAAGAATCCAACTTGAAATCTGGATTGATGATTGGGTTAGCTCTTGGCTTGTTACTGACTCTAGATTTGGCATTGTCTGCTTTAACCAAGTTGATTATCGAGTTTTCATAAGGGTAGAAATTAATCTCTGATTGTGCAGTAATAATACCTTTAACACTCACAGACTCGGAAAATTCAACAGGAGTCCCACTTAAATCCATCAACTGGATACTATTGACCCTGACCAGGAAATATTGCCCTTTGAAATCCATGACTATAGTCTGTGTAGGTTGTAAGATCTGGTTATTGTAGTTGCCGACGAACTGATGGATCAACTCATCATGATTAATAGGACTGCTTGTAGCTTTGGATTTGGTTTTGTAATCGATGAACAATTCCACTGATTTGATATAGATCAAATTATCTTTAAAATGATTCAAATTGAAATCTTCAACAGCAATTTGCTGATTCAACGACCATCTACCAGCCAATCTCACGTGACCTGCCAAACCAACCCTACCAGGTTTCATCTGAGCGTCTCTTTCCACAGCATACACGAGAAAGTTGTCTAGCTTTATGTAATTCACGTCGTTTGGAATATCGCCCGGATGCACCGCTACTTTGTTGTTTAAAGCGATGGCATTTGACGGACAATTGTCGACCAAGAACGATTTCTTAAACGCCTGTGAAGTTCTATTGTGGCTGATGGCCATATTACCCGGCGTTGGGTTATTTGAAACTTTATGAAACCCAAACTTCTCCATATCAAACAATTGAACAGATTGAAAATTTGGGATGTGACGAAGTGGATCGCGGGTAGTAGCTGGTGACTATTTGTTAGGTAATGATTATGTAATCAATTGACACCCACATTTGCATTTGCGGCGTCGCCGCTGGTGATAGCCGCCGTGTCTTAAATGTGTCAAATTCTTACGTAAGCAAATTACTGTGGCGATCGGCGGTCCTCCTTTTTCATATGAACGAGCAGAACACCACAAAGTAACACAAAATCACCCGATCAAATCGTATTGTAACCCGATCGGAAAAGCCACCACCCCAAAAAAATATCTTGATCTGGCCACAATTGCCCAATTGCAGTCGATAGATCGTTTTTGCTCTTCCATTACTTATCATATGCCATTAGTGATACATCGAATCTGGACGCGTCAAATCCCTTACCGCGAACCATGGCACGAAGCCAGCGCGAACCGTCGCCAAGTCTCGGCAAAAGTGGCACCACCGTACGTCCACCAATCAAAAACTATGGCGTCCGGTACGGACACTCCGTCCGATTACAAATTTCATGGGAAATCTAGAATATACCAACATTGTTCAAATAGTATAAATTAACCAGTAAATCCTCGTGCACTTTTTCAGTATCAATTAAAACACAATGGCTCCAGTTATCCAAAAACCAGCTCCACTTTTCAAAAAGACCGCTGTGGTCGATGGTACATTCGAGGAAATCTCCTTAGAACAATACAAAGGTAAATGGGTGTTATTAGCATTCATTCCATTAGCTTTCACTTTTGTTTGTCCAACTGAAATCATTGCTTACTCCGAAGCTGTCAAGAAGTTCACTGACAAAGACACCGAAGTGTTATTTGCTTCTACTGATTCTGAATACTCCTTGTTGGCTTGGACCAACGTGGAAAGAAAAGACGGTGGTTTAGGAAAGATCAATATCCCATTATTGGCAGATACCAACCACTCTTTATCCAAAGATTACGGTGTTTTGATCGAAGAAGAAGGTATTGCTTTAAGAGGTATCTTCTTGATTGATCCAAAAGGTACTTTAAGACAAATCACCATCAATGACTTGCCAGTCGGTAGATCCGTGGAAGAAAGTTTGAGATTGGTTGAAGCTTTCCAATTCACTGAAAAATACGGTGAAGTTTGTCCAGCTAACTGGCAACCAGGTTCTGAAACCATTGACACTTCTGATGCTAAGAAGTACTTCTCCAAAGTTAACTAGAGATAAAGTTTATAGATAGAAATATAGAAGAGGCTTTATAGAGTGGCTTTGTAGAGTGGCTATAGAATGTGGCTATAGAGTAGCTTTATAGAAAGTGATAGAGAGTGGCTATAGAATAGCTTTATAGAAAGTGGCTATAGAATAGCTCTATAGCTTATCGTTATCTTTTTCACACTAATTTTTCAGTTTTCACACAGTTTTTCATGTGTGATATTTACTTCCACACGTTTGTGGTCAATAAACAAGTGTTCTTCAAGTCCAAACACTGTTATGCACTTGTGAATTTGCGACCTATCATTCCCGGACATGTCTTGTTGGTTCCGTTCAGAAAAGACGTTCTGAGGTTCAATCAATTGACGCAAGAAGAGAGTATGGATTACATGGCAAGTCTTCAAACTGTAAGTAAGTTCATTTTGTGGAACTACAAGGCAGATGCAATGAACATATCGATTCAAGACGGGCCTGAGAGCGGGCAATCTGTGCCTCATTTACACACGCATATCATTCCTCGGTTCAAGAGTGATGATTTGAAGAATGATAGAATCCATAGAGAATTAGAGAACGTTGACTTGATGAAGGACTTTGAGGACAGAAGAAAGGCGTTTTTGGAGAGACCTGTGGTATTTAGAAGTGATGAAGAGAGGTTTGATCGGACGGTGGAGACTATGGAGAACGAGGCGAATGAGTTGAAGAGACAATTAGAGGTATTTAGAGAGACAGAGAAGTAAGGACAGAAGTACAAAAGTGCAAAGGAAGTGCAAAAGTGCAAACACAAATGCAAAGGAAGTACAAACACAAGTACAAGTACAATGCAATCACAACCACAATCACATCACATCACATCGCAATCACAATACATCACATCACATCCACTCTTCCCTCGCAAACTTGCCTCTAATTTTTCACGCATTCATACTATGACAGAACTAGACGAAATCCAATGGAGGAACCCCGAATGGATCAACCAGTTCGGCCTAAACACAGGAAACGTCCTTGAATACTTCAGTGAATCTCCCTTCTACGATAGAACCTCCAATAATCAAGTGCTAAAAATGCAATTTCAATTCCAACCTCCTCCTCCAAATATCAACACTCCTTTGGAATACACAAAATACTTCGAAAGTAAACTCACAGAAATGGTAGGTCTTGAGTTTGTGTTGTCACATATACGAGAACCGGACTTTTGGGTGATCAAGAAACAAGAACGGTTGAATAAAGATCAAGTTCAGGTTCTACAAAGTTATTTTATTATAGGAGCTAATATCTATCAAGCTCCTACGCTATACAAAGTTCTAGGGTCCAGATTATTGAGTTCAACGTACTTTATCAAAAATTCAATCAATGTGTTGAATAATCTTAACGATTTTAAAAAAGAAGAAGACATCAAAGATGGGTCTAATAGTGTGTCTCAAACACCATTTACACCAGCCGTTCAGCCAGAGAAGAAAGAAATCAATATCGATAGTATATTGAACGATGCCTTGAGTTACAGCAGGCAATGAATAGGGAATATACCAGGCAATAAAATAGGGAATATACCACAACTAACTACCACTGTACACTGACGTTGCACTACAATTCATCTTTAACATCCAAAGCAGCTTGTTCTTCTTTAGTCAATTCAACTTCTCCTGTAGAAGCGATTTTCAACTCTTTAACTGGCTTGTCTCCGTAACTAGTCTTGGCCTTTTCCATGTGGTCAACCACATCAAATCCATCTAAAACCTTTCCAAACACTACATGAGCACCATCTAACCATTTGGTTAAAACAGTGGTGATAAAGAATTGAGACCCGTTGGTGTTCTTACCAGCATTGGCCATGCTCAATCTGTAAGGTTTGTCATGTTTCAAAGTGAAGTTTTCATCGTCGAACTTACCACCATAAATGGACTTTCCTCCGTACCCCTTTCCAGTCTCATAGTCACCTCCTTGAATCATAAACTTAGGAATGATTCTGTGGAAAATGGAATTGGTGTATTGGAAACTTGGATCATCGCTTAAAGTTAACTCTTTGAAGTTTTTCACTGTCTTTGGCACAACAGTTCCAAATAACCCAAAAGTGATTCTTCCAATTGGTTCACCATCTTCCGTCACCTCGAAGTAAACTTTGTCGGTAATTGGAGGATCTTCTGTAGCAGCCGCTTTAGCGGTGCTGAAAGAATACATCATGAACAAGATAGTTGCAAACAAAACACTGAAAACTTTCATCATTTATGTTTAGATAATTTTCGGGGTCGAAGAAAACGACAGAGGGCGACATACTCATTATTAAAAGGTCACGTGACGTGACCAGATTTCTGATAATAATCTATATACAGCTTCAGAAGTCTCTTTCACCCTTATTTTCAGCTTCCAACTCTCTTTGTTGGAAGTTCTCCTTCTCTTCCAATCTCTGTAATGCAGCTCGTTTGGCCCTGACCAATTTAGCTTTTCTTTCACCTCCGTTCTTTTTCTTTCCCTTCTGATGCTCTCTCAAAGGTTCTAAATCATTGACGAATTTGTGTTTCCATCTCAACATGTACCTTCTTGTGCTGACGTCGATCCCCATATGTTTCATTTGCTTGGATGTGGAGTTGAGGAACTTATCCAAATTGCCTTCAAAAGTGTCCAAATGCTCGATACAGTTACGTCCAATAAGTGTGAAGAATGTTTCTAAATCATGGACGTTTTCTTTTGTTCTGGTGGATGTGTTGGTTTTCAATGCTATGGCGGTGGTGTGGAAGGTGTTCCAGTGGCTTATTGGCCTAGGAAGAAGCCTTGGTGCTATCCTTGGACCTCTGGCGATTGGTATTAGATTAGCTAGTTTAAACATATTTAATGAAAAATTTTCGCTGCGATTTTTGTGTCTTTAACAACGGAGGATTAAAGAACCCAAAGACAAAAAACACAAAAGAGATGGATTGAGAGCACAAAAACAGTGCAATTGCGTTCTGTTGTGTACAAGAAGAGACGTGTGAGTTTCCTGGGGTTTTTCCGGCTGTTTTGGTGGGTTTTTCTATACACTTTTAATGGCTGCTAAATTATAGTATATCCTCCGTCAACAGCGATATCGGACCCTGTAGTGTAACTACTAGCATCACTGGCCAAGTAAACATAAGCGCCAACCATTTCCTCGGGTTTTCCTTCTCTTCCCATCGGCGTTAAACCCCACCATCTGGCCCTATCAGCAGTTGGAACAGGCGCACTCAAGGGAGTATCACAATAACCAGGAGAAACCGAGTTGACCCTTGCAAAAGAGGCCCATTCCACTGCCAAAGACTTGGCCATGTGCCTTGCAGCGGCTTTACTTATATTGTACGCCGTTTTGTACTCCGGAACATTCACTATACTTGCAGACATAGAAGCAGTGATAATTAAGGATCCTTTACTCTGGTCTTTGAAGTGTTTGCCAACATATTTGGCACAATAGAACAAACTATTGACATTTATATCCATGAGTCTATCCCAAGCTTCTTTCGTGGCTGTTTCGTCAATTACAGGTCCATAATACCAAGGAATACCTGCGTTTGCAACAAACACATCAATGGTCCCAAAATCTTCGATGATGGTATCAATTACTCTCTTTGTGTCTTCCATATCCGATACATCGAGTCCGTAACTCTTGGATCTGATTCCATATTTTTTCAACAGTTCACAGAAACTGCCATCATCGAGTCTTTTATCCAACACAACCACATCACCTCCCATTTGTGCATATCCAATGCAAATGGCACGTCCAATGCCTCCTAAAGCTCCTGTTACAACTGTCACTTTCCCTTTCAAACTGAACCGGTCTGCTATATTGAAACTGTACTCCTTGGCTTTAACAGGAACAATATCATCTTCGTGTCTGGCTTTGATCACCGAACGAAACACAGGAGTAACGGTTCCACCTTCACTTCCTCCTTCCGTAGTTATCATGTTTGTGGATGGGGAACTGAAAACGACCTAAACTGGAAAATGGCACTAAATAGCATAACCCATGCAAACAGGTTCCCTTTTAAACTACCCCGGATTTTCGAACCCCTCCAAAAGCTTTAACCCCGAATACATGCCCCACTTTAACCTTATTCACCCTGCGTTGGATCCTACACCAAGTCCGAATGTTACACCGAAAGATCTTCACGCAGGGCGTGTTGAGTCGATACATCGCAAACACAAGCTTCGGAAACAGTGGCTATTATGGTCTTTTTTTGTGTACTTGACAAAGTGCATTTTAACTTTAGTATTTATAATTAACATTTAAACCACTTTGAATTGCTGATTTCAATGCTTTTATATAAGTCCATATCACTTACTGAACTCACCCTTCAGGTGCCTTCAAATCTCTTATCTTGACTCTTTGTTCGTAAATTGTCCCACCTGTCAAATAATAGTCCGAAAATTGAAGCTAACTCCATTTTATCAATGCTGTTGATGCTGTAGATGTTAAATACTACAAATGCTAATGCTGTAGATATTATATGCTAATGCTAATGCTAATACTATGACAACTGTTTCAATGCCTCTTTGTCTTGCTGCTTTTGATCTGCATCAAATCGACTATTGAATTTATTTCTCATCTGTTCTCCATTAAAGTAACAGTACAATGGGAAAGGAACTCCAAGTAGTAATGCTATAAAAGCACACATGGTATTTCCCCACCCGTAGTTCAAACTCTGGTACATCTTACCTGCAAACAAAGGGAAAGCAAACCCAAATAATGACCGGAAAAGAGCTGCTGCTGCAACAGAAGAAGCTGCAAATCTCGGGTTCATGTCAATCAAATAACTTTGACAGCATTGGAAAGCACAAATGAATCCAAATGCAAAGATCCCCGACCCGATTCCTGGCATTATCCAATGAAGCTTCTTTTGTGCACTCCATCCGTACCAAATTAAACCTACAGGTATGACTATTCCCACAATGAACAAACAAGGTAACCTAAACTCGGGCTTATGCTGTCCATTATTCTTTTCCACCATTTTCTCGTATGTCTTTCCAATAACATAAGTCCAGAAAATGATTCCAACGGTGAATCCAATTCCCATGGGTATGTACATCAATCCAACAATACTCTTACCAAAGCCATAGTTATCATGGAACACTGTTGGAAACGTTACAATCATCAAGTACATAAAGCCGTAAATGAAAGCCAAAAACGACCCTAAACCAATCACCATTGGATGTGTGAATAACAATTTAACTGGTCTGGTCATGGTACTCATCATTCTTTTACTAAAGCTTTGATCGGTCATTTCGTAGATGGTGTGCAAGTTCTCATTACCAGTGGACTTTCTTAAACGGTTGGCTTTGTTCTTCAAGAGTTTGGGAGAATAGGTCTCTTTGAAGAAGATCAATCCGATAATGGCCACTGCTCCATTGAAGATAGTCAACACATAAAATACCCATCTCCATTGTAAATGATCCACAATGAAACCTGCTATCATTGGAGCAATCACAGGACCTAATAAAGGAGCTAAAGTGAACCCTGCCAAAGCCACATTCCTTGATTTTGTGTCAAATAAATCAGAAATGACTCCTGCTCCAACGTTCAAAGGAGAAGATCCAAATAACCCTCCTACAAATCTGAAAACCATCATCTGTGCTGTATTCTTACTGAAAGCACATCCCAAGTTGAAAAAGAACGAAAAAATAATGGACCCATCCAACACAGGTTTCCTTCCGATATAATCGAACTCACTCAATGGTGCTATAAGTAATGGACCAACTGCCCATGCTAAAATTTGGATAGACACAACCATGGAGGTTATCACACTATTAGTTATACCGAATTCTTGAGATATTTCAGTCATTGCTGGTGTCAACATCGATGATGACATTGGACTCACCAATGCATACACAGAAACGAATCCCAATGTCACTATCTTCCTAGATAACTTCCAATTTCTTGGGTCTTCAGGATCATCAAACCCTTCCCATATAATCAATTCTGGATCTATTATACCAAATTCTTCACCGTTATTCTCAATAGGAAGTGCACTTTCTGGCAATTTGAATGGTTCTGGTTCGGTGTATTCAAGGTTCTGCTCCAACTCTTCTAACACGTCTTTCTTAGTCCTAGCTCTTTCTTTATCAATTTGTTCCTCGGTCAAATCCCCATATATTTCCTTCACGCTGAACTGTGAAGCATTGGAGAACACAGAAGCACCAGTAAGTGATCTTCTCACCACTTCCAAACTTCTTGAAAACGAATTACTGGATCCTCTACGCTTCTCGGTTATATGTTTGGGTTTGTATTCGTCCATAGAGTCTGTGTCTGTACCAAGGTACAGTTGAGGCGATACATCGCTGCTATCATTAGTATGTTGATTCACAAGCACAGAGGTGTCTGACTTGTCGGACATGGCGAAATCTTACAAGAAAAACATTGTGGATCTAACTTTTTTATATGTAAAAAATTTGCAGCTATTCTGATCCGAGTGCATGAAAAAGTAAAAAATATTGCAGCTAAAAAAATCATCTTCGGTTATTTAAGGAAGTGAGCGCCGTAGACTGAGAAGGTGTCATTTGCGGCTTTGTACCTTTGGGATATGGTTTGAAGTGCTGGTGCGTGGTGATTGCTGTTTGTGTGTGGTGTTTGTGTGGTGTTTGTGGTGTTTGCGTGGTGCTGGTGTGGTGTTTGTATTTTGGGCATGGCTCTTCAGGTACTCTTCGCATGGCTGCAAAACATATCTCTGTTTTAGTACTTCACAACTCCACCATTCATCTCAGCATATTTTACACAGTAGTCCTTGGCGGCTACTTCACTACATTGTTCATTCAATTCAAATCCTTTTTGGTTGAATTTTAAATCTCCATCAATGACGGTTTCTGGATCATACAATGATTGAACCTTGAGAAGATAATTCAATAGCCCTTTCACATGAACCACACTGACATCGCTGTCAGCTGCAGATAATGTGATACCCATAAAGTCGTTGATGTACATCTGTGTGTCGGAGGTAGGTACCTTGTGGAACACTTTTCTATTGTAAGTGACAGAGTCTTTTATGATACTGTCAACTTTCCAGTATGCAATCGAATTGGGTATAAGTACGTTTCTTAACGACTTGTCACATGATGCTTTGTCACTTTTGTCCAACAATTTACCTTGGTCGTCAAATTCGGGAATTTGCCATGTTGGAATATCTGCATTGAAGTCAATGAAATCTGAAACATGTCCCAACTTGTAGTAATATTTGTCCAGTTCTGGGTTGTGATCTTCGATTAATATGATCAAATTGGGTCTGTACATGGATTCACCACATCCACACTTATTCAAATGGGTTCTTGCCCATCCCACGTAGATTGATCTGTTGTCTGGTAATTTGAATTTCTCTTTCACAAAATCAGGAAGATCATCTAATGGTAATTGTTCTAATTGTGAGCCACCTCTCAAAGGTCCAAAGTAGTTAATATTGTCTTTGTTCATCTTTTGAATGAAATCACACATTCCTGTTTCGATCTCACAAACAACAACCTCTAATGGGTTGATAGAATAAACAAAGTTCAACTTATCAGCATCTTGTTTCGTAGACTTGAACGGAGTCCAATTCTTTTCAATACCTGCCCAAGGCTCGCTTCTTTTCTTCAACATCTTCAACTTGTTTGAAAATGGCAAGTACATATGCATAACTCTTTTCTGAATACCTAAATCTTTCATGTTAAACACAATGATTGGCTCTTCAAAACCAAACGCTGGGTTGTACCTCTTAATAATACGAGGATCTTCTGGTCCGTAATAGTACTTGTTGTTATCTGTCTGCATGACATAGTCAAAGTGAATAGGTAACAAAGATGGGAATTCCACGTACCTGTAAGCATCCGTCTTGTCTACAACTTCTTCTGTGATAGAACCATCAGAATTGATGATATTTTGAACCACGAGTTGTTCATATGGTAATTTCAATGTCTCATGAATCTCTTCCCAATCAGTATTGAAAAGTTGCACATAAAGAAAACTAGCAAACCCTTTATTTGGAACCCCAGAAGGCGAGTAGATCAATCTACTCACCATAAAATGAACTCCGAACTCTTCTAACCAAACAGAAGAACCAGCAAATCTAAACCATTGCTTTTCCTTGGGCACTTTAGATTTGAACTTTTGTTCGACTTTCTCGATCAACTTTAGGTATTCTTTATTTCTCCTTAAATGATTTTGTACTGCTTCAAATTCGGTCCCCAAAAGCTTAGGAGTAGTGATTTGAATTTCTTCTTCGAATTTGATCTGTGGACACATCTTATCCTTATCCACATCTTTATCTTCAGGTATCAAATTCTTGTTGATTAACTGATATGGGTCTGTGAATAGCGTCAATGGTATTTTTGTGTATATCTCCTTCGATGTCAACAACTCACTTAATGGGAAAGGTAAAACTTTCTTGGGGTCCTTCAAGATATTAAGAGAGTCCCAGATTCCACTAGATTTATTTGGCCTTGCAGTAGACTGAACATTGGTCGAAGGCTTTACACGACCAGGTACTTTATCAAGTATACTGTCATCACTTCCAACAAGGAATAAGAGAGCAACTGTGATGAAAGCCACAACTACCACAAGGATCCTAAAGATCTTCTTTGACTTCAACATTTAGATCTGCGAGAAAGTTTATTTTTCAAACGAGAATAAAAAACAAGTTGAAAACGAGCGGCGGTTAACGGTGATTGCGTGCTTCTGACGAGTGACTGAACCTGTTGAAGATGTGTTTATCGTTTGTGAAGATATGTTTTTGTGGTGAAAAAAAAACAAGTGGATAATAGAGCAGATATCTTACCTTGTCTCCTGGAACGCGATGTCAAGTTTTTTTCCAGGTCGTGTATTTACCGTTGTCTTATCGTAACATTGCTTGTTAAATATACATAATATACAAAATCGGTATCAGGTCACCTGAGCTTAGGTGGCTTGATTCAAACTTTTCATTAGACTTTGTTCGATGGAGTCGATTGAGCTTTCCACTTCCTTGATATCCATCCCACAACATAATGAGATTAATTTACAATACTTGTTCAACTTGTCTTCAACTGGATTGTCAATAGTGCCGCCATTTTCTTTATTTCCTTCACGAACATTGGTGTTCAAAGGAATTTTCGCTTGAATATCAATCAACTCATCCATCATTTTATTGGACTTTATTATCTCTTGTTGGAGACAAACTGCTAAGTCAAATTTGTTGTCTGAAGTGGCTGCGAATTTCTTATCTTGTGAACCAATACTGTCTTTGATGAATTTAAGGTACGCTTTTTTGTAGAGTTGGATCTTATGGTCCAACTTTTCTTTCTTCTGCAACACTTGGAATGTCAAATCATTAACAAATCGGTTGATTTCATCCTGGATAATTTTATCTCTTTTCAAGTCAATCAACTCCATATCTGCTTCTACATCTTTAATGAGATAATCTAGCTTGAAGATCTTCAAGATCAACTTTTGTTCTACCAACTTGTGTGCTTGTAACTTGTTGTTAAGATTGATGAGTTTCAATAGCTTCTCGTCTTTCTCATTGAGTTCTTTATCAATCAAAAAGTTGAGTTCTGTCAACTTTTCTGTGATCAAATTAGATGTGGAATTGGTCAAATTCACAGTCATCTTGCTGTAATACAATTGGCTTTCAAAGCTTTGTATGTTCATGGACCTACTTGCCATAGCATCGTTGATCTTGACCGGCTCATCGTTCTCCAATTTCAAGATGTAATTATGAGAAGCTAAGTATTCTTCGGCTGAATAATTGACTAAATTCTTGATCCCGAAATCGATGAACTTATGATAACTGATGAATACCTTGATCAACTTCTTGTTGAGGTTATATGCAATCAAATGGAATGCAGTATTACCATCGCTGTCTTGGTGATTGATAAACTTCTTGATCAAATCATTTGAATTATCATTGCTCTGAAACTCAATGATTTTAGTGAATAAACATTCAATATAGTATCTAGCAATCCTCTCTTTGTTCTTCATATAGTTAGTAAGCTGAGTTTCTTCGTTTCCCACAAAACTCCTTTCATTCATATTACTTGGTGGTGTGCACAGCATGGCGATATGATGAAGCACTGTTTTATTGTAATTGTCCACAGAAAACAACGAATCAACCAACAAGTCCAATAAACTGGGATAGTTCTTTAATTGGTACGAGTTGCTGAACTTGATTAAGAACATCAATGGCGTTTCTCCGTTATTATTCTTGATATTAGCATTGATAATATTGGGAAAATTGGATATTAAGAATTCGATTATTGTGTAATTTCCCATTGAACATGCCCAGTGGAATATTGAATTTCCATCATTGTCTATCGGTTGATTAATGTTGATTTTACTTATTGGTTGGGGAGGACTCAACAAATTCTGTGGAATAACTGTATCCTTCGGTTTCTTTATCGGTTTGCTATCTTTTTCATCTTCTTCATCGGCTTCAGTACTTGTATTCTGACTAGCACTTTGATTGTCCTCGAGGAAGAAATTTAGCAAGTTCGTAAAGTATTCATTATGAGGATCATCTTTGAACGATTGCAAATGGTTATTTTGTTGTGGATGATGGTATTGTGATAAACCATATGGATCATGAGAATTGTTTCTATAACCAACAACCAAACTATTATTACCAGCACTTCCAGGTAGTCCTGGATAAGCATGGGATCTGAAAGAATGGTTATTATGATTATTCACGATTCTTTCAAAAGAATTACGTGGTGTACCGAAAAGTTCCTTACCTGTAAGGAAATCATCCTCTTCATCATTTTCACTACTGTTATCTAGCTCCAAATCTTCATCCTTTATGTTATTGTTGAATCTCCTATTGGCCATGTTCATCAGGGAAAGTGGAGTAGCCAGCTGACTATGACCATGGTGATTCATATTACTAGCCATAAGATTTAAAGCGTCACGCTCTGTGTCTTGACGAGTCAATTTCTTATCATTCGATATGGGTTGAGTGTCACTGTGATTCAACGATGGAGTTTGATTCAATGTCACTCTCTTTGGTCTACCTCTTTTTCTAGGGGGCTCATTTATGGAATTGGAAGACCTCGACTTTCTTGCTTGTGCCAAATCACTGCTTGAACTGGACTTATTAGCCACATTCGATGCAGATGCATGATTATGCTTGGGAGCCGGTGGTGGTGTGTCAGACTTTCCTTCTATGTATTTGAAGTCAAATATAGGCTTCAACACATCATACACTCCAAAAGTGGTCGCCAAGTCAACACCCAATTCCAATGGCACATATGTCCCTTGATACTTCCCATATCCACCTTGAACCTTCTCATGTGTTCCAGTTTGAACATCTTTCTCTAATATCCTAGTCCTCTTCGCTTTTGGAAATTTGGCTATCTTCAAAATATGAGTGGCATTTATCCAAGCATCCTTCTTTCTTCTCATTATAGGACCTTCCTCGGTCACAAACTCGAACACCGGAACATTCGAATATGTGGCAGAGTATATCTGATTATCTCCCATGATGAACTTGTAGTTTTATATCAGCAAAGATTGAAAAACGCACAGGGTTCGATATCCAAGGAAAAATTTGGCGGTTTAAATTGTGCGATTGATGTAATACAAACAATCGCTCTTTCAATGTATCTATCACTTGGCGGGATTGTGATTTTTCAACAACACAAAAGGGATTTCTTTAACTGTATCAAGTTAATTAGAAAAACTTTCGTTTTAGTTTGTTGTTAGGTTTCGCACAAATGATTACTTAATTGGGTTTATGGGTGAACAATAGAGAGGTGTTTGGATATTGGGGGTTGTATGTTGATATGTGGGGGTATATGGTTTGAGTTTGTGGTTTTGTGTGTTTGTGGTTTATGAGGTTTTGTGGTTTTGTGGGTTTGTGGTTTTGTGGGTTTGTGGTTTTGTGGGTTTGTGGTTTTTCAACTCAAACCAATGCTTCTGATAACCTCATCTCCGAACATGAACTTGAAATTCAGTGCTCATTCTAGCCATTGATCGAGTCCCTTCTTGAAATGTAATTATTGAACTGAACAAAAACTTGAAGTTGGGGTTGTATTAAAAGGAGTGCTTGGTTCTGTGTCATAGTGTGTAATCTCTATGTTGTGTAATCTCTATGCTGTGATGTTTTTGAAGGTGATTCAAGTGTACGTGCAATTGCTGCAAAAATCCATGTCCCCTCGGTCTATAAGCTTGTTTCTCCGGTGTCTTCTGTTTCTGTTGCAGTTGGTGAGTGTGTTGGTGCTCTATCTATATCCTATCCTAACAAAACTCGTGCGAGTCTGTATATCACTAAGCACACCACCAATACAACCAACGATATAATCTGGAACATAGACATTGCAATTCTATCGGGAGATACTTCCGACACGGGAATTGATACCACATGATCAGTAGCTTCGTAGCAGATATTTCTTCTCTTGATCAACTGAAGATCTGGTGGTTCCAATGTTCTTTTCATCATAGCTCTTCCCAAAATGAGTTTGGTATATTGCAGCAAGCTGAGATCCATGGTCTTGAATCCCAGGTCCAAAATCTGAGCTTCTCTCTCAAATCCCGAGGTTATGACCTCAATTTTCTTCAATTGTTTGACAATCTCCGGTGTTACCACCTTGATGGAAGTTAAATTATTGGAAATCGTATGAAACTCAAGAAACGATGCTGCTTTTTTTATGACCTTGACAACCGTTGCAGCATGTTCCGATAAGTAAGGAATGGTGAGCTTTTGTAGGTTGTCGAATTCTTTGAAAAGATATTCAATGCAAAATAAAGTGTTCACGACTTTTTTAAACACATTCGATGCACAGTCTAGAAGTTCATTGGTCATAGGTTTGATCCCTGTATCGTAATATCTATGCTGCCATTTGCTAGTCACTTCTATGTCTTCATTCCCATAAGCTCCAAAAGCACTATTGAATTTGTCTTCCAAAGTCTGTAGCGCCAATTCGGTTTTCGAAGACAATGTCGTTATATCGTCGTAGTTGGGCACCTTCTTGAGTAAAGTACTGTAAATGATCATAGCATCATTGAATATGTGGATGTTATTTTTCAAGCTCAATAATAACTTTAGTACCGCATTATTTAAACAGTATTTGAAAAGCTTGACATGAGAAATGATAAGGGTTTTATCTGAATCGTCCAATAGGTCGTATTCCAACGTTATCCTTTTGTCACCTATTGTGTAAGTCATTTGGATAAGGATTCACAAGGTCGTATTTATGATGACTTTGTCAGCACCTAAGAGTTTGCGCGCAATTAGACCAATTGGTGAAATGACAATTCTAAGCAGAGACAACCATAAACTAAACCAAGGGATAAGCCGTCGAGGCAAAAGGGGTTAAATTTGATTGTGTCTACTGTATTGCTTTGTGGTCTTTGTCTGGGTTTGTTTGGACATCTACAGTATGTTTTCGGTGTTCTCACAGCATCGCACAATGTGATATTCAAAAGATGGTATTTTGGAGCACGAGAACGACTCAAAAACACAGTAAGAGTATGGATTTGGGATTGTTGTTTGAACACCAGCATAATGGTGTTTTTTCCTATATTTTTCCGACCTTTCATTCAGTATCTGTACAACTTGTGGCTAAGATAGTATAGATTGTGTTTTTCGCAGCCGAAATTAGTTACGTAATTTGTGATGTAATGTTGATGTCAAAGGGCTGAAAGGCACACATCTCAAGGTGTAAGCAAGGACAAAGATCCAAATAAGAGCAACATCAACAAACGAGACATATCACCTTCAAACGATCTCCAAATCAGCACTTTTTCAACCATGAGCTAGGGATCGGGAAACCCCTGAAAACTGTCAAAAGAACAATCCATTGGAAGGTCCCATCACCAAACGGCCCTGAACAGGCGAAAAAAGGGCGAAAAACATACACAAAGACTGTCAAAAACGACACTTATTCATTGAATTTTGCCTTAAATGGAAACCAATATCACGTGACTTACATACCCGAAGGCCATGCGCGAAACCTCATCTCGTTTTCTAATTAAAAAATAATGAAAAAAAATGCCCATAGTTAGCGAGAAAAAAAATGGTTGAAAAAAAAACCTGGAATGAGGTGTCCTTAAACGGAAATCTACAATATGGGACACGTAGCTTCGGATATACGCCGCCTTTATGGCCAAGTTGGTAAGGCACCTCACTAGTAATGAGGAGATCGTCAGTTCGAATCTGGCTGAAGGCATTCTTTTTTTCATCCTACTACTTTCTCTAGACCTCTCTCACTAAATTTTTTTGCAATAACTAACTCATGACAAAAGAAGACGACGACGTTAAACAGCTTTGGTCTCTTTTCCAGGACTCTCCTGAAGACATTCGCAAAAACAGACAACAAATTCTCCAGTCTGTGAGCGACATCGAGTTAAATTCGTTTCCCACAACTTTATTAGTGTCTACAGCTTTTGATGAATTATTTCAATGCTTTTCAGTTGGAGGACAAGTAAAGAACTATTATAGATATGGGAAGCTTTCATATTGCGAGAAACAAAGAGAGAAGCTCTGGTTTGCTTTAAAACACGGTCAATTTACCGAAAAGAAGACTATTGACGAAAACTCCAGTATCAGAGATATTGAAAGTGCTCGGAAGATTCAAGAGTTCTATAAGAAGCAGGTTCTAGAGACCAAAGCACATGGAAGTTCAGAGGATATATGGGATGTTAGAGACAAACCATTGGTACGTCCTTTCAAAGAAAATTAATGTCTGTTCACTTGTATATATGCCAGTTGTTTTATGGAATAATGGTTTTAATAGAAAATTGTCTATGGGTTTCATTACATGATGACACACCCCTTTTTTTCGGCTTCGTTATCATTGGCACCTTTTGGTCTAGCATTCAAAGCACATCTAGCAGCTTCACTGAATGCTTCATTGACCCCTCTATTCTTCTTGGCAGAGCATTCCAAATATCTCAAAGCTCCGACCTTCTTGGCCACTGCCAACCCTTCCTCGTATGAAATCAACCTTCTAGATTGTTGGTACGGGTTGGCATTTTGGTTATAAGGATTAAACGAATCATCTTCGTTATTCAAAGGTTGATCCACATCAGTATCTTCATTTGATCTCAAATCACATTTTAAAGCCACCAATACCAACTTCACACCTTCACAATTATCAGCAATCTCTCCAACCCATCTGGTTTGCACATTTTCCAAGGAATCTGGGGAATCAATGGAAAAACATAGCATAATACAATGCGTATCACTATACGACAAAGATCTTAGCCTGTCGAATTCCTCCTGGCCAGCAGTGTCCCACAACGACAACTGAATGGATTGCCCATCAATAAAGATGTCGTGCACGTAGTTTTCGAACACGGTGGGCTCATACACTTGAGGAAAGTATCCTCTAGTGAAAACATTCAACAATGAAGTTTTCCCACAAGCACCGTCTCCTAGAATAACAATTTTACGTTGAACTACTTGTTAATAACACAAAACTATCAAAAAGTCACGAGTTATGCTGTTGAACAAATTACTTATCGATTGTGTCAAGCACTGCCGTGCATACTCAACAACCAGCATATCAAATGGTTTTGTGGTCTTAAACCTCGAGAAAACGACGGATACCACAAACACACAAGTTCTTCTTTACACAAACACAAACTCCATGAATCAATCGTTACATACTTGTTTTCTGACTACTCCCACAAATAGGCATGTTTAGTTGTTTTTGATCTTTTTTCTAAGGAGCGATCAAATAGACGAAGAGGGGGTCGTGCCCCGACGAAGAGTTTTATGTAGAGTGTGAATTGTTGATAGTAACCGGGAACCATGTATTGGATTGACGACTATGTTGCTTATTCATCAATAAGATCCTCTAAGTACATACTTGGGATGGTTTTCCTATTCGTTTTAGTGTTCAATTGAGAATTGGAACTCAATTGTTGCAAATGAGAAGGAGGAACTGCCAATTGAGAAGGTGGAGGACTTCTGGCGTTGGTGCTGACAGAATAGTCACTGTTGTTCGACTCATTGTTGATGTAAAGATTGGGTATTATGCTGGAGTGTCTCTTGTTGACCGGAGACGAAAGGTTGGTGTGAGACCCATTCCCATAGCTAAGATTTGATAATGAACCATTCAAATGGGCAGATTTGGCCCTCTTATGGGACATAACTTCTGCTGTGGGAGAGATAAACATCTTAGTCATATCTTGCTTCGAAGCAGGAATTCCTACGTCCGATTGGTATAATGTAGAAGTATCACCAAATTGAGAGCCACTGCCACTAACACTTCCACCTAAACCAGTGACTGATTTGGATGGGTGATGAGACAATAATGGGAGCTTAGAAATGGTCTGGTTAGCATCAATACCACCAAAAGCGAAAGTACTTTGACTTGGCGTTAAACCATAAGCAGTATTATTGTTGTTCTGATACTTTTCATAGATCTGTTTATCATTGTATAAAGCCTTCTTTGCAGCTCTGGAAGCTGTGAGGGACACAATCAAGTGATATAACACAAAACCTAGAAGAACGGCTCCAACAATAGCACCCACTGCTATAAATACTGTACCATCTACGTTTGAAACCGTCAAAATGTATGGATTGTTGTCGTTTGGAGGAACCGTGACACTTGGAGTAGTGAAGGTGTTTGTGTCAGCCAACGAAGGCAAGTTCAAAGAAGGCATATCCCTTCTGATGAATTCAGTAGTCAATGTTGGAGGTAAGGTAGTCGACATGGCTAAAAATGGGGCTTTATCGGCAGAAAAAAGTCAGGTACTCGAGTATTTGCACAAGCAGAACAAGTTATTGTCAATATCAAGTGCCAGATCAACTAAATAAAGGCGAAAACAAACTGCACAAGTGAATGTTTCCAGGAGACAAGTGGTTCCAAAAATAAATATAAAATTTTTTGTGTTGCGAAGGTGCGAAAAAAGTGGCGGTGGCTCGCGGTGAGAAGGGCGAAGCGCACCGCTACGTTGTTTTGTGATAGAACGAGCGAATCAATATTGCCGTTTTGGGTTTATTGATAATTTACCGTTTTGGGACACACAAAAAAGGTCCCTGACAGCGTGAAGAACGTGAAGAACGTGAAGAACGTGAAGGGTTTGGGTATGCGAAGAAGGTGTGGAGGAGGGATTGTGGAGGAGGGATTGTGGTTTGGAGTTTGGATTTGGAAATGAAGCTTAGGTTTGTGGTTTGAGTTTGAATGTGATTCTGTGGCTCTTGGACACTTGTTGTCTGTTGAAACTTGTGAAACGAGCGAAAGAAGTGAAATTTGTGATTCAACGTGGGAAGTAAGGTTCCCTCCTTTGGATTTGTGTAATTGACGTGGTTTTGTGTTGTCTGTGTATGGTCTGTTCGTGAAGCGTCTGGTCAACTACCAGTAAGAAAAATTCGACTTTTAACTCAATCAGCTTTGACCTTTCGCTGCTTGTTTTGTACATTCCACGATAGTCAGACACTCCTCAAACACTCCAGAAACACGTCAGAAACACCTCTGACACTTTAATCGATACGTCTGTTATCACTTCAACATCCAATACTGTCCATTTCCCCAGACTTAATCAGCCGAGTAACTCTAAATCTTCCTACACTTGTGGCAGGTTTCTCACAGAAAATGATCTCAGTAGATGTATCATTTTTCCTGAAGCCTATTTTTTGCAGATCACAGCAACCACTATTCAAATCTCTATATACCCTTTAGACTACCCACTTACTGGTCAGAAAACAAACGTCCAAACACCCAAACACACACACCCAAACACCCACACTCTGACAATTTTCAATTACAGATTTATAGAGGAGCAGCTCCTCCTTCAAACGTTTTGCAGCCGTCCAAAATACCATTCGTGACCTTGTAATTGGGAAATCTCCCGTAGTAGGAACGGTTTTGCGAATTACAACAAACAAGGCGACCATTTTTCCGGATGTTACTGGTGGCGGAAAAAGTCGCAAAAACAATTTTCCTGTCACACCGAGCACAGTAGTGTCCCTGTCTAAACCGGATTCATAACTGGATTTACGATATACTAGATGTCGATACTTGTGCAAGCGTTGGGAATTCAAACACCTTTAGCGTCATATTTGGGATATTGGTGTTGAGATCAGCAAGTGATTGTCCAGTCTCGCGTAAAACAACCGAAAAAAGACATGAAAACCCTCGGGATCGAGGAGCTACCCCAGATTTTGTTATGAGCCCGCAGTATGAATTTTAACAGAGGGTTTGCTTAGGTCACTTCAAGGGCTATTGACTATCGACCCACACTCTGGAGACATCAGGTACACAATTCATGATCAAAGAAGAAGTAAAAGCTTAGATTATTATTGTTTATTCGACCAATTTGAACCCTATTGTCGCAGATGCATTCGTTACTTATCCCAGATTTACGTGGCATCAAGTCTAATCAAATTGAATCAGTTTTCGTCTCTCGACCAGCTTTCGTCTCTAGACCTTTACATCACCATGCATCGATCACGTTACGAGCAGGCTTCGGAAAAAGCAATGGCCTACTAAAAAATTTGACTCCGTGTCACCAAAACATCATACATAAAACCTTAAATGCCGTAGATTTCAACACGAGAGCTTCCACCATGCACGTTCCAGCATTGGATTGCGCATCGCTTGTTTTAGGTCGTTTTTTAGGGGTCGAATTTAACCTTTCGTATGCCTTGGTGTGGAGTACTCTTGACAGGTCAACATTTTCAAGGCTTGGCTCCCACAATCAAACTGGGGAATTACACATCAAACTAGATTTCCGGTTCCATGAATTTTGACGGCATTCTTTGCTTTTCTCTCGTGAAAATCGTTGATCAAATGTTTATTGTGGGGAGACCACATCGATCTGAGCCTTCTATGGCCCCATCATGCTTTTTGTGACACTTGTACATGTATGTACAAGTTCCTAAACCCGTACTAACGCTCTAAACCATCCTGCAGCTCTTCATCTTGCCCCATCTCCACATTGCGGTGTTCTATTTAACTTGTCTCATTCGAAATCCCAATAAGAAAGGTGACTCAAAACCATAAACTCGAAGAGAATTGGCAGGATCAACTATAAATATCGGAGGATTTTCCTTGATCCTTTTCACCAACAATGTCTTTACAACATGTCGAAGATGTCGACAATAAAGAAGCAGTGAACGTCCAACACAAGACTGACACTGATTTTTCCGATGCAAATATCGACGACTATTTGGCAAAATTTCTTGACATCAACGAAAACGCCAAACAAAATGATAAAAAAGAGAAAGCCATGCCTTTAGGAGAAGGTCTTAGAACCTTCCCAAAAGCTGCGTTCTGGTCTGTGGTTTTGTCTACAGCCTTGGTAATGGAAGGTTATGATAACAATTTGATAAATAGTTTGTATGCTATGCCAGCTTTCCAACGGAAATATGGTGAAGCAGTGGACCCCAGTGACCCAAATTCCAGATACGAGGTTCCTAGTCGTATCCAAACGGCTTTATCTTGTAGTGTTTATGCCGGAGAAATTGTAGGTTTGGCTATTGCTGGGTTTGTGGCTGATATCATCGGTTATAGGCATACGTTGATCATTGCCTTATTCTTCACCACACTGTTCATCTTTATCATCTTCTTTGCCAAAGATTCCGGTATGTTGATTGCAGGAGAGTTCTTGATTGGAATTCCTTGGGGTGCTTTCCAAACTCTAACGGTTTCGTACGCTTCCGAAGTGTGTCCTACAGTGTTGAGAGTGTATTTAACTACTTATGTTAATGTTTGTTGGGTTTTTGGACAGTTGATCAGTAGTGGTATTTTACGTGGTCTTGTGAACAACACAACTGATAATGCCTACAAAATTCCCTTTGCTATCCAATGGGTTTGGCCCTTGCCTATAGCCATTGGTATTTATATAGCACCCGAATCTCCTTGGTGGTTGGTTAGAAAAGGGAAGCTTGCAGAGGCTAAGCATTCTCTTAAACGATTATTGACGGTCAATAAGTACATGCCTGATAAGGAGGTGTTGGCAGAGGCTATGGTGAACAAAATCCATTTCACTATCACTGAAGAAAATTTGAAAACGAAGACTGGTTCTTCGTACTTGGATTGTTTTAAAGGTCAAGATTGGAGAAGAACAAGAATAGCTGCTTTGGTTTGGTTAACTCAGAATATCACTGGGTCTGCTTTGATTGGGTTTTCCACTTACTTTTATGTTCAAGCTGGTCTTTCTACTTCCTTGTCCTTCACATTTTCCATTATCCAATACGTTCTTGGTATTATGGGAACGTTTGGATCATGGTTTGCATCTCAAAAGCTTGGTAGATTCGATCTTTACTTCGGTGGGTTGGTGACCAATTTCTGTATCTTACTTGTGGTTGGTTGTTTAGGAACTCAAACAGGTTCAAGTTATTCATATGCTGTAGGTTCCTTATTGTTGGTTTTCACAACTGTTTATGACTTGACTATTGGTCCTATTTGCTACTGTTTAGTTGCAGAAATACCATCCACCAAGTTAAGAACTAAAACTGTCATTATTGCCAGAAATCTTTATAATGTAGCAGGTCTTATTATTGCTGTGATAACACCACCAATGTTGAATCCAACTGCTTTGAATTGGGGTGCTAAAACCGGGTTCTTCTGGGCTGGCTTTGCTTTGCTTTGCACGATCTGGTGCTGGTTTGAATTGCCTGAAACAAAGGGTAAGACTTATGCTGAATTAGATGCTTTGTTTGGCCAAAGAATCTCGGCTAGAAAGTTCAAGAATACTGAAGTTGAAGTGTTCAATACTGACGACTTAATCAATCATATGGGAGAAAGTGGTATCAAGAATATGGTTCTTGACACAGAAAACATTAGGAATGAAAAATATGGAGCATGAAGTATTATGCATGAAATGTCTTTAGGTGATAATCAATGGTCATTATTCGTATCCTCGTGAGTCTCTAAACTCTTTACGTATCCAGTTCCAGATCTCTACACTGTCACAATCATCAATAAGTTGTGGCTTGTAGAAAGGGAACTCCGTTTCGAGCTTGTGTAAGTTTTTGTTACAGAAGATCTTGAACGTGTTGTAATGAGCTTCCAAGTCTTCTTCTTGCCATGGCTTCGGAATGGGTGAATCCGAAAAGTGGACGAGCTTGAGTTTGCTCATGATGTCCAAGGGGTTCCAATTGGACTCTTCTTCAACAAATGGAACATCTTGTGGATCAGCCAAGAATTTCGAATGGTCTTTCTCCTTGAATTCTCCCGTCAAAACACCATAAACTCGGTGGTCGAGTATTCCAACCTTGAGATCTCCTTTCCGTAACTTATCATCCACGAACTTATTGATAACTTCCATGTCGTAGTCCTTTATACCCAAAAGCTTACTTGGTGACGTAATGTACCACAACCACGGATTATAAACATACCGTAGCAACTGTTGATACAAAGCCTTGTTGGGTTTCAAGACTATTACATGAGTTGCAAAGAATGAGTCCCGATTTTTATACTTATGTTCGTCACAGAGTAATGTCTGTAGCTCATTTGAAGACCTAGATGGGAAAATACCATTATGACGTATCTTCTGATTAGACAACCAATAAGCTTGGGGCATGGCAATGTCGATATCTGCATCAATGTTGAACAATTCGTTCATATTCTGAGGACTATTCTTATAGTGGTTGAAGTTCAATAGTATGCTATCACTATCGAAAAAGATGATTCGATCATAGTCCAAATCGAATATATGCAACTTTGTAAACGAATCTTTCCAGGTTCCTGCCAGTTTACTTATGAGATCAACTTTCTTCAATACAATATGGTATTTTTCACTATTCTCAAGTACCCATTCATACTCTTGTTCCACCTCCAAATCTCTATTGACTAACACAACAAGATCTCCCACGGCGTCGGATTGTCTCAAGTACATGAGATTATACATCGCTAGTCTTAGATATTCCATATTTGTGGCATATTGAACATAAGCCAATTTTTGAAGTTCATTTGGCTGGGATTTTTCAAGATATTCCTGGGGGATTACCTTGAGATTTGACGCCAAGTTTTCACTCAAGTAAAGTTTAGGTGCCGTGAATTGGTACCTGACAACCATTGTTCCGAGTAACACTACAAGGATGGTTTCCCATGACTTGAAAATGTCCTTTATTCGAAACATTAAATATAATTTTTTCGCAGCTTTGAAGATAACATTTAAGAGTACATAAAAAAGAAGAGAGGAGTGAACGGATTAGGTTCTGAGGCACCAAAAGTTGAACAGGTACTCTCGAAGCTGACAACGTCAACCCGACACTCAAAAGATGTTCCAAAAAAATGATCACGCCCAGGATCGAACTGGGGACGTTATGCGTGTTAAGCATATGCCATAACCAACTAGACCACGCGACCACTTGTTGCGAGTAAAACAGTCACAAGTTTTATACGGTCAAGACTGTACATAGATATACAGAATCAAAGCAGTTATTGTTATATAAGGCTGAATAAGGTATAGGATAAGGTAAGAAGATCAGAGACTTTTGAGTTGAGAATGAAAGTCAATCTTTGTTTGTTTTCAACTGCTTGATGTGTCGTTTTCACTTTGTCCACTGGTGTACGAGATATCCTTTAAAGTCACTCATTCAGTCGACAAACACACAAGTGTCAAAAGAAGTAATTCGATACGTTGTGTAAGGAGTGAAATGATATGCATAGATCAAGATCTCATAGTATCAAGCAAAGCAGAGCTTTTTGAATCATTAGACACATAGATTGTTGACTCTTAATAACCACTTCACTTAAAAACAGAACCAGTTACACACAACCTACACACAACCTACACACAACCTACACACAACCTACACACAACACACACACAACACACACACAACCTACACATATCCAAACCCCCAACCTTGTCCATAAACCCCATTTTCGACCTCGATTGCACTCTATAATTAAGTTATACATAAATCGATTTTGTGTCGCTTTTCGCAGCTATCTTATCTACAACCACAAGTGAAAAATTCCCACTTGGTTTTGTGGTTTGGGCATGTTCAAACGATTAGTGTCGTCTGCTTCGTCCACACGGTCTTCGAAACAAACTGAAAAACCGTTGGATTTGCCCTCCATTCCTTCAACAAGTTCTCAAAGTTCTGAGTTGATTACTCGTGCTGATGTACCAACTTGTTTAAGAAGGTCGAAATCTTCCCATCAAATAGGGAAGAAACACATCGATCTTGACACTGAAGCTGCTCAGAACTCCACAAAAGAAAGCATTGATCCGTTTGAGCCTACGATTATTAGAAGGAGCAAAACTTACCACAATACTTTGAAAAGGAGCTCGACTGATAATTTCTTCAAGTACCCTAAAACTGTACGGTTTAAAACCAATTTGGAGAGTTACAGAACACCCGAAGGTATTGAAGTGGTACAACCAGGCCCTGATATAACAGAATCTACAATTGGGTCAAAAGATGCTACAAGTAGAAGGGCTACTACAGGTCAGAATCTTGCGAAACTATTTGAAAAGTCTCTTGATGGAGACACCACCCAAGAACTGGGCTTAGAAGATGTTATTGATAAAGAAAACACATTTGGTGTTCCACACTCAACTTCAACGAGAACTCATTTATCAAGAAATGGAACCATGAAATTGAAGTTCTCTGAGATTCCTATAGACTGCGATCAAGAACTAGAGTTAGAAGGAAGCTTGATTCAAGAAGAACAAATCCAACCAACACCCCAAGATCTTCCTCCAAGCGACTTAGAAACTGACAGCACTCCAGAAAGAGATTCGGATGTTGAACCTCAATCTGATGCTGATTCTGTTATTATAAGCTCTAAACCAAAGAGACACACTATGTCTAACGATTGGAGGAGCAGTGCTTCAGATCAGAGTTTCTCCGTGCATGAAGAAGGAAGCCAAATAAAAATTATCAATGAAACTAATTACGAGGAACTGCTGGATAATGGTACTGGTGATGAAGGTCTGGAGCTGCTGATAAGAGGTTTGATCAACTACAAAACAATTACTCTTAAAAATTCGGGAGTTTATGGCTCAAAATCTGATAGAATTCAAAGATTTAACAAGTTGTTGTTAGAAATTCTGCACGAATGTGATGAACCAGATGTTGTATCTGTGGGGTTTGAGAAGTTTTTGGAGAATGTCTTGAAATCAGTCAAAGAAAAGAACTCTTTAGTTCAAAAGAAAAGCCATGAAATTGTCGAATTGAAGAGTACGCTCTTGCAGCTGGAATGCAATAGTGAAATCTTGACCAAGATCAAAGACGAAAATGAAGTTTTGTCTGGTCGAATCTCCAATCTCCAATCTTCGAAAGAAGAATTGCAAACCAAATTGAACAAGAGTGAATTACAACATCAAAAACTCACCTTTGACAATCATTCATTGATCAACAGGAATCACCAGCTTGAAAGTGCTGTTCTCTTAAGAAGCTTAGAAGAGAAGAAGAATCTTTCGATTTTAAAAAATATCATGGACGTCGTTCATAAGTCCAACACTGATGAAATTTCTATCAACTCACCATCTGACCTTGCTCCTTTTATTCAAAAGCTTTTCGAGCAAAAAGAGGAACTTGAGCTTGACTATTTAGAGTTATTGAGTGATAAAGAAGATTTGAATGAAGCGTTGGATTCCTTACAAGCTAATCTCGAAGATGTCGAGTTCCAACTCGAAACTTGTAAGGCAACCAATCACGACTTGGAATTATTGAGTTGCATGGATAGAAATAGCCATCAATTAGAAATTGAATCTATAGGCTATGAAGTTCACAACTTGAAAGTTCAAGTAAATGAATTGAACAACACTCTCCTCGCTAAGGTGCTTAAGTTGAGTAACGCAGAATCTGAATGTTTTGCAGCCAAAAATGAAAATATCCAATTAGATCATGAAAATGCTGACTTGACTGACGAAAAGAATAGATTGGAAGCCAAATTGTCCGAACAGAAGAATTATATTCAAGAATTAGAAATTCTGAAGAACAAACTTGAAGAACTCACATCTGAAAGAAAAGCCTTAGAAAGCAAATTGATGGCTATGAACTCAAAAGAAGGCCATCAAGAATTACAGCTCCAGAGCTTGCAACTGGAAGTTATTGATTTGAAATCGTCAAACACTAATTTGAAGAAGGAATTGAACTCCAAAAGTATCTTGGTTAATGACTTACATGAAGAAATTGACTCCAAAGCAGAATTGATTTCTACTTTGACAGAACAGAATGGTGACTTATACAAAATAATCGATAAGCACAACGAAGAAAAGATAGAATTGATCTCCAACAACAACTACTACATCACCAAGTACAACGAGTCCAAAGAGTATATGAAACAAATAAGTGACCATTTGTCAGATAATGAAAGAGCCACAGATAAAATCCTCAACAGCTTTGAGTCTATCAAGCTATCTCACCGACTTTTGGTGAAGTTTTACAACCAATTATTGTTGGGATGTGAAAAATCATTACGCCCAATGATGTATAAAGAATCTATTCAATATCTTCAAGGAATTTTGAAACCATTTGCAGCCATGGAAGTTTTTGGAGAGAAGGATTACTCGTTACTTACAGAAATCAATATCTTCATCATCAGGGCCGTCACTGACTTGGTTACCAACTACCTAAACAACGAAAAGTTGTTAGAGAAAGAACTTGCCAGTAAGCAAACCAACTACAACCTGATGTTAAACGAATTGAGTGGGATGATGATGAAAAAGCTTGGTTCTCCACAAACACCCAACCAAGTACTCCAAAATATCACATGAATCACATAAGATTGAAAAAAAGTTAGAAATAGAATACATAATCATAACTTGCCAAAAGTAGTAGGCACATAATTCCCATTACTCAATAATCCTGTCATTATTCCGGGTAACACTTCTACCTGGAAAGTCTTGAATGGGAAGCTCTCTCCATCAATCGATATGTAATGTTTTGAAGGATCTGACAACTTTGGAACAAGTCTATACGCATGGATTTTGTGATGGAGAACTGCATCGTCCTCAATATGTTTACCTTTTTCCACCGACAACAACGCTCCTACAGACTTCATCATCGATGTTCTGCAATCTGTTAATACCATATCCATTGTTCCATCGTTAGGTAAAGCTGCAGGAAAGAATTGTGCATCTGCCGACATCATAGGCATATTTCCCACATAAAAGATGTTCAAATTGTTCGTTAAATCAGAGGATACTTGAATCCAATCTGAAGGTGGTTCGTCTGCCAATTTTGGACCTTTCAACCTCAAATTCTCTTCTGTAACTACACTACCAGAGTTATTTGCATCTGAATGGCTTTGGAAATGAGTAGAAAGCTCTTCTTTGGTTGTAGTAGCATATTTCACGTACAAGTCACAAGGATACCTGGCTCTGGTAAGCACCTTATATGCCACACCCAAGTCAAACCGTATAGGACCCATCCATCTCAAATGTTCAGTTCCAATATCAGAATCGGCTATAGTTCCGTAACATTGAGAAAGGAACGAAAGTTTCGTCAAATCTGTCAGACCATCGGTTTGTGTAACTGCCATGAGATCTATCTTCGTTCTGACGGATTTAAGCATGTTAAAAGCTGCTACCGCTCCATCATTACTTCCATGAGTACTCAAAGATAATGCATTTCCCGATCCTCCAGGCAATTGAGTAACAGCTATTTTATTAAAAGCTTCAACCCCTTTATCTGGCCTTTGGTAAAACCCATTTATAACCTCATGTGGTATCCCATCTCCCGAGCAACACGCCACAATATCGTATTTATCAACATCTAATTCCCTGGCTATGTCAGTTCCATGGGTGGAATATTTAGTCTCTTGAACAGTAATTTTAACGGCTGCCGCTTCCAACACTGGTCGTATTTCTTTATCATAGATCTGTCTGGCCTTCCCTGGTCCACCATGTGGATTTATAATCACCAATACCGAAGGTGCAATTAAACTTTCCCCGTAGGCTTTTTGTAAGATCTGTTGAGCATAATTGCCAGCTTCTTTCGTCACAAACGTCGACAACACGTCTTCAATTGATACCACACATGACTTCACATACAAAGTCCTACCGTGCGGCTTTATGTAGTTGATTTTATATGTTCTTTCTTCTTGATATTCACAACCTATGATATTCTTAAACGGAATCTGGGTAAAATTTTCACCAGCCACAGGACTTGGTACACAACACAGACCAGTTTGTTGTTTATCAATGTCAATACTCTGGTCAAGAACAACCAATCCGAGGTCATTGAGTTTGCATCTGACTGTTGTGTCCATTTGT
The DNA here is from genome assembly GCA_030571835.1 of Yamadazyma dushanensis. Lineage (NCBI taxonomy): Eukaryota > Fungi > Ascomycota > Pichiomycetes > Serinales > Debaryomycetaceae > Yamadazyma > Yamadazyma dushanensis. Next base: position 75,216 of record JAJLYZ010000005.1, on the reverse strand, counting down.
AGTAATCTTTCCGAAGAAGACATGAAAGTATTGGATGGGAAATGAAAAATCGCGTAACACCTTCAAAGCCTTACAAGTGATGGTACCCAAAAGGGCCACAAAATGAGAGATGATACATCGCACAAGTTACAAATCACAAACGGAATAGTTTCCGAAGTTCCTAGTTCGTTTTCATTCGTTACACATTAGTTTGCAGGTTTTTTGCAGCCATTACTTCTTTTGGTAGAGTCTATAAAAGAATCTCATATTCTCTAGCTTCAATGGGTAGTAAACGTCTTTTTCGTTGATTCTGTACCAACAGCTTTCACTCTGGTCTACAAGCTCCCACGGTCCGTTATCTTCTCCTTGTTTGCCCAATAAAATAGTGTCTATAATGAACTGCACTGGAAACTTTTTGGTTCCAATAGTAATATGAGAATAAGACCCAGCACTTTCTGCAATGAGTAATAAAGCTCCTTTTTTGCACATGGTGTTAAGTTTCTGGAGGAATTTGACGGTTTGTGCTCTCTTTTCAGCGAACAATTCATTGGTTGTGAATAATAAAGTGATCAAATCAAGATCTCTATACCCTTGAAATGCATCCGAAAGAATATCCTCATTATGGAAGTAAGTACTCAACTTCTCTGGTTTATATATCCAATTCTGCTGGATATATCTCGTCAAATTTGCTACTATTGTAGTCCAATCAGCAATATCCACTACTTGAATCTCTAAAGATGAATCGGAAGTTGAATTTGGTTCTTTTAACCTACAGAAAACAGACGCCAACCCCACCAATTCACCAGCAGCTCCTCCTCCTACACAAAGTACTTTTTTGATCTGTTCTGGTTCTGCTAATAACTCTCGTATTGGTTCCAAACTTGCAAAAAGTGAAGAATAAGCCAATGATCTGGCGGGAGTCCACCTTGAAGCATACGCAAATCGCTTGTCATCATTCTCAAATGCAGCAACGTACTCTCTTTCGTATAATTGGCCCTTCACAACTTGAATAAATTGTTGTAAGTCAGGAGATTCAAGAATATATTTAAATTCTTGCTTAAAAACATCTATTATATGCTTTGGTTCCATACCATACTCTGTCTCGAAAGGAATGAAATCGTTTCCGCCTTCATTTTGAGCTTTTGGGGCTGCGGTCTTCGTCTTTCGATTCTGACTGTTCACAATCTTTTTTAATCCCATAGTTTCAATTGTGGTTTTTGGCATCTGTTGTGTGAGATGAGCATTTGAGTATATGGTCGTGTACCTCCTCAAAAACAATGGGACTATAAAAGCGATGCTCTTCTCACCAGAAAATTTTCTTTATTAACCAACTTGTGTTACGACAGAACCTCAGGGGAATCAGAGTTAAACCTTCGGGTTGCTTTGTTTGAACTTGTAGTGTTCGGTTGTAGCAGATCGACGCTCGTGAAGCAAGTCCTATCCGTTATAGATAAGAATTGGGGGTTCATGGTTCATTCAATTGGACAGTTCAAATCGTCGTTACGGCTTCTGTTGTGATTGTTGGTCCTCCTTCTGGAGTTGAGCGATGATTGGAACGAAGCTAGATGTGCTGGATGTGGACTTCACGTTGTTTCTATGATAATGTTGTTTCGACAATTTTGGACAGACCAGCTCCGTTGACAAGTTGTATAGTAATTGAAGATCTTGAGCTCTCCTTGTGATTGAGTTCGGTGTTCAAGGCAACATATTCCTGAACTCTGCGAACGGCCATTTGGCTAATGAGACGCCTGGAGTAAAACCATGTTGCAAACAGACTGAATAATTCCAGCTACCAGAAGATGTATCGGCAGATGTATCAGCAGTACCAACAAATTTTACCAACACGTAATTGGTGTGTGTACTTTGTATTTGTGTACTTTGCTGTACTTCGTGCGTGTACTCTCCTGGTACGTCCTCTCCCTCTACTTTCATTCCCCACTTCTCTTGTTTCCATCACCTTTCTCAAACCGTCAAATCGCGATTTCTAACTACGCTTCTTCTGTTATGTCGTCTTTTGATCTTTCATACACCGAACGTAACAGTTCCAGCTCCACAATGAACACATCACATCTCCACGACAGGCCAGAAATCGGGTCTCGAACAAGCATCATGCAACTTCCCTCGCTTCCCAACGTTTCTCAAACCATTGATTCTGACAGCGACAAAGAAGACACTTTAAAACAATATACCGACAGCAGTTATGTGGAATTTGACTTGGGAAACCACAGGAATTCCGATGTCAAGGCTACTATATTCTCCACAGATGCAAGTCCTAGTGAAGAACGGGAATTTCCCCTGATTGAAGAGACTCCAGAACCGAGAGTGCCAGAGACGCAGCAACAGAAGATCAAGAGAACAGAAGATGATTTCTTCAATGACGATACATCTACTTGGAAAACGATGAAGACTGTAGCACAACAAGATTATTATGATGAAAGAGGGAATTTGGAGTTTGATTCACAAAAAGAACATGATATATTTGACCCTAAGAATATCAATGGAGGATATACCAGAATTGACACTGCTGAACAAATTGCCAAGTATGCTGAACTAGATAAGAAGACAGATTTCTTGTTCGTCACAAAAGAAGAAATGGACCACAAAACTGCTAAATATAGGGATGAAGAAATTAATGATTCTGATGATGATGATTTATATGAAGAAGATGACAATTTGGAGTCCAGTCAAGCCTTACAATCAACTAAGGATATGTTAAGTGAAGGACAACGATTCTCTTATGTTGGAATTGTTCATTTGATTGTAGTGGACATGGCTACAGAATTGGCTAAAATCAAACAATCGACTTCTGCTAGGATTGCTAAAGAGTTGAGTTCTAGCCAAAAGAACTTCTCCAACTGGATGATGTATATTACAGGCAAAGTGTATGCTCATATGGACTTAAGCGAACAAGAACAGAAAATGATAGAAAATCTTAGTGCTCATGGACTCGATTACAGAGATCTAACTTCTACTTTAACAGTCAATAATCAAGATAGTGACATCAAGGGGTTCAGTTTGCAATGGGTTTTAACATGTGATTTATTCCTTCTTTTACTAAGCGACGGGTACTACGATAGCAGGTCTAGGACTTTACTCATGAGATTTGCAAATGCTTTGAACATCGATAAAGTCGAAGTATACCAGTTTGAAAGAAGGATGTTAAACAGTTTGGAAATGGAAACCAAAGATAAATCTCTTGAAGATAAAGAAGACAAATTGAATGATAAACAGTTCATCCAGAAGTACGTCAAGAAAAACAAAAGAAAAAGAATGGCGTACATTGGTTTAGCTACTGTAGGTGGTACTTTAGCAATTGGATTATCCGCTGGGCTATTAGCTCCTGTTATTGGTGCAGGTCTAGCTGCAGGGTTAACTACTGTTGGTATTGGAGGAACCACTGGGTTTTTGGCTGGTGTTGGTGGTACCACTATCATCACCACTGGAGGTGTTGTTTTGGGAGCCAGAGTAGGTGCCAAAGCAGGACAAAGGAGAGCTGGTGAAGTAGAGATCTTCGAAATGAAGCCTTTACACAATAATAAGAGAGCCAACTTGATTATTACTGTCAGTGGTTGGATGACTGGGAAAGCTGATGATGTGAGATTACCTTTCTCAACAGTGGATCCTGTGATGGGAGACTTATTTTCTGTATTATGGGAACCAGAAATGTTAAAATCTATGGGTCAAACCATCGGTATCTTGGCCAACGAAGCTTTAACTTCCTCCATTCAACAAATTTTAGCTGCCACCATTGCCAGTTCTTTGATGGCAGCTATTCAAATTCCAATTCTTTTATCAAAGATTACTTACTTGGTTGATAATCCTTGGAATGTCTCGTTAGATAGGGCTTGGAAAGCAGGAAAGATTTTGGCTGATACTTTGATTTCTGGGAATCTTGGAGTCAGACCAATCACCTTGGTTGGTTTCTCATTAGGTTCTAGGGTTATATACTCTTGTTTGATCGACTTGGCCCAAAAAGGATGTTTTGGTTTGGTAGAGAATGTCATCATCCTTGGAAGTCCTATAACCGTCAACAAGGATCAATTAGGTTTGGCTAGAGCTGTGGTCAGTGGCAGATTTATCAATGGTTACTCCAGGAAAGATTGGGTGTTGGGATATTTGTTCCGAGCTACCAGCAGTGGATTAATGTCAGTTGCTGGTCTTTCACCAATTAATGACTCGTATGGAATCGAGAACATCGATGTGACCAACTTGGTGGAAGGTCATATGTCCTATAGAAAAGCCATCCCCAAGATTCTACAAGAGCTTGATTGGGAAGTGTTGGATGAAGAGTTTGCAGAAATAGAAGAACCGGACTCCGAAGAAGGAGAAAGACACCGTCAACTCATTCATGAATTTGACGAGGCCAGAGCCAAAATGAAGAAAGAGATCGAAGACGAAGACAAAGAAAAGAAGCAAAAGAAAGGTTGGAGAAAGCTCTTTACAGGGAGAAAGAACGGGTGGTGGAACGATATTGGAGAAGCACCAGAAGCACCCCCACAAGAGAACAGTGATAATCCCACACCTATATTCGATGTTGGAACATTGATGAAGGAAGCCAAAGAGATAGAAAACATGCCCAAAACAGATGAGTATAAGCTCCCAGATGAAGTTCCTTTAGACAATAAACCAGCCATTCCAATGGTACCAAAAGAAGACTCCACCACTTAATATAAGACATTACGACATAATGAATAGCATTTATTGATTTATACAAGTATTTTTTGCAACCACTTTTCCCACCTGTTTTGCAGCCACTATGAGTTTGCAACTAGACTGAAATTTACGCGCGCAGTGTAAATCTCAATAAAGCGGCCAAAGTGAGAAAAAATTTATCGAAAAGTTTGAGTCAGAATTAAATCTATCGAATAATGCCAACTATTGCTGTCGATAAGGAAGACTTGTTCACTTACTTGGGCAAGCAGTACACCACTGAAGAATTCGATGAGTTGTGTTTCGATTTCGGGATCGAATTAGATGAAGATACCACCGATGAATGTGCTGAAGGTGAAAGACCTCAATTGAAGATTGAAATTCCCGCCAACAGATATGATATGTTATGTTTTGAAGGGATCTCTCAAGCTTTAGCCATTTTCTTAGGCAAGCTGAAGACTCCTGAATATAAGTTGACAAAGCCAACCACAAAATTGACCATTGATAAATCCGTGGAGTCTGTTCGTCCATACGCAGCATCTGCCATTTTAAGGAACGTCAAATTCACCAAGACTTCTTATGATTCTTTCATAGCATTGCAAGATAAGTTGCACACCAATTTGTGTCGTAACAGAACCTTGGTGGCCATTGGAACTCATGATTTGGACACAATTAAAGGTCCTTTCACTTATGAAGCTTTAAAACCTGAAGATATCAAATTCGCTCCATTGCACCAAACTCAAGTCATGGACGGTAATGGCATCATGGAATTCTATGAAAGTGATAGACACTTATCCAAATACTTGCACATCATCAGAGATTCTCCTGTTTATCCTGTGATTTTGGATAGCGAAAGAACTGTTTGTTCATTACCACCAATTATCAATTCCAACCACTCTAAGATTAGTGTTGATACCAAGAATGTGTTCATTGATGTCACTGGTACAGACAGAACCAAAACTGAAATTGTTATTCAAACTTTAGTGGCTATGTTCTCCGTTCACTGTACTGAACCATTCGAAATCGAACCAGTGGAAATTGTATCTGAACATAATGGTCAAAGTAGATTATGTCCAAGTGTTACACCAAGAAAGTCTTTAGCCGAAATTGACTTCATCAACTCCTGTTTGGCTTTAGAATTATCAGGAGAAGAAATTGCTAAGTTATTGAGGAAGATGGAATTGGATGCTACTACTAAAGACGACAAATTATTGGAAGTCAGTATACCTATAACTAGATCGGATATCTTACATCAATGTGACATAATGGAAGATGCAGCTATTGCTTACGGATTCAATAATATTGCTAAGACTAAGCCAAAAGCCGATGGTTTAGTAGCAGCTGCTTTACCAGTGAATAAAGTGGCTGATATCTTCAGATTGGCTTCTTCTCAAGCCGGATACTCTGAAATCTTGGCATTGACCTTGAGTTCTCATGATGAAAACTTCAAGTTCATGAGACTTAAAGACGATGAAACTAAAGCTGTGAAGTTGGAAAACCCAAAGACCTTTGAATATCAAGTAGTGAGAACCTCACTTATTCCAGGGTTATTGAAGACCATCAAAGAGAACAGAAAACACTCTTTACCAATCAAGGTTTTCGAATGTGGAGACATTGTTCTCAAGAACGACAAATTGGAAAGAAGAGCTTTCAATCAACGTAAATGGGGTGCCATTATTGCCGGTAAAACATCAGGTTTCGAATACATCCAAGGTTTATTAGGAAAATTAATGCAAACCTTAAGAGCCAACTGGATCCAAAACCCTAACGAAGATAAAGGAAGAGGTTACTGGATAGAAGAAGATACCGTCAACCCAAGCTATTTCCCAGGAAGAGGAGCTAAGGTGTTCTACAGATCAGCCCCAGATGCCGAAGTTCAAGAAATCGGATCTTTAGGTGTATTACACCCAGAAGTGATGAAGTCTTTCGAAATCCCATACGCTGCTTCCTGTGTTGAGATTAATGTCGAAGTTTTCTTGTAATTTATAGATGAATATATGAAGTCTAGAGAACAGTTGAGGAAATTGTTTTTGCAGCCAAAACATCTGATTTAAATACCATCATTTGATGCATGAAAGATTAACCATCAGAAAGTCTATTTGTACAATTAACGTTGGAGGTAACACAAAATGAACATTTAGATACTTTAACCGAGTACCCCTATACGAGGAACAAGTTGCAAAGCGCAAAAACGAAAAATATATAAAATGATGTATCGACTCATATATGTCAAATAACTCATTGACATTCACAAACCACAAAAACTGCTCTAAATTTTCTTTTTGTGGTTATCCCCTAGTATGCAGCATGACATATCCCAAGAATCGGTCAAACATTTCTAACCGTTACAAAAATTAGTTTTCCGTGCGAAACAAACGACCAACAAAATTAGTGATCAATTTAACTTAATCAATCACTTACCGCATCGTATTTTGGAATATTGAGTGGTACATTGCTAGATAGTGTGAATAACGGACCAGAAATCAACCAGTTGAACCGTTTGTGAACCTTCGAAATTTTGAAATCTCCCTTTTTTCCTGTTGAAACACGTACAAGGAGTTATTCACTATGAGCGGAAGAGCACCATCTAGAACTTATGATATGATCATGAAGTTGTTGTTAGTAGGAGATTCCGGAGTCGGGAAGTCTTGTTTGTTATTGAGGTTTGTGGAAGACAAGTTTAATCCTTCATTTATTACCACTATCGGTATCGATTTCAAGATCCGGTCCATAGAAAGTAAGGGGAAGAAGATCAAGTTACAAGTATGGGATACTGCTGGACAAGAGAGATTCAGAACCATTACTACTGCTTATTATAGAGGAGCCATGGGGATCGTTTTGATCTATGATGTCACTGATGCCCGTAGTTTTGAAAATGTGGAAAATTGGTTCCAAACCGTAACTCAACATGCTAATGAAGATGCCCAAATCTTTTTGGTGGGTAACAAATGTGATGATGATAACGGTAGACAAGTGTCCAATGAACAAGGTAAAGAGTTGGCCAGTAAATTGAACATTCCATTCTTGGAAGCTTCTGCCAAATCTAATACTAATGTTGATGCTATATTTTATGAATTAGCTGGTATTATCCAAGACAAACATGTGGAAGAACCAGTAAAACAAGGAGGTATTGATGTGTCGAAGGGCACTCAAACTTCCAGTAATTCCTGTTGTTAGGAAGACTGTATAGTCTATGTGTACATTTTTGTTTAATGAATATGATATATTCTATGCTATATATGATACAGTATCCAACTAGATCTTCTTACCGAAATACACCCATTGGTCATCTAAAGGCTTTTCTTCTAATTCTTCCCAAGGCTTTAATCCTGCCAACTCTTTAGCTAATGTTAACTCTTCATCTGCTTGTATGATGATTTCTTCGATTAAACCTCCACCAATCTTGGCTTCGATTTCTTCAGTAATGTCGTGTTCTTCCACTATTTTCAATCTGTTTTTTGTCAATGTTTCAACCGATTGTCTGTAAACAGATTCCTTTGGGAACTTTTTGTCCAAGAACGTCAACGTATGGTTATAAAGGGAGATTAAAGCGGGTCTTGGATTTGGGTGTTGGTAAATTCCCGTCAAACCAGTTGGGATCCCAGAAGCACTTCTTACCAACACTTCTTCTACTTGTTTTAAAGCGGTAGTGAATCTCATCTATAATACAAATTTGATATAATTTGGTTGGTCAATTTGAGAAAAAAAAGTACCTGGTGGAGACACGATTTTCCACCCAAGAGAATCAAATGTCAAACACCATAGAGGCAATTGTTCCTTTTGACATCGGTTCGAATCCTGACACGAACATTATTCTCGAGCATACTTTCCACCATAATCTCCTCATGCATCTCTTATATTGTTATAAACTTACATATTCGACATCTAGAAATCACCTCCAAAATCGCCTCCTCCAAAATCGCCTCCTCCACCATCCATACCATCTTCATATCCCTGATCGTACACATTTTCATCGTGATTTTCCATCATCAGAGACACAGCCATAGTACCTAGCACACCTGCTCCAAGTCCCATAGCCATTGGCATCATGCTGCTACCACCACCTCCTCCAAATCTACCTCTACCTTGTTGCTGTTGGTATTGCTGTTGAGGTGGGTATCCACCGTATCCACCTTGTGGAGGATAACCGCCGTATCCCTGAGGAGGGTACCCTTGTTGAGGCTGACCATACCCTTGAGGTGGGTAACCGCCGTACCCCTGTTGAAAGCCCTGTTGAGGATATCCTCCACCATAGCCTCTGTTACCGCCAGCTGCTTGACCTGCACCGTACCCTGGACCAGCGCTGGACTTCTGACTAGCAGGAGCGGCCGACTTCTTGTCTGGAGAATACGCTGGAGGCTTAATATCGTCATCAAAAGTAGTGCCAGCAGGTGCTTCCCATTGACTTTGTTTGGTGTTTAAATCAACATAAAACCAGGTCTTGTACTTGTCGTCAAACTTCGCAATCCACCCATTGGGAACTTGTGGTTTATTACTTTCGTCTTGTGCCATTGAACTTGTTGAGTTTGCTTTGTGCAAGTAGTTGTATCGGGGAAATTCTTATGACTTCCACCAAAGCCTCACCCAAGAAATTAGTGATCGGTAAAGTACACGATCTTTTTTATGGTTTGGGTTTGGTGAGTTGATAATGCTTATGTAAGCGAAAAAAAATCGATGCATTTTATTTCCGTTTATAGTTCGGGAAATAAAGCTGCAATAAGTTCGTCAAATACTTCGAAAATCAAATGTTTCATAAGGAAGTCGTTCTGAAGGGAGTTGAAAAGAACGGTGAAGGCGTATTTGGTGTTGGATACTCCGAAAATAGTGTTGAAAGACTCGGTCATGAATAGGTTGAGAAGGAATTTCGACTCTTCTCGTGTAGATTCCTTCTCTAAAGCCGATCTGACGACCGGTGGATCTCGAAACTTTCCGTTAGGGAATACGAGGTTTTGCACAACAATCAACACGTCAAGGATATTTTCTTCTTGTTGGATTTGACGGATTTGATCGTAAATTTTCTTCTCTATGGTGGTGCCAAAGATTTGCTGTAAGATAACTAGTAAAGCCCTACCTCGCAACCAACTTCTGGCATTTTTAAGCTTGAAAATAGTCATTAAAAGGTTGATTAAAGGTTTAATGAAAATCTCTCTCTCTTCGAACGATTTCAATTCCTTTTCCATGTCTTTGGTGTTCTGGACCATTTCATCATCGAGAACCGCCGTAGTGGTCTTTTTTATAGGTTTCAGTCTAAAGGGTTTTGAGAACCCATTATAGAAACTGTTAGCCACCAGTTCAATTGCATTTCTCTTGAATTTACCATCTTTCTGGTCTCCTCTTATGGTGAAGTTCTCTGATGATAAGAAAGACCGAAACACTCTATCACCACAAACCTCGGGGATTTTTAAAAGGTTCTGGAGATACTCTTCAAGAAGAAGCTTTCTTGTCTCGACAATCTGCTTTTGTTGTAACGAGAACATGGTCCTTTTAGGGAACTTTGATTCGTTGACTTCGGCGTACCTACTTCGAAGGTATTCATGCAATTTAAAGAATTGACTAAATCTTCTGGCTATCATCCATCCTGAAGTATTGGTAGTACTGTCAGTGTTGGAGAATCTTTGCACTTCAATAATGTAAAGAATGAAGTCTTTACCATTTTCATTACCTCCAATATACGATTGGATAGACACTTTGGATTTCCCATACAAACTGTTATCGTTCTCTTGAACAATGTATTGTTGTTTTTGTAACTCTTTGGCATTGATTTCTCTTTCGAGACTGGCTTGGGAATTTTTAAGAATCTTTAACTCAGAAATGTTCTTTGTCAATTCGGCTTTCGTAATCAATGGCAATAAGATGTTTTGTTGCTCATTCAATGTGTCAATTTCTTCAGTGATTCTATCAATTTCTTCTGCCAACTTCAAATCCCCTGGGGCTGCCAACAATAATGATTGCAGGTCTTCTTCCACTTCTTCTGGATCAAGTTCCATTGAACTTTGAAGATTAGAGTTGGAATCTGAATCGAAATTCAATGATTCATTATCTGTGCCTGACTCATCACTGAAATCATCGAATATCTTTGAATATCTGTTAGAAGACGAACTTGAATCTGTGACTGAATGATTATCATTAAAGATATCTTTGTGTAAATCCACTGTCAGTACTTGCTTTCTTGTGTCTAGGGTTGAAAAATCATTGTTACTCTTCATAATTTGAGTAAATGCATCTTCCACAGCTTTTATAACCATGGGACTCACATACCCGTCCGATTTCTGGCTCTCTCGTATTTGCTGACTCAATGCTGTATACGTATCGGTTTTGGAAAACTCTTGGAAGTCTATCTCAAGTTTTGAATATATCTCGCCTTGAAGTTTAAGAAGAACCTCTCGAGCTTTCTGGTACAACCCATTCTTAGCCACAAGATCCTTTGAATGAATGTACTCTTCAATGACATGGAGATCTTTGGGTGCAATTTTCACCACCCCTGTTTTGAGGTACTCGTAATAGATATTAGACACTTCTTTAGAGTTTGTGAACCCTAAGGAAAGAGACAACTTATCTTCATGAAGATCTAACGGAGTCTTGATCTTCTCAACCGAAAGCCAGAACCGAAGCAAGTTTCCTCTTGATTGTTCTTTAAGATACTTGGAAAACTCTTCTAGAAACAGTTTAATACTCAAAGCTTTACTCAATGTTATAGTTGAATTAGATTCCAATTGTCTAATTTTAGTTTCCACCAAAGCTTGTACTTCTTTTAATCTGGGAAGAATCTTTGTATCTTTGGGAGTCTGTAATAACTGGAAGGACACATAAACACGAAGCTGTTTCAACTCATCCAATGAACTCTTTTGGCTGATTCTTTCCAAGCAGTTATTATAACTGACCACATCCATATCTTCAGTTATAATGACCTCTTTATTCAACTTATTAGGATCGTCCAATTCCTGACTACCTTTCTGCTTTTGAGTATACTCGTTCAAAGCGGCTCTTAATTTCTTCACCTGATCCCTTCTCTTCAAGTTATCACCTATCAATTTCACAATCATCAAGTTGTAGAAGTCTCCTTCTCCTACAAGTTGAAAGATATTAGCCAATATTGTACATGCTAGTATCTCTCTCACCAAAGACACACCAATTTCATTCTGGTTCTCTCTGTCTGACAACAAATACGGTATTATCAGACCTATTTTGGACCTGAGATACTCCTTTTCATTAACATTATTAACATCACTTTTGGTGACTGTCACAGCAGGATGGATCTTTCCTCTTCTATACTGACGAGCCACATCTATATCGTGATCCAAAGGAACCATTCCTCCTTTATTGGTATTGATTTTAGCCCTGACCCTTTCCACAGCTCGTATATAATCCACCAAATGATCGTTGATTATGGGTAATATCTTAGACACCAAGAGCTTAGCCATATCCACGTCCTGTAGCCGTTCCTTAATCTGTCTGAATACATGTTTTAATTCCACGGTTATACTTTCCTGGAAAGTGGTATTGGAGGTCACTCGTGTGTACCAACCAGACACAAACGTCTTTATGATCAATCCAATGAACTCATCCAATGTTTCAGATATGAGAAATGATTCTTCAATTATAGGCTCCATCAAAAGCTCATTATCCACCTCTAGCATCTGTTTTTCAGCCTCCCATTGATTCTTCACCATGAACAGTAGATGTTTCACTACCTTCTTTCGACTCTTCCTCGGCACATTAAATATAAAGATGTAATAGATAAAACCACTTAATGTAACAATGATTCCACAGGTGAATAAAGTCACGTAGAAAGCGAATTTTTTCACGCCAATTGCAAACACAGACACGTAAAACAACACCAGAAACCCAATTACGAGTTTTGTGTGCGTTTTTAGCACTTGTACAAGCCTCTGTACTGGAGAAGTCATGTAGTTCAAGTTGTTATCTCGTGAAATATTTGTCACGCACTACTTTTGAATTCTTTTATATTCGTTAAATGTTCATTATGCTATAGATCTATGATTTGGGTTTCTTGGCTTTTGGGAGTTTGTCTGAATCTCTTGACCGTTTCTTGGTGTTTGGGTCTTTTGGTTTTGATTTGGACTTTTCAGGTTGCTTATTGGACTTGGTAGACTCTGTTTTGAGTTTATCCTTTGATCTGTCTTTCTTAGTGTCTTTGTCTTTGATGTCTTTCTTATCTTTTTTATCCTTCTTCTCCTTCTTCTCCTTCTTGTCTTTTTTATCACTCTTGTCACTCTTGTCACTCTTATCTTTACTCTTCTTCTCGATGCCTTTACTCTTCTCTTTCTTCTTTTTCTTCTCTTTCTTGCTCTTCTCTTTCTTGCGCTTCTCTTTCTCTATCACATCTTCCCCCACACCCCCCACGCTCACTTCAACTCTCCCAAATGCTCTCACTTGTTTCTCATAAACTTCCTCCGCGTTGAACTTAACAGCTTTAACCTCATAGTTCTTATTCCCCACTGTTCCCGCCAATCCTTCTCCTTGAATGAACATCCTATACAACGGGGAGGTCCTCTTTCGTATGGTCGAATCAACCTTCTGCTCATCTATGCTAAATTGTACTCCTTTTGTACCACTATTCACCTCTAGATTCTTGAGATGCCCATCGAAAAGACTCTCCCACCATGTCTCTGCATCCTTGTCTTTATCATGGCCCAAACCCTTTGTGTCACGTTTGTGCTGTACCAACAATGGCTTTCGGAGGCCCCCATTCTGTAAGGCTTCTCCTTCGGTCCAGCCGTAAGATTTTAAATACGATTTGGCATCCATAATATGTATAGTTTTTTTTGATTTTCTCTATTAAAATACCATCGCTTATTTTGAGCCCTGTCCTATTTTGGGATATATGAGATGCGACATTATGGAATAGCCTTCTAATGAATTAAACATGGATCAATTAATTACACAAACACGAGATGATCCATTCAATTTGAAAGCACATCAAGATCTTATAACAGTTCTAAAACCTAAACGAATTGAGTCACCTGATGCTTTGTTCAGCGCTCGTTTGAATAAGAATAAATACTTCATGTTTGAACAAGAAGAAATTAGTGATATCATACAAGACTTGAAAGATATCAAAGACGAGACTTTGAAACGCCAGTACCTCAAACAGTTCTACCAGTTGGTATTGAAAGAGTTCCCGACCGTTTACTATTGGCTCCAATACCTCGAGTTTGTGGCAGAATTTGAGACCAAAGATCAAATTCAAGATGTTATTATAAGTGCTTTGAATGACACGGTTTACGACTTTGATGGCTGCCACAAGGTGTGGAATAAAGTATTGGAGATTATGGGAGATGTTTATGAGGAAACAAAAGATCAAGAGGATTTGGATAGGTTGTTGAAGCTCTATTTAAAGAGAATAAGTGTCCCTCATAAGCACTTACTGGAGTCTTATAATGACACTTCGGCTTTTGTGTCCAAACATTTCCCAGACGATTACAATGAGTATATGTCTATGATTCTGAAATTGTACGGGAAAAGTCAGTCCCAAATGATTTATTATGAGAAGCACGAGCTAAACTTGTCCGAACGATTTGATGATCCTAATTTCTGGTCAGATTATATTAGAGACGTTGCTAGATATGCCGACAACATCAAACAGTTTTCTAGTATATTCTACAGGTCATTGTTGGTGGCAGACGAATCTTGGGTTTCTGTGTGGTTATGCTTCATCTATAATCTATACTCCAAAGCCGATACCGATTCGTTTTTATTGGATGTGCTTTTGAAGTTTGTTAGGGCATTTCCCAGTTCGCCTATCCCATATGCTGAACTCATAAGGAATTGTAAACTTTTTGAAGATGATTCTTACTATAAAGATGCTATGGGAAGGATAGAGTATTTGGATTTGATGCATAGTAGTAATTACGATGATTGGAAAGTTCTTGCATTGGCTATTATATCACAAGATGCTTCAGAAACAAACATTAAACGTTGTTTTGACTATGCTTTACAGAATCATGATGTGTACAACTCAGTGGAAAAACTATGTATATCCATTTATGAATCTAGAAAAGAAGTGAATAAGGCACTTGATTTGCTTGAATCTATGATTCTGACGTGGTCAAATAAGTGTGATATATGGATTCTTGCCCTCAATTTCCACGATCGTCATGATTTGGGATACAAGAAGATCAGTGGGTTGTTCAAAAGAGGATTGAAAGTGGCTTATTCAATGGACTTTCCTGATCGTCTTCTTCAAGAGCAGTTACGATACGAACAAGTGTATGGCACTTTGGCATCCCAAAGGCAGGCTCTTTTGAATGCAGATGAGATCATGAAGAATGTGTTTGAAAGTCGGATGCTGGAAGAAGAAGAACTCACCACACCAGAACAGATGGAACCAAATAAAAAGAGAAGGTATAGTGAAGAGGACATTATGTCCAGCAAAAGAGTCGACGTGGGAGTGGAACCGGTGAGGAATAGAGAAGAATTATCTGTCAAAGTATCCAATCTTCCATCATCTGCAACTGAACAAACAATGAGACAATTTTTCAAAGATTGTGGAGAAGTGAACAGTATCAAAATGTATCTGGTGGACGGCAGTTTTGAAGCAGTTCTTGAGTTGGGAACTAAACAGTCAGTCCTAGCCGCCCTTACCAAGTCACACAAAAAGATAGAATCTAATGAAATTACAGTTAAGAGAATGTTAAATTCAATTGTATGGGTGACAAATTTTCCACCACATATGACAGAACAATCACTCGGAGAACTATTCTCCCAAACCGGAAAAGTTATAAGTGTTCGGCTTCCAATGCAAAAGTCCAATAAAGTTAGACGATTCTGTTATGTGGAGTACTCCGAAGGAGAACTGGCAAATGCTGCAGTGACTCAATTGAATGGAACACTATTGAAAGATGATAGACAGAAAGAGTATAAGCTTATCGTCAAACTATCCGACTCACATGCCAAAAAGAATATCCCAGTTGTGAAGAGAGAAGTGTATATCTCCAACATTGATTTCAAAGTCACAAAAGAAACAATCGTACAGTTCTTTGAACAGTGTGGAGATATAGAAAGTGTGGTGCTTCCTCTAAAAGAAGAAATGAGGCAGAAAGGTAATGCCAATGGAGGATTTGGGTTTGTTATATTCAAGTCCGACGTATCAGTTGATCGTGCCTTGAAGTTGAACGGAACATTGTTGGAAAAAAGACCCATAAATGTCCGTCCTTCTAACAAAACCCAGGAAACCATTGATTCTTTCAACAAGTCAAGATCCATTGTGGTGAAAGGATTCGAACCCACAACCACAAAAGACCAAATCGAGACTTTTATGAACCACAAACAGATCCCATACACTAAACTACTCTACATTCCAGCTAAACAATCAGTGGTGCTTCAATTTGAAACAATTGACGATTCAGGTAAAGCATCGATGAGTCTCAACACAACTAAATTCAACGACCAAAATTTGCAAATTACCACAATCACCGACCTTCAAAAACCCAAAACATCCACAAAACCACCATCTACAAGACCACGTCTTTTCGTACCTCAACAGGTCCTGAGAAAGTAGTCAACAGACGTTAACCAACTGGTGGTTTGACTCATTTGCGCAGGACACGCTGTGCGATAAATTTTCAAATATACCTGAAAAAAAAATTTCATACATTTTACGGTAAATGAGTTCTACTATTAAATTAGAGAATACCACTCGTAGAGATACCCTTAAAGGTATCGAGAAGAAGTATCAGAAGATTTGGGCCGATGACAAAATTTTTGAAATCGATTCTCCATCTTTAGAAGACACTTCCATTGCCGATACCGATGAATTGAGAGAGAAGTATCCTAAGTTCTTCGCCAGTATGGCTTATCCTTACATGAATGGTGTTTTGCACGCCGGACACAGTTTCACTTTATCCAAGGTTGAGTTCGCTACAGGTTTCGAAAGAATGAATGGTAAGAGAGCTTTGTTCCCATTGGGTTTTCATTGTACTGGTATGCCAATTAAAGCAGCCGCCGATAAGATCAAAAGAGAGATTGAGGACTTTGGTGAGGATTTCTCAGGATGTCCACCTGAAGAAGAAGAGGAGAAGGTAGAAGTGAAGGCTAAGAGTGAGGATGTTACTAAATTTAAAGCTAAGAAATCAAAGGCTGTAGCTAAACAAGGAAGAGGAAAGTATCAATTTGAGATCATGTTACAATTGGGTATCAGTAAAGAAGAAGTAGTGAAATTCGCTGATCCTGCTTATTGGTTAGAGTACTTCCCAAAATTGGTTCAGAAACATGTCACTGAGTTTGGTGGAAGAGTTGATTGGAGACGTTCTATGGTTACTACTGATGCTAATCTTTACTATGATGCCTTTGTTAGATGGCAAATCACTAGATTAAGAGACTGTAACAAGATCAAATTCGGTGAAAGATACACCATTTACTCCGAAAAAGATGGCCAAGCTTGTTTGGATCACGATAGACAATCTGGAGAAGGTGTTCTTCCTCAAGAATACACTGGTATTAAAATTGAAGTTGAAGAATTTGCTCCTGCTGCTCAACAATTGTTCTCTGAAAAAGGATTTGATATTTCTAATAAGAAAGTGTTCTTGGTGGCTGCAACTTTAAGACCTGAAACCATGTATGGTCAAACATGTTGTTTTGTTTCTCCAAAGATTGATTATGGTATTTTCGATGCTGGTAACAATGAATACTTCATCTGTACTGAAAGAGCTTTCAAGAACATGGCTTACCAAAAGATCACTCCAAAGAGAGGTTATTACAAGGCAGTTGTTGAAATCAATGGTAAAGATTTGATTGGTTCTAAGATCAATGCTCCATACGCTGTAAGCAAGAACTTGAGAGTTTTACCTATGGAAACCGTTTTGGCTACTAAAGGAACCGGTGTGGTTACTTGTGTTCCATCTGATTCTCCAGATGATTTCATTACTACTCAAGACTTGTTGAACAAGCCTGAATACTACGATATTCAAAAAGAATGGGTTTGTGAAGACATTGTTCCAATCATTGAAACCGAAAAATACGGTGACAAATGTGCTGAATTCTTGGTCAAGGAATTGAAGATTCAATCTCCTAAAGATTCTATTCAATTAGCCAAAGCCAAAGAATTAGCTTATAAAGAAGGTTACTACAACGGTACTATGGTTATTGGTAAATACAAAGGAGACAAGGTTGAAGTAGCCAAAGCTAAGGTCAAAAAGGATTTAATTGATGCTAAATTGGCCTTTGTATACAGTGAACCAGAGGGTCTTGTTATTTCTAGATCTGGTGACGATTGTATTGTTTCTCTTGAAGATCAATGGTACATTGACTATGGTGAAGAGCAATGGAAGAGTCAAGCTGTTGAATGTTTGGAAGATTTACAAACTTATAGTAAGGAAACCAAGCACGCTTTTGAAGGTGTTTTGGATTGGTTAAAGAATTGGGCTGTTACAAGAAACTTTGGTTTAGGTACCAGACTTCCATGGGATGAAAAGTACTTGGTTGAATCTTTGTCTGATTCTACTATCTACATGGCTTATTACACGATTTCTCGTTTCTTACACAGTGATTACTATGGTAAAGAAAAGGGAGTGTTTGACATCAAACCAGAGCAAATGACTTATGAAGTGTTTGACTACATCTTCTCTCACCGTGATGATGTGAAGACTGATATCCCAATTGAACAATTGCAAAGAATGAGAAGAGAATTCGAATACTTCTACCCAATAGATTGCAGAGTTTCTGGTAAGGATTTGATTCCAAATCACTTGACTTTCTTTATCTACTCTCATGTTGCTTTATTCCCAAAGAAATTCTGGCCAAAGGGTGTAAGAGCTAACGGACACTTGTTGTTGAACAATGCTAAGATGTCCAAATCTACCGGTAACTTTTTGACATTGGAACAAATCACTGAAAAGTTTGGGGCTGATGCTTCGAGAATTGCCATGGCTGATGCTGGTGATACTATTGAAGATGCTAACTTTGATGAATCCAATGCTAATGCTGCTATCTTAAGATTGACCACTCTCAAAGAATGGTGTGAAGATATCGTGAATAACCAATCTTCTTTAAGAGATGGTGAATTGGACTCATTCTTCGATGTTGCTTTCGACAACGAGATGAATGATTTGCTCGAAAAGACTTTTGAACAATACAATGCTACCAATTACAAAAACGCATTGAAATACGGTCTTTTCGACTTCCAAGCTGCTAGAGATTACTATAGAGATTCTGTTGCAGGAAATGTTGGTATGAATAAGTCAGTAATCTTGAAGTATATTGAAAACCAAGTGTTACTTCTTGCTCCAATTGCTCCACATTTCAGTGAATACATTTACAAGGAAGTTTTAGGTAAATCAGGATCTGTACATGATGCCAAGTTCCCTAGAGCTTCTAAGCCTATTTCTAAGCAAGTTACCGATGCTTTAACTTATGTGAGAAACTTGTCTAGATCCATTCGTGAAGCTGAAGGTAATGTTTTGAAGAAAAAGAAAGGTGGTAAACCAACAGAAGTCGACTCTAGCAAACCAGCCAAGATCACCTTGTTCGTTGCTTCATCTTTCCCGGAATGGCAAGATAACTTTTTTGAAATAGTCAAGGACTTATTTGAGAAACACAGCTTAAATGATAACGCAGCTATTAAACAAAGAGTTGGAAAAGATATGAAGAAAGCCATGCCTTTCATTTCTATCTTGAAACAAAGATTGGCTACAGAAGACCCAACCACTGTTTTCGAAAGACAATTGGCATTCAATGAAATCGATACCATTAAAGCAGTTATTGGTAATATCCAGAAATCACCAGCTCTTATCAATGTGAAAGAAGTTGAAGTGATCTCTTTTGCCAATGGATCCGATAAAGGAGTCAATATTTTCACGGGAGAAGACTATGAGATTTCTATTACTGGAAAGATTGTTGATTCTGCTGTACCAGGAGAACCTGGTGTTTTAATCAAGAACATAGAGTAAGTAGTATAAATGCAAGTAATGCAAGACCACAAACTCAACCAAATACAAAGTTCACCATCACACAAGCACAAACACATACACAAATGTAAAGTCACAAACACAAACACAAGCACAAATGCAAACACAAACACAAAAACATCATGCCTAACCTGTACCTTTCGACGTCTCGTTATTTCATTGTCTCATTGTCTAGTTCGTGCAAGCCCATTTTTTATTGCCTGAAATAGAACCGCAAAAAAACCAAAGGAGAATTTTGTATACAAAATTTCCAGAGCTTTCGTTTCACACGCTTGAATAAAGTTATCTATCACAAAGACGTGAAGTAGGTTGTTGACATTTCGAATCCTTGTACAACGCCGTATTTCTACAACTTGATATTCTACTTCTTTTGTGTGTTCGTTTTATCGGTTTGTGGACTGTGTTCTCTGTTTTCCTTTGCCTTGTGTAAATTCACATCCAACCGCTGTCAAAAAGTGTCTAGTCATCAATCATTTCAATCCCAGCATCTTGTTCCATGTCTGAAAACACTGCTCCTCCAATTTACCCGCTTCAGGGCACATCTGCCAAGTTTGACTTTAAATTAAGTCACCCTAGCTCCAAACTTTCCGATATTTGGTTACAGAATGAGTACCTGAAGCTTAGCATTAAGAACCGAGAAAGTAGAAAGAGAATCAGGACGGGTGAAAGTTCTACTGATCAAGATGATTACAATGATAGTACTGATGATATGCTTTTATCTGATACGGATGCTAGCACATCTCAAATGAGTATGATATCGAGTCATCCACCTAAAAGAAGGCTAATGAGTGTTCTTTCACCTGTTCACAGCTCTACAGCATTTGAGGTTGATGATAATGGTCACAGAAGGGAATTAGCGGTCTCTGAACCCATTAGTTCTTCCAGCAGAATTGTGCCTCCGGGACACAGTCAAAATGACCTGAGTATCATGACTACTTCTACAGGAGAAGAAGTTGCATCTATACGGCCGATACGCTCAAGTGCTTCTGATTCCAGTACTGCTATATCTGATTTTGATGAAACTCCTCAACAATTACCTTTACCTTCACCTAGTGCATCTCCTATCCACGACAGCTCGAAACCTGATCTTGCTGACCCAATAGAGAACCTTCTTGCCAATGTTCCAACTTCTCAGACGGACTTGGTGACATTGATTCAGAATCTTTCCATATTTTTGTCAGAAAAGAATCATAGCCATGTCATATTCAAGCTACTTCAGAACACCAAAAGATCCACTTTAAGTTCTATAGGGGACGTGATATTTAATAGCTTGAAGCGTGATTTGTTGAGTAATTTACCAGCTGAAATAACTAGAAAAATCCTTTCTTATTTGGACCATAAGTCATTATTTAATATTTCTTTGGTTTCTACAAGTTGGTATAAGATAATCAATGGCTCCGATGTGTGGATAGAACTCCTACAGAAAGATCACTTAATGGAGAGTATTGAAGAGATTGAAAAAGAAATTGCCAACCCAGACCGTCTTATTGAAGAATGGGCCGATCCAAATTCAACCTCTGAGATCAATGTTGCACAATTGTTATACAAAAAACGATACATCATCTATAACAGATGGATGGATCCTAATTACGTGCCCCGTCGCGTTAGTATCAAGGTTCCTAGTCAAAGCAAGAACGTTGTTACATGCGTTCAACATGATGATGAAAAGATAATTACTGGTATTGATGACCGTTTGATAAATATTTACGATACCCATAACGGAAAATTGTTAAGAGTGTTAAAAGGACACGAAGGTGGTGTTTGGGCTTTAAAATATACTGGAAATACTTTAATCAGTGGTTCTACTGATCGAACAGTAAGAATTTGGAATATCAAAACTGGTAAATGCACCCATATATTTAGGGGCCACACTTCTACTGTCAGATGCTTGGACATCTTGCATCCTGCTAAAATAGGAGTGGATGATGCCGGAGAAGATATAATATTCCCACACGAGCCGTTACTCGTTACTGGCTCAAGAGACCACAACTTGATTGTTTGGAAATTACCAATTATACCCGAAGATGATGACCTGGAAGATCCCAGCGAATGTGAAATAGATATATCCTCCACTTATGATGCCTCGGATTCCCAAAATCCATACTTGCTTAAAATACTTATGGGACACACTCAATCAGTTAGATCAGTTTCTGCTTATGGTAACTTGATTGTCAGTGGATCATATGATACCACGGTAAGAGTTTGGGATTTACTTCAAAATGCTAATTGTGTACAAGTATTAGCTGGCCATACTGATAGAATATATTCCACAGTATTGGATTATTCTAAGAAAGTGTGTTATTCAGGTTCAATGGACTCCACAATCAATATTTGGAATGTTGAAACCGGAGCATTATTACATACTTTAGAAGGACATAGTTCCTTAGTTGGGTTGTTGGAATTAAGCAAAGATTGCTTGGTGTCTGCAGCAGCAGATTCTACTTTGAGGGTATGGAATCCTGAAACAGGAGAAAATATTAGCAAACTTGAAGGACATTCTAAGGCTATAACATGTTTTCAACACGACCCTTTAAGAATTGTCAGTGGTAGCGAACGGATGTTGAAACTTTGGGATTTAAGAAAAGGGAAGTTTGTTAGAGATCTTTTATCAGATGTCACTGGTGGCATTTGGCAAGTAAGTTTTGACTTCTACAGGTGTATTTCTGCCGTTCAAAGGACTGTTAACGACACAGAAGAAACCTTCATTGAACTTTTAGATTTCTCCACTCCTTTAAACAAGTCCGGTTAATCAAAATAAATATTCATTAATCATCAACTAAATACAATTTCCGTAGCTTATTCAATCTTTCAAGACCATCTTTGATATCAAAAGTAGCTTTCCGTTTATGGGTTATATCATCCACCAACATCCTATTACCGTCTATCTCTTCATCAATACACAAAAGATGAAAGAGATACTCCGAAACCGTTTGGTTATTGCACCAAGGAATGGCTCTTAAACACCAAGGTTTATGTTCATCCAAAATGCTGATCTCTTCTTCCTCCTCATCTTCTTCTATAATCGGATCATATTGACTGGCATGTGGCTTGGTTATAAGGTTATGAGGAGGATATTTCACTGGTGTTAGAATGCTTGAAGACGAAACGTTCAAGCCTGTGAAAGACAGGGGTGTTGTTTGGTTATTGATCATGGGATGGTTCAAAGAGTCAATAAACACCTTCTTATTGCAATCTGAACACACCAAAAAAAGTACCAAATGATTAGAAAACGACTGTAGTTTCAATTTCCAACCCAACAATGCCATCAAGTATATCCAATTAGGAATCTTACTCAATATCTCACTCTTATTTTCCTTATCATCATTAAAGTACTTTTCTATAAGTAATTCATTAGAAACAGACACAAACCTATCGAAATTATCAAGGCCATTCACGGTTTCCAATAAAGAAGGGAACAAGTCTACCTTTTCACCTAACTTTGAACTATTATCTACCAAACTCTTTAAACTCTTCAAATAGATATCTTTGAGCACTTCATCAGTGTGCTCAATAAACGGAGATAAGTAGTATACCCCTTTCAAAGGAGTTTCAAAGTTTCTCCGCGGACAATTGACATCATGGCCATTAATAGTTAACTGATTCAAATACTCTTTTGCCAAATGCAAATTGAGCTCTTCATAATCTCTTCGGTCAAAAGTATCTGAACCTTCAGCCCCATACTCATTAAACATCAAAGTCAAAAACCGTTTGCAAGAAGTGCACAAAAGATGATTCTTGGAATTGTTATGTATCGACACAGATACACATTTCCAACCATTTTGAGAACATTTCAACTCATTTATCTGATGCTTAACGCATTCAGGTACACTCCAATTTAGCGCTGAATAAGTACCAATTCTATCTATAAGTCCTTCACGTGAATAAGGGTCAAAATCCGTAGTCAACCCGGCGGTTTGTGTTTGTTTCTTTGGCGTCCTTTTGAATTTGTGGTACTGATAATGATTCTTAGCCTTTATCTTTTTAAAGTATTGAATATCCGGATGATCTGAGTATTTTTCAACATTTAATTCTACTGGAACCGGGTAACTTTCATATTTAGGAGACGAGAATAAGTCAAGACACTCCTTTAGCACCTTTGGCGTTTTCACATCGAAATTGCCATCTTCCATGTTAACCAGCTTAAACGCTTTATCACAAAAAAAAAAATGCGAGGTGAAAAATTGGACAACCATTCAACTATGTCAAGAAGACCAGTTTTAGAGGAGATCGACGATGAAGATATCGATGATTTCGATATGGATCTTGCACAGTTCGATCCGAATTTGAATACTCCCGTGGCCCCTTTGAGACCAGAACCAACATTGGTGAGATCACAAGACCTAGTTCCTCCTGCAGTGACACAAGTAGAGGAATCGGAAGATGAAGATGATATGCCAATAAGAGACCCTAAAATGTTCACAGATGAGGAAAAAAGAGAGTTTAAGAGCTACCAAACGATATATCCTTGTTATTTCGACAAGAATAGAAGTCATAAAGAAGGAAGAAGAGTATCTATTGAGAATGCAGTAGAAAACCCTTTGGCTTTGACAATAGGAGATGCATGTCGTTATCTTCGGTTACCAGTTCTTTTGGAGTTGGATAAGACACATCCACAAGATTATGGGAATCCTGGGAGAGTGAAGGTACAATTAAGGAAAAATGGACAACCAATAGATGAATTTGTGAAGAATAAAAGACAGATTTTGAATGCTATTGGAAAGTTCATGAAAACAAGTCCAACCACCCTTGATAGTGTCAGTGTAAGAAGTGGACATCCAATACCAGAAGAGTACAAACAGGCAGGATATAAACCGGACCGGATTCCAAAGGTGAAAGGGTTTAAAATGAATACTATAGTACCATTACACTCACCTTTCACTATGAAGCATCCAATGACTAAAAGTATATATGACCCCAGACCGGAACAACCAGCTGTTGCAGCAGCACCCAAGGTTCCTAAGAAGAAGATCAAGAAGATCAGGGCATAAATAATCGGTTTAACCAACTTATCCTTTAATCAGTTTAACCTTTAATCAGTTTAACCTTTAATTACTATACAATCTAAGTAACGTTTCTCTTTTCTCTCTGGTATCTACTTCTTTGGACTGTAAGTCTTTCTGTACTCCTTAACAGATTCAAGTTGTTTGGTAGAAATCTTATCTCCCAAATGAGTAATAATGTCATCTAAACTGGTAATAGAGATAACAGGAACCCCATGTTTTTGTTGGATCATCTGAGTAGTGGAAATTTCAGCCCCAGGACTGGTCTCTTGTCTATCCAAAGCAATGATACAACCAGCCACAGTTCCTTTAGCACTTTGAATGATATCAAAAGCTTCAGTTATAGCTGTTCCTGCAGTGATGACATCATCGATGATTAAAACCCGTTTACCTTCGATACTGCTCCCTACAATAGAACCTCCTTCTCCATGGTCCTTCTTTTCCTTCCTGTTGAAAGCATAACCCAAATCATTGTAATTTTCAGGATCTAATTCTGCCAATTTACCAACAGTTATAGCAGCCAAAGGAATCCCCTTGTAAGCCGGGCCAAACAACACGTCAAATTTGATGCCTGATTTGATGATGGCCTTGGCGTAAGAAGTAGCTAATTGGGACATGTGTTTACCAGTATTAAAGAAGCCTAAATTGAAGAAATAAGGAGACTTTCTTCCCGACTTCAACGTGAACTCACCAAAGATCAAAGCCTTGGAGTCCATTGCAAGGTCCAAAAAATCAGTTGAATAAGCTTCCATTATTGATAATTACAAGAAATAAGCGACTTTTGTTACCACAAAGACACCAGTAGAGAAAGAGAAGGAGAAGAAAGAAAGAAAGAAAGAGGAAAAGACATGAAAAAAAAAGAGCGATGCCTTTAAAAAAAAAACACGGATATTTTTGATACTGCATAAAATGGTTACCACCAAAGAAGACGCTAAGGATCGAACAGAGTATAGATCGCTAATAAAACTGCTTGATAAGAGTCAGCGGCGCGATCTATCGATTCATTTGTATCTGCTGGTACTACTTCACGCTTTGGATCCCACGACACCAGTCCGGAGATGGGATTCTTGGCCGCTACCACCAGATGAAGTTCCTGATCCAAGAACAGAGACAAGGTACGAAGATACGAAGAAGATGTATATTGAGAGAGAGATGTGGGAGGATGAGGTGGGGAAGGTTTTGAGGGAGAGGAAGCGGCGGTGGAGAGAGCAGAAGGGGAGTGAGGGAGAGAGTGAGGGAGAGAGTGAGGGAGAGAGTGACGATGTGATTGAGAGAGACAGCGGTAATGATAAAGCAGGAGGTAAGGCCAATAACAATGGTAACAAGAACAATACTCGTCTTCTGACACGGCGGTTAAGAGACAGAAACAAGTTGGCAAAGAAAAGAGCACGGTTGATGGCTGATAAAGCTGCTGGTATTAAAGAACCAGATCATTATGTGTTTCCTGAACACATGTCTGACGTTCTGGAAGGAGAGAAGGAGGTCGAGGCAGAAGTCGAGGAAGAGAAAGACGAAGATGAAAGGAAAGAAGAGGAAACCGATTCTGACACTGATTCAGATGACCCTGCTATCGATCTGCTGGAATCTGATGTGTCAGATTCTGATCAGGAGTCTTCATCTGATTCTGACGCTGAACCCGAACACTACACCCACAATCATTTGTTCCGGACCTGGACACGTAGTGACTACAGAGCCGATTTATTTCTTGAAATGAAAGCTTTATTAGCCAGAACCATTCTGAAAAAGGTTGAAACCTTGAATTTGGCTGAAAACGAAAGCATGACTTTACACACCGACCAAACATTCATTGATGATCTAGCTAGACGACTTTGTGAGAAGACTGATGACTTGTTTTGTGAACTCAGACACCTTGCTTACCGTCCAGCTGTAACGGGTCCTCACAGACAGACAGTTCCTCTTTTAACATGGCAAGATATTCTTCTAGCAGATCTAAAGACTTCCAATGATAACATGCCATTAGAATCAAAAAAGAAGTTTTATGATAAAGTCCAGAAAGTGTTATTGGTGCCTCCATACAATTATAAGTTCAACGACCAAACACCTTATTCATCAGAGCCTTTCACATACACCAAGTATCTTGAAGTACAAAACGACCGTCGAGACACCATTCTTGAAGCTAAAATGAAACAGAAAGATGACGTGGTGTACAAGCAAAAGCTATTTGATAAAATGCTTGAAGTTAAGCGTAATCAACAAGCAGTTTCTCATAACAAAGGTCATATTAGAGCACCACCAAAGAGAATTACACAACGGACAGAAGACAGAGCAGTTTTCAGAAAAGGGTTAAAAATCACTGAAAACACATGCGTGAGTGACTTCAAGGTTTAATCACATTAAACATAAACAAATCATTAAGGTTAGCTATTTATAAGGACAAAAGGGTAAGCATTTTTACGGTAGTTTTCATTTCATCATTTAATTTCTCTTTTCAAAAGTACTGGTGATTTCAGTATTGAAGATAACATCCCAAAATTTGGAAGTAACACCGAATCCCATCTCGTAATTCTTGTAATGGTGTTCCAAGTGGTAGGTTTTCAATTCTTGGAAATACTTGGGTAATTGAGTATGGTGCAAGAAGTAATGAGTGCAATCATACATGATGTACCCTAAAGTACCACCAGCATACCCGGAACAAGCCATATAGAATGGGAAAAGGGAAAACACCAATCTATAGAATGGGTAGGCCAAAAGAATGAATAATGTTGGAGGCAAAACCAATCTGTACTTGTCCATAGGTAAATAATGATGAACTCCGTGTAAAGTAAAGTGTAAAGTCAAAAAGATTGGGTGATCTGGTAAATAACGGTCTAAATGGAACAAGAATCTGTGTAAACAGTATTCTACAAGAGTCCAAATACACAAACCCAAAACCCAGAAACTCAAAGCCACTATCTTATTTTGGTTCACAAATCCCACATAGAAGATGTACCAATTAGGAATCAACCAAACAGTTGGAACAACCCACCAAGGAGTCAAACTAAGAGGTTCTAAAAAGTTACCAAAGAACTGAGCTGACCCTTTACCATAATGTCTTGGTCTGTGAACCTGATCCAAATAGAACTCTTTAGTGAATCCACCAAATAATACTTGGGTAAACAAAGGTTTGCTTAAATCCAAAAACTTGTGCTTTTTGTGGTCTGCATCATAATCGGTTTGAATAGATAACTTCTCCAAAGCAGGTAAGTGATCATGAAATTCATCTAACTCATAATCAGTGCGCAACATCACTTCCACGGGTGTTTTGTTTTTGTTATTCAATAATTCTTCTTCTTCAATAGGAGTGGCAAGGTACCCGATTAACATCTCATCATCCAACATTTCGTATGCACTTTCAGAGTGTTCATGAGATAATGAATCTGCCATGATCTGTGTGACATCCGTTCCTAAATGAGGTACGATGATATCAGCTCCGCCCGGATGCTCCTCAATAAACTCGGTAACATTATAGATTTTCCGGTTATACAAAGTGACCCAAGCATCTAAAGGGGTACTATGTTTCAGGACCTCTGACTGCGCCATCAAAGGCAAGTTCTTATTGAATCCAGACATTGAATAAAGAACGTGAAAAGAAAGTAGCGAAAAAAATAAGAAGCGAAAAATATACTAAACAAAATTGGGTGGTTTTTCGTGTCTATTTATCATCAAGAGTTTTTCGCCTTTACACTAAACGATAGGTTCACGCATGATGGATTGGAATTTCGAACCACAAAACTCAAAGGGGAAAATGTCAATAGACCGACAAATATCGAAGATGTGATTGGTTGAAAATTTGTGTTTGAACTGAACTTGTGCCGAGGCTTTTAAATGGGTTGATTTCAAGAGTATTTTAAACGTTTCTGGACTCTCGGTCTCATTTTTCCATTTTGGCTGCAATTTTATTGTGTTATGTATATTTTTTTATATGCAATTATGTCATTACGGGGAATGAGTTATCTCTCATATCCACGTCGATATCAATATCATCCTGGGGTAATTCTTGTGTGAGAATATTGTCTTTTTCAATGTCCATAGTACCTTGGTCGGTATCTGACTCTAATTCTACCATGGAATCATCTCCATTCATTTGTTGTTCTAAATGTAAAGTATGATCCACCAAGTTAAGGTAGGCATACATGAAATTTGAAAGAAGCACTTGTTCTCGTAATGACCTCTTGGGGTTGGCCAATTTCAAGTGGGATAACCGGTAGATAGCTCTTTCTACATGTACCGGGAATCTATAATCCAACATGATTAATGTGGATTGAGAAGGTGGGGGTAAGGGGAATCCAAATGCCGAATCTGTGAATTCAATAGGTTGGTTAGCCCTGGAACTTCTTTTAATAGCTTGCTTGATCTTTTCTTGGACTTCGTGTGTGGATTGTAACATCTTACCGTCTCCGTCATTTTTGTCAGGGTCTTCAACGGTTTCTTCTTTGATGATTTCTTTAATTTCTTCAATTTCATCCTTCTTACGTTTATCTTTGGATTTTTTATCTTTTTTCTTTGAAGATTCAACACTATCTTGTTCCATAGATCTTTTACCGGTAATTGATTTGACTTCCTCTTGAGTCGAACTTTCAAGTCCTTCCATATCATCATTAGGTGAAGTCAATTCTTTACTATCGGACGATGCATTGGATGCAGTCTTCAATAACTTCAAACCAAGTTTATTCTTACTATCTTCTTTCTTTTCCGATTTCTTTTTGAATATTCCACCGGTTTTGGCAATAGGTTGTTTTTTGGTTCCTGTTTCAGATTCATTGTCTTCAATACCCGATGTTTTCTCTGCAGTAACCGAATTGCTTCTTTTCCGTTTGAAGAATTTGCTGATCACATTCTCTTTGGAGGCTTCCTTCCCAGAAACTTTCCTGGCCGGTTCCGCTGCTTTGGTGTTTGATTTCTGATTAACATCTGTCTTTTCATCGACTTGACTCTGATGATATCCTTCAGGTAACGAAACAGATCTGGCAGTATTCTCAGTAGGTGCGTCATCTTCGTTAATACTCGACAATTCCACCGTTGAAGAGCTGGCTGATCTTTCTCTTTCTTTCCCTTTGTCCTTTTCCTTCTCATAACCTCTCATCCAAGGCCATGATTTCTTTTTCTTTAATTTGGTTGGACTACTCTTAGGACTTTGATTGGGTGCTGAAGCCCCGGACCCTAATGATTCCCCAGAAGCAAGTGAAACACTCGATTTATTGTGCAATGATTCCATATAGTGTTCATCAATAGGTGACGTATCCACGGAAGATGTATCGGAAAGTTCACGAGAATCTATCTCATCCACTGGCAAATCTTTGTTGCGGAAATCAGACGAGACATCATCTCCAACACGAAGAGTTTCCATTTCATCCAATGAATCAGATCTATTCTCTAGTGGCTGATTGGCTTCCTGTAAGTATTCTTGTTCGTGCATAACGTCATGTTCTGGTTCGAGTTTAACTTGTGGTTCAGGCTCAGTTTCTGGATCCAACTCGACTTCTGGTTGTAATTCAGCTCTGTGTTCTTTCTGTAACGCAGGCTTGCTTTCTTGTTTTCTGGGTGTAATAGTTGATTCCAGGTTTATGGTATCTTCCAGGCGGGAGTATGGATCTTGAAGACCCAAATTGTTGGAATTAGGGACATTTGCAGCCTGCCCCAATTGGTCAATTCCAAGATCTGTTTGACGAATAGCTTCTTCATCTTCTGATTCTTCTGATACAGTAGCTATTCCTAATTGATCTTCAAAAGACAAGTCTTGATAGCTTTGTTCAAAGCTGAAATCAACATCACTATTCTCTGTCAAGTTTGGAGAATCATTAACAAGGACTGGTTTTTCCGTCTCTTGTTTGTCCTTGTTCAAGCTTTCCTTGAACTCGTTGATCTCGCTTCTTAACAAGTCAAGGTTCTGGTTTAACTGTTCAGACTTTTTCATGGCTTCCTGGCTCATGGATCGAGATAATTCCGGGTTATATGACTTGTCATTCTTATCTTCAGGTATTCTAGACACGGCAGTCCTTTTAGGTGATGTTCTCATATTACGTTCAACTGGTGGTTCAGGATCAATCAGTTTACCAACCAAAAGCATTGGTTCACTCATGGGCGAACCTCTCATCGATACGGGTGTTGGAGAAATCGTTGTCTTCATACTTGGTTCTGAATTACTTCTTGGAACTGCTCGAGTCTGAGGTGTTTGTGCCAATTTGGGTGTACTTTGAGCAAACTCGTTGTTTGATTGGGGATAAGGATTGTTACTGTTCATAGGTCTGTGCTGAGGACCAGCCTGGTAAGTTCCGTTAGGACCTGGATGTACTTGAAGCGGTTGTCCTGCATACATATGAGTGCCTTGGTGGTGTTGGTGACTTGGACGATGATGTTGTCTAGAACCTTTTTCGTGTCTTCCGTGAGCATCGTGCTGCATAGGATACTGTTTCATTGGATGTTGTTGACGTGATTGGGGGTACTGGTTGTTGTGATACTGCTGCTGCTGTGGGTGTTTGTGTTGATGGTGCTGTGGGTGTTGGTGTTGGTGATGTTGTTGATTCAGCTGGTGTTGAAGAGGATAGCCTTGAGAAGCTTGATCGTTCCGATGACTTCTCTCCCTAGATCTATTAGAACTAGTAGATGAATGAGAAGAGGATCCACTAGGTATAATGTTCCTTGGAAGTGCAGGAAGGGGACCTTGTCTTGTCTTAGACGGTAAGAAAGCAGCTTGTTGTGACCCATCACTACCTTGACGAGGTTGTTGAGGCTGTGAAGAAGTTGATTGGTCTGCTGATGTGTGTGAGTGACTTGAAGTAGAAGACTGTGCAGTATTGTGGCGTGAATGTTGTTGAGGAACCTTCATCTGTGATAACCTCTTTGCTGTCAAGTTGTGTTGAGTGTACTTGGTAGTGTACATCTTTTCTTCTAAAGGAGAAGATGGTGAAGCAACTCCGTAAGGTGATCCTTTACTTATAGTAACAGAATCAAGATTAGGATTCCTATAACTGAATAATTGTTGAGAAGATCTCTTAGAATTATGTCTTGTTGCACTATGCAGTTGTGGTTGCGGATGTGGAGCATGGTGTTGAGGAACCTTTTGGCGAATCTGTTGTTGTTGCACTTGAATTTGTGGATATTGAGCCAGTTGTGATTGTTGAAGTGGACGTCCTTGAGAGTCAAATAAGTAAGTATTAGGTTTGTGCAGTCTGGACCTATGGGATATCATTGCTGGGTCGGTTATCAACTGAGATGACGACTGGTTAGTTTGTGGGATAACTTCAGGCACCAAAGTGTTTCTCAAATTCGATATCTTTTCTGCTTTAGAACTCTGAAGCTTAGCACCTGCAGAAACAGGGGATGATGTCTTCCTATAGTCAACTCTTCTTGACCTTCTCAAAGAAAACTCTTGGTTCTGTACGTTAATAATATCATTGGCCTCGGGATCGGTTTCGTATGGGAAAAGATTATCTTCATATGTTTTAATTGAAGAAGGTGAGGTTGGGTCGTAAAATTCATCAATTTGTGAAGCTCTTGGAGAAGCATTCAACTCATCAATGGCCAATTTTTCAACGTCTGTATAACCCAAAGATGAGGCAGATAACGTTCTAGCCACAGTTACAGCATCAGTGGAATTTCTTCCAGCTAATTTCGATAATTTCTCTAATTCAGTGGACAATTCCTTCAACGATGGGTTACTGAATCTGGAAGGAGAAGAAAGTCTGTTATTGAAAGATGTGTCATTACCATCATTGATTGGACTTGTTTGTTGTGGGGTATTGGGATTCGACTCCGAGGGGCTCTTAATTGGAGAAGGACTTTTGATGGGAGATGGACTTCTCTCTTTCACAGGAGATGACTCTTTTGACCTTACAGGACTTCTGTTCTCTTTTGTGGAGTCATTCCGTGATATTGACGTGGACAACGAAGTCTTTCTTTTCAAAGAATTTTTACGTGACAATTGACGTTCCATGATCTCTTCAACCGTAGATTTAACGTGAGTTTTAAAGCTTTCTGGTGCCACTTCTGGATGCAAGCTTGCAGGTACCCATAAAAGGGAATTAGCATCTAAAGGCTCTTCCATATCTTTACCCTCAGTACTTGGTCTTCCAACCGTGTCATCAGATGTCTCGTAAATGGTATCATCATTGGAACTATTTCGTGATATTGGGTATGTTTGTGACAATCTGGAATTCCTTTTGGAAGAAGAAGATGATGATTTGGAAGGAGATGCTGATGATGATTTCTTAGAAGGAGACCCAGATTTGGATTTAGAAGGAGATCTTGAAGGAGAAGGGGACCTCGAATTCGACGAAGAAGAAGACTTTGTAGGACTCACTTCTTTACGTAGTCTTTCATCATAACGAGACTCTTGGAATTGAAATTGAAAGTCCAAATCTTCCATGGGTAAATCGGGGTCATAGTTCATTAAATTTCCAATAGAAAGACGTTTCAAAGCCGCCACCATCTTTTTTTCTTGCTCTATATCCTTAGCCGCCGATTCATAGTTCATTTGATTGATTTGATTGATTTGATTACCGTAGATCGACCGTCTTGAATCTTCGTGGGTCAGATGGGATATATCAACCGCTTGATTGTCGGGATATTTATTGATACTGGATTGTGACATATTATAAGTAGAATGAACGAATGACAAGGGTATGCATGAGATATACCATTAAAGACTGAACTGATGATTGGTGATTTAAAGGTTGATGAAAAAGGTTGTGGAAAGGTATGAAAATACTGATTCAAAATAGCAAAAAACTCGAGGATATACAAATTTCAACCAGTTAATGGATCACTGATTAACGTGGAATTATAATGAAGTGTTCGAATGATCGAATTTGACCCCCGTAATATGTAACTTTTAAGATATACTTAGGAATCGCTGAATCCAAACAAAGCGAATTTCCAGTACACGGTAAATCCACCAGAAAATTTTCTTCTCAATTTAGTTAAAATCCTCACATACACGAAAGGGCTTATTGATTGTTGAGACTGAGCAAAGGGGTGTTTTTTTATGAGAAAAGTGATACATTACATGAGTAGATAGAATCCATATACACCTGCAAACAACAATGATATGTAGATGGTTTTGTAGAAAGTCGTGCCCTGCACCATTGCTGGGAACCCTAGTAAGTTGCAGCCACTATGAATAACCACAGAACACCAGATATTGTTATATGATAGAAACACGTGACTTGCTATAATTCCGAATATGGTGGTGTAAATGGTTTGAAATGCAACGGTGACCAACACAGATGTCAAAGGTTGGTTTTGATGATATAAGTCCCATCCGTGGTGGATATGGGCAATACCAAATAATAAAGGACTGTACAATACAATAGACGTGTTTGTGAAACTTCGGGAAAGAACCAGAAGAAGTATGGATCTGTAAATAACTTCTTCAGTAATGGGTGCAAATAAATGATCTCTAATTCCGTAAATGGTACAGAAATTGAGGTTAAAGTCTTGTGTCGCAAATTGTCTAAAATTCACCATATAATCAAATATAGGTCCACAATAAAGTACGCAAATTGCCACGGCGCAATAAAATATATCTATGCAATCTTGTATGGATGTTGGTATGAGATACAATTGACTATACTCATCGATCAAATCAGTGTTTTCAAGCACTTTCACTAAAAACGGCACCCCTAACACTAAAACGAGCGTTAAAATACTCACAATTTTGAACCGATGTTTGATGACATTTACATCGTCCCTTGATTTGCCTTTTAAATGAGCTGGTGTAAGGACCCGAATACTGACAACATATGATGACGCTATGCAGATGCTAATCAACACATTCAACAATGGATTCATCAACCAAAAGTCCAATTTTACTCGTCCAATACAATTCGACTTAAATGCTCTGACTCATTTTTTTTCTGTGTGCCTTATCGCATCAGATTTGGGGTTTGATGTGAAAAATTTGGTTTTTTTCAATCATGAGATCTGTTCTGGGGAATATGTTTAAGAGACATTTTTCAAGGACTGTGGTCAACTTTAAAGGTCAAAATCTTACAGAGAAAATCGTTCAGAAGTATGCTGTGGGTTTAACTGACGGGAAAAAAGTGTTCAGCGGTGATTATGTCACTATACAGCCTGCTCACTGTATGTCTCACGATAACTCGTGGCCTGTGGCTACTAAATTTAAAGGGTTGGGCGCTTCTAAAGTCAAGGATAATAGACAGATAGTTTGTACTTTAGACCATGATGTTCAAAACAAGACTGAAAAGAACTTGGAAAAGTACAGAAACATCGAGAACTTTGCTAAAGAACAAGGTATTGACTTCTACCCTGCTGGAAGAGGTATCGGACACCAGATCATGATTGAAGAAGGTTATGCATTCCCATTGAACTTAACTGTTGCTTCTGATTCGCATTCTAATACTTATGGAGGTATTGGTGCCTTGGGGACTCCAATTGTCAGAACTGATGCTGCTTCTATTTGGGCTACTGGTCAAACTTGGTGGCAGATCCCACCGGTTGCCAAAGTGGAATTGGTTGGTAAGTTACCAAAAGGTGTTACTGGTAAGGATATCATTGTGACATTATGTGGTATTTTCAATAATGATGAAGTATTGAACCATGCTATTGAATTTGTTGGTGAAGGTGTTAAAGATTTGCCTGTTGATTACAGATTAACTATCGCCAATATGACTACTGAATGGGGTGCATTATCTGGTTTGTTCCCAATTGATGAGACATTGATGGAATACTATAAGGATAGAATGACTAAATTACCACAACCTCACCCTAGAGTCAACGAGACTACTTTAAACGAGTTGGTTGAGAATCCTGTTCAATCTGATAGTGATGCTGTTTACGCTAAGCACTTGGTGGTTGATTTGAGTACTTTGAGTCCTTACATCTCAGGCCCAAACTCTGTCAAGATTTCCAATTCTTTGTATGATTTGTCTAACCAGAACATCAAAATCAACAAAGCATACTTGGTTTCATGTACCAATTCTAGATTGAGTGACATTAAAGCAGCTGCTGAAATCTTAAAGGGCAATAAAGTTGCATCTGGTGTTGAATTCTATGTTGCTGCTGCTTCTTCAAATGTTCAAAAAGATGCTGAAACTCTTGGTTACTGGCAAGATATCATAGATGCCGGTGCTATCCCATTACCAGCTGGTTGTGGCCCATGTATCGGTTTGGGTATGGGTTTGTTAGAACCTGGTGAAGTTGGTATTTCTGCTACTAACAGAAACTTTAAAGGAAGAATGGGTTCTAAGGATGCTTTGGCTTATTTAGCATCCCCTGAAATCGTTGCAGCCTCTGCTATTTTGGGAAAGATCGGTGGTCCAGAAGAAATAGAAGGTGGTGCTGTGCAACCAAACACCGAGATCACAAAAGAATTAACTATCCCCAAAGTTGAAGCTGCCGAAGTTGAAACTGAAGATACTGGATCGGTTGAGATCTTGGATGGTTTCCCAACAGAAATTTTGGGTGAATTGATCTTGTGTGATGCCGATAACATCAACACTGATGGTATTTATCCAGGTAAGTACACTTACCAAGACGATATTCCAAAATCCAAGATGGCTGAAGTGTGTATGGAGAACTATGATTCTGAATTCAAAGACAAAGTTCATGCAGGAGATATCATTGTCAGTGGTTTCAATTTCGGTACTGGTTCTTCTAGAGAACAAGCTGCTACTGCTATCTTAGCCAAAGGTATGAGACTTATCGTTGCTGGATCTTTCGGTAACATTTTCTCCAGAAACTCCATCAACAACGCTTTGTTGACCTTAGAAATCCCAGATTTGATTGGTATGTTGAGAGAGAAGTATAAGGGTTCTACCGAGCTCACC
The DNA here is from genome assembly GCA_030571835.1 of Yamadazyma dushanensis. Lineage (NCBI taxonomy): Eukaryota > Fungi > Ascomycota > Pichiomycetes > Serinales > Debaryomycetaceae > Yamadazyma > Yamadazyma dushanensis. Next base: position 38,877 of record JAJLYZ010000005.1, on the reverse strand, counting down.
ATCAGAACCGGTTGGTATTTGAAATGGGACGTCACAAAAGCTATGGTTTACGTTTCTGACTCCGACAGTAACATCATCTTAAGTCAAAAGGTTGGTGAATTAGGAACCAACTTGCAAGACATTATAGTTAAAGGAGGTTTAGAAGGATGGGTTAAGAGTGAATTAGCAAAGTAGATACATCTCACCTTAATGTAAATATTTATTCGTATCATTGTAAGCAGAAACACTCGTGTACTGGGAGTGAGTCTTGAACATCTATGAGTCCGTACGGCTGAAGCATTTTGCAGCCAAAAAGAAAAAAAAAAAAGGAAAAAGAAGGGGCGAGCTGGGAATTGAACCCAGGGCCTCTCGCATATTTGTATGTCAACCGAGTTCTTCACAACTGACGTTGTGCACAGTTGTCGCCCAAAGCGAGAATCATACCACTAGACCACACGCCCTTATTTACCGCCAAGTTGCTCTAAGTTAGATGGCTTGTTCACGATGTTTCTCAACCTCAGAAAGTGAGAAGCTTCAAAGTATACCTTCGAAACCACTATGCCACAATCTTTGGTCTTGTGACACAAAACCAAATTTCCAATATAGAGTCATGAAAATTGTTGGAAGGGCTCCTAGACTCTTCAACAACACTGACTGATTCTGTCCTGAAACCTTCAGATACATTTCTTTAGATATTTAGACAATTTTGGCATAAAGACAAATTCAAGCAAAGTCTCAAAATTGCTGATTGAGCACATCTTTATAGACCATACTGTAGGCAACGTCAGCACAAGTCTAGGACATAACAAGTTCGAAAACAACATGTTGAGGTAGAAGTTCAAAGATTTGGCTTAATATTTCAAATGGCAAGTCCTCGATCATACCTGTTAAAAGGGTCCTTTAATTATAATCCACAAAAGTATATTTCGCAAAATTTTGCAGCCAAAAGTATAATCGAGAGTACCAAATATTGATTTTTATTTTTGATGTTCTGGTTACCATTTGACCCTTTTGCAATCCCGTGTTCAGTATCTCAGACTAATGGTCTTTTCCTTGTATTGCCAAAATATTCTTTGTACAACTGGTGGCAGGCTGAAAGCTTTGCCCAAGCTCCTTCGTATCTGTCGTTTCGTGGATGGTATACTTGGAACGACTTCAAAGTAGCTGGAAAAACAATTTCACTCATTTTGTCTGTCTTGAATATACAATCAAACAGCAAAAAGTGTTGGAGATTTGTGCAAGTCAAGTCGGCTTGGAAATTGAACAATCGACAAGCTAGCAAGTTTACGATTTCCAAACACTTTCCATTCTTCATAATCTGAGACAAGTCGCATCTAGTCCCACAAATATGAAGAACCTCCAATAAAGGATTGATTTGAAAAGCGTCATCTATGGGGCATTTGTGCACTTTCAAGTATTTCAAGTTAGGAGGGCAACAGAATTTGCTCAATTGTCCAATGCCATGAAGACATAGATAATGTAATGACTTGGGAAAACTTGTAAAATGACCATCCGTAGATGTAACAGACTTCAAATGTAAAATCTTCAACTTTTCTAAAGTGTCTAGTTGAATATTCACTTTGCAATAACTCATGGTCAACTTCACCAAATTTCTTGCGTCTGTGAGTTTTAAATCTTTAACATTTCGAATCAGGTACTCTTCCATTGATGGGCAAATGTATTCTGTGCCCTCAGAACGCCCGTGTTTAAATTCGTGTATCAACGTTTTCAACTTCTTAAATTTATTCTGGAAAACAGTACTGTTGTCTTCAAAGTCCTCAACGGTTAAAGATTTCCACTTTGGGTTTTTGGGCCAAGGAATCGGTTCACGATTGTTCAAGGCAACAACAGTCAAATTCTTCAAATATGACAGATCTTTGATAATGACATCACCCAGGTCGAATAGATCTAAAACCTTCAAAGATTTAGGAAAGCCTGGTGATTTGTTGGCTTGGCAGAATTCCATTGAAAAGTTATACCCTCTAGTCGATCTTATGATTAGGACCTCGAGAAAGGGAGGCAACCTGACGGTGACTTTGAAATTTGGGGCGTAAATCCAAACGATGGAAAGTCTTTTCAAATTAGTGAACTCATATAGTTTTTCAACTCCTTTGAGACTCTTCATTTCGAGTATTTCAAGATTTTTAATGGTAGAAGGTAGAATGAAATCATCAGTCTTCGAAATCCCTAGGGAACTCTGTTCCAAAGTCACAGTTACAGCTTCTAAACTTTTTAGGAAACGCAAGTCAGCGCCACTTCCTCCCGTTAAGATAATTGTTTTCAAACGAGGACATCTGAGAGGGATGTCATATGGCGGATTATCCAACTTTAAAGTGTCTAAGGAAGGAAAAAATTTATTCCACGAATTATCAACTATCTTTCCTGTTATCGCAAGAAATTTGACTGAACGCATGGTAGTTGCATAGTTTAAGTTATTTACCACGAGCTCCCTCACATAGTATGGCACAGTTCGACAATCTCTTGCTCTAAATTCTTTATGTTTGAGTGCTCTTAGGTCAAACTTTCCAGAATCATTGAATTCTCCTTGCTGTTGTACTTTGGAAAAGCACCGAAACTTTTGGAACAACGTAGGCGACAAATCGTGTAACTGTACGAGATCTTGGTAATGGTTATACCAAAGGATATTGGGGATAAATAAAGGGTGACTGTTGTAGAAAGACACTAACGCTGCACTACTGTCAAATGAAACCATAGAAGAGTACGAATGTGAACTGTCTACTTCCCACTCCTTGAGTCTTTCTTTAAATGGCTTCAAGCTATTAAAATGCTCAGAAACATCTGGGAAGAAATTATGATGGTCCTGGGAGACATATCCAAGGAAGACATGTTTGTAGATTAAAGAATGAGCAACATCACCGCATGTTTTGGACTTGAGGATTTGGAAAAGGATATATTCAGGAAGTTCCTCGAATATGCGCTCAAGGACTTGGTCTGGTAGAAGGTCAATAGGCATGAAAAGATTGGATGATTGGATGATTGGAAATTGGCGATTGGCGATTGATGTTGACTTCAAATATTGTGCTGCCGTTTGGAAGGTATAAAGATAAAGAAACCATTGCTTATGTAAGCTCACTTGATTTTGCAGCCATTCTATCTAAAACTTTCCATATGAGGTTTCACTCCATTTATCACCATACAGCTTGATTAAAGTGGAAGGTTTACTAATTTAGTTCGACGGCTACCTCTATGTGTCGCACTTATTGAGTCAAAGCGCTTAGGAAAATACCTGTTCACGTTGTTTTCTCTGAATAATGTAACACATATCCACAAGCGTAAAAAGGGAAAAAGGCCAATAAAAGATGGTTGTGGACGAGAGACATAAATGATTGTGCATAGACAATCTCTTTGTGTTTTGTTTTATTGAGTATTAAACGTGATTTCCATTTTGTGTTGCAAGTTGATACATCGTTTTCAGTGCATTTTCTAAAGCGAAAAAAAGGTGCTTAATTATATGTATTTATTGTGCTTGCAATTTAGTGTATTACAATTTACTATGTTGACAATGTGCTGTATTTACAATGCATTGTGTTTACAATTTACTGCAATTTCAATCCATTGGGTTTACAATTTATTGATTTGCAATAAAATAGCCTCAACAAGTCTATCGGCTTCATTGTCAATGCCAACAATTTTGACCAATAGCTTGATCATGCCCTTTTCAATGACTGGATTTTCATTTAATTTGAGATAGTTCAACAACCCCTGGAGCATGAACTTCAATTCTTTAATCTGAATGATCAGTACCGGCATTTTGTACGATAACAAACTCTGTTCAATCAATCTCCTCAAACTGAAAGCTGTTCTAAGCATAAAATACTTGATTGCTGATGATTGAAATGTATCGCTCTCCACAGTGAAACTTATCAATTGCTTCAAACAAACGAGTTTCATTCGGTTGACCTTAAAGAAATGGATTGGTGCGGTTGATCCAAAAGATTGCTCAAATGGGTAATCAATGAAATTGGAAGTAGCTTGGTCTAAATCGTCTCTCATGAGCTCCTTCTCAATCTCATTCTTCTCATACAAATACGAGTTCAGGTATAACTCCAATAAGAATCGATCAATGACTTCTTGGTCTTTTATGTGAGGAAGAATGAGATTCGTCAACTTTTCAAATTGTTCCGAATTCTTTTGCTCGTATTCTGGGTACTTGTAACACATGCTAACTGCATCTAAAATCAAAGTCCAGATTTCTCTATTGAAGTCATATCTGACCAAATTCTCCGTCAATAAAACCAAAAACTGGCCACATCTCTCCCATAATGGTGATGATTCATTTGTTCCAATACTTTTACTTTCGATGACACTCAACAACGACTTGATTAAACGTACAACAGTACCTGTCTCTATTAACGTGTTGAAGTCCGATATCTTCCCAAAAACAACGTTGATTAGCTCGAACGATAAGTCTGAAATTGAAATAAATGTAGGTAGCTTTAACTTTCCTTTGAGATTCGTCAATTTGCTTTCAATCTTCTCCCTGACCTTGAATTGATACACCAACAAATTGCTCAATTCTCTGATCAAGATACAATTGAGTTTATCATCATTTTTAAAGTCTATCTTGTCCAAATTGGTGAAAATTGCTTGCTGGAGGGGGGTCGGACGTTTATCGTCGAGCTTGAAGATTATGGGATACATTAAACAACGAGTGAGTAAATTCAATATCTTGTTCAACTCTGACTCAGTTATACCATCCAACTTACCATAAAGCAGAGGGAAAGCCTTGTTCAAGCTGATTAAAGAATCAATGAACGATTCTGGGTCAACAAAATTGTATTCAATTGGAAACTCAATCCAAAATTTGAACTGCAACTTCACAACTTCATCCGATACTGGAATCGCCAATATATCATGGAATTTATCCAACAAAATGATGTTAATTTTGAGTTGATTCAATTCGATCAACAGCTGCATGTAAGAAAATAACGATTGCCAAACTTGAATACCAAAATGGTTGTTGAACTTGCTAAATAAGTTGATAATACCATCAAACTTGAGTTTGACAGTATCTTCATTATCATTTAACTCGAAGATTTTGGTCAAAATGAGGTTGTAAGTGAGCAGCCAATCTGAGTCGTTGAATGTTTGGCCATGAATGTCAAGAATTTCAAAGAAAGTTTGAATAGCTCCATTTCTGACTTGGTCTCGTGTGTTACTCGATAATTTGACCAAATTCAAAAGAAGATAAATGTCCAAGCTCTTAAAATCAGTATTATCTTGCAAAGACCTCAACAAATCTTCTTCATTCTTCACACTTGCAAGGGTAGAAGTAGACGTCTCCAGATCTTGAAGTTTTTTTATGGAATCTGCAATCAACCAGAAATAACTAATGGAACTGAACAGCACATTTATATCTGTGTCTTGATCACTGAAATTATACAAGGTGTCGATTAGAACCTTGTATATGTTGACAGGTATTCCCACTATGAACTCATTTAAAATGATCTTCAAACAGTTGAACGAGGAATTCAAAAGTGGAATGATTTTTTCCGAATTCTTAAATTGAAACGGATTGTTAATGATCTTGAAGATTATGAACCATGATTGATCGTTAGTGTTCTTATAGTTCTCAAGTAGTTCCGTAAGGGTGTCAAGTATGATTTGGTGAATCTCAAATTGATTATTTAAAATAAGAAGCTCAGTCGCCTTGTTTTGATTGAGCTCTGTCACCAAATCATTCAATCCTTCGAGGCAAAGTTCATTGGTCCGGTTAAACACTGTTTGATCCTCGTTCAAACTGTTCAAGGCTAGACTCTTGATAACGGAATTATATTGACCAATAACATATTTCTTGAAATTAAGATTACTGCTTTTGACTCCGGTACTGATGTAAAACCGAGATACAGTCTTAAAACTATCCGGGAACTTTATTCCATTCCGTTTGCTTATTTCGTACAACTTGTTAACGAAGTATACTTTATTGTATGGGCATAACGGAAGGGTTGACCCTTCATTGTCAGGAGCCTTTTCATTCGGCTCTTCCAGTTTCTTTTCTTCCACCTCCTTCTCTTCCTGCTCCCTCTCTTCCTGTAAATGGAACATGTGAATTAGAGATTCGGTCAAATGGTCGTAACTGTCCGCAGGGTAATCTTCAATGCTATCATAAAATTTATTCATCGAATTCGTGATATTATGAACATCACCCGTGGATAATGAAGGATTAAACTCAAGCTTATAGTTGCTGAATTCATTAGGTCCATTTATCAAAAAGTCAGACCACTGCAAAGTAGTCCAGATTATTCTCCATGAATCTGTTAAGGTTGAGCCTAACGAAATACCAAGGTTGATCAAAGCTCTCAAGCAAGTGACATGCCTTGAGTTGAATCCATCTGCAATTATTGAAGTAGCCAATAGCTCCAAGAGACCATCCCTCAAGTCATTCAATCCCAACAATCCAGTTGTGTGAGTAAATTTTTGGAGTGATCTTATTAATGAATGAAAATTATCATTATCCATCAACGTGTAGATAAAGTTGTTGAATATCTTGTACACCTGTGGATAAACAAGCTTGATCAAGTTGTTGACAAATTCCAAGTTGTTCTCCAAGTTTTCATTGGATAAACCGTGAACAAATTTTGCCACACCATCGGTGAAACTAGTCAAAATATTCAAAATGATTTGAATTGGATAAGTTTCAGGAAGCTGGGGAAGCTCTTGCTTATCCAAAAGATCAAGCACTGCTAGCTTAATGGTGGAATGCTTGGTGGATAAAAACACCTGATTTCCTGCAGGAATCTGTAATGACTTCTTTCGGATACCATCATGATATTGCAAATATGTCGATATTATTGAAAACAACTCATAAATGACATTTTTCTTCTTTGGATTCAGGTCATAAAGTTCATAGATGAGTTTCAAAGTGTTGAAATTGGAAGCCAAAGATCTGAATATCTCAAGAACTATTCCAGTATAGTGTGGATTATCCAAGAGTAAATGATTGAAAATGCTCAAAACAATCTCCCCTTCTATGACCAAATTATCCAATTGTGTTGTCAATAAAAGTAATAAGATCCTCATAGACCTAATAACCAAAGGAAACTCTTCATCAGCATTAACAATTCTTAATAATAAAGGTATAAGTTTAACTCTGATCAAATGGTTCAATTCTATGTGAACTGCAAACAATTGGCTGTTATGGAGAATGCTTTCAATCACTTCTAAGATAGCAGGAAGCTTGATAGAAATGTCTTTCAAGTAGTCCACAGAATCATTGTCTATCATTTTACATAAGTCAGAAAAAATCATGGAGCCTTCATATGACAACAGATCCAACTTGATATCCTGGTCTTCTACCTTTATAACTCTTGGATCAGCAATAGTGTCGTCAATTTCAATTGGTATTCTCTCATATATGTAATTGAAAACTTGTTGTAAAGTAGCAGAAGCAGTATTAATTACCACAGTTGATTTGTTATTAGAAGTTAAACTGCTGCATATCACCAACAAGTTCAAAAGTAAACTTCCTGTGATATGAGGATTGTATATCTGCATCAAAGAAGGTAAGCATTGGAGGATCTTAAGCTGAATATCAATGGCCAAATGACTCGCTTCAAGAAGTGATTTGAGAAGAGATGATAGATCATCCGGGTTAATTCCATTGGATATGATGAGTTTGTGGATTATAGGAATGCTCAAGTTCACAAATCGAGGATTGTTAGTATTGCAACTGATTAACACTGGCAGAAGTATCTTTGACTTTATATTATAGGGTAAACCTTCGACCGACGTGTGACCTTTCAAACTCTCTAAAGCGCCCTCGCACCCGTGGCGAACTTCGGTGTTTCTCCGTTTGCTTTCATTCAACAAACCAGTTAGATCTGTGGCCAATTGACTAACGGTAGTCATTCTATCTGTTCAAATTAGCAGTTATGTTGATAGGTTTTTTCGTTCCGCGATCAAAAAAAAAATAACAGGTTGACTTCTTACATAATCATAATTGCAAAAAGAACATATAGGTCGAACGTCAAGAAATTTCAAGACACAAACCCCAACCCCCCTAAACTTTGGGGGTATGTGAAAGCTTGTTCTACTACGCCTACATCTAGCCTCAGGTGGGGAAGCATACCGATGTGTGACAGCGTGCAAATACAAACAGTTTCAAACTTAAGTATTAAAAGTTACTTTAACGGTTATGTCTCAGATGCGATCTAAGCCTACACCGGTGCAAGTCAGACTCTTGACCTGAAACAGCTACAAATAGGGTTTAGTACATGAAACAAGGTGATATATCTCCACGTCGTTTTGGGTGTAATTACACCAAAGACCTCGGTTGGAAACGTTTCATCGCTTGTTCCTGTCAAAAAAGTGACCCTTCAGGAAAGGTCAACAAACCCCATTCTGAGCACTTCTATTCAACGAAGTAGGGTGCAGGTGTGAAATCGGGTCATTCGTTTGTACAAACAAGCGGTATTGCAGGAATGTAGCGGAAAACCAAAAGATGAAGTGGGCGGCAAGACTATAACAGGGTTCAGTGGCTTTTTGAGAAAAAAAAAAGCATACGAGAAATGGAGTGATTTCTACGTAAGAGAATATTATTATACCGCTTGAACCAAAAACAACAGTTTTGCCGCGGTATATTCAAGGTTTCAGCCATTCAACGGCTATGCAGGTGGCTCTAAAAAGTGGCAGAATAATATGTGTCTGCCGGATCATTTAAATCTTAAGTTTTCAGAGTCATTGAATGATTCGCTATGTCGGATCATTTAAGAAGTTTCAGAAAAGATTATTGAAAGTCTATTACGATGAATCTCTCTATAAAACGTAGCACATAAAGGTTTTAGGAGGCTAAGGCACTCCTTGAGTCATAAGATATTTTCCCAAGTTATACGAATCCTGGGTTAGCACTGTTCAATTTATTCCTTAAACCAGCATTTTCATTTAAAATTTGTGTTTGGTTATTTTGCAAGAATGTAATGTATTCGATAGCTTTATCCAAAATCAAGGATTTGTTTAATTTCTTAGATCTTAAATCTTTGGCTGAAGCACTAGTGGAAGAAGTTTTGAAAGCTGCTTCGTCTGTAGTGATTGAAGGGATCAATCTTTGTAAGTTTTCAATCTTGGTATTAATGTTAATTCTGTACTTCTTCTCGATAATATTATGAGCAGCTTTTTGTGATTCTGTGAGCTTCTTTCTTGGAGCTCTTCTCTTTGGTGACTTTTTGGATTTACTAGTCACCGAAACTGCAGAAGATGCATTGGTGGTATATGAATCAAAAGTGGAACCGAGAACAGAATAAGCATCAATGTCACCGGACTCCATAACTGGAGAAGGTTCGGAGCTGCTACTACTGCTAGAATAGTTGTTCAACTTGTCATTGACCAAGTCTAAGTCGATGTGATAGGTATTTTGTTCTTGAGGAGAACTAGTAGACACATAGCTGCCAAAATCATAATCTAATTGTTCTTGAGGTTGACCAAAAGGCTCGAATGTTTGAGGTTGCACTTGTTGGCTTTCAAATTCCGGCTCAGTTTTAATATAAGTTAACCAATCCTCGTTGTCAGAAGAAGGACTTAAAGGTTGGAATTCGAAGGTGTTAGTGTTCATGATATAGTTGATTTTATGACTTGAAAAAATATTTGAAGTGAAAAAAAACCGGACACACCCTGCTTATTTATAATAAACAAAAAGTTCTACCCCTTAACAGGTCTTGAAACCAACTGAGCTATTTCGACTATAGTTTACGGTAATACATGCAAACCCAAATAGATAAAAAAAATATTGCTCAAAGTGTTAAGCCAAAACCTCATAACCAGGATCACCCTACTTTTGGATTTATATACAGGAATTCTATTTTGTGGAATGGTCCAGTTTGCTGAAAGTCCATTTTCCCATCTCTCCACAAACGCATTTCCAAAAATATTTGCCCCGAACCCAAACTACAAGTGCATACCATGACCTAATGGGTTAGCAGTTTTTGTGGGTTAGACAATTTGTGATTTTATTGGTTGATAGACCAGTGCTTCGAGTTATTGATGCGATAATCCGCTCCATATGATAATGGAAGGTTGAGGTGGAAGATCGCCGGTGGGAGCTTGTGGCACTTTAAAGATACAGGGTTTATGGTGTGACAAGTACCACCTCTACACAAATAAGGTGTGTTATCCTGTACATAGCGGATACTGGTGCCAGGCCACTGAGAATCTCGTAAAAATTGCAAGTTTGATTGTAATTGATGCTTTAGTATGCTAGGTGTTGCCTCAAAATGGGAAACACCAATTGGGAGTAATCACCGATTATCCGAGGTGTCACAAAGGTTACAATAATATTACGCCCGTGGCCGAGTAGAATATGGGGTGGTTGAGCCATACGGACTTGAAGCAAGGATATTAGGTTCGGCACGCCCTGCCTTTTGAGGCAGAGATAGAGAGCCCTTATACTGTACAACCAGGACCGGATCGGATATATATTTTTGCTTGGTTCGAGATCGCAAAAGCTGCAGGGGTATATTGTTTGGAGAGATGGCTTTGACGTATAAGTTGCTGCTACATGTACGGATGCCACACGAGAACCCACCTGGCCAGTTATTACTGAGAAGCAGAAAATATCTTTGGCCGAACCAAGACAAACTGCAACATTAAAGATTTGCAACTTAAGGCAAGGAAAATCAAATAAGGAGACCACGTTCGATTCTCAAAGGGGAAGAACGATTCTCTGATGAGATCGAAGTTTCATATAAAGAGGGAGGGGGTGGGTTACTGAAGAACGGGGTTCAAGTATGTAGATCGTCTGTAAGTCTTTTTTTATCGGTGAGACAATTGATTGGCACGGTATATGGTGTTTTTCCCCCAGAATCTCCTCCTCTTGAAACAGCAACGATTTTTGTATAGGAGGGGGTGTGACACACCGGCAACCGGTTCGATAAACCCAACTCCCGAGATATGGTCAGTTTTCACCCGAATTGGTCTCATGGTTTGCCACATGGGAGACTATCGAACCAGGAAATTTCCTGCTTCGAAAGTTCTTTTGCTTCGTGTAACTGGAAGGTCCATCACCATTCTCCACAGCCTAGTGGGATTGTATGTGAACGCATGGCCTTGTCGATCAAATTCAGTGCTCGAACAATAGTGCCAGACTAAAATATACGTATTATGGCCCTAATACGCAGACCAATCTGGAGATAAGAGTTTCCTAAAACGACCACCGTCCCGTAAACGTCATCTATGGTGCATTACGCATTACGGTTTTATACACCTCGGCAACGCCACAGACGTATGGGATGGATGGCGAACAATTACAAGTTTCCTGGAAGATGTTGGAATATGAAGATTCGGAGGCTCTCGTGTATTCTTATTTGAGTGCTTATCTCTGGATTTTTCTTGTTGTCTAATACGAGTAATTGAAGATCCTTATTATTAATCCACCAAGTTATGTAAAATTCATCTTAGAACTCCGCTAGAAATCTGTTGATGATCAGCTAAGACTATTCCAGCTGAATGTTGTCCTGATTCATGTCTTGTTTATTACTGTGAATCTACAAAAGTAAAACATACACCATTGCAGTAGAAGTACGACGCCCATACCCATGTAAAAATAACCAGTAAATTTCTATTTTAGAAACAAAAACCAAGTCATTGGTTGGCCAGTTGACCTTGACTAGTTTCTTTGACGTCTTTTTTAGGTCTTTTCTTTGACGTGGTACCTCGGAGGTAAGTCTTGAGTTACTTTCATAACCTGTCAAATAGTCAGCTAGTTTAGATTTCTTCAGGGAACAAGCGTCCTCTCTCTCGATGAGTCGATTCATGGACTGGTAGCACCTCCATTCAAACCAGAATGTACGCACATTCATTAAAGTCATCTCTGTCTACATCTCATCTGGAGATTCAAGATCTCGTAAAAACGCTCATTATAGGACCCATTTAGATTCAGTGTCCACACCAGACTTCAATGACGCAGAGTACTTGTGCTATGGCTGCTTTATGGTGAAATAACAGCTAGTGCATAAACGTACCCCAACTTTTAACTACACAAACCCGTTGATGTCAGATGTGATTTAATTTGGCCGTTGAACTTTGATGCACGACTACAAATCTAGGTGACAATTAAAGCCATGACAAGTCAAGGCTCCCGGCTTTGCTTATATCGGCACCGTCAAAGTTTTGAAATGTATACTAAAACAGATAGACGAATGATCGTCTCTTCATAGATAAGAAAAAATACCAGTCGTCTTATCTTGTGACTGTTGGATAATTCCGTGTTCATTTTTCCTGTCAACCTGCATATCCAAAACCTTAGAGAGAGCTTCTGCATCAACGGTTTTGGGTAAGAACATTATGAATGGATGAAATGGCATAGTATCCGTATGACTTGCCTAAGTGTTGACAAACTTCAATGAACGTTTGAACAACCCAAATTCTCTGTCAATACTACGTTCTGTATTTCCGGTATACGTATCAATTATTTTTTATCAACAAGTAGAACGCCAATGCCCCTATTCAAAGAGGAGCCAAAACCAAACAAGGTGCTTAATAAACAAGGCGGAAATACCCACGGGAAATAGGTTAACTGCTGGAACAAGTTCCCACCACACTCATTTCTGTTATCTTATAAAGAACATATGATATAGTATCAATTACCGCAATAATTTTAGAACCCTTGTGCAGTCGAAGTCCAGAACGGTCGGACATTACAACATTCAACTTTTCTTAACACTTCAAGTACCAGCCGAACCGGTCTTGGCTTACAGGAAGTGCGTCCAGTTATACGCCATTAGTCGGTGTTAAGACACAAGGCTTTCGCAACCTAAGCGCTACCATCCCAATATGGATTGTTGCCTATAAATGTGCCCCTTCGGTGGCTATCACGGACCACATGTCTCTGAAGCATCTGTGGTGGGATGGTTTTGACGCAAGTTTGACAGCTGCAAGAACGTTTTGGAATCATACACGTCCCAATCCTTTTTGGGGGTCAAGGATTTACGTGGTGTGTTAAAAGCTAAACTATAAAACTTAAATGAACAATAGATCAGATGTTATGATCATGTGTACATGAAGATCAATGAACACAAACTCGACCTAAAACGAACCTTAAAGGCCCTTCCATCAAATCTGTTTTGTGCCAGAAGCTATTATGTAGGTGCCTAATTTGTGAGGAAAAACTTTCTCGCTCGACACGAAAATAATTGCACTTCAGCTATCAGGAAACGTATAACCAAGGACTTGATCTTGTTGCCATCTTTGTCATCGCACTTAGAAACATTGACGTTGTTATAGACAAATCACGAGATTGGTTTTGTATCAGACTTTAGAGGTTCGAAGATGGTGAAATTCGATAATCCCACTAGATTAAGACTAATAATAGCCGGTTCCATTATAACGCTTCTTGTGTTTATAAAGGTTATTTTTGTGGATCATACAGGTTTATACCACCCCGATTTCAAAGGTTTGGAAGATGAAGTATCATTTTTCGACTTGGATCATTATAAAGGAAGTAATGATGGTTGGCAAAGAGAAGAACGTGTTTTATTCTGTGTTCCTTTAAGAGATGCTTCTGCTCATTTACCTATGTTCTTTGGTCATATGAAGAACTTGACATATCCACACAATTTGATTGATTTGGCGTTTTTGGTGTCGGATTCCAGTGATAATACTATGGGTAATTTAAAAAAGCATTTAAACGAGATTCAAAGTCACCCGGACGCGTCAATGAGGTTCGGGGAGATTGAAATCTTTGAGAAGGACTTTGGTCAGATCATTGGTCAGTCTTTCAGTGATAGACATGGGTTTGCTGCTCAAGGTCCAAGAAGAAAATTAATGGCAAGAGCTAGAAATTGGTTATGGTCTGTGGCCATTAAACCATATCATTCTCACGTATATTGGAGAGATGCCGACGTAGAGACAGTTCCTCCAACCATTTTAGAGGATTTGATGCATCACGATAAGGATGTGATTGTTCCGAATGTTTGGAGGCCGTTACCAGACTGGTTAGGTAATCAACAGCCTTACGATTTGAATTCTTGGCAAGAATCTGATGGTGGTTTGCAATTAGCTGAGAGTTTGGATGAAGATGCATGCATTGTGGAAGGGTATGTGGAATATCAAACCTGGAGACCACATTTAGCCTACTTAAGAGATCCTTATGGAGATCCTGAAGTCGAAATGGAATTGGATGGTATAGGAGGAGTTTCTATCCTTACTAAAGCTAAAGTTTTCAGAAGAGGATCTCATTTCCCAGCATTTTCATTCGAAAAGCATGCAGAGACGGAAGCATTCGGAAAGCTCAGTAAAAGAATGGGGTTCAATGTGTATGGTTTACCCCATTATGTTATATGGCATATATATGAGCCATCATCTGATGATTTGAAACATATGGAATGGATGGCTTTGGAAGAAGTCAGACAGAAAGAACAAGCCAAGATCAAAGCTGTATACGATAAGGTATGGGATAAAGCATTTGATGATGTCCAGAATAACTGGAATAAAGAGAGAAATAACTTTTTAAAGAACACCGATTTATCACATTTCAGAAAGATTAACGTCGATTGGTCAGGAGCCGAAGAATTAAATCTTCAGGATAACGTCAAGGACGATAAACAATTGGCCGATTTCGATCCAAACTAAGCACTTTATTCGCTACTATTTCAATAGAAAAGTTGTATTTTTATAATATATAAGGATTATTTGACTTAAATGCATCCCAAGACAACTCAACGCAAAGGCAAACTATTGAACCTATGGGACAAATTCATCAGAATCCTCGTCGTCCTTGTACATGTAGAATTGTAAAAATATAATACTGTCTTCGAAAATGGTACCTAACGAACCCAACAACCAACTCATGTTCAAAACAATGTAATTCCAATCATTCCTGTAACATAATATTTGACCAGCATATGTTAAATTACCCAAGGTGGAAAACATGAAAAATAAAAGACTCAAACCATGAACAGATTTTCTTTTGTAATTTTGTAAGATCTGAGGGATCCTAGCTCCCAAGTATAAAAGAGCAGAGAAGTAGCCAACAATTTGAGGTCCCAAGCTTATGTCAGTAGGAGCATCTTCACCTTCACCAGAGTCACCATTACCGCCCACAAAAAAGCCCAAGAATCCACATCCAATGACGAATAAAATAGGTAAAATATACTTCACAAACACGCTATGATAGCCAGGTTCCACGGCGATATCCGTTAAACTACTTGAAGTTCTTCTGTGAATCAACGGAGTAGACTCTTGTTGAGGTTTGTTAGCATTCAAGTGAGTATAATAAAGATATGATGTGATCATCAAAAAATCAGCAATACAGAACCAAATAGCGAGCATGATAACATTAGGCAATAATCCTGCCCAAATAGAACCTATCAAGTTAGCAACATCTCCCAAAAACCAGATAGTAATGAACCCTATAGCTATACCATCTGCGGATTTGAGTCTCCATTGCTCGATCAACTGGGGCATCAACAACACTATCCAACATGCAAGAGATGTAGACCCCATGATCCCAGAGATACTTTCTCTTAAAGGGGTGGTATGAGCTTTGCTTAACACTTGTTCAATCATGTTTTATAAGTAAAGAAAAGTGTCGATGGAATAATTCCGCATTGAAATTTTAAGTTAGATAACCCAACTTTGGAATGGCTAACGCAAAATCCAAAATCCAAGGAAAGTTGGTGAAACACAGAGCCAACGCTGACATTCAGCTGGAAGTGGCACGAGATACCACGTTTTTGGTTAAGGCAAATACGCCATTTGTGTCTGCGTTGAAGCGAATCAATAAGATGCTTGAAAAATTCAATAAGAGCGTATCAAACAAGACAAAGTATCAAAGAGGAAATTATAGAGCATTGAACTTTTGTGTGGTGAAAGGAATGGGGAAAGCTATTGAGAAGACTTTGGGGTTGGCCAATCTGTTGAGTAACGATTATAAAGTAGAGATCTTGACGGGGTCTGTAGAAGTGGTTGATGAGTTTGTGGAAGATGACGATTCGCTGTTCAGAAAGAGGATGGTGAGTTACGTGGAACTTCGGATCTGGATCAAGAAGGAATAGGTTTGGGTGCTGGTTGTGGAATTTGTAGGTGTTTTTGATGTGGTCTTGCTGATCGAGCATTTGAATAGAGGACTATATAGGATTCGACTTTGCTGCTTTTAAGAGTTGGACCATTTGAGAGTCGGGCCAAAAGTGGTGTAAAAGGTGCCGGTGGTAATCCTGTGTTGATGTGGCAAAGTCCAGGACTTGGTGATTAATGACTCTTTTGAAAGGACGTTCCTTTTCTGCAAGGGAACAGGGCAACTGGTTCCCTACTGTGCTGGTGATGGACATTGAGTCTACCCTGACCAAAAAGCTTTTGTGTGTTCCTTTTAGGTGGTTTCAAAGCCTGTACCATAGAAGAAAATATCCTATTGACATTAACACCAAACACCATTACCATGCGGCTGGCTACCTTTCGTGGTCTAAGATCGGCCCTAGATGGGTTCAAGGTCGACCTCAGATCTCATGCATCGTCTGAATTAGACACAAACACGCCCAAACGTTCCATGTTACCATTGTTTTCTCATCTGCAGCACCTCACACATCTGCCTTAAAAAACCACATTTCAATAGTAGAAGCTCCCTATAAAGCCTCATTTCCCCCTTCATTGCTATCTGGCTTCCATCCAAGACATCTATTCCCCATAGTTGTTCTTTTAAACTGATCAAACAATCAAACGATCAAACGATCATCCCATCCGAATATCCTGTATATTATTTTTGGCCAATATCTCCTTGAACGCAAAAGAAGCTACACATCACAAGCTGTTTTTCTAGCCAATTACCAACCTCTCTTGTGCTGAATGTAGTACTCCATAGCATTTTACATAAGCCCCGCATAAGCTTTAGTAGAATCAATTCGCAGCCGTTAAGAAACGCGGAATTACAATCTCCGCTTTATGTAATCATGGAAAGGGGATGTCTTATTCTCGGAGAAACTTATCAATTGTGGGGAATGAATGGCTGGAACGGGTTTTATAAGATGAGTAATCTCATCCTTCATTGTGGATTTAATTAAAACGAGATTTTACATGTCGAATTCTAAAAGTATTATTAGAGAAGAGATTGGCTCACTTCCAAGACCAAATCCACAATTAGCAGACCATGTACTTGATTTGTTCTCTTTGAAAGGAAAGATTGCAACTATCACCGGTTCCTCACAAGGAATTGGGTTGGCTGTTGCCGAAGCGTATGCTCAGGCTGGTGCAGATGTGGCTATTTGGTACAATAGAACCCCAGCGGATGATATCGCCAATGACTTGAGTAAGAAGTATCATGTCAAAGTCAAAGCTTATAAGGCCAATGTAGACGTTTATGAGGAGGTGGAAAAGACCATTTTAGATATCGAGAAAGATTTCGGGACCATTGATGTGTTTGTTGCAAACGCAGGTATTGGATCCAAGCCAATTCCAGTAATTGATGCTAGTCTTGAAGATTACCATGAAATCATGAGAATCAACGTAGATGGTGTTTATTATGCTGCTAAAGTAGTGGGGAAGATCTTTAAAAAGAATGGTAAAGGTTCATTCATCATCACTGCTTCTCAAGCTGGCCATATTGTCACGGTTCCTTTAGACCAAGCTGCTTATAATGCATCCAAAGCAGCACTTATTCAAATAGCCAAATCGTTGGCTATTGAATGGGTTGGTTTTGCTAGAGTTAATGCTATTTCTCCTGGGTATATTGCTACGGAGATTGCCAAACATATCCCTACAGATTTGAAAGAGAAATGGTGGTCTTTAATTCCCATGGGAAGAGAAGGATTACCAAAGGAATTGGTTGGTGCTTTCTTGTACTTTGCATCAGATGCTTCTACATTCACTACAGGAGCTGATTTGATCATTGACGGGGGTTATTGTGTACCTTAGATACGTACTACAAATAGACAGCTTGTTTGAACATGTCAGACTTCGTGTTCCACCGCTAACTCAGGGGATCTTTCAATCTGTCTCTTCAATCTGTCTCTTTCTACTCTCTTTCTACTCTCTTTCTACTCTCTTTCTACTCTCTTTCTACTCTCTTTCTGCTCACTCCATCGGCTCCACCGCATTCCGTTCATCAATGGCCTGCAAGTATTGTAAATAACTCTCCCTGTAATCCTCCGGGTTTGGGGCCCTTTTCTTCTCCAATAAGTTCTCTTCGGCGGCCATGGCCTGAACGTCTTCAACGCATTCAGTTGTATCCTTTACTCGATTATTGGCTAATATGTCCTTGATGACACCAGCATACTGAACACTAGCTTCTGCAACAAGGTCCAAATCTGTATCATATAGCCCCCAAATTCCATCTCTGGTTTTCATGTACTGTCCAGTAATTTCGTGCATAACAAGCTCAAGATGGGTTATTGGTCTTCCTGAAACATATTTGATGATTGTCGTGCCTTCTCTCGTATTTGTGAGGTACGACGGATAAGTGACAATATTGTCGATATTTTCTCTCTGGAACTGAGTGGTCATGGCTGGAAATGTTTGACTCATGTTGTGTAAATCTCTAGCAATGTAAGTTCAACAAAACTGAAGTACGGCACCAGATTGTGGGTGATTAGAAAGTTTAATATTTTGACGTGCGGCTCACAATAGGAATTGAAACGCTGTTGTGCATAAATGATATGAATCATATGATTAGAAGATGTCGACCAGATGTGTAAGGATAAGCTTTTTGGTAGACATGGGATAAAGGTGTAGTCGCCTAGGTTGTTTGGACAATTGACTACTTTCACATCTATCCATATAAATTTGGTCACGTGATCATTGATAGACTGGCTTGTATTAGTACTCTTGACAACATGTGGGGTTGCATTGACGAGTTATGTATCACATGTGGACATTTTCATTCATTTTCTGAGTGCTGGCTGCCTCTTTGGAGAGACCTAGCACTGTTCTTCATACAATCGTGTACTCAACTAACATATCGGAAAACCATCTCAAAGTTCCGCTTCAACTAGTGCCCCATAGAGTTGGCTGATATGAAGGAACTATTGGCCCATTGTGGATAATGAACTATAATATTGATGTGGAACAAGCGTATACTTTATTTGATGGCTCTTTAAAGTGGTAAATTATGATCTTACCCTTTGAAACTTTGTGTTCGTTGGTTCAAACATACGTTCCAGTGTTTTTTTTGTGTTTGCACAAGAGGCTTTTCATTTTTGTCATTTTTAAGACTTGGAAGCTGTAGTAGGAAACGACCTTTTTCACAGCCTTGGAAATCATTCCCAATCCTCTGGCATACTTTTCATACTTTCTAATGTATCAGCTCTATCGAGATGAAGTGTGTAGGTTAGCTTCCAAATCTATAGACACATTAAAACGAGAACTACCAATGTCGGGAAGGGTAAAAAGACACTATTCGACAGGAAGGAAGGAAAAAGACCACAGTTTCTTTCTTGTTCTCTCACATGTAGAAGATTGTAGATGGTCACTTGATGTCAAAAGAGTATATATCTAAAGAACCCTTGGACTAGAACGCTAGAACACAACGTATGAGCTCTCCGGTTATTGCACGATTCAAACTGCTGTTGCAACTGCTCGGAGGCATACACTCAGCAATAGCTTGTGCTACGTTTGTTCTGCCACAAACACAGCGTTTACTCTTTCAACTTATATCCAAGCCAGTCCCTTTGAAATCATATAAACACGGATAAAATCATTCCAGACACGGCATTACAGATACTTCATTACAGGTACGGCGTTACAAAGAAGAAGAAATGTCTCCTCAACGATAAACATTACATGTTGTAGCATAACTAAATTTGCAATATATAATCTTACAAGTTGCGACTTTTGTAACATTAAAATTATGTCTCCTATAAACATTGACAGTAGAGAACAAGTAAACGCTCTTTTGAACAACTACGACAATTTCTTGTTCGATTGCGATGGGGTGATTTGGTTAGACGATGCTTTAATTCCTGGAGTCTTGGAATCAGTCAATTACCTCCTTTCAAAGAAGAAAAAAGTGAGCTTTATCACTAATAATTCATCTAAATCAAGAAACGAATATGTTCACAAATTCCAAAAGTTGGGGTTTGATAATATCGGAAAGGAGTTGATATATCCCACGTGCCATGCGGCGGCCCTTCATCTCAAAGACCACATGAAAATACCTGTAGGATCTAAGGTTTGGGTGTTAGGAGACAGTGGGATTGAGGAAGAGTTGAAAGAGGAAGGCTATGTACCTGTTGGAGGAACAGACCCTCGTTTAGATGAACAGTTCCATCCTACTCACGAATTATTGAAGGTTGATCCAGAGGTTAAAGCTGTAGTGGTTGGATCCACTAGACAATTTAATTTCATGAGAATAGCCACTACTTTACAGTACTTGTTACACGACCACAAATCCATACCTTTTGTTGGTACTAACATTGATAGATCATTCCCGGGACCAGGGGGGCTCATTCTTCCTGCCGGGGGTAGTGTTGTCAATTACATGGAGTATACTGCACATAGGGATTGTATAAATGTTGGGAAACCCAGTGAACTCTTACTACAAGTGGTGTTGGAGACACAAGGTTTTGATAGGGAAAGAACTATCATGGTGGGAGACACTCTTTATACGGATATTAAGTTTGGGAATGACGGGAAATTAGGTGGGGGAAATGGCAGCTCTATACTTGTATTAAGTGGGGGAACAAAAAGCCACGACTTGGAAAAGATCACAGACAATTCAACGGTACCATCATATGTCATGGAATCTTTTGGGGAACTTATAAACCATGTAAGCTGAAATCACTTATAGACTTTTAGCTTTTAGAGTAGAAGAATAGAACAGAAGATGCAAATTGAGAAGCCTTAAAGAATCTCTAACGCTTGTGAAAAAGCTTGTGAACTTGCTCTTGTATTCAATTTGGAAGTGCACGACTTGTCGTTTCAATATACATGTAACAACAAGGTTGATTGAAGGAATCCCCAGCTATTTGTGTCTTCTTTATTGAAGCAGCAACAGAAATTGAAGTTGGATAGGAGGTATTGATAGACACATTGTTCGTCGATAAGGACTCTTAGAACCTGGACAACAGATGTGCTAGAGCTTACATGTTTTCTCAGCTTGCCGATCAATTTCGAGACCCAAGAATCGCAGATCTCAAACTAAATATCTGTAGCCCATCGTTTTTGACTACTTAGCAAGAGAATCAATTGCAAAAATTCACCATAGCGCAAGAGCTTAATTCCTCTTATTTTCAGATACTAAACCCAAACTCAATCATTTATTAGTGATCTTGTTACTGTTTTCACTACATCTTGTAGCAGAGTTTGTACTCTTATTTATATTGCAAAAATCGCGAAATGATTTTCAAAGTTACAAGTAGCACAAAGGTTTACATGGTCAATTGAAAAACTTCATTGTCAGGAACGTGAAAAAGCCGAAGGAGTGCAAACACTTTGTTGGCGCTTACCGAACATGCTGGAGAATATCGACTAGGCTTTTTGGTGATGAGATTTTGGGAAAAGGACGTGTACGTTCAATTTGATACCACAAAACTTTTTTGGCGTTCGAAACCCATCACCCGAAAAAGGGTCGAAGGGAATGACCATTCATGTTTCATACATCAGATACATCACCTTTGTACATTGTTGAAGCATTCGTTAAAGGAGTACAGATCTCACCGAATTTGGAATATCGGTATAGACACCCTTTTAGTTTTAGTTGGTTCAGCACCATGTCTTGCAGAGCCCCATCGTATCATGAAGGATCGATTCTTGACTGTTCAAGTAGCTTGTTATCTGAAACATGCTGTCGAAAGGGGTGCATTTCATAATATTTGAGGCGGGAAGACATACGGAGTTGGGCCTCTTTGGTCCGGTAAACAGGATCTGTCTTCCAACATCATGATCGAACTTTCTGTTAGATGTAATGTCTCGACTTCCTCAGCAGGGGCACAATTATCTAACATTCTTGCTTGGTCTGGTGCCAATGTCTCCTGCGTGGCAAAACGAGTCAATAAACAGTGAATGCTGTTAGCTGTGAATAATAACCTGTGGTCTTAGACCGTTTCAGAAGCAAGGAGGTCTAAACAAACAGAAACTGGACATCTAGAAGAATCATTTCCAATGACACTCGTCAAGGTGTGTCACCGAACATGGAACTCACCTGCTGGATTACACCACTTCATCCTCTTATATCCTCCTATGATCCGCCTAATATCGACCAAATCAACGTCCTTCACGGAAAAATTACCTGAAGATGAAGTACGTAGCCCGTCTGTAATGACAATAAACAATTAAATTGCTTTTTGTAAACAAACAGATCTCACATATAGTTACCGCATTTGGCAATTACAAACCTTATCTCACATTGGCCATATTTCTAAAAAAATGTCTCTGTCCCTACTTATGTGGTCCTTGATTGACTTAGAACAGCACAAGACAATTACCAATACGGGTTTAGGACCAATGTTGAGATATCAAAGGTTTGGAATGGTATAAATGATGTCTCACAAATTGGTAGGAGTTTTATCGAGGATTTTCCTCACTACTGGAACACCATTACTATAAAAAACATGTGGCAAGACGCTAGTTTGGGTGGGGTCTGACTTGGAAGACGCTCAAAGCTCTGTAATGTTTTATTTGCCCAAATTCTTCAGTGTCTATGGCGGTACTGAAGGTCCATCTCTCACTTATTTTCATCATTGACCTTCGTCAATGTGGAGCGTAGTCCCGCTGGAGACCATGCTTGACAAATTCGAAGTCAATCATCTCTTATAGGGTTGGGTAGACAATTCGTTTGGAAATTTGTTGAATCTGATGGATTCAAATCACCATGAGGCTTCCCATCCTCTTTATATACATTTTCTTACCCAAACTTTTGAACGACGGGTTTCTCAAACTGAATGCCATCACGGGCTCTTTGAATTTGACTCAATCTCACTAGGATTGTCCTTTAAAACACCAAACGATAGATTAACTGGAGTGCCACTTTGTTATGTTTTCTGCAAAAACAATAAACTGGTCCACAAAGAAAGTGGTTCAAGTGGTCCACAAAGAAAGTGATCTAAGTGGTCCATAAAGACCAGCTAATCAGTTACGATACACTGCACACCAGCGCAATTACCATGCACTGCATACCAGCCTTGCTAGCCCTCAGATTCTAGACGTTGTCTCTTTCAAGGATCATAACAGCTCGATTTGGCAGGATAAAGACGTATGCGGCTACGAACGCCCTGAAAGGAAAATCCGGACAGCCAATTCGAAGCATGCTGACGCCAGGGTTACTAAAGTAGACAAGTATTGCCCGAGACAATACCAAAGCCTTTAAAATTGCTAGACAATAGAAATCTACCGACGTGCCCAAGAACGGAACAAAATAGTCCACTTTTAGACCCTGCACAATTGTAAATCTGCAAGGTTGCACCAATCCTATTGTTTTTGTGCGATTTCACTGCTTATGAGAACACGATTGATTATAGGTCAAACAATAGGTCAAACAATAGGTCTCTACATGAGCCAGCACGTAAACTGTTCTTTGAATTACGTGACCGTATTTAGTGGACTTTCCGAGGTTCGTGGTTTGCAGAGATTTACATCAAAAAGTACCTTCTTGTTATCGAGAATCCGGAACAATGACCTTCGCATCTTTGATCGTTGGGTATTGCCTAGCAGCAGAATATATCGGATCGGATACCTTGTGCAGTTGGTGTACACTGCATTCTGAAAGAAGGTTAATCTGTCTCTGTTCATCATCAAAACGTATTTAGGGTTTCGAACAATACAACTGCTTTGAATATAAGTCACGTGATCAGATGATGCAGTGCGTACAATAAAATAGGCTCCGGTTTTTGACTAAATAGTGATTAAGGAAGTACAGTAATTAGCTTATAGAGTAATTTGTTTGTTATAATTAGCACTAGAAATGCAACTGTGCTCTTGTATGGCTTGGTTCTTTTGCAGTTGCAGGAACTCGCTGGTGACCAAATTGGGCATTTTAGTGCCAGTTCTATACTAAAAGGTGATTAAAGAGTTCAAGCACCAAATTTCAGGCGTTATAATACAGGAAGTGTCTAGTACTCAATTCTTGCAGTTTTGGTTCCAGTCTAATCACATCGAGGGTCTAGACTCAAGGCTGAACTGATTGGAACACTACAAAACTGCCAAAGCTTCAGAGAGAACCACAAAGCAAGTTTGTTGTAAATCGCTGTGATTTGTAATGTCACTGTAGACGTCAACCCAAAAGAACAAGGGTTACTCCCTCAACATGAGACCTGTCAATTTTTGTGACCAAACTAACCAAGCACTGTTGTTCAACCACAGAAGACCTTGCCTGTATATGTATTGGACCCTTTATATGTATTGGACCCTGTATCAGTCAAGCCTAGACATCAGTCAAGCCGTGTTCTTTTCTTCATTAGGGTTCCTATTTGGGACTTATAGTATCCTAATTCTGGATTAGAGATGTGTTAAAATAATTTTGTCAGGTACTTGTTCTGTTCTGTTTTGACTGAACAGGGACACTTGTAACTGGTTAATGACCTCAGAACACTTGTGGCAAGACATTACAGCTCAAATTCATAATTAGACTTCGTGTCTCTTTATATTGTACAGATACATCAGTGAAATCTGGAATTGAATGGATATAAAATAGCTACTCATCAAGTCCAATAACATGAAATTTTCTAGACTATCGTTCTAAGGTTTCCTTGGATCAACGATTGCAGAGGCTTGTTGGCCCACAAACGTTGTCCCAGGTTTCAGAGTCGACCTCAAGAATGTGGGAACGACTCATGGTGCCTATAACTACGATGGAGTTGATGCAGTCAACGCTGCTCCCATATTGCAAACTGTGTATGGTGTTACGAACCTCCAGTTCGATATCCCTTGGCTAGGTGTGATAAGCACTACTATTTACGGCATGACGTTCGACAGGGAAGGTGCAGGTCTAGTTGTCACTGCTTACTATGTTCCACCAGAGACAGGTACTTATAACTTCCAGATTGATGCTGATGAATCAGCATCTGTCGACATCGGTCATGCTTTCAGATGTTGCTCAAATCCACAAGCAGTGGCTATGGAACACAATATGTTTGGTTATTTGGGTCCGAATTCTCAACATGTGTCTGGGCGGTATGCCGTGAGACTTGGGGCCGGTAGATGGTATCCAATCAAAATTCTGTATTGGAATTCGTAACTGAAATGCACTTCAACTTGGCGGTCGCAGATCCTAGTGGTAATGTGAGGAATACATTCGATAACGTATACGCACAAAGGCTGTATGGTGCATACTGTCCATATACCCCAGACCCTGTAACAAAGACTGTTACAGGTACAACGCGTGGTACGATAACAACCGGAGGAGGACCAGGTACACCAGCCACTGTCATTGTTACTACTACCACTCCACCAGGATCAGCTGTAACTAGTCATGTTCCTGGTTCAGTTTCAGGAACTACCACTGTGACTCCCTCATATTCTAATGGAACTACTACTGTTAGAATCACTGACCCACCAGGATCAATTGTTACTACTCATGTTCCTGGCTCTGTTCCAGGTACTACAACCGTTACTCCAACTGAATCAGGCGGAACCACGACTGTCAGAATAACAGATCCACCAGTGCCAACAATCACGAGTACCGTCATCGGTTCTATTCCAGGTACATTTACAAGTCATCCATCAAAGCCTGATGAAACTTCTTTGGTTGTCGTCACAGTGACCTCATGGGGACCTTCTGCTACAACAGTCAAAGGATTTACTCCAGGTACCCACACCAGTCTCCCATCGAAGTCTGGCGAACTGCCTTTGATTGTTATAACTACTACTCCACCACCACCTTCAAAACCCGAAACAAGCACAAAGGTTTCAACTTTCACCACAGTTATCACAACTTGTGAAGAAGAGTGCTTCGAAACCACTCAAGTGTGCACCGCCACTCTCACTTTGACTGAAATTGGTTCAAGCGAACCTACAGGTACCGCCAACGAAGGTAATACAAATCCACCTAGTGACAACTCAGTTCCAGCAGGTGGTGACTGGAACCCCTCGAGTGGTGGTTCAGGTGCAGAAGGAGGAAACTCGGCCCCAGCTGGTGATAGCTCATCTTCCTCGAGCGGTAATTCGGTCCCTGTTGTTGGTGATTTTGAACCAGGTAATGACGAGTCCAATTCTTCTGGCGGTATCTCTTCTGGCGAAAGCTCTTCAGGAGATCGACCAGCCGGTTCTAGTGACTCAAGTGCTTCTCCAGGTTCTACACTTTCGATTCCTTCATACGAAGGAGACGCCGCGATCAAGCAGAGCTCTTTCGTTGGCTTGGCCATTGCTTTGATGACTTTATTGTTTTAACACAATGTTTATTGTTCGAGCAATTGTCCGTTTGTTTCTTTGATAGAAGTCTATCTTTAGTTTATTGTTTTATTATACTTCCTAATCAAATACCCTTCATTTATCTAATGCTAACGCGTATTCGCAAATGCGAAGTTTGTGACAACTTTTTGTGTAATGAAACCAATGGGTTAAGACTTGGTCGAGGTCATTGTGTGGCATAGACGAACACAGACAATCAGTTGTGCTGCTAGTGAGTGATTTGGATCAACAGAGAGAATACGTACCAAAGAGTGGATGTGCACCAAAGTGAATACATGCAAAAAAATGAATGTGTACCAAGACTGCATATAATTTACAAGGTGAATACTATACGATTGTGTTAAATTGCTTCTTCTAGTAGACTGAAATGCTCGAATACTGCTAAGAACCCAAGAATTGTTGATATCATAAGATCTATAGCTTAGAAGGCTAGTCCGTGGTTCTGATTTCTTATGCTTCAAGTAGGTCAGTCGACTCCCTGGTGCATTAGCTTCACAAATGTGTTGATGGTTTGACCCACCGCAATTTCTCTGATTTAAAGGACTTAACTGAATGGAGTCAAACGATTCGATCAATGCATCTGGTGATGCATGCGCAACTGAAGCTGTCCATTGATCAGACAAGGTATCGGCTTTAGAATTCGGGTTTCCTTGAATTTGGTCCGTTAAATGGGAATCAAGTGTACCCCTTATTTCAGACAAAGTAACTGTGAGATAACCCCTTGTGAGAGGTTTAACACTATATTGACTTGAATGAGACATTCTATGCGTGTGGACTGCTAGGGTAAATCCGTTGTGACCCGTGATTATGATCCATACAACAAGTACCTGTTACTGTCAAAGTTGAATGCGACATTTTGCAGATGTCCCTCCAAAGACGTATCTCCGACCGGGTTGTATGCAGGAAGAACGAGCCACTACCTTTTAGCAAGATTCGTTTGCTCAGTATAAAACATACAACATACAACAATTCGCTTCAATTGATACGTAAATTCGAACTCGAGTCAAAATCAATCTGTCAGTCAGCTACTCCTTCAAAGATCAAGTTGTTATTGTTACAGGTGCAGCCTCCGGGATGGGATTGGCAGCATCCAAAGCTTTTGCCGGTGCAGGTGCCAAAGTGGTTATAATTGATTCCGATAAAGAATTGATAGCTAAAGCTGAGAAAGCAATTGGAAAGGACACATGGGCATTGACTTGCGATGTATCAGACGAAGAACAAGTTAAGCAGGTCATCGACAAAGTTGTGGCCAAATATGATAAAATCGACGTGGCTTTCAACAATGCAGGGATACAAATCCCTCCTGTCAAATTAGCAGAAGTCAAAACTGAAGACTACCAAAAGGTTATTGCTGTCAATTAAACAGGTGTATGGAACTTTATGAAGTATGAATTGGAAGAAATGTCGAAGATGGGAGCTGGAAAAATTATCAACAATGCATCCATGGGTGGTATCATAGCTGCCCCAAAAGGTGCATCTTACAGTGCCACCAAACACGGTATCATAGGTTTAACCAAGTCCACAGCCATGGAGTATGCTGAACAGGGGATTCGTGTCAACGCAATCTGCCCTGGTGTCATCGATACCCCAATGGTGAAGAGAATGGGGGAAGTGACCCCAGGATTACTTGATCAATTTATGACTGCTATTCCTATGAAACGTTTTGGAAAGCCCGAAGAAATTGCAGACTTGGTCTTGTTTCTTGCAAGTGACGCATCGAGTTTTGTGACTGGTCAGTCTATTGTTATAGATGGTGGACAAACCGTTGTTTGAGGACAAACTGTTGTTTGGCTCTCAGTGGTATTGCCATGCAGGAAGGGATTGATACAAGTCGAAACAGCTGGGAAATAGCACAAGCAGTTATGATTGAAATAAGTTTACATGGACAAAAATCCAGGTGCGGCTGTTTCAAATGAAACTTTAAAAATGTTACAAGCAATACAAGTTTATATTAAGAATATCACAAAAAGAGCAGTTGAAAGTAACGATGTTCACACCTTAATCGCAAACTCTGGACTCATATTATCTCTACTGCCACAAATTCACATACTGAAAGAAAGTTCTATTGGACAATATGTTGCATACAACGACTGAATAGACAAGACTATTAAACGTTGCGGTTACAAGTGGCTGCAATTTCCCATTTCGGCGCGGTTATTTTTTCAAGGAATGTACATGTTTATTTTGTGACAAACCCAACAAAATCACCTTCAAAAACATCTTCAGTGTTACCAGTCACCTTCAAGCAGATACTCGTGCAAATACGAGGTATATTCTCGTAAAATCAACCTGTCTATGTCAACATATTCACATTGAGGACCGCTTAGAAATCCCATTTTGCGCGCGTATTTGTCGCTGTATAAGCGCCCTTTTCTCCACGTCCAAGCTTTACTCCAATTCGGATCATCATTACAGCTTCCAAAGACGTTACGATTCGAACTGTCTTGTCCCCACCTCAATTCAGGTATGGAATAACCGATAAATTAATCCACTTATCGTTTCAATTTAGTCGACTTGAAAAAAGTTTAACCGATCAAACTCAAATTAATCTCATAATATGACGATCTTTTCCCCACATTTGATTTGAACATATAAAGAAAAATTTCGCTACAAAGGTGTGCCTAAATTATTTTCAGATATCGAATGTATTTTTTCAGAAGTATCTCTTTCAG
Source organism: Yamadazyma dushanensis (assembly GCA_030571835.1). Taxonomy (NCBI): domain Eukaryota; kingdom Fungi; phylum Ascomycota; class Pichiomycetes; order Serinales; family Debaryomycetaceae; genus Yamadazyma; species Yamadazyma dushanensis. Next base: position 9,949 of record JAJLYZ010000005.1, on the reverse strand, counting down.
GGAGATACTTTTAGTTTCAGTTCTCTTGAAAGCTGTTACTTGTTTAGTTCCAGCAAAAGATGTGAAACCGAACGTTTTTGTGTTGACGGACATTAGTAATGAACCTGATGATGCAGAGTCGTTGGTCAGGTTATTACTTTACTCAAACGAGTTGCTGATAAAAGGAATTGTCGCTACTACTTCATATTGGTTGAACTACACGACCCATGAAGAAGATATCTATCCTATAATTGATGCTTATGAAAAAGTGCGTCCAAATTTGATTCTACACTCTTCTGACTACCCAACTGCTGATTATTTCAGAAGCATTGTAACCAAAGGGCATTCAGCTTATGGATTGAATGCTTTCGAAGAGAAGAAAGCTAGTCCGGGAGCAGCAAACTTGATAAAAGCGGTAGAAAACACTCCAGAAGATGAAAGACTCTATGTACTCGTCTGGGGTGGAGCTGGAGTACTCGCTGAAGCTTTAAAATACGCCAAGGAACCAGAACAATTCACTAAGAAAGTAACGGTTTATTCCATTTCCGACCAAGATGATGCAGGTCCTTGGATTCGTCATACCTTTCCTCAATTGAAATACGTGTGCTCACTTCACGGTTTCAATCAGTATGCTCAGTCAACATGGGTTGGGATTTCTGGTGAGCAATGGAACTTCTTCGATAAAGGAGGTCCAGATTCCAGTCTTGTATCTAAAGAATGGCTTTCCAAGAATGTCAGAGATGTTGGACCATTAGGTGCTGTATACCCTGAACCGATGTTCATCATGGAAGGTGATACACCATCGACACTCTTTGTTTTACCAAATGGCTTGAATTATCCTGAAAATCCTGAATATGGGGGATGGGGTGGACGTTACCGTCTCTTGGACCAAACAGGAAGATTCCAATCCTACTCCGATACTCTTGATTATGTGGTTGGTCAAGACAACGAAACACATGTGAGTAATAAAGCTACAATCTGGAGATGGAGAGATGCTTATCAAAGTGACTTTGCAGCTAGAATGCAGTGGACAGTGAAGGACTTCAGTGAGACGTCTCATCAACCAATAGTTGTCGTCAACGGTACTCAAAGTTGGAAACCTCTTGAAATCGAAGCTGAAGTTGGCACTGACCTCATCCTTGATGCTAGCGAAAGTTATGATTTGAACAATCGTAAGCTTACCTTCAAATGGTATCAATACGCTGAATTAACCTTGACACAAAGTAGTCTTGGTGAAAGCAAGGAGGTAGTGCCAGTGGCTTTGAACGAAAGCGGATCCAAGGTGAAAGTACCAGTCCCTTCTTTTCAAGACGCATGTTTCAATATCTTCAACCGTCCTCTTGGAGAATGCAAACAGTATCATATTATCTTGGAGGTGACCAATGATGGTACCCCTGCAGTCAGATCTTACAAGAGGATCATCATCAAAACCTTGAAGGGGGCCAATGAATTCGGGGAAGTCAAATATGAGCAGAACTTTGCCAATGCCGAACAAGCAAAGTTTGTTGCTGAGCACGATGAGCTTTAATGTATATATGAATTTATAGATATCAAGCCTTGAATACATATAATAGCCTACATGGAACGATGCTTTTGTGGGAAGTACGGCCACTGTTCGCTTTTATTGACTTTTAATGTCATTGTGGTAATACGTGTATGCTAACATCAATACATGTACCTAACATTGGACATTCAATAGACAGACAATTAGAATTAGACAAAGAGTAATAGATAAATAGTATAGATCCGTTCGTCATATCAATTCATTCCAATATAATTAAACAACTTCAATATGCTTGACATCTGTTTTCCCTTCAGAATCATCAATGTATACATTCTGACCAGCACGTTGGACTTTCGAGACATACAGTTTGAACTTTCTTGATGGAATCTTAGCAAAATACATTTCATCAATTTCATCCAAACTCCTGTTAGCTGTTTCCGGGATGTAGAAGTAGAAAAACACCCAGAATAGAATACCACTTCCCCCAAAAATAAACATTGTACTTGAACCCAAGTTAGCTTCATTGGGATTGAAAATGTAAGGGATAACAAACGACCACAAAATACTACTCAATACGTTCGAAGTCAAAGCAATTGCTAAAGTCTTAGTTCTCAAAGCACTAGTTGGGTTTTCTAAGGCAATTGGATAACAAACACAACCAAGACCAAGGTTATACCAGAATCCATACATCATCATGAAAGCGACCGTTGTTTTCAAAGCGTTGGGGCTGGTCTTGTTGAGCCCAGTACCACCAATGATCATACAAACAGCTGCAAGTGCTGCAACACCATAAAGAATGGTATTACGACGACCAAACCGATCTACCACAAACAATGCTGCTATACAACCCACAATTGATTGAGTTTGGGCACCGATGGTAAGTTTGAAGGATTGAGAATCAGAATAACCTGCTAACTGGAACCAATATGCTGTGTAATTGATCGTGAAGGTGACACCAGAAAAGGCCTGGAAGAAAAATGGAACTGATGCAATGAGAGTTCTTCTAAGGTTAACTCCTTTAAAGCAATCAATGTAAGTAGTTCCATGTTGAGCTTCTTCGGCTTCACGAATAGTTGTTTGAACAACTTCAAGTTGTTGGCGGGCATCTCCTTCATTTCTTAAGACTTTCATGTAGCTTTCGAGAGCCTTCTCTGGCTCATTCCTCAAGATATGAAACACTGGGGATTCAGGAACAAAAATTAACAAAGGCAAGGATATGGCTGCAAACCCCCATTGAGCAGCAAACATGGATCTATAGGCCCATCTGGTGGTGGTGTTGGCTTCCGCATAGTTGATAATGAAGCACACCATAGGACCAATGGAGTACGAAATATTACACAAAGTAGTGGCAAATCCTCTCAAAGGAAAAGGTGTAATATCTGCAACATAAGCAGCAGCTGCAACTTGGATGATACCAAGACAAATAGCTATTAAAGTTTTAGAGGCTAAAAAGGTTTCAACTGTGGTACTGGCAAATTGGAATCCAACAAACCCTGATAAAATGATCACCGTGATGAATATCACCCATTTCTTTCCAAGTCTGTCTGTAAGAAGAGCAGAAACATTTTGTCCTAATAATTGTGCAGCCAAAGGAACACCTAGGAAGGCAGATTGCCATTGGGCAGGAATCACCCATCCTCCACCTTCAAGTGGTTCACCAAAATCACGTCTGAACTGCGAAATCGAAAGAACAATACCACCGGCTTGACTTTCAAAAGTAGTCAAGATAAGAGTGAACACCATCGTCAACACACAATAAGTAGCATATGGGTATAACCTGAATGTCTGCCATTTCGTTCTATTGTGTTCAATATACTCAGCTACAAAAACATTCTCAACTAAGTCGTCAGATACATTTGCCCGACTATCAGACTCATTCGATTTAGTTTCAATCATGGTCTGAAATATGATGCTTCATATAATCTGGGGTACATAACAGTTGTTTTATATACAATACCCAGGAAGATGCGGGGTTCATACACATAGTTGGACCAATGCGAAACCCTACCACATCAGTCCAAAGTAGGCGACTGTACGCGCAATCAACATCAAGTTATTGTTTCGGAATATTCTTGCAGTTGTGAAACAGAAGCTGGCTATGCCAACGATGACAATTTGCGATTCCGAGAAATGGGGTCGACAGGTAGCGATCACAAATTGGGAAGGATTGTGTGGGGAAGGTGGATCCTAAAGATGCCATTATTGGAAAAAACGCGCTTGGCGAGTGATGTGTCGATTTTGCGGTTAACATGTACCAGTTGTGAGCGCCAGAAGCTTTCACGACAGGAACGTGTGGGGAGGATGGGGTTCTCAATTATACGAGATGTCAAAAACGTGATAGATTTCAGTGTATGTCGATTTCACCAGATTCATGTTTTACCCTTTGGTGCTTTGGATTGAAAGATTAGTTCTTGTACATCTGTGACAATAAAAGCGACAAGAACCAGGTACTGCTGCAGTTACTACTGTGATGATTGGAAGTCACGTGACGACTCCATCACGATTGATTTCGATGTGGAATTTGTAGTGGTGACCTGGTAGAAGTGATCAGCATTTCAAGTATTTGATCTGATGGATGTGAATCATCAATGGACCAGAGCTCTTGCACGCTAGCTTCCAGGATTACTAAGGAAACTTCGGCGGACAAGAGCATATCTCCTTTAGACTTTAAAGTTTGCTATTACGCATACAGCAACGTTCCCGACACGGTGTCGGATAATTTCCATTTTCGAATGTCGCCCCGACATTAGTTCCTAAGTGGGATGTCGGCTTTAAATTTTCTAGTGCGTTAATGCCGTCTCCGACTTGCGAATTTCTCCGAAAACCTCGCTCAGTTCCCTAAGCCCTCGTTAAATCACTGTGATTGCCGACCCGTAAAGGCTTTGTTGCCACAAAGCCTCAGAATTTGTAAGCATCAAAAGTTGCTTTTCAATTGTTGTGCATCCCCGTTTAATCCCGATTTAGTAATGTCCGAAAAATGCTGTTGATATCAGTGGATTATAAAAATGGCCGTTTCTCCCTAGTTTCTGAGTTCAGCAATTCAATTTGAAACATCAAAAAATGTCAGATACCACCATTCCTAAAGTATTCAAAGGTTTCGGAACCAAAACATTAAGCGACTGGCCACGTACTGAATTGATCGAGTTCAGTCCTAGAAAGTTTCTTGACGAAGATGTGTTGGTTAAGATAAAGTATTGTGGTGTTTGTGGAAGTGATTATCACCAAATGTCTGGAAACTGGGGTCCTTATAATGGAGATCATATGATTGTGGGACACGAAGTGGTTGGAACCGTGTTGAAAGTGGGATCGGCTGTTACTTCCATCAAAGTGGGTGATATTGTTGGAGTGGGTGCCCACGTCGGGGCTTGTGGTGAATGTGACTTGTGTAAGAGTGACAACGAACAATATTGTGCCAAGCAAATCCAAACATACAATTCCAAAAACTGGAAGGCTGACGATTATGTGACTCAAGGTGGGTACTCATCGCATATCATTGCTCAAGAGTCTCACACTTTCCCAATTCCAGAGAAATTGCCTTTGGAAGTTGCTGGTCCATTGATGTGTGGTGGATTAACGGTTTTCTCGCCTTTGTTTAGAAGTTTAGGCTCTGACGCAAAGGGTAAAAATGTAGGTATCATTGGTATTGGTGGTTTGGGGCATTTGGCTGTTCAATTTGCCAAAGCTTTAGGTGCTAATGTTACGGCCTTTACCAGAACTACTGCCAAGAAGGAAGATGCAGTCAAGCTTGGAGCCACTGACTTCGTTGCAACTGGTTCAGACAGCGACTGGCAATCGAAGTATGCAAGACATTTTGATGTTCTTTTAAACTGCGCTTCTAGTTTCACTGCCATCAAGTACGAGAACTTCTATCCTACCTTGAAAGTTCGGGGACATTTCATCACCGTCGGTGCACCAGCTGCCAATGAGACCATGACAATGCACGCTCTTCCTTTAATTTTGAGTGGTGCAGCATTGATCGGTTCAGAAATCGGTAGTAAGGCAGAAGCTCTTCAGATGTTGGAAATTGCTGCTGAGAAGAAGATCTATCCAATTATTGAGAAGCTCCCAATCAGTAAAGAAAATGTAGCACTTGTTCTCGACAGGGTGGGTAAGTCAGACGTGAGATATAGATTCGTTTTGACCGACTTCGACAAATGCTTCGATTGAGATTACCAGCAAAAACATGCTGTAAGGAGTACAGGTATGTTTTAACCAATCTTATAGAGCAATATACTAGTATCTTAAGTCGCTCACGTTCCTCTCATGAGATAATACCTTTGGATCTGGAACAGTCTTGTGTTCTCGTTGGAAGCAGAACTGATAGGTCGATTCCAACCAGTTGTTTAACAGCAATGAATGCTTCGGTTGTGCAAGGAACTTCCTGTGAACAGTTCAAAGAATGGGAAGGGATAATTCATTGTTTGGTATCAGTCCAATCAAACCCAATCTCTGAAAGAGGTCTAAGTGTTATCTTCGTCCACATTGTCGACACAGAATAGACTTTGACCATCATTCAGAATAGATAATGAGTTGAGCGGAACATTAAAACACATTGAAACAAACAGAGAGTATGTTGCCAACAGAAAGTACGTTATCAAAATTCACATCTGTTTTCCAAGAGCAGTATCTGCTTATTGTTGAGAATGGGTCCAAGCCAAGCTCCACAGCATTCTCAGGTAAAACAACTCCTTTCAATATCACGTCTTACTGGAATATTGTCGATCTGTTTGATTTACCACCTTGATTGTTGGACTCAAGATCTGCCCAAGGTGAGACAGAATTTCTTGGCCCAGAGAACCAAGCAGTCATAATATTCAACAAGTCAAAGGTGTCAAATTTCTATACCACACCCTATTACAAAAGGGGGAGCCTCTCAAAACCAAAGGCGACTCTTTGCATGTACGGAGGCAAGTAAAACTCGGCAAGACTCATAAATCGTATAACATTCCTAATTTGGCACAAAATATTTACGACTACAATACGAAGAACCAAGGTAACTGAAATACGATCAGCCAACTCTTTCCATTACCGAAGCTCCTGCCTCGTATGATTAAGAACGGATACCAACTATTGTTTGACATCCGAAAGGACACCTTTATTTACTTATATGTGTATTGAGAGCCCGGTTACACTACAAGATTGTATGCACTACTGCAGCGGTTTTGTAAATACTGCAGTATGCAAGCATCTCCGAAGCTATGAAGAAAATAATCCACTAAAACACTGCAGCAAATATGGAAAGTGTGGCAGCTTCCAACTAAAAGAAAGGGAGATGTAGTCCAAGGATACCAATCTCTTGCCTAATATCTGATATGAGCTGTTGATGCATTTGACTGAATTTAAAAAAACATGCAGCTTCTAATATCTTGTCAAGTGTATCAATTCTCTGTTGGACATCCCTTGAGTATTTGCCATCTACGGCACTGTTCGAAACGGAATTAGGGAACACGTATATACCCTTTGATTTCGTTCGATTTAGTCCAGCCAAGGCAAATAGAATAGCCACTAGGAGGATTCTTCGGTCTTCTTGGAACTTTTATGCACGAAATGTGCTGGCCTTTGGTTGATACCTTGAGACCTGAATACTTTCTTGCCTCAATGGTCGTACTAGAGTCCTTTCCTCTGGTGACTCCAATTCAAAACAATCAGGAAGTAAAGCTGGCCCCTGCCATAAGGACGAATTCACGACAACTGTATTTACTAATGTAAATATGCCCGGAAATTGATGCTGGATATGGCAATATTCTCCGCTGACTGTGTAAGTAACACCTCTTCCAAATAACCACGCTTTGAGTACTCTGAGGGATATCTCTCTAAGCTCTAAGTGCCATGAAAGGCCATATGTGACAATTTCGTTATGAGACGATCGGATTTATCATCATCCATTTCTTAGAGACAAATTATCATGGAAATACGTGGGTTATCGATTTTGGAGTTTCACCCGTAAAGGCTTAACGGACCAAGAGAATCGATGGAAGCCCGACTTATTCTTTCTGTTTCAATTATCTCCGGATACTTTGCGTTAGCTTTTTGCTTCTTCAGATTCCGAGTACCATCCAATAAGACTCTTATAGAAGGACATCGAATATAGTCATGTTGGGGATCCTGTTACACTGCATTAGTCAAAACCACCTGTAACTATGCCACGTATGACTATACATCTGTCTCTCTAACACTTGTTATTTGACAGCTCACTTTAGCAGGTGTATTGGAAGAGCCTAAGGTTTCCAACATCTTCTTCCACCCCTAGAAGGAAAAGAAAAAATCATCCGTTCTTCAAAGATACAGACGTATTTGTATAATATTCTGAAGCCAGACCAGCCAATATTACATTATTATTAGTCTCCCGTGTGGATTGCAATCCCACTTCTTCCTAGTTTATCCTAATGAGGATGCCCTTATTTTGTTGATCTTTATATCACAACTTACTGTTCCTATTCTTGGGATGTTATGAGAATAGCATTCACTTCTGCATTCACTAAACTCCCAGTGACAGACATTCACTAAACCTCAGTTACCGTATTAAAGGCAATAACAGTTACTGTATCGAAGGCAAAAACAGTCGCTGGTTATGTTGAAGGGTATTCTGAATGGCCCATTTCTCCCTCAAATATCACTTTCAACAGCCAAACAATTCCATGGTATGAGTCGTGAAGTATCAAGCTATCATGTCACACTACAATTGTCACAAATAATCAAGACTTGTCGTTCCCTCAACCCAACGTCCAAGGAATACCTGATCCACATGGACATGAAAAATTAATGAAAAGCTGTGGGAAGTCTGGTCAATATGAAAGAATTTTGGAAAGGCCATAGTTCGTGTTTATGTTGCTAACGTAGAAGCAGCAAGCAAGTGGCAAAACCATGCAGACATGAATTCATTGTCAGTTCTAGTTTTGTGGTTTTTTGGGCCCATCCGTATTACATTGTCCTGAACAATTTTTTAACCCCTCAGAACGACCAGCGTTTGTATGGGACTGTTCATTCAAGGAACTGAAGTCGAAGAACAGCATCTGCATCTATCCTGAATGTTATGACCATAATGAAGCGTACATGAAATGGGAGCATCTGAGAAGCAGTTCTTATCTGCCCACTATGGTCTGGCCAGTCTGCCTAAAAATCTTTTGTTCTTCAAAATGAACAATCTGCATGAATGCCGTACTGCACCATGCAACTCATAGTTCCTACAGAAAAGACCAATACTAGTGTTGACTTATGTACGACATTGTCTTGGGCTGGAACGTTCGAAAGATAACAATGCTATCATCTTTTTGTTGAAGTAACAACAAGGGGCCAGACAGCCACCTTCGCTCCCAATTGTCTTGTGTACCACTTTTTGAGGTCCTATTCTCTGTGAGGTGTGGCACAAATATGACTAAGAAGAACTTCTAGACCTTTCTGTATATGAAGTAGCAACTTGGAACAGAAAACTTAATTAAAGCGTATAGATTATTTCCCGACCAAGAAACAAAAAATCACATTGATTGTTGCTATATTGTAGAGTAGATCATTGTCAGGATCTGATTAGAAAATATTTTAAATTACGACCTTAAATTCATATACATGTCTTTCAAATGAACATCTCATTTGGTCATGCTTTGGCATAATTCATCTTGTTCTCGGGTCCAGTATCCCGAAACTTCCCTATACCAAACTAAGATATATTGTCAAAGAGATCAGAATGCAGCCAACCGCCATTTGTCCTTTTCGGGATTGAAATTGACCAACTAGGAAAGTCAATTTCCAGAAATAATCGATTAATCCACAGTCATTGAGAACACGATTCTGGATCTGCTAAACTTGGCAATAGATTACAGCCCCCCCCCAGCTGGAGATCTCTGTAAATAGATTAGCGGTCTATGTTATGTGCCATCTTACCTTGCTGTTATTCGACTTCAAGATCACAACCACAGGTGCTGGGAAAATCTCCGGATTGCCGCAAAATTATAGTGCCATAATGATAAGGCCAATACTCTGCTTTCGGGAATGCTGTTACTCGAAATGGAACTCTGAACCAGGTGGTTTTCGGGTTTTCTGTATGCTGGTGAAACTATGTACACAATGAATACAATCAAATAAGATATTACGTACCTGTACTCCGTAAGCTTAGTTCGGTTCACGCCGTGTATTGTAATTCTTTTGGACAGCCAATCTCCGCTTCCACTTGAAAAGTACGATTTGGGCTATGTGGTCACCCCTTTCAAGGGGAACTCCAATCTTCCCTTTTTATGAAGTCTTTGATATGAATATAACACTGTTTACCTTGTACCTTTTACAAGTACCAGAAATAGGGCGTTGCAATGTGATAACCTGAACAGTAAATACTCGGCTTATTAGCCTTCAATGACATAGTATATCCTGCCAACTTCGCGGTAAAACACATAGTTAAGAAAGGATTTTAGGCTGGACGGTAAAATGGCCCCCATAGTTAAGCGCGGGAAATGGCTGGACGGTACTCTGTGCAAG